>JAHRHZ010000056.1:22087817-22201693 GCA_024137785.1 Ginglymostoma cirratum | reverse complement strand
TTATCTCAGATTCTCCAGCATCTGCAGTTCCTACTATATTTGAAGGCAGGCCTGTTTTTAATTTAATTACCTTGGCAAATGCATCCCTTCCATAGCTTGCCTCCTGGTCTGTGTGTTGTTTGTCAATCACATCCCGGCCTGTAGCTACAGTCCGATACAACAAGGCCTTCTCCACAAAATCACTTTTTGTCGAAAGCAGCTCTGCAATCACGGACACCAACTTACTATTTTCAATGAAAACTGAGTCACCATCCATTGAAAACTTCAAGTTTCCCTGTTTTAAAACAAAAGAATGAAAAAAGGACAGACTAAGTCATCATAAACCTCCCTGATTAAGTAAAAGGGCTTTCACAGAGATACTTCTATGACGTTCCTCCTGTAAAAAGACGCTACATGAGAATAGAAGCAACAAACCAGATAATTAAACTTTGAGGTAAGAGTTATTTGATCAAAAGACCAAGGAAAACTGCAAATGTTGGGCAGCTGAAATTAAAACATTAAATGCTGGAAATGCACAATAATTCTATAAGCATCTGAAAAGACAATTTATCAAGTTTTTGATGTATATTAATCATTGACATGCACACAGAAGAATCTTGGCCTAAAAGCATTTCCTATTGTGTCTCCTTTCAGAAATAACAGTGTAGCCTCATTTATTTAGAGGATCATTTGGGTAAAGTTTGGTTTTCTGTGAATGGAATGGCATTTGTATGACATTAGGATCATGACAGGTAATAGAACAGGAAGAAATGCAGGAAACAAGCAATCCTCAGAGCAAACAGGGCATGAGAGTAAGAGGCAATCATTGCAAAATAATTGATGAAAGCCAAAAGAAAGAAAAAGTGTGATCGGGAAATGATTGGAATATGTTTAATTAGGTTTAATGTAAAAAGAAAATTAAAAGCTAAAGAAGTAGAGGAATAAGAATAAAAAGAAGCAAATATAAAAAAAAGAACAAAAGCAAAAATCCAGGAAAGCTGAAATCACATGTAAAACGTAAAGTTGTCTGAAATATGCAGCAGCTCCACCTGTATCTGAAATTACAGAATACAGGTTGACCTTTCAGATGCAGACCTCTTGTCAGCATCCACCTAATCAAATATCTACATCCAGCATAGTAACCTCCTTGCTTTGAAGATAATGATCATTGTGTGAAATTGCTGGTAACAATCAGAAAGATGTTGCACAGAAATAGGCACAAGGCTCCTTACGTCTGAGCCAGCTCTTTGAAACAGCTATTAGTTCCATCACTCCTGTCCTATTTACTATGCGTCCAAAATGCTGATCTTCCTTGACTATTTTACTAAATATCTTAAGTCTATGTCCCTTGGCTGCCAACCCCATGAAACCTGCTTCTCATCATATCCTCTCAAAGTCAGCTGTGTGAGAGATACATTTCTTTCCCCATGTTGGTTAACATAATTAGCATCTGAACAGTTTTAAGAGGACAATACTAGTGGTGAACCATTAAACCTATGCACTTTTTTTTAAACCATTACTTGAACTTTCAGTTTCATGTCATATTTGTTTCTGATGGGTTTTTAAAAGAAGCTAAGGCTCAGAGTCACGAAAGGACCATAGAACCACACAGAGCAGAGAAGGGTGCTATTCTAGCCTAGCGGTCAGACAGCTCCTTCCAACCACACATCCAAACTCCTTATGCAAGTTGCTTTTTAGTCTGCTCCCACTATCTTTTCATCATACTTCACCTAAAAGCATTTCTAACCTTTTTCCCCAGTCATCCCCTCCCATACAAAGCCCCAGTAATTCTTTTGCCAAATGCTTTAAATCTGTCTCCCTGATTACCAATTTCCTCTGCCAGTAAAAACTGCTTCTCTAACTATTCCGTCAAAACCCCTCAAAAAAAACAAAGTTGCAATGTGAGAGATATATTTACAGGAACATTTTTCCTTGTTTAGCAAACGTTAGGAAAATAATTTTATGAGGCTAACAAATGTTAAACTTGAAGACATATGCACCCTGCTGCACATGTCTAACATCTGGCCTCAGGTGTTGTATAGGAAAATAAAGATTAACAGGAGCAAAATATGTTAAGCTCTAGACATAAACAGAGGCAAAATTCTAAATGCAGCATTGACAAAAATAATTCTCTGACAAGAACCAAATAAAGGAAATAGTTACATAATAGATCTATCAGGTAAAATCATACAGAAAGGCAGTTTTCATTTGACATTTCCAAAATTGTAAGTGCTCTCTGTCATTGAGTCACTAAAATGTTTTATATGAAGCGAATCTAGCATTGAGTGATGGGCTGATTCTGTTGACATCATTCAGTTGTTCCACCAGAGGTTACAACCTTGGTCCATGTCAGATTTTGCATATTTACAATCTTCGACTTTGAAAAAATTGTGGAAGAATGGTACAAGGTTCAATTAAGGCAGTGTGTCAAAAAAATGGACAAACTTCTAATGTTGAATATTTCTGTGGTCAGTTAAAATGCCCAGACATCAAAATTGACAACATTCAAAATTAAGAAGCAAAACAAGACGCTTCTCCTTTATCAGCTCATTAAGAAACTAGACACAAATTATCAGAAAAAAAAATCCTCCTGATTAACTAGCTACTTCCAAGCAGACCTTACTAGAGTCAAAAGGAAATAGCAGTCCCTGTTTCATCGAGAAAGGAGTTTCTTTCAAAGCAATTAAACTAAGAAGTTAGCTCGGTAGAAAAGTTTTGTTTGTGCAACGTCCAAACCAGGAGTATTTAGATAGAAATCTGTAGATTATTAAAAGCTGGAAAAGTCCAAGCTCTCAGTTTTGTGAATATTCATGAAAAAACAGACTCCAGAGTTCACAGGATAGAAACTTGGGAGAATCAGATAAGTAGATATGTAGGAGTAATTGCTCTGGACTGGAATCACTAACATGTTGTTTTTGGGGAACAGGTTGATTTTTTTGTTTTGTTTTGGGTATTCTAAGTCTTGATAGCTTGGTTTTTATTTATTTCTGTCCTTTCTGTAATAAACTTCTGAACTGTTGTTAAAGAATACCTGCAGCTCACGTGACCATTTCAGTGAATAACTAGCACATGAAATAAAGTGAACAAAAGATTCACATGAATTTGAAAAATTCTGTGTAATTATAGAAAGGAAATTGGGGAGATGTCCTCGTGTACAGCCAACAGTCCTTCTTCAAAACAGCAAAACTAACCCAGATTTCACGAATTATTTTGTTCACTACTGCTTTTTGGAGCATGGTTACGCAAAACAAATAGCTCTTAAATTTGCTGGCTAACAACAGATAAAAATGTTGTGATGTTCCCAAGAGGTTCAATAGGGTGTGTTATGTAAATACTAACCTTAAATACTGAATGTTATTGGTCATACAACAGTTTTATATTGGCATTACAGGTGCAATATCCTTTAAGGCGCTCCTCAAAACCTAGTCTCTGTCAAAGATTTTGTTCATCTTTCTTATAAGCTCCTTTAACTCCAAATTTGGTTAGGGGATAGCTTCTGGAGTTGACCTTTGCTGCTGTTTTACTTCACATGTTCCAGGAGGATAAGGTCTGATCTACAGTCACTCCTGACTATGTCAGGTCGGGATTGTGCTTTAGTCTCCGGCTAACCACGTGGGTAAGCAATTTCTTTGCCACTGGCATTGTGAAGGCAAATCTACTGTATATGATATTGGAGGAATTCAACAGGAAACACCATGTGCTGCAGTTGTCTATCAAGTTTCCAACATCTTTGTTATGGGCCAGAATTCAGAACTCAGAATTCAGATTCATTAATGCAGGTGAACTTGTAACTTGGTTGTTAGCAAGTCATTTTTATTTCTGCTAAATTAGGTTGGGGCTAGCACTGATACCTGGGGTAACCTTCTCTATGCACTTCTCCCGTCCAACAAGCTGGATAGAATCAGAGAATCCCTACAATGTGGGTGCAGGCCATTCAGCCTATTGAGTCCACACTGCAGGGATTCTATGATTCTAAGACACCTCTTGTGTCAATACAGTTGCTTTAAATATTACTTTTACTGGATTATGAGGAACAGTGAAATTCTACCCCATGACCTAGCTAATATTTCTCACTGAGATAAAAAACATTAAAGCAGGTCAATAGGGCATTGATATAGTGACGTTTGTTGAACCTTGCTATGTAAAAATTGGCTGCTGCACTTCCTATTTCATAACATTGATGACACTACATTGCCTGTATTATATTTTGGGGCATCTGGAGGTTGTGAAAATGTGCTATCATCAATCAAAATTCATTCATTATTTCCCTCTTCATTGTTAGGGCAATAGGTTTCAAACTTTGGGTCTCTCAGCCAACAGCAACAATAAAGGAAATTTGTCAGTGCGACTAAATCTAGCATCCACAAAGTGGTAGAAGTGTGGCACTCATGGGCTGCCTCTTGCCCATACAACATCAAACATAAGCAGCTCACTGAACTACCATGAAACTAACTTCTCTCAGTCACTGGAGTGATGTCAAATAAGTATTCCGATTCCTTACAACATCAAAAGACAATAACACAAAAGGGAAACCTATCAGCAGGCTGCACGAGCTGTACAGCTCACAAACAGAAATAACAGTGACACAATCATATCAGCACCACACCTTCACATTAAACACCAGCTCACTCCTGTACAGAGCATTCAAAGTGGCCTAAGGCAAGATGAACTATTGCTCATCACAAACTCTACAGCAGAGTTATGCGTGACAGGATAATTCATGGCAAATGAAAACGAAATCGATTTTATTTTCGATTCACAATTCAAAAAAAAAGCAGCCATCATGCAGCTTGTCTTTGTTACTCTGTGTGTTATACCCAATCCTATCACAAATGGATTTTGCAGCTTGTGTTGTTTGTTCCATCCCCTATCATCAAATAGAAATATTTCTACAAGTTCGCACAGTTTTTCATTGGTGCACCAAATTCAACTATACAAATACAGGGAACTGGGCCTCCAGGAATCCATATTAAACTAACCACTGTGTTAACTGACATTGGATGATGCAAAGCTGGCCCTTGCAAAATATCAGCTATTTACTTTCTTAAGAATTCCAATTTCCAAGCTTGAGGCATTTCTCCAACTTTCAGACCATTTCAAATGTGTTTTCCTCTTTTCCCTGCTCTCTTGAATTCAGAGAAAATATTTGAATATAATTCTCAATCTCTGGTGCCTCGTAGAATGAAGTTGAATCTACACCCCAGAAACCAGGTCTTTGACTCATCAGCTTTATGCTGGTGGTTATGCTCCACATGAACCTTCTCCTTTCTTACATCATCTGACCATATTGGAACATCTTACTATTTCTTCCTGCCTCGCAGTGCTCTTTTCCCAAAGGACAAAAATTTTAAAAATGTAATATCTGGAAATAAAGGTCATACTGGGAGCTTCATTTTGAAGAAGACAAGTCAAGTCAAGTCAGAACAATCTTCGTCACTGAGATAGTAGGAACTGCAGATGCTGGAGAATTTGAGATAACAAGGCATTGAGCTGGATGAACACAGCAGGCCAAGTAGCATTTCAAGAAAATTTTCTGAAGGAGGGTCTAGGCCCGAAACTTCAGATTTCCTGCTCCTCTGATGCTACTTGGCCTGCTGTGTTCATCCAGCTCTACGCCTTGTTATCTCATCAATCTTTGTCACCCTTCAGTTTGACTAGTTTTTGCTTTCTGGGTTAGTTTCCCTAAAAGCAGATCTATGCTTTTTGCTTCATTTCCTTCTTGAGACAGAGTTCCAAAATGTAAGCACTCTCCAGGTAAAACAGGTTTCTCTTAAACATAGAATTAGATTTAATTGTCACATCTAATATTTAGGGCTGTTGGTAGTGGATTTCCCAATCAGTGGAAATGTCTTCTCTAGATCTGAAGTACTTTTCAAATACAGATACCGTGGCAATGTAGCAAATCGGGTCTTCACCTGTCCTGTCCTCTCCTCTGCCCTCCTAGTCTTCTTTCTGGAAAATGGGGTTGCAGACTCTTCAGCCTTTCTTAATTTCTACAACCTCTGACTTCTGGTGCATGTCCTGTAAATCCTTTGGCACTCTGCCTCTTTTAACCTTCTTATAAAATGGAAACCAGGCTGCTTTATATTTCTATATGTAGCACTAGACAGACAGAGATAAATTCTGTTATCTAACTCATGCAGTCAAAAGTAAAGATCCCAAATGTGACCACATGTTCACTTATTTAGTACTTTTTAAACCCTGGCAATTTCTTCCTTTGTTTTGACATTCCTATTCCTGTGAAAACTAATATTAGTCAAAACTGTGGCTTAACACTTCCCTAGTGAATATCAGTTGACTATTTGGCTGTAAAAGAACTTCACAACCAAGTTCACTCTTGTTGCCCACCCACAAGCTCTTCTGGCAGAGGCGGCTAGATTGAGATCAGAAACAGACATGAATAGATCAGCACTGACTCTATCCCTTCCTTAACTCAGACTAAATAGAATCCACAGCAAGGTGAGGAAAATTATCCTATTAAAATTCAGCTTTCCCAATCTAACTAGTAATATGTAAAAGATGTTCATAAGTAACTACGCTTCAACGGAATGAAGCGATCAATAAGTTCCAAAGTTAAGATCGGCCATGGATAACAAGATGCAAAGTTTGGGACAGAAAAAACTGAAACAAAGAAAAGTAGTAGTTTCTGGAGATATTGCAAGATTTAAAAAAGGACAAAGCAAGAAATTAAATGAGATACTTTTTGCGGTATTTTTATTAAATTTAGATTTAGTGTGATTTTGTGGTCACAGCCTTCCCCTTAGTGAGGATTATTGTTTATGTTCATTCTTTGATTGTGAAAGATAATGGCCAACATACTATGAGGTACTAAGAAACAATCACATTCTGGAATCAAAGTAAAAGTGGCAGGAAAATGAACCTATCATTTTCACAGCAAAGGAATAGCTAACTGTCTGGCTATAGCCTCTAGCCCACAGGATTGGAGTTCTACTTCATAGCATCAACCGATTTTCGTGAAGCAAGGGCATTAAGGAACATGGAACCAAAGTGGGTAAATAATTGAATTGAAAAGTGGATTAAACAGTGGAACAAGCTCAAGGGCCTTGTGTTAAAATTATCCATTGACAGTTAATGGGTATCCCTGGCTAGGCCATTATTTATTGCCCATCTCTAAATGTGGAGATGCCAATTAAAAGTCAACCATGTTGTGGGGGTCTGGAGTCACATGTAGACTAGATCAGGTAAGGACAGCCAATTTCCTTCCCTAAAGGATATCAGATTTTTGTTTTGCTAATAATCAATGGTTTCATTGTTCTCAGTGGACTCTTAATTCCAGATTTTTCTTTGAAAATAGGAGTTCAAATTTCATCGTCTGCATATCCAAATTTTAAACCAGGTGCCCAGAACATTACTGAGGTCTCTGAGTTAATAGTCTAGTGATAATACCATCAGGCTATTGCCTCCTTAATTTGCATTTTCCAGTTCTGTGGATTTCTATTCTCAACTGCGGAGTTGCTGCTTTAAGATCAGCATTAGGCTACCCCGCCAGATGATTACCACCAACTACAGGACGATGTAGGAGTGGATCAGCTCAGTTTTCAATAAATTAAATCCTTAATTGTTCACTGATGCATTTTTCTACTTTTACCATGTTTGCATTTTTATGGGAGTTGGAACAATCATGTCACATGTACCACACTTGACATACTGTGCCTATAAAGACTACTTGCAAATTCTAATTTTTGGAAAATTCTCGTCGCAGTATGTTAATCATACAGCCGTGTTGCCTTAGTGTGTACAGGAGTGAAAGAAAACCGAGTGCAAATATTCAAGGGGTTCAATTCCACATACATCAGTCTTGTAAATATTCTGTGATCATTCATGATGGGCATTAATTGCTCGAACGCTCCAATTGGCAGCATAAGCTGTCTTTAATTATTGAATCATAAGTTATGTAGAAATGTGGCCAGTAGATGGCGCTGTGTAACAATCTGACAACTACATTGACCAGCAGCAATTCGGCTTTAGTGAACAGAATACAACAGCTAGGAGCAGGAGCAGGCAACATTGCCCCTGGACCCTGCTCTGCCATTTGATACAATTGCGACTGGTCCCATCTCAGTCTCAACTCTACTTTCCTGCCTAATCTCCGTAACCCTTTATGCTGGTGACCATGGATGAGGTGGCCATTCAGATTCAATGTGCCTGATCTTATTCAAGATTAATTTCATCACATTATTAAGCTTCTTAAGTATTTTTGTTTTATTTCCCTTTTGTTCCAAAAAAAAAAAAGCAGCGGGCAGACAGTGACTAGCACTGCTGCCTCAAAGCATCAGGGACCCAGGTTCGATATTATCCTTGGGTGACTGTCTGCATGGAGTTTGCACATTCTCCTCATGTCTGCAAGAGTTTCCTCCGGGTGCTCTGTTTCCTCCCACAGTCCAAAGATATGCAGGTTGTGTGGTTTGGCCATGCCAAACTGCCCATAGAGCGGAGGCTAAGTGGATTAGCCATGGGAATTGCAGTGTTATAGGGACAGGGGTAGATCTGGGTAGGATGCTCTTCAGACAGCAGTGTGGACTTGATGGGTGGAATGGCCTGCTTCCACACTGTAAGGATTCTATCAATCATTCTAAAATGCACAAAATTATATAAAAATATGCCAGAGAAACAGGCAATTCAGTCCATCCATCCAAGTTTAAGCTCCAATCAAGCCTCCCTGCACCCTTCCCTACATCCTACTCTTCCAACATAACCCATCATTCGTTCCTCACTCAGGTACTTACTGAATCTTCCTTAAAATACCTCTCAGCTCAACTATTCCCTAGGACGGCAATTTACACATTTGTACCAGTCTGCAGGTAAAGAAATTGCTCCAGAATGTGTTTGAATTTCTTGCTAACTGTCTTATACTGATAACCACTAATTGGGAATTTCAACATGTGGGGAACAGCATGTTTCACATTTCTACGATTTTCCTATTTGAATATGATCAAATCCCAGTCTTCATTTTTCAAAAGGAGACCGGACATGTTTAACTTTGCTTGGAAATCCATTTTTAATTCTGCAACGCTGCTATATCCTTTGAATAATATATCTATGAGAACAGCACACAATTCATTACATCTGAAGATGGTTTAACAAAGATTTCACAACTTCAATTTCTCTATATTTTAACAATGTCCTACTGGAAATAATTCTGGGTGCCTCATTTATTTTCTAGTGGTTCTTTAATTAGTATTGTCACTTCTAGTAATTCCGTACTCCCCCCTGTCCATGTTGCATTCAATTGGTCAGTTGTTCAGTGTTTGATTGTGCATGTCTGTTGACTACTCACCATGCTGGGTTCTGGAATTAAGCCTGACAGTGAAACTGAAACTCGACAGCAAGTATGAGTAGGCAGATGAAACAACGTATTAGCAATAAAGCTCCTGTTCACAGAAAGTACCTGATGAGAGTCATATCTACAGATCTCGGAGGCATAATACACAACAGTTCCTTCAAGATTTCACCTCCAAGTGCAAAATGCTCAGGAACTTCTTTGTCACCAACATCAAGGCCATCCAATCAGCTTCTGCTACTTCCCACTTTTCCACTGATTAGCCTTCCCAGCAAAATTTCCTTTTAGCTTGCCCCAGTCCTAAACTTACGTTTTCCTTCATGTTCTCTTTTTACAGCAAAGAACAGAGAACATTAAACAGAGAACAAGACATCACAGGAACATGTCCTTCGGCCCTCCTCGCCTGCCCTGACACATTTTGCCCTTCATATCCCTTTATTCCCTTCCTATTCATGTATTCGTCCAGGTGCTTCTTAAATGCTGCTATTGTTTCTGCTTCCACCACCTCTTCCAGCAACACGTTCAGGCACTCACCACCCTTTGTGTGGGAAACTTGCATCACATCTCCTTTAAACGTCCCCCCATGCCTTGAATCTTTGTCCCCTAGCAACTAACCCCTCCAACCTGGGAAAAAGCCTCATACTTTCCACTCAATCCACGCCATTCATGATCTCAAACTTCTATCAGGTCGCCCCTTGACCTTATGCATTTCAGTGAAAATGAACCCAGTTTACCAACCTTTCTTCATAGCTAAAATCCCCCATACCAGCCAACATCCTGGTAAATCTTTCCTGTACTCTCTCCAAAATATCCAAATCCTTCTGGCAATGGTGACCAGAACTGTACACAATATTCCAAGTGTGGCCTAACTAAAGTTCTGTAAAGCTGCCTATCCTTATACTCAATGCCCCTTCCAATGAAGGCAAACATGCCACAGGCCTTTTTCAGTCTTCTTGTCTGAGAGAACTACCTCCTGTTCCCTTGACCCCATTCTCACTAAATAGATGACCATCACCTTCCCCTCCTGACAAGGCCTTTCTCGAACCTATTCTTAAAAGTAATAATGCTTTACCTCTTCCCAATATTCTATTAAAATGTGTGGAAGCAATGCACTAGGATCAGGGATTTTATCACAGAAATAGGACAGTACAGAATACTATTCAGCCTATTGATTTGTGCTGCCTATCCAATGAAGCAATTTACCTTTTGCCATTCCCTACCCCTTTACCCAGAATCTTTCAGATTCTTTCTTTACAGGTACCAATCCAAATCCCTCAATTGAACCTGCCCACCAACACTCTCAGGCAATGATCCCAACAAATCATTGCATGAAAAGGTGTTCCTCATATCATTGTTGCTTCTTTTATCTTCTTCTTAATTCTTCATAGAAACATAGAAGATAGGAGCAGGAGGAGGCCATTCAGCCCTTTGAGCCTGCTCCACCATTCATCACTGTCATGGCCGATCGTCCAACTCAATAGCCAAATCCTGCTTTCTCCCCACAACCTTTGATTCCATTCACCCCAAGTACTATACCTCGCCTCCTCTTGAATACATTCAATCTTTTGACATCAACTATTTCCTGCGGTAACGAATTCCACAGGCTCACCACTCTTTGGGTGAAGAAACGTCTCATCTCCATCCTAAATGGTCTACCCTGAATCCTCATACTGTGACCCCTGGTTCTGGGCACACCCACTATCAGGAACATCCTCCCTGCATCTACCCCATCCAGTCCTGTTAGAATTTTATAAGTCTCCATGAGATCCCCCCTCACTCATCTGAACCCTAATGAAAACAATCCCAATCTGGTCAATCTCTCCTCACACATCAGACCCACCATCCCCGGAGTCAGCCTAGTAAATCTTTGTTGCATTCCCTAGAGAGCAAGAGCATCCTTCCTCAGAAAAGGAGACCAAAACTGCACACAATATTCCAGGTGTGGTCTCACCAAGGCCCTGTATAAATGCAACAACACATCCCTGCTCCCATACTCAAAACCTCTCACAATGAAGGCCAACATACCATTTGCCTTCTTTACCGCCAGCTGCACCTGCAAGCTTACCTTCAGTGACTGGTGCACAAGGACACCCAGGTCCCGCTGCACACTCCCCTCTCCCAATTTACAGCCACTCAGGTAGTAATCTGCTTTTTGTGGGCCTTTGATGTTATCTCCCTCAAAGGTAAGGCCCCGTCAGTCAGCGAGTACACAGAGATGAAGATCAATGGGTTTCTGGATATTAAGGGAATTAATAGATAACATGGATTGTTCATGAAGGTGGAATGACATAGATCATCCAGGAAAGTATTAAATAGCAGGGTGAAAGGGCCAAATGGACTACTCTTGTTCCACATTATTATAGCAACAATTGAGATGACCAAGAGAGTGGCTGAAGTGATAGACTTTAAGGCTCTTCTTATGTTGGAGAGAATCAGCGAAGTTAACATGAAATCCAAAACAATTAAACCACAAGATCTGAAGAGATTTGTAAATTGATATCCTTTAACCTGGTTATCAACTCCTTGAAGAATAAGGGAGAAATAAAGTTTCTACCTTCACCAAATCCAATCTGCTGTACATTCACGTTTCTTACACAGTTAATGGTAGGGCCCGGAGAGTGTTGTTGAACAGAGGGACCTAGGGGTGCAGACGCGTAATTCCTTGAAAGCAGCATCGCATGGAGACAGGGTGATGGAGGCGGCGTTTGGCACGCTTGCCTACAGCGGTCAGAGCATTGAGTACAGGAGTTGGGATGTCACATTGTGGTTTTACAAGACATTGATATAGCTACATTTGAAATACTGTGTACAATTCTGGCTGCCCTAGTGCAGGAAGGATGTGAAACCACAAAGAGTGCAGAAAAAATTTAAAGGATGTTCCCAGGACTGAAGGGTTTGAGGTATAAAAGGAGAAGCTAGACAAGCTGGGACTTTTTTCCCCCGGGAGCGTCGAAGGCTGAGGGGTGACCTTATTATGGTTTATAAAATCACGAGGGGCCTTGGTAAGGTGAGTAGCCGAGGTCTTTTTCCAAGGGTAGGACAGTCCAAAACTAGAGGGCATAGGTTTAAGGTGAGACCGGAAAGATTTGAAAGGGAGCTGAAGGGCAACTTTTTCCACACAGAAGGGTGGTGCATGTGTGGAATGAGCTGCCAGAGGAAGTGGTAGAGGTGGGTACAATTACAATATTTAAAAGATATTTGGACAAGTACATGAACAGGAAAGGCTTGGAGGAATACAGACCAAAGGCAGGCAAATGGGACTAGTTAAGTTTGGGATATCCGGTCGGCATGGACGAGTTGGACTGAAGTGTCTGCTTCAGTGGCATACGACTATGTCTGCCTTACTCCTATATACGTTGCTTTAGTTCATGTTCTGGCGCAATGCTCCTAGCGGGGGCAGCTTGAACATACTTGGAGATGATTGTTGCAGTAATCACAGAAATCCAGCCGACACAGATACCTCAATACACCTTTTCACTGAACAATCACTCACCGCAGAAACAGAAGACCTACCAGGTGCAGAATAGTGGCCAGAATTTTATAGACCGTCTGAATTTCTTCAGCAGTGAATCCAATCACTTTCATGGCATCTGCAACAGCTTTAAATTCTGCAGCATCGTTTATAGCAGACTGTGTGCAAAGGATAATTTAAAAAGTTAGGAAAATATTTTACAGTGTAACTAGACTGCAGCTTCCTAATACAGCACAGCTCTACATTGTGTAAAAACATCTTCATTCAATATGTCTCAATCAAGTTATTGTGCATGTGCGGTATATTAACAAACAATCCTCAGATTCTCCAAAGAAATTAGTGAGATCATTCAACCATTATGGGGACTAAAAGGGCCCAGCTTGTTCATCTCAGTCAGGTTTGTACCTGTTGCTGTTATAATTTACAGAAAAATCCCTGGATCTGGCAGGATACAGTTAGCTTGTGTTTCTGCTCCTGGTATCAAATGACTGACTCCTTGTGCAAGGGTACACACATGAACAGAGGCATGGGACTGTGCTCAGCTGTAATGGCAACCTGCCAGATGCCTCTTTCCCACCCCGTGACGAGTCAGCCAACAATACCAGGCCTGATCTGAATGATTCAGTATGGATAAAGCAAGGAAATGCCTGTTTAGGTGCAGTGGTCTTTAAAACAAGGAAGGATTGATTCTTGCCAATTCCCATTGACTGAAGTGTTTCCAGACGGATAGGAAGGGTGCATGAAAAACAGCAAATCTCCAGTTCCACATTTTGAAAAAAAGATTTTTTAAACTCTGCAGTGCTGTTGCATACCAGTTGTTGCGTAATTTTTATGAAAGGAAGCAAAACAAAAAGTTGTTTGATTTCTCCCTCTACTCGCTCACTAACCTTACCTTCACTACTCCTCCACCCTTGATGAAGTTGTAGGTGGTTGGATCTTTCTGAATGTGCAAAGTTCGTAGCAGTTTCTCAGGACCACCCAACAATAACTAAAATGGGAACACATCATTTTAAAATTAAAGTACATAAAAAGCATTTATACCAACATCAAATATTATTTCCATCCTGCGGAAATAGTCTTGGTGAGGCCAATAACCTGCAGTGTCCATTTGCAAATACCCTCATTCCCTAGTTTGGTTAGTCTCTTCCATGTTGGTTTGACTGTTTTGCCATTTCCAATGCTCTTGAAACACAAGCTTCACAGTGCTAGTGAAACACAACTTGTACAGTACACTATTTGGTATGCTAAAATAGATATTTTTAAAATCAACCTGTTCAGATGTTTTGTGACATCTCTGAAGCAGGTGGGACTTGAAACTAGACCTTCTAGTTCACAGACAGGGACATTACCACTGTGTCACAAGAACCATTTTACCTAAGTATACTTGGTCGTTTTATTAAGGTTAGTGTGTTTTTTTAAATCGGATGATTCAAATGACCAGTCAGACCACTCTGGGGCTTGAGCAGTTCTGCAAGGCCTCTTTATTTATCAGGACCTATAGATAAGCATTGAGAGAGGAAGAGGCTTTTAGTACTGCATCAGAAATGGGCAAGTTCTCCAAATCGCCACCAAACAGCCAGCCTCATACAGGATCACAAATCTTCATTCCCAGTCTGCGTGAAGTAGGCTGATCTCACCAACAGCACACTGGGACCCAATACATGGCTTCAGCACTTCTGGGTAAGTAATCAGCCAGACTTCCTGCCCAAAAGTACTTAATCCAGGCTGACACCAAAAAGCAGAGTACTAAAGGAATGTGCAATATCAGAGGCGCTATCCTTTAAATGATACTTTAAACTGAGGCCCCGTCTGCTCCCATTATGAAACATTTCACAAGGATTTGAATTATCTGATCAGATTATGAATCATGTATTTATTTGTTGACACCAACCTGGTAAAAGGAGTGGAAGTTTCGTTCTCCTCGCTGTTGCACTATAACGCGAGACTGTCAAACAAGAACCATTAAAGTTTTAGATAAAGCAACAACTCTCCAGAATTTACAACAAATTCATTGATGCCACATATGCAACTACTTGATTCTCTCACAATAGCCAATGGACTAACCAATAAAGCTGAAAATACTAATTCTGCATGGTTGTGTAAACCCCTGAGAAAGTAAGCAAAGTTAAAAAACAAAACAGCAAGTATTCTTCCCATGAGTAAAATATGATTAAACTCAAAATGGGTACTCGTCAGCAGAAACTAGCAGGAAAACATTGCCCAAGGAAGCACTGAACCTACACCCTTTGTTTCCTGTTTGAGTTTGAAGTTTCAATTTATTTAGTCACAATTTACACATTTCAGGCAAAGTATCCTTAGGAATTACCGTGTTTTAAATGACCCAAGACCCACGTTTGATTCCAGCCTGTGATGCCTGCCTGTGTGGAGTTCGCAAGTTCTCCCGGTATCTGTGTGGGTACTCTTCAGAGGGTCAGTACAGACTTGATGGACTGTAAGGCCTCTATCTACATTGTAGGGATTCTATGATTCTACATTTGTAATGGCTGCTAAAGTGCACATAAAGGCACTTACAACTGAAGTCAGAGGTCAAATCACAATGGCAAGTCAGCCAATACGTCAAGTTCAACGGCATTTCTCCAAACATCACCTTTTACACAAATAAATTCCACGCACTCTTATTTTCAGTTACAAGTTGCACAAGTTACTTAATATACTTAGTAACAAAGAAAATTTAATTCATTATCAAAACAACATTAAAACAGTATTAACTTTAGTCTGTATACAAGCATTGCATACATAGTCTTTGTCATACAGGTATCCTATAGTCGGTGTGCGCAACGGTCATTGGCTGACTGGTTATAGAGTTGCTGCTATGATCGGGTTTTAATTCCCAGAAGCATTGCTGCCATGGTAACAGTTATAACTGATCCATTTCTGTTGATGGGGAACTGTGGCTCTCTGGGACAGATGACCAATCAGTTGTGTGCTGCAAAGGGACAGCTTCTCTAGTGAGACACAAATGTCTGCAGGTACATTTACGTGTTTGATTGATTGTTCACTTTCACTGCGTACAAAGTAACACCTTGCTCAACACAGTTCTCAAGTCACTACGTGGTTCTCAAATCACTAGATGGTGTAACATTTTCATTCTGACTGACTCTCAATCGCGCACCTCCTGAAATGACAGGCAGTTTAAATCAAAGTAAAATTCAATTGTTGTTTCACCTTGATTTTTGGCACTCGTCCTTTGGTACTCTGCCATCAATAGGATTTTTATTATTGAAATTTTACTATTTCACTATTACAAGTAGTATTTTGGCGCAGCATGACACCTGTTGTTGGAATGGGCAACAGTTCATGCTTTCAGTATGTGTATTTTTCTTCTCAACTTTGCCCTGCACAAGCCTATACTGGATTTGATAGACTTTTTTTTATGATCCCTTTAGCAATATTCACTCCCACCTTAGACTTCAGTCAAATGGAATGATAATGGATGGTGTTCAATTTCCCAAATTCCTTTCTAAAGTGGCTGAGTCCCTCATTTGAGAGTTGAGGGCCATCACCCATCCTCTCTCAGCAGAGATGATCTCCTACACCTAAGATATTTTAGCTTTCTGATGAGGTCATCTTTCAGTTGCCCAAACCCTCGAGGTTCAGCTCAACATAACAGTGCTTTCATATATAGTCTCTCTTCCCGTGGGCTCTGATACGAAATCCATACAATTCAAAAGTAACATTAATACAGTGCAAAGGGTGTATCAAAGTCTTCAGAATCTCTGGAGCCTAGCTTTTCCACTCCCCATTGAGATCTAGGCTACAATACAACTTGTAGCACTCTTTGTCCAGCAGCAATGGCCGTATTGCCACTTTTTTTTTGCTCATGATTTCTGCAGCTATTTCATAGCTTTGTGACTCGAAGTAGAAAAATTCCAATTGTGCTTCATATCACTTTTCATTTTCACAGCAGCAGGAGCGACAATGTATAGCCATTTTAACTCAACCAGCAATTTAAAGTTGCAAACTAATTTTTAAAACTTTTTTCTACCCCAGTAAGTGCTCTCTTCCCAATTGAAGGATATAAGGTTGAGCCACTGTGCGAGGAGTGCATTTCCACTGTATTTCAGATTTTTTTTGAATGGATTCCATTTGGTCTAGGGGATCTGTTGCTTGTCACCTGTCAACTGGCTTTTTCAACTTTGCCTGAAATGGTGAATCAGCATAGCACCAGGACCGAGTTGGGTGGAGTATTGATGAATGGGATAAAGGACAGTACAGTCTCAGTCAAGACGATCTTCAGAATTTTCTCTCCAGTGAGCACTGGCTGCCTCTTTCTCATTGAAGAGCTCCCCTTCACGATCAGCTCTCAACAATTGTATCCTTCATTGCTTAGGCTATAGATCATCTCAAAAGTGCTAAAGCAACCGAGTATGTTGTTGGCATTCATAAGTTGTTGGATTCTGTGTTTTTTCGATCCACATTTGTTCTTTAGATTGTGACTGTATACTGTATGGCTGCCTTTAGCTACCTGTAGGACTGCTGCATTTCTCTTCGGCTATGGTGAAGTTACAGATCAATGTAAATTTTATGCTCACACTTGATTAGGATCTTGAATTGCTGCCATTTTCATCAAGCCAATGACATTTACTGGTAGAGACAAAGGACTTCTTTTCATGTGCTTGTTATAGTGTTTTTGACATTATAATCATCTCAGATTTAGCTGCTCTCAGACATTTGTCACTATCCCCTGCCTACTCGTTGATATGCAAGCCATGAACTACCACAAACTCTACCTTAATGGAAACTGGGGTGAAACAAGGTTGTGTCATTGCATCAATTCTCTCTTCCATTTCCCTTACTACAGTTCCCCTCCATATATTATCTCAAAAAGTGGAGATAACCTACAGAAAAGATGGGAAACTGTCAACCTAAGTCACTTTCAATCCAAAACCACAATCATTCCAACCTTTAGAATACGGGTGAGTCGTGCGCATACTCTGAATCATTGTCGGCTCCTTCTCCAATGTAAGAAAATGGGCCTTTAGTTAAACACCCAGAAAACAAATATCCTCCTTCCAACAGCTCCCACTGCAAAACCACCCCATCCTCACTGATCACAATAAGTCTTTAGATTTAATCAGATTGGTAATATGACCAAACATAGTTCTCAGACTGGGTCAGGTTCAATATTAAGTAAAAGTCGGTCTGGTTTATTTAGTGAGAAAATTTTGCAAGTATTCGAGACTTCAAACGTAAAACATGGCCAAAAACTACTATATTATTTTTGACAGTGGAACCTAGAAGAATGACAAGAAATATAGTCACAAAAGCAAATTCAATAACTTGTGTAAAAAAAGACAACAGGTCACAAATGTTTCCTTTTGTATTCATTCCCAGAATGTGGACACTGATGACAAGTAATTACACCCTGAACAGCTCTCCCCCTTTCAAAGACTGATCAGTATCCTGATCCTAACCTGGTGCACCTTTTATGATTTAAGGTTCAAGAGTGCTCAGAACTTTGAACAATTAATGTACCGAGATTTACAGCACAGAAGGAACCAGTCAGTGCACTGAATCTGAGTCAATCATTTGTCTTCCAGCATTAACATATGATGACATGCAACAATGGGCTACTATCACCTGTCAGCTAATCTAAAGTCAGAACTGATACCTAACTCCTGGCTAAGCGCCCTCTCTTCCATTCGCTCTTTACTCCCTTGATCCAAAAACATGACTAATTAGAAGCAAAATCAATTTGGTCATATCAATTCTTACTTTTTCCAAGAGATAGTTATTGATGTGACCCCCTATTGGATCACCTTTAAAGTCAAAATTAATGTCCATGTACTTTCCGAATCGACTGGAATTGTCATTACGGTTGGTTTTTGCATTTCCAAAGGCTTCCAATACACAATTTGACTTTAACAACATATTCTTGACCCTGCAACAAAAAGAAGAATCATTACAGCATTACATCATATTCCAAAAATAATCACTGGGCACTCGCTTGTCGAAATACATTCTTATTTGGACTTGCCTCTTACAACCCACAAGCTTTAAAAGTAACAAGTATTGGTAATTGCTTATCCTGGATATAATGTTAAATCCAGTTCAACACACGTAAAACAAATCACATTCAAGCACTGGGTACTTAAGAAAATGTCCTGTGGAGAGCAAAATTCTGTAAGTGTCAGATACAAGGTCTCAGTCCAAACTAAAACAAGTCTCCAAGAACTGGAGGGCTGCAGAGAAACTCAAATACAACAGGGCATTACTCAATGGGTAACATTCTGAGAAACCACCTGTGGTTTGGTCTGATGGATCAAATCCAGCATCTATACATTCTAAAAGTTTGTTCTAAAATTGAAAATGATCCAGATAGTGAAAAATCCTATCTTTGGTTTCCCCTTACAATGGAGTATTAGACAGAGAGTGCTGTGCAAATTTTCTTAAAACACTGCTTTACTTGAAGTAAAGAGCAATAAGCCAGAACTCCCTAAAATAAATATGAACCACATTTGAAATGAAATGCTAATTTAATCCTCTCTCCACAGATCTTAGTCCTGAACATTTTTGTTTTCCTTCAGATTTCCAGCACACATGATTTGGCTTTTTGTAGTGCAGAATGCTCCCTGCTTGTTATCATATCTGCATATGACTCCACCAGAGGTGGAAAAACTGGCTCATCTTTCTTAGAAGTCCCTAATTCCACAAGGTCTGAGACAACAGATTCACTGGAATTGTGGTTTTCATACAATATAATTCGAGTTGTGAGGTTGAGAGAATTGGTGCAGTCTATAAAATCATCCCTGAAGCATTCCTCTTATTGCTTTCAACAGCAAACCTCACATTCTCTTCACTCCATCTCTATAAATGGTGGCTTATAACGCAATTCTAATTAAAGCATACCAAAAGCGGATGACTTAGTACAGTTGGAGTTTACCAAGGTTAGCAAAGTATTGGTATCTTGTGTGTTTGGTGATACTGCTGGTGGTGGGTGGGAGAATAAATCAAATTGCATAGTTGAAATTTGTACAAAGCTATTTCATGCAAAGAGTTACAATAGGTCAGAAGATATTGACAAAATCCTTAAGCTAAATTCGGGAGTTGAGATTCCTCTTAGTGAAAAGCTCTTTTCAATAAACTGCATGAAATGTATTAGAGAGGGGATTTCTGATCAGAAGGGTGGCCCTACTCCATCTTACATTAATCAATACCTGTGTTGAATGCTGGTCAATACCATGCAGAACGATGTTTGCTTTGCCTACGTACCAACCAAAAATCCTGTTGCTGGTGCTGGGTTCCAAAGTCACTGTTTAAGGCAGGAAGTAGTTTTTCCGATGTTCCAGCCAACATTCCTCTTCCATTCAATAAAAAAAGTAATTGTTTCTCCATCCACTGTTGTTTGTAAGATATTGCTGCACATCACAAAATCTACCCACCCACTACAGTCATTGCAATTCAAAGTAATGAAGTATTTTTTTGAATTTTTGCTAACCATTTTAAGGCACATTTGAGTCCTGATGTTTTCAGGATAGGAAGTGAACTTGGTGAAGGTTGTGCAGGTGTCAGAGGGGTATAGAAACTTCGTCCAGACTCAGAGGGTCAAGTGAGTAGATTGTTAGGTCATTGCATCACTTTTGGATTTTTTCACATGGCAGCGATTGCAAGAACAAGATTGTGTTTCTGATCCTGGAGATGGAATTGTGCTTGCTGATGTTCAGCATGTTTTAGTGTGTTGAATGACGATGTTCAGACTTTCTAAGACAATCATGAAGTGTGTGGCGTAACTAAAATAAAATTATTTAATCCAAATGAATGCAGCAAAAATCAGACCAAGACATCAAGTGCGTCTGGTTGTTCAACAGTCAGATGAAAACATTTCTCTCTCACGCAGGGTCGAAAGAAAACATTAGAGTATGCGTTATTAAAGTAAACAATAACTCAAATTATGCATAAACTAAGGTCTCCATTTATTACCTTTCCACCTCCTGACGTTGACTGGGATTCGTAATAGCCGCAATGAACTGCATGATGTATTTACTAGCCTCTGTTTTGCCAGCACCACTCTCCCCTGGAATCCAGAAAGAGGAAACTTTAACTCCACAAAGCTACAGCTGATATGCTGTTGCAAATATTAATCTTTTTCCAGTATAAAACACTATTGGGTGTGTTAAATCAGTCAACAAATCAAACTACAGCCATATATATAAGCTATGCTCTCCCAATTCTATACCTGTTTTGTTCCATAGGTTAAAATAGCCTCCGACTTCCCCATTTAAACATGGTAACACCTTAAGAATTGGAAACCCCAATCGTTTTATGTCATAGCTTGGCCCCTTCTTTCAAACATCTAATAGTAATTCTACTCACAGTAGAACAATTGTGCTCTTCAGCATGGAGTTTGAGTAACTAACAGAGTCCTTACTGTGCTGCTCACCTTCATACAGTATACTATGTTATAATGGAGAAGTTCAGAATTCAATAGGTGATGTCTTGACAGAGACCATCGGGAAAAGTGGTGAAATAGATGAAATACTGATCTCTACTTGCAAGTTCCATTGTTTTACTGCATGTACAATGCACGCACTACGTGTACTAGTCCTTACAATCATAAACTTGCCAACCTTGAGCAAACAGGAAATGAAAATTGTGCTTGGGGCCGTCCAGTTGGTTGCAGTGTTTTCCTACATTACAACAATGAACAAACATTAAAAGTGCTTCAGTGGCTGCTACGCACTTTGTCATATTGAAGGTTTGGGAAGTACAATCTAAATACATGCCCCTTTATTCTTCACATGGAACCTCCCCAGATTAACTCCAATTCCTAGATCACTGCTTCATACTAACAGATGCACAGCCCGGGGCAAGACGAGGAGAAATTAGTGGACTCTAGGTTCTTACACACTAGGAGAGATTGTTAACTTATACTTGCAGTATATGAAGTTTCACGTTTTGTGGCAGAGATGAGTAACTTTAAGTGCAACTGTCCCAAAAAGTGGTGACCCCAAATTCAGAATGCACTGTTTGATGGTAAATTATTTAAATAGAATTAGGTAGAATCTTCTGCCATCCAGCTCTGGTTCCTGTGATCTTTCATCAAAATAGTCATTCCCTACCTGATATGACAATACAGGTGTCCCTTGACCTCCGCTTCATGGCTTTGTACGTTGCATCTGCAATTGCGAATAGGTGAGGTGGTCTCTCATATAGTTCACGCCCCTTGTATTGTTCAATGGTGTCCTTTCCATAGATATTCATAGGACGGTAAGGGTTAATGGAAACCACCACTTCACCAATGTAAGTATAAATTTTGCCCTTCTCAAACCTATTGGGAAGGAAGAATAAATTGAAAATGGCCAATTATCTTTTAAAACATTTACACGAAAACATTTGCATTGTACAATACAGGCCATGTAAAAGGTACCAATTGTTGCAATCCCTGAGGAAGAATCAATAAATCAAATATACCAAGTAATCTCCAGATGAAGAAATTACTAAGATTCTACTTAGAATCAGAGTCATACAATATGGAAACAGGCCTTTCAACCCAACTTGTTTCCTAAAATGAACTAGCCACCCGAAGGCTGCAGGAACAGCAAATCATATTCAGCCTGGGAACCCTGCAGCCCAATGGCATCAATGTGGATTTCACAAGCTTCAAAATCTCCCCTCCCCCAACCGCATCCCAAAACCAGCCCAGCTCATCTCCACCTCCCTAACCTACACTCACCTTTACTGGCTCCATCCCCGCCTCTTCGACTTGTCTGCCTCCTCTCCACCTATCCTCTCCTCTATCCATCTTCTATCCGCCTCCCCCTCTCTCCCTATTTATTTCAGAACCCTCTTCCCCTCCCCCATTTCTGAAGAAGGGTTTAGGCCCGAAACGTCAAGTTTTCCTGCTCCTATGATGCTGCTTGACCTGCTGTGTTCATCCAGCCCCACGCTTGTTATCTCGGATTCTCCAGCATCTGCAGTACCTTTTATCTCTAGTCCCATTTGCCTGTGTTTGGCCCACATCCCTCTAAACCTTTCCAATGCACGTACCTATCCAAATGTCTTTTAAATGTTTGTAACTGTATTCCCCTCCACCATTTCCTGTGGCAGTTTGCTTATTCTTTCCCCTCTCACCTTAACCTACGCCGCTAGTTTTGGACTCTTCTACTCTTGGGGAAAAGACCTTTGCTATTCACCTTATCAATGCCCCTCATGATTTTATAAACCTCTACAAGGTCACCCCTCAGCCTCCCACGCTCCAGGGACAAATGTCTCAGCCTATCCAGCCTCCCCTCAGAGATCAAGCCTTCTCGTCTTGGTAACATCCTTGTAAATCTTTTTCACATCCTTTCTAGTTTAATAACGTCCCTCCTGCAGCAGGGCGACCAGAATTGTACGCATAACTCCAAATGTGGCCTTAGTAATGTCTTGTACAGCTGTAACATGACATCCCAACTCTTATACGCAATGCTCTGACCAATGAAGGCAAGCGTGACAAACACCTTCTTCGCCACCCTGTCAACTGTGATGCTACTTTCAAGGAACTATGTACCTGCACCCCTAGGCCTCTGTTGTTCAACACTTCCTAGGGTCATGGCATTAACTGTACAAGTCCTTCCCTGATTCGTCCTATCAAAATGCAACACCTCACATTTATCGGAATAAAACTCTGCTTACCATTCCTCAGCCCACAGGCGCAGTTGATCAAGATCCCATTATACTCTTAGATAACCCTCTTCACCGTCCACTATGCCACTAATTTTGGTGCGATCTGCAAACTTACTAACCACACCTCTTATATTCTCACCCAAATCATTTATATAAACGACAATAAAGACAGTGGCCCCAGCACCAATCCTTGCGGCACACCACTGGTTACAGACCCCCTTACCATCACCCTCTGTCTGTGACCATCAAGCCAATTTTGCATCCAAGATAACAAGCATGGGGCTGGATGAACACAGCAGGTCAAGCAGCATCATAGGAGCAGGAAAACTTGACGTTTCGGGCCTAAACCCTTCATCAGAAAATATTGGCTAGCTCTCCCTGGATCCCCTGTGATCGAACTTGACTAACCTGTCTGTCTACCATGCAGAACCTTGTCTAAAGCCTTGCTAAAGTCCATGTTTATCCCGCTATAGGTCTTTAGATGGGTCAGTTTTTGTCCAATGTGTGCAAGAGGGTTTCCTGACAGTATGTAGATAGGCTAACAAGAGGCGAGGCAAAATTGGATTTGGTACTGGGTAATGAACCAGGCCAGGTGTTAGAATTGGAGGGAGGTGATAGTGACCACAATTCAGTTACGTTTACTTTAGTGATGGAAAGGGATAGGTATATATCGCAGGGAAAGAGTTACTGCTGGGGGAAAGGCAATTATGAGGCGATTAGGCCAGATTTAGGATGCGTAGGATGGGGAAGGAAACTGCAAGGGCTGGGCACAATTGAAATGTGGAGCTTGTTCAAGGAACAGCTGCTGCATGTCCCTGATAAATATATACCTGTCAGGCAGGGAGGAAGTAGTCGAGCGAGGGAACCGTGGTTTACTAAAGAAGTTGAATCTCTTGTCAAGAGGAAGAAGGAGGCTTATGTAAAGATGAGGCGTGAAGGCTCAGTTAGGGCGCTTGACAGTTACACGTTAGCCAGGAAGGACATAAAGAGAGAGCTAAGAATAGCCAGGAGGGGACATGAGAAGTCTTTGGCAGGCTTTCTATAGGTATGTCAGGAACAAAAGAATGACTAGAGTAAGATTAGGGCCAGTCAAGGACAGTAGTGCGAAGTTGTGCATGGAGTCCGAAGAGATAGGAGAGGCTCTAAATGAATATTTTTCGTCAGTATTCACACAGGAAAAAGACAATGTTGTCGAGGAGAATGCTGAGATACAGACTATTAGACTAGACAGGATTGAGGTTAATAAGGAGGAGGTGTCAGCAATTCTGGAAAGTGTGAAAATAGATAAGTCCCCTGGGCCGGATGGGACTTATCCTAGGATTCTCTGGGAAGCTAGGGAGGAGATTGCACAGCCTTTGGCTTTGATCTTTATGTCGTCATTGTCTACAGGAATAGTGCCAGAAGACTGGAAGATAGCAAATATTGTCCCCTTGTTCAAGAAGGGGAGTAGAGACAACCCTGGTAATTATAGACCAGTGAGCCTTACTTCGGTTGTGGGTAAAGTGTTGGAAAGAATTATAAGAGATAGGATTTATAATCATATAGAAAGGAATAATTTGGGTAGGTTGTGCCTCACAAACCTTATTGAGTTCTTTGAGAAGGTGACCAAACTGGTGGATGAGGGTAAAGCGGTTGATGTGGTGTATATGGATTTCAGTAAAGCGTTTGATAAGGTTCCCTACAGTAGGCTATTGCAGAAAATACGGAGGCATGGGATTGAGGGTGATTTAGCAGTTTGGATCAGAAATTGGCGAGCTGTAAGAAGACAGAGGGTGGTGGTTGATGGGAAATGTTCATCCTGGAGTTCACTTACTAGCAGTGTACCGCAAGGATCTGTTTTGGGGCCACTGCTGTTTGTCATTTTTATAAATGACCTGGATGAGGGCGTAGAAGGATAGGTTAGTAAATTTGCGGATGACACTAAAGTCGGTGGAGTTGTGGATAGTGCAGAAGGATGTTGCAGGTTACAGAGGGACATAGATAAGCTGCAGAGCTGGGCTGTGGGGTGGCAAATAGAGTTTAATGCGGAAAAGTGTGAGGTGATTCACTTTGGAAGGAGTAACAGGAATACAGAGTACTGGGCTAATGGTAAGATTCTTGGCAGTGTGGACGAGCAGAGAGGTCTCGGTGTCCATGTGCATAGATCCCTGAAAGTTGCCACCCAGGTTGATAGGGTTGTTAAGAAAGCATACGGTGTGTTAGGTTTTATTGGTAGAGGGATTGAGTTTCAGAGCCTTGCGGTCATCTTGCAGCTGTACAAAACTTTGGTGCGGCCGCACTTGGAGTGTTGCATGCAGTTCTGGTTGCCGCATTATATGGAAGCATTGGAAAGGGTGCAGAGGAGATCTACCAGGATGTTGCCTGGTACGGAGGGAAGGTCTTATGAGGAAAGGCTGAGGGACTTGAGGCTGTTTTCGTTAGAGAGAAGAAAGTTAAGAGGTGACTTAATACAGACATGCAAGATGATCAGAGGATTAGATAGGGTGAACAGTGAGAGACTTTTCCCTCAGATGGTGACGGCTAGCACAAGGGGACATAGCTTTAAATTGAGGGGTGACAGATATAGGACAGATGTCAGAGGTAGGTTCTTTACTCAGAGTAGTAGGGTGTGGAATGCCCTGCCTGCAACAGTAGTAGACTCGCCAACTTTAAGGGCATTTAAATGGTCATTGGATAAACACATGGATGATAAGGGAATAGTGTAGGTTAGATGGGCTTCAGATTGGTTTCACAGGTCGACGCAACATCGAGGGCTGTAATGTTCTATGTTCTATGTTCTACAATGTCCTTACTTAAGGACACGCACCACTTACTCAAACCCAGAATGATTAAACACAAACAAGCAGGTCATGGTTTAACTAGAATAAAAAAAAATAGAATGCCTACGTAGTGTGGAAACAGGACATTCGGCCCAACACAGCCTCCGAACAGCATCCGACCCAGACCCCCACCCCTGCCCTATAACCGTGCATTACCCGTAGCTAACGCACCTAAACTACATTGCCCTGAAGACTATGGTTAATTTGGCAAAACCCACGCAGACATGGGAAGAATGTGCAAACTCTACACAGAGTCACCAGAGGGTGGAATTGAACCCGGGTCCCTGGCATTGAGACAGCTAACCACTGAGTCACTGTGCCATTTGAGGATAATTCAACACAAAAGGTATTGCTAGAAATAAACTCCCAACAGGCAGGGCCACCACAAAACCACTGACTCTACGTCAACTCTGCTTGTACCCTGCTTCTCCCCAGGAATGTGATCAATCTGCAGCCAGCTATATGACAAGTACAATGAACTCCTTCCATTTTAATGTAGTCACCACAAAGAAAGATACACTGGAATCACGCACCTACCAAGACCACGAACACAAACTACACTACATAGTTACCTCTACAGCCCAATTGATTTGGGTGTATGTATCGGGTGTATGAGTATGTATTCCTACGTCTGGGCTCCAGGAAATGCTATCCAAGAGCAACAGCCGGGTCTCAGCCTCGTCAGCAGCTGATAAAAGCAATGGCAATGAGCAGTTTGCTTCCATCCAGCCCCCTGATTGCTCTAAATTCATACAAACCTACAGGAGAACGTTTTATAGGGTTGTACAAGCAGGTCTTAAAGAAAGTTATTAATCATTTTAAAAGCACTTCCATAACATAGGGTTCATTGACGTTGCACAAACTTGGTGAATGGATATGAATGTGCAATGAATTGGTTGACAGTATGAGGAACCATTAGTGTTTGGTGGAGACACAAGTTGACATGGGGTGGGGGGGGAGGGGTAGTGGCATGAACCACAAGCTATTTAGAAGCTGGCCTGACTCAATGATAGTTATGGGTGCTCGGAGATGTGCACACCCACAATGAAGCCCCAAGTCTCAACAGTCTTATTCCAGTTTAAATTCTCTTCAGGAGAGGAGACATTAAGGCAAAAGGGCAAGATAAAAGAAATCTAGGGAATAAAGAAAATCACTTAAATTGTTCTCAAGCATTTCATAGCATCCTGTTAGAATGACTAAGAACCAGCTGAATGTCATGTCGGTAGGAGAGTGGAGAGACAGCAAAAAACTGCAGGCAAAACTTAAGACATTCTGATGTTACTGAATATTTCCAGCTTTAAAACAGCATACATGTGAAACTAAACTGGAAAGAATAAAAGTAAATACTTGTCTCTTTACTTTGATGTTCTAGTGAAATGATTGAGACAGGGCTACTTGGTGGCTCGACATGTTTATCTCCCAAAGCTTGCGCCAGGCAACAGGATGGGTCCTGCCTGCTCTTGACAGCCAGAGTTAAAATTCAACCCAACACCCTTAGACATTTCCTTCCTTCACTCTGGACCCTGGCTTTGCCAACTGCACTGTGAATAAACACCTCCCACCTTCAGATAAAGCTTCCTTTCAGCTCTCTTGACTCACACCAGATGACGCACACTGTGCCAATACCACCAGAGAAATGCTTTTTATTTAAAAAGGTTTCAACTTCACATGAAACCTAAAAAAAACTTAAACTCTGCAATTTATATTTGCCTTCCAATTCAGTAGATGCAGCTTATTTATTTTGATGACAGACTTCATTATAAACTTACATGCACAAAGCTTCATGATTGACTGGAATTGCCAGATTATTATGTCTGCATAACCAAAAAGCAGGTTAGCTACTGAAGCTACACAATCTGAAACTGAAGGTTACACACTTCTTGCCTGAAATAGATGGTGATTCTAGTGCAGTTATAAAGGAGGAAATTGTATATTACTAAAGGCTTTTGGAGCTTATCGGACCTGCTCAAAAGATTTGCGAACCCTCAGAATTGTTGGTTTAAAACTGTTGATCAACCAACTAACTTCCACACACAAGAGCAGACAAAACACAGCTGCCTAATTATCAGTTTGCCACAGGATGTCAGCCAGACCCTTGTCTCTCAAAGGCTGGTCCAGCATTCCTTGCCTGTTCCTAGCTGCCCTTGAGGTGGCAGTAGTGGGCACTCACCACCACAAGGGCAACTAGGATCGAGCAAGAAATGCTGGCCCAGCTAGCAGCATCTACCTCCCTCAAGTGAATTAGAAAGAATTAAGAGTAACAAAAGTAACTCTCAGGTTAGAACAAAAGAAGGCCTTTCAGCCCATCTTAGTTGTCCTTGACCCATTCATTTTCACAGTTTACGCAATTAGGTTTGTCCAATTTACTCAATATAATTAACTGTTTGGAATCAGCATGCACATAAAACTGATCTGCTCCAAAATGTTCCCTACCTGTATTGTATCACGGGCCAAATTCTCTTCAGCCAGCACCCCCATGACTGATGCAGCATCTCCACAATGTTAAAGTTTTCATCCTTGTTTATAAATCCCTTTATACCTCTGTAACCTCTTAGAGCATACCACCCTTCTAAATAAAAAATATTTTAATTAACCTGTTCAGACATGTTATGACACACCTCTAGGGCAGGTAGGACTTGAAACCCAGACATTCTAGCCTACAGATAGAGACACTACCATCATTCCACAAGAAACCCACTTTATAAAAATGTTTTAAACTAACTTGTTTAGACATGTTATGATGCAGCTCCAGGCCAGTGGGACTTGAACTCAGATCTTCTGACTCAAAGTTCAGGACACCACCATTGTGCCAAAAGACATGAACAACAGTGTTCTCAGATTCTGGCCTATCATGGAATCAGACACCAAAAGAATTGTCAACCTAAACGCCTCCATCTTTCTTCTTCAAGATGGGCCTTTAGATGCGCTTCGGCAGCCAGGCTTTCTGTCACTCCTATTATCTGGTCAATTTGCTCAGTGTCACATAATCTAGACAGACATTTCAGTGCGATACACCTTCAGGATTCCTGAAGGACTGCTGAATTATCGTCGGAGCTGTTCTTCGTATAATATTCAATTCCGGCCCCGATTTGCCTTTCAAGGTCAATCTAAAAAAATGGCACAATATATCAAAGGTGATGATGGCTTTTCATCTCATGAGGTAATAGTGTGCATCATGGTGGCCAACTCAGTACTGCCTGGTGCCTCTCAGAAGCCCCTAGCAAATTTGCCTAAGACGACAACAGTAGGCTCAGGAGGGGTATAATGCACTGGGCTGTGTTTTGTATGGAACCACTTCTCACCCAAATGAGTTTACCATTTCTGCTCAACTTTTCTGATGCCATTCCTAACAATCGTTTTAGGTCCCCACCATCAGCAACCATTTCCCAGCTGCCAGAGTCAACGGAGAACAACAGTAAATCTCGCTTGTAGGTGTGGTGGAGATTTTGATTCAGGAGCCTGTTCATGCAGAAGGTCATTGGTGACACAGCTGTTAACTATCTATAGAATAGGGCTATATCAGTGTCGACTTTAACGGCTTAGAAATAAGTGCATTGCGATGAAATTAGCACACCCTCAGACAGCAGAGTTGTTGATTATGTCCTCAGCATCTCAGCAGGAGAAAGCAAAAAGGTGTAAACTGTTCAGCATTTCCTCTGCTCAGTAGATGCTGCCCAGGTCTCACTGTTGCAGAGGTGGGCAGTTAGGATAGAGAGTTGGCTGCCTCATGGTCTGGGGTCACACTGCTGTTGCTTCACCTTCTCTTTTGAGTTTAGACATAACTCGCAGCTTTTGGAATGCATGTGCTGATTTCAGACCCTTTTAAGACGCAGTGCTCTCAGCAGTGCACTGAATTGTCAACCTACATGATGTGCTCATTTCCTGGAGTGGGCTTGGACACAAATTATTACAGCTCAGAATGAGAGCATGACCAACTGAGCCAAAGTGATATACAACAACAAAAACTTGTGGAGTTTGCTCAGTGATAAAAGGACAATGATTTGCTACACGATTGACAAAACAAACTTGGAAATCACACAGAATGGTCAAACTAATCAACTAGGCAATGGGCTTCTGTTGCATGCACGATAGTGGCAGCCATAGTGAACTGCTGAGGTAGTCTCCCACTTCAGATTTAGTGCCCTGAACCTTCAGGGAAGGAAACTGGCACCTTCACCTGGTCTGGCCTACATGTGATTCCAGGCCGACAGCAATGTGGTTGACTCTCAACTGCCCTCTGAAATGGCCTAGCAAGCCACTCAGTTGTACCAAGCACTACAAAGTCTCAAAGAAATGAAACTAATTGGACCACTGGGCATTGACCTAGGCATTGGAAAAGACGATGGCAGAAGCAGCCCTGTTGACCTGCAAAGTCCTCCTTATTAACATCTGGGGGCTAATGCCAAAATTGGGAGAGCTGTCTCACAGACTAGTCAAGCAACAGCCTGACATAGTCATACTCACGGAATCATATCTCTCAGACAATGTCCCGGGCAACACCATCAACATCTATGGATATATCCTGTCCCAATGGCAGGACAAACCCAACAGGGTGGAAGTACAGTAGTTTACAATCAGGAGAGAGTTGCCCTGAGTGTCTTCAACATTGACTCTGGACATCATGAAGTCTCATGGCTTCAGGTTAAACATGGGTAAGAAACTTTCTGTTGATTACCACATACCATCCTCTCTCAGCTGATGAATCAGGACTCCTCCATGTTGAACAACAGTTGGAGGGAGCACTGAGCATAGCAGGGGCACAAAACGTACTCTGGGTGGAGAATTTCAAAGTCCACCACCAAGAGTGGCTCAGCAGCAGCACTACTGATCAAACTTGTTAGATGCTAAAGGGTATAGCTGCTAGACTGGTTCTGCAGCAGGTTGAGGGAGAAACAAAAGGGAAGTATATACTTGACCTCATCTTTATCAATCTGCCGGCTGCAGATGTATCTGTCCATGACAGCGTTGTTAAGAGTGGCCACACCTCAGTCCTTTTGGAGACAAAGTCCCACCTTCATATTGAAAACACCCTCCATCATGTAATGTGGGACTATCACTGTGCTAAAATGGGACAGACCTCGAACAGATCAAGCAACTCAAGACTGGGCATCCATGACGTGCTGTGGGCCATCAACAGCAGAATTTTACTCCAACAACACAATCTGTAACCTCATGGCTTGGCATATCCTCCACTCGACCATTACCACCAAGCTAGGGGGATCAATTCTAGTTCAATGGAGAGTGCAGGCGGGCGTACCAGAAGATGAGGTGTCAACCTGAAGTTACCAAACACCACTACTTGCTGCTAATGCTGTTTGGCATGCAAGTGATAGACAGAGCTAAGGAATCCTACAACAAACGGATCAGATCTCAGCTCTGCAGTCCTGCCAGATCCAGTTGGGAACGGTGGTGGACAATTAAACAATCCATTGGAGGAGACAGCTGCACAAATAATGATGGACGGGCCCAACACATCAGTGCAAAAGATAAGGCTTAAGCATTTGCAGTAATCTTCAGTCAGAAGTGCCGAGTGGATGATCCATCTTAGCCTCCTCCAGTGGTCCCCAGCACCACAAATACAGGTCATCAGCCAATTCAATTCACTCCACGTGATATCAAGAAACAGTTGGAAGCACTAGGTAGTTCCAAAGCTATGGGCCCTGACAATATTCCAGCAATAGTATTGAATGTGTGCTCTAGATCCTGCTGCTCCCCCAGCCAAGCTCTTCCAGTACAGTTACAACACTGACAAAAATCCACAACGTAGAGAATTGCCTAGATATGTCCTACACTCAAAAAGCAGGACAAACACAACAATTACCAACTGTCAGTCAATTCTCAAATCAGTAATATGATGGAAGGTGTCATCAACAGTGCTATCAAACAGCACCTGCTCATCAATGCCCACTTTGGACTCTTGGACCACCAAGAGGACCACTTACTCAACTCTTGACCTCATTACAGCCTTGGTTCAAACGTTGGCAGAAGAGCTGAATTCCACAGGTGAAAGAAGTGTGACAACCCTTGACATCATGGCTGCATTCGACTAAGCGCGGCATCAAGGAGACCTAGCAAAACTGGAAACAATGTGCATCGGGGGGAATCTCTCCACTGGTTAGAGTTATACCTGGCACACATGTAGAATTGCAGCTATTGGAGATTAGTCATCTCAGCTCCAGGCCATTTCTGCAGGAGTTCTCAGGGTAGTGTCCTGGGCCCAATCATCATCAGCAGCTTAATCAATGACTTTACCTTCATCATAGGGCAGAAGTGGGGCCGTTCGTTGATGAGTGCACAATGTTCAGTACCATTTGGGACACCTTAGATACTGAAGCAGTCCATGTTCAAATGAAACAAAATCTCAACAATATCTACACTTGGGCTCACAAGAGGCAAGTAACGTGCATACCACAAATGTGGCAAAAACCATCAGCAATAATAGGCAGGCTTACCACCATCCCTCAACATTCAAAGGGTTATCCATCACTGAAATCTCCACTATCAATATCCTGGTGTTACCACTGACCAGAAACTCAACTGGGCTCACCTCAAACACAGTAGCTGCAAGAGCAGTTCAGAGGTTAGGAATACTGTGGTGAGTAACTCACCTCCTGACTCCTCAAAGCCTGTCCGCCATCCACAAGGTGCAAGTCAGGAGTGTGATGGAATACTCTCCACTTGCCTCGATGAGTACAACTCCAACAACAGTCAAGCAGCTTGACACCATCCAGGACAAAGCAGCCCGCTTGACTGGTACCACATCCACAAACATACACCCACTCCACCACTGATACTCAGTAGCAGTACTGTGTACAGTCTACCAGATGCACTGCAGAAATTCAAAGTTCCTTAGACAGCACCTTCCAAATACACAACCACTACCATCTAGAAGGACAAGGGCACCACCATCTGCAAGTTCCCCTCCAAGCCACTTACTATCCTGATATGGAAATATGTTGCTGTTCCTTTACTGTTGCTGGGTCAAAATCATGTATGTGAAGATGAGAATTCTTAAAAAGAAGGCTTTGCTAGATTGGGAGCCAAAATGGTCACTGAGCACAGGCACAATTGGCGAAAAGTACTTGATGCGAGTTAGATGGAAAGTTTGTCCAAAAAGCTACATTTTAAGTGGATACATTTCCAGGAGCACATAGATGAGGAAGTAAATATTGCATTAGAGCTTCAGCATGAATATATTCCTGAAGTGATGTCAGTGAAGATTCACTGGAATGCCCAGGTTGCAAGAAAATCAGGTGCAACAGGTTTGTGTGGTGTGAGGATCATAGTTTTTAAGTATGTGTGAGAAAGCTAAAGGAAAGAGATCCCAAGTGGACAGTAGCAAAGCACTTATTAAAAAGCTTTCTTGATAATTTATAAAGGAACGGGTTGTTCCTTTCCAATGCATGACAAAACAACTTCCTGCTATGCTATGAGATCATGGACAATTTCATACCAAAACAATAAACATACTTCCAGACCAACAATCTACCGAGAAAGGTCATTTCTCATCCCATGAGTATGACAGTAAAATAAACTACCATTACAGCATGTGCTTATTATAGACTTTACGCCACGTTGGCTTGCACCACTGTACTCCATCGTCCACTTTAGGAGCAGTTAGGAATGCAGAACAGCAGGATTTGTAAACGTTTGCTACAAATATTCCACAATACTCACTGTCTCTCCCCAAGAGGGATTTATTACACCAGGTTATAACTTATAAAGCTGCAGCAATTCAGCACTGATTTTTTTTTTTCCCTATTTGTTTCCCTAAGGGCGACAAAGACAACAAACCCATTTCAGGCAGCAGGTTGCCCAGTTCAAACCGGTTTGTTGCTCCCTGAACTATGATATAAATTGATCAAGGAGCTTGGTAGAGATGTGGACCAAGGTACTATGTAATGAAGTACAGGTGCATTCAATGAGGAATTGATTAAAACATTACATTTAAAAATGAGTTGCAAAAAAAATTTTAAAAATCTGAAGAAAACTGGAAATGACTCCAGAGCATCAAATTCATGCTCAGACCCTTCCACAGGGATCCAAGAGTCTGTTGCATTGAGGTGCCACCAGATGAAGTATTAAATTCATCATCCCTCTCAAATGGACAAGATCACTATGGACGTCAGCTTAATCTCTCTCTTTAAAAGCAGGTTTGTAGTTTAATAGAAGGAGGTTTATTTAGATCTCAACTCATTGAAAGAGTAATTACTTCTCATAGTTCAGTTGTATTTTACAGATGGACTGCAAAATTCAAGTTGGAAATGTAAATAAAATAGATTGATTTATAATGAATTTTAATTTCAATCTCTAATAAGCAAATTTGACTTGATTTTTAAAAAATTCGATGTTTAAAACAAAGTACTGTATCAGCATGCAGGAAGGGTAGGGGTAGTAGCTCAATGATATATCACTGAGCATTAGGCCTCAAGTTTTCACTCTTAAATCAATTTGTCTATACTTTAGAAAAATCCCACAGAAACAAGATGGGCTCTCACAAAGTGACAGAGGCATCAGTTTGGAAAGTTTTTGCATTCCTCCTGGCAACCAGTTACACAGCAAGGTTGTTCCTCGCTGGGAATAAAACCTCAAACTGCACCTTTAGGTGGGGAATGTTAGAGACCTGATAAAACAAGTAAAAACAATGAAGTAGAAATGCACCAGCTTGACCCAGTGGGAATCATCACAGGTAATTATTGATTTGAGCTTCACTCCAGAGAATTGAATATAAAATCTAGCCTAGCACTTTTTTGAAGGATGGGGTATCATATCAAGGCCCTTGGGTGTCCTTAGATGACCGGAAAGCAATCCTTATCAAAAAAAAAGCAGGGGAATCCTCTAGCATTCTATCCCAAAAATCACCATGTCTAGAACTAAAGGGCCTCAACAGAGCAAAGCATCCCAAGAAACTTTAGAAAAGAATTATCAGACCCAAAACACTCATTCTAAATTATATTAAAAAAATTAGCACCCAGCTGGTCACAAACTTGAACCGAGATATATGTTTTAAAGAGTGTCTAAATGACCTTGGTCTTACCAATATTTGAAGTAATTTCTGCTCATCCAGCATTGGAAGTTGGACAACCATTGAGGGGTTCTGAAAGTTGGTAATGAGGTGTCAGCAGCATAGATATGGGATCTGATGCATTTATGGTTGATGTCACAATGACTAGCACATGGTCTAGCTCAGTCAGCTGGACAGCTGGTTTGCAATGTGGAGTGATACCAACAGCATGAAGTGAATTCCCGCACTGACTGAGGTTACCATCAAGGATTCTCTTTTCAGCTTCTCACCTTGCCTGAGACGTGGTGACCCTCAGGTTAAACTACCAACAGTCAACTCTCTCTAATGAGAGAGCGGCCCATGGTCTGGCAAGACCATGGCAAAATTACCTTTTCAGCAAAATGTAACAGCATTGAGGTAAATTTACGATAAAAACTGGAATCTGAAGAGCTAGTAAGCTAACAGTGGCATAATCCCTTAGTTCACCTTTCAAAGTCTAAAGAACACAACTGGTCTCTGAACACTGACAGCCATTTTTGTCAAAGACAAAAAGGAGAGAGGTAAAAATTATGATATTACTCACTTTCACATTAAGGCAGATAATATTCTAGAAATGGTGAAACCAAGACACAGGATGGATTTGAAGTACTGTTCTGATAAACACTGAGTGAATGACAAGGCGAAAGGTCCAGGAATATCCTTACATCAATTGCCACAGAACTTTTCCACATTCAATGGCTATGCATCTGAGTGTATAATACTGGGGTGGCCAGCTGTGGCCACCTAACTTTCAATTCTATTGTATGAATTTCCACCATAGTTCAAAGCAATACCCTGGAGATTACTCTCCAACTCCAGGAAATTCTAGACTAACCGCATTCACTTACATGGCTTGCGATAAGGGATTGACTGGACTTTATGAGAGAGAGAGAGAAAGAGAAAGAGAGAGAGAAAGGGAGGGAGAAGGAGGGGAAGGGAGGAGGGAGAGAGGGAGGAGGGAGGGAGAGGGAGGGAGAGACAGACAGACAGATTAGTAAATATTGGAGACGATCTCTAGTTCAGGATCAAACATGACCTTTTGTTTGTGAACTGTAAAAGCTAGACACAAGCCAAGACTTCATCTCTGCCGCAAGTCAAGACATCTGGAAGGAACAACTCCTATTCCCAATGACGTAAACCATTCTATTTATATATTTACATAACCCTTTGCAATCTTTAACACCTGGGCTCAGTTAATTTAGTTAAGCTCAGTATTGGTTTCAGCACTTGTACTGACTTACTGTTAAATCAATCTTATTTGTGTAAACTACATTTTTGCTTTGAGAATGCAATTGCTGCACATCAAAAAGGCACTACTACTTCTGCCATTGATTTTTCTTTCTGCTCACTCTCAAGTTATGGAAGTTAGTCACGGGCCTTAATCAGGCTTGATCTGCACTATTGTCAGATTCGTCAATCAGGTCCTGTTCCCTTAAACATTATAATCTTCGGTCACCATATATGGAAATAAACTTGACATTTCCTTGGTATAATGTTCATAGTATGCAATATAAACCAGTGTGTGACTGGACCTGTTCCAATAAACCGAGTCAGGGAAATACTGAAAACAACAATACCCAGTTTTCTGAAGAAGGGTCTAGGCCCGAAACGTCAGCTTTCCTGCTCCTCTGATGCTGCTTGGCCTGCTGTGTTCATCCAGCTCTACACCTTGTTATCTTAGTTCAGTATATTGAAATTAAAATTTATACCAGTTTATCTGGTAAATGAAATATAGAACATTTGGTAATCACATGGAAATCACTATCACAGGGAGTAAATGAAGGTGAAATAGTTTACAAGCAATTAAGGGAAGCTAGCTAAGCACTTGAGGGACAAATGAAAGAAGAATGAGTTCCAATATAAGGTCACAGCCCTCTGAAACATTAACTCTGTTTCTCTCTTCACATTTTCTACCTGACCTCACCAGCAATTTCTGTTTCTACTTCAGATGTCCAACGTCCATAGTATTATGTGGTAGGGGAGACAGTGGTGCAGTAAAGCGACTGGACTAGCAATCCAGATGTCCAGGAAAATAAAGGTGGATAAGGATTCAATTCCCACTTCAGAAACAGATTAAATTTAAATTCTGTGAATCTATTTAACTGTGACCTTAGCAGCTATCACCAATTGTTGTAAAAACCCATCTGGTTCATCAAATATCTGTTAAGGAACCTGCCATCTTTGAAAGAAATCAGCCATACATCTGCTCTGTGAGACTCTAGGTCCACAATAAATGTGGTTGCCTCAATTACCATATGAAAGAGCCAAACACACCCCTCCATTCAACAGTAATTAGGGTTGGGCAACAAATGTTGACTGTGCCAGTGATACCAACATCAATGAATCAAGATTTTAAAAAATGCATTGTTTGAGAATACACAGATACAGTTAGTTGTTCAGTTGGATCATTAAAACCAGCATAGACCAGTTTCACGCTATAAATGCTATGGCTCTTCATATGGTATCAAGGTCAACCTCCTGAAAAGAGAAAAGTGTAAACGTTTCAGAACAAGGCCTGAAGTCAGAAGGGTGACTTTATCAAGACTTATAAAATCATGAGGGGTACGGATAGGACAAATAGACAAGGGCTTTTCCCTGGGGTAGGGGAGTCCAAAACTACAGGGCATATGTTTGAGGTGAGAGGGGAAAGATTTAAAAGGGACCTAAGGGGCAACTTTTTCACGCAGGGGGTGATGCATGTACGGAATGAGCTGCCAGAGGAAGTGGTCAAGGCTGGTACGATTACAACATTTAAAAGGCATCTGGCTGGGGACATGAATAGGAAGGGTTTAGAGGGATATGAGTCAATTGCTGACAAATGCGACTAGATTTATTTTGGATATCTGGTTGGCATAGATGAATTGGACCAAAGGGTCTGTTTCCATGCTGTATATCTCCATGTCTCTGACGCTATAAGTCATGGGCCACAACAGCACAGTCTCATCCTGTAAAATAGTAAATCCTGGTTGATTCTACGGATGGCTTTATGCTACAAAAGACAAAACACGCTTACCTTCGGCTTATTTTTCCAACATAAACCAGTGTAAAAGAAGAATGGACAATATTTACACTAAATGCAAAATTAATTCATTACATTCCACTGCATCAGTGTTCATCTGCTGCCCAATGAAGAACAAATGGGTTATAACTTACTGGAAAACCATCAGACCTTCTCCTTCATGAAGGAGGAAATGTCAAAAAGAGTTCCAAGCCCATTAAGTACAAGTATTTCAGCTCTTCCAGCCTACTATGCAGTTGTATTTTGAACTTCCCCAACATCCAATTTATTCCAACTGCTTATCACCATTCATGAAGGTTTTTTTTTAAATTTTTCTTAAATTTTTTTTGCTAATTTGAATACATGCTGCACTTACTTCATTGATCAGTGCATAAAGAAAAAAAGTGTTCATCTCATTCAAGACAATAAACAAACTTGTTTATAAAGCACGTTTCATGACACAAAGACATTCTGAAGTATAGCAGAGCCAATGATGCAAGTTTAGATATTGTTGTGAGAGAGAGAACAAGGGCTGGCATCCAGGAACTCTCTCCTAAATTGAGATAAGGGCAACAGTTTCAGCAATTTAAAGACACAGTCAATTTAGATTCTTCCTTTTGGACACCATTTGTAAATAAGTTGCTTTGTATGTCACTGTCATGTATGCCAGCATTGAACTTAGCAATAATTTTTGATCACCCTATGCATTTTCAAGTACATAAACTACTCATCACTTTTGACTTTTAGCTTTTCTTGCTTGTTCAACGTTGCACGCTGTTAGGTGACCTTTCCATCAGAACTCATTCTTCTATTACGGAATGTGGAGATGGACCTCGGTGTACAGTTTGCGCACAGACCTTGTCCAGTTTTGAATTCTTCAAGTTACAAAGACATTTGAATATCATGCATGAAATATACAAAGAGAGGTAGTGAATATTTTTTGAACAGAAAGCTCACAAATTGCCCAATACCAATACAGCAATGAAATCTACAATTCCCACTGATACATAGTTTGGAATGGAGAACACAATGGCTAAAACAAAAAACACACAATTGAAGAGCAATTGATTATGTTATTGAAAGCATGTGGGAAATATTTAGAGAGCAGAATGCCAAGTAACTGGAAAAAAGTAAGTGTAAAATGGCTTGTTAAACTATAGATTGATTTAATGTATGAAGAAATAACCTTGCAGTGCATCAGCTGCGTGACAATGACTTGCTACACATGATAACTTGATAAATCCACGGTCACTTCAAGTGTGCATCACTTACATGCCAGTGTTCATGTAGATTAAACAGCTAAACTAAAACTGTTCTGTCAGGAGGTCAAGCCAACAGCTAAGCCAGACAATATTTCCAAATTGTCAGATGTTATCATTCTATTGTGCAGCAAAAGTAGGCTGGTCAAATTGTAATGGGTTCACAGACGGTACTAAAGCAAGGAGTGAAGACTATTTTGGCAACACAAGTAGTAAAACAAGCTATATCTCGTGCTATTGCATCACATTATCTTCTGCAACAAAGATTTAGTGTAAAAAGTAATGTCTTCGAGTATTCTCAAAACAAGAGAATAACAATATAAAATATAAAACTTTCTCAGTGGTTTGCTGTACCTTGAGTGCATGTAGAGCAGAATTCCAGCTCATTTCGACAAGAGATGAGGTGGCTATCTCAAGTCAGAAACTTTGCAGTGAAAAAGGTATGCACAGTGAGCTGATAAGCAATGTGAACATGCCACTGTGTTAATGAATGACGTGTAACTGGCTAATCGGGGCTACCTCACAGATAAACTCAGTGAAATGAATTACCTGAATAAAACAACATCTTTTTGGGTGGCATGAAAAGAAGTGACAAAAGTCAAACAGATACTAGATCATGGATACTTCTGACCTCTTTCATTCTTTCATCCAATGATAAAACACAGACTTTGAGACAAGTCGAGTCACAGCTAGCAGCATACTTACTCTAAGTTCAATCAAATTTAATATTTATTTCCCACTTGACAGACAGGCAGAGGTTAATGAAGCTCAAAACGTAACCCTCTATCCCAAAACAGTTAGAAAAGCTCACTGGAACATTAGACTGCTCCCTGAAAACCAAGTGCAGTAAAAACGTGGCCGGAAAAAGCAGGTGCAAACGCTGCATTGAATTCAGCACCGCTCCTGAAGTGCTTGAGATCCAATTTTTTATTTTAAAAGAAATTACTCGTGTGAAACTGGTGCCAAAAAAATTGGCCCTTCAATAAATGATACATTTTAGATTAAATATAGAAATACTTAATAAGCAATAATATGCATAGCATAAGACCACAGCAAAAGAGGAATTGTTTGTTTCCCTCTCTGGAAATACACACAGTTTTTGGAAGTAAAGTTATTTGATACAGGCTTCATGTTTACATTCCTAAGTTGGTAGCTTGGTGCCTTGTGAACTCTCTTATCTACGCAAGTATTTAGAAAAGGCAAGAAATGACCCTCAATGTGGCACAAATGTAAACACAGACAACAAGCTGGGAGATAGACAGTTATCAGTGACATCTCAACTGAAACTGCCTCCATCATTTCCAGGCAGTGCATTCTACATCTATAGATCTCTACATCTTGACTGAAAGAGTTTTGCTTCATTTCACCCTTGCTTCTTTTGCATATTACATTAAAGCTATGTCTTATTATTCTTGTTCCTTTTATGGGCAGGAACAACTTCTATCTACATTATACAGCCTGCTCATGATTTTGAAAACATCTATCAGATCTTAGCATTCTTCTCTCCAAAAAGAATAGTTCCAACTTCAATATATCCTCATAACTGAGTTTCCTCATCCCTGGAACCATTCGCAAGCACTCTCCAACGTGTTCACATCCTTCCTATAATGCGGCATCAAGAACTGTACACAATATTCCAGCTGAGATCGACTGAATGTCTTACATAAGTTCAACAACAATTCCTTGCTCTTGTACTCTATGCCCCTATTGATAAAGCCAAGGATACTGTCTGCTTTACTTACTGCTCTCTACCTATCCTACCACTTTCAATGATCTGCGCTTATTTACACCCAGGTTCCTCTGCTCCTGTACTCCTACCCCACCCACTTGTAGAATTGTACCTTTATTTTATATCGTCTTTGTGTTCTTTCTACCAAAATCAATCACCGACTTCTCTGAAGCCTCATTTGCCACCTATGTGCTCACTCTACCAGCCCATCTGTCCTTCTGGAGTTCTACAATGGCCTCCTCTCAATTTATAACACTTCCATGTTTGTGTCATGTACAAGCTTTTCAATTGCACCCTGAACACCAAAATCTAGATCTAGATCAAGAATTTATATCAGGAAAAGCAAGGGCCCCAATACCAACCCCACTTCTTCCAGGCTGAAATTATCCATTGATCGTTACTCTGTTTCTGTCACTTGGACTATTTTGGTTCCATGTTGCTACAGACCTTTTTATTCCATGACCTATAAATTTTCCTCGCAAGTCTGTAGTGCGGAACAATGCCAAACGTCTTCTGAAAGTTTAAGCCTGCTATTTCTTCAAAAAAAAAACTACAGCAATTCAGTTAAATATGATTACCACATGCCAGTGCCCCTTGAACGTCCACTCTCACTTCTTTCGAAACTCTTAATCTCATCCAGGCCCAGTGCCTTGCCATCAAGTTAACAAACTTGAATCTCAATTTATGCCAGCACCAAAGCCAGCTAATTTTACACCATGACAGCAATAAAACATAATCGAAGTGACAAGCATCCTATGCTGGAGGAGGTCTGGCAACATCAGAGAGAGAAACTGAGTTAATGTTAACATTTCAAAGAGTCATCTTCACCAGTGTTGAAGAAATGCCATACTAGGATTGAAACATTAACTCTGTTTCTCTCTCCATGGCAATAATCTGATGTGGGATACAAAGATCCACGCTAATAGGCATAAATCCACCCCAGCCTTCTCTAACATCATGCTGCCTCCTGAATGCTGAAAATAACTGAGCACCTTCAGAGAGGGTAAGTATATGGGGATTCATGTTTACTGGGCCTCTCCCATACTTTTCATTTTGTCATTCTGCCTATGTCACCGTATATCTCTCCACTGTCACCCAACTGTGCACAGATTCTCACAATTGGATTCTTCCTTACCCACAGAATCTAATCACAGCCAGCAAATCGCTTGCTAATGCTTCTCCCCTGCAGCCGTACTTTTACCTCTGATGCCTCCCAAACAGCTATGCTTCTCTCAATCCTTTATCTCATTTACTGCTTCTCCTCCATAACATCATCCTTAGCAGTGTTCGTTTTCAAATGTGTGCTGACAGCACCCAGTTTTAACTCACCACCCTCTCTCTCAACTCCTTTGCTGTTGCTGGATTGTCAGACTGCCTGCCTAACAACCCATATTCAGTAAACACAAATCTCCTCCAACTGAACATCGTAAAGACCGAAACCATTGCTTTTGTTTCCGGATCCAAATTCCTAACTATTAGCTCCATTCCTTTCTCGGGCAACAGTCTTGTGAACTGACAAGAGGATAGTTAGGTTGATGCAATGGACAGGCAGTTAGCAGATGCAGTTCATTGCAGAGAAATGTGAAGTGACTAATTTTGGTAGGACGAACATGAAAAAATGATACAAAACGAATAACTCAATCCTAATGGGGTTGCAGGAGCGGAGAGTCCATGGGGACTATGTGTGCATAAATCGAAGGGAGAGCGAGCACGTGCGAGAGAAAAAAAATCCATTCAAAAGTCTGATAGCAGGGAAGAAGCTGTTCTTGAATCTGTTTGTATGTGTATACAAACTTTTACATCTTCTGCCTGACAGAAAAGGGTGGAAGAGAATACTAACAGAGTGGGAGGGTTCTTTGATTATGGTGGTTGCTTTGCTGAGGCAGCAGGAAGAATAGATGAAGTCAATGGATGGAAGGCTGGTTTGAGAGATGAACTGGGCAGTGTTCATGACTTCCTATAGTTTCTTTTCGGTCTTGGGAAGGGCAGTTGCCATGATGCATCAAGATATAGATGCACCATAGGACGCATCCTAAAAAAACTAAAAGTCTTTATGAGCATGCCAAATTTTCTGGGCCTCTTAAGGAAAAAGTTGGGACTGTTTTACTTGAAGAGAAGTGTAAGAGGAGACTCGATAGGAATTGATCAAAATCATGGTAGGTGTACACAGTAAAGTAGAGATAAACTGTTCCCACTGGCAGAAAGATCGAGAACACAAAGTCACAGTCTTGAGGTGAAGAAAGAAATGTATTTATGCAGAAAACAGTTAAGATCTGGAATGCACTGAGAGGACCGAACAGGCAAATTCAATCATGAGTTTCAAAATAATTTGAATAAGTGCCCTGAAGATAAAAGATTGACAGGTTTATCAGGAAGATGCAGGGAATAGGGCTATCTTTCTTGTTCTTGCAGAGAACCAGCAGAGACTTAAATGGATTGAATAGCCATTCTGTAAGCCATTTTACCAATATCAAGATTTTAAAATCAATTTGTAAAAGAACTCAAACCTTTCACTGCTCTAGTGGTAAAACTCCCATAATTCTCTAGATCATTAAATGTTCTTTTCCTTAACACCACTTGGTAAATCAGTATAGTTTTTGTTGCCCTAATGCTCTTTCTATTCTAGGTGCGCTCAAAACTGCCCATTTATTCTGACTCCAACCAATTTAATAAATACAGGAAAACTATACCGCATTTACTCAACCAATTTGTTGATATAAGCTAAACAGTCAGTATGCAGGTATCATCAGCCATAACGTACAGAATAAAGGAAATCAAGCATCCATCAATACCATGTTCAATAACGATGTTAAGATCATAGAAAAGAAACAGCAGCAACAAATACAAAGGTGGCCATACAACAGGAAACAGAGAGGAGTGGCACATGATATGGTAGATTTTCAGACAGGAGGCCAGTTGATAGTAAAAATCCCCAGGGCTGAGTGCATGGTCCTCTCCTTTGCCTGATATACTTGATATTTTCCTTTCTGAATCCTTCCTCACTAACTGGTTCCCATAAGCAGAGTAATCAATGAGATAAACCAAGCCCAAGTAATAGCTCATGACTCTAGAAAATTAGTTTAACATTATAACATGTCAAGTTGAATTCAAACGGCTCATCTCATCTCAACAGTATATTCTTAACAGTATCTGATCATCTCTATCTATACTTACAAATTTATCATTTTCCTAAAAACCTGTACTAAGCTGTCTCTCATCTCCTTCAGTAGAATTCAAGACCAAAATAAAATTGTACCAGCTCAGTTTTTCAATGTTAATTAGGGTTTGAAAAAACGTAACGCGCATACAGCAGGACTAACAAGAATTTCCCTATCCTAAGGTTTCTCTTCATGCTTGCTGGAGGAGTACAACTGCTAACAAGGTCCAGGTAAAATCGCCTTATGGCTATCTATTCATCCTTTCTCTTGCTTTACAACGGTGAAAGCAGCTCCTTTCCAAATTGTAGTCTTTGTACTCTATGTCCCAAAAGAAACCTGATTTTGAAAAAAAATGTTCATGAGGTGTGAGTCTCACACTGGCTAGGCCACTATTTATTCCTCATCCTTAGCTGCCCATGAGAAGATGGTTGTGAGCCACCTCCCTAAACTGTTTTAGTCCTTGGGGTGTAGAGACCCCACAGCACTATTAGGAAGAGAGTTTCAGGATTTTGACTTAGCAATAGCGATATAGTCCCAAGTGAGAGTGGAGGGGAACTTGCAGACAATGGTGTTCCCATGCATCTGCAGTCTTTGTCCATCTAGGTGGTAGAAGTTGAGAGAAGCTGCTGTCAGAGTAGCCTTGGTGAGTTACAGCAGCGTGCCTTGTGGATTACACACATTGCTGCCTCTGTGTATCGATGGTGAAAAAAATGAATGGGGTGCCAATTTAGCAGCTGCTTTGTCCCGGATGGTGTCAAGTTTCTTGACTGCTATTGAAATTGCGCCCATCAGGTAAGTGGAGAGCATTCCAGCACACTGTCAATCTGTACTCTCTTTCCAATTCATCAGTATCATTTCAAACAGAGATTCAAACTTGTACACATTTGGTAAAATTTGAAAACATGTTGTAACAAGTTCTTCTGATTGTTCAGGTGTCTACCACAAGTATTCCAATGGCAGTCACTATTTCATATTAACTGAATACTATCAGTGAATGGTTGGCAATCACACCTGCCCGCCCCGACACCCCCATCACTAAAAATGGGCATTGTGAAGTGTATTTTTTGCTGTAAAATCCATTAGTTATAATTATTCAAATTTATTTCAACTTGGAATGCTTTGCCAATATTATTTTACACTGACACAAACAGAATGTTGGAGAAACTCAGCAGGTCTGGCAGCACCTATGGCCAGAGAAACAGAACTGAAGTTTCAAGCCTGGAATAACTCTACATAAAGAAAGCAATACTTTTTCACAGGCAAACGCGTGAGAATTTGAAACCCTTGGTATGTTCTTTTCTAAAACTAGTAAAGCAAGAAATGTCTTTTGATCATTGTATGTGCTTTAAATTCCTCAGTTGCTGTTTATGGGTTATTTCATAAAATGATGAGCAAGTGAAAATGACAGAATTCAATACCCTGTAGACATCAGTAACATCATACGGGAAGGGTAGCTGTGATGATGGTCGGTTCAGTAAACTGGAATATCTGGTCCAGGCCAGCAGAAAGCAAGTCCAGCCAACACTGTAGTATTCCAATAGTGCACAGCATGACAAAACACAAGTAGCATCCAACAGTGTTTTGGGTGGAAAACTAATCCCATTTATTCTAGTCAGCATCCTCAGTGTTACTTTGATAAAGGAATAGTCCCTATTAGCACAGAAGTTCATATATTGTTGATAGAGACATGCCGTTCAAGGGTTTCACCTCTCACTCATCAGATCAGAGTTGCAAGAATAGCAAATCTCAAATGGGAATAATTTATGCTGAATTTATTAAGCAACATATTGATAAAAAATCTTTTTATTTCTGTCCTATTAATATTTCGCAAGAGTTCACGCTCTCAAACAAACTATTCTATTAGCATTCATGGTTCAGAATTCATAGCAATGCCCTCACTTCAATGAATCTTTTTATTTTAGAAAGGACCAGACTGGAACAGGGCTGGGAAACAAACATTTCTTAACAGTTGACCAAATCTACTCCTGAAATTCCAAAATACTCATTTGTTGCTAAAAAGTTAAACATTCATAAACCAATTAACAACAGTTTTCTTTTTCCAATTGAAAATGACCATCTTCACCCCTGCCACATTCAACAATGAAAAACAAACTTTCATATTTTACCTTGTTAAAACTAAAGATTACAATTAGAATAAAGTGAAGAAAATATTGAGTAGTATAAATACAATGAATCATTGGCTGAATTAACAGCGGAGGCTTGTTTTTGTGAATTTTCAGATAAGGATAATCTAAGGGGCTGCAGGTAGTTAAAGGTTCTACTGCACAATGACCATGCCTCACATATGGACGGATTTCTCAGAACTCTAACATGGTAGCAAGCATCAGATAAGCAGTAAGCAAAAAAGACAGAAGATTGTGCGAGAGTGACAAAGACATTTTTGAAGGGAGGCGTGTAAAATGGCTGTAAACAGTTCTGCATCTTTCTTCACCCGCACCCCACTTACAGCATTTTGTTCCTTGGGCCACAGAAAAATTTCTAATGACATTTTTCGGAATGACTCTCAATACTGTGGTGACTTCTTAGGACCTTGTATCTTGTGGTACTGTCAACAATACCAGTATGTGGTACAGGGCAAGGGTTGTTTGAGATAGTGTACTACCACTAATTCTCTTTTGTTTGCTCTTCAACTTGGGCCCATCCAGTTATTATAAATTTCAGAAAAAGCACCATTGTAGCATATATATACACGTTTATGGAAGAGGTGCTGTTCTTAGATAACAAGGAGTTTACAGCATGATTGCAGTAAGTACAATGATATTTGATCAGGCATAATAACTGGGATCTCAGTGATTTTGCACAGATACTGGAGGGGGTGCAGTGCAGGCAGTAGAACTTCAAGGTGTTCTCAACTTAATTCAAGTTAGATTCACTTGTAAAACTGAACTTGAAAAGTACACTTACATAAAAGCAACAATCTGAAATTCATACTTCAATCACTATCCATCCTCTCTGAGCAAAGTTTGTAGATAGAATATTAATTATGAACACAGAGCCTGTTCACTTGCCTACGCTCCATCATGAGGCGAGAATGGAGATGATCGTCAATGGCTGCACATCTTTAATGTCATTTGCGAGTCCTTAGATATTGAAGCAGTAAGTGTCCACATGGACGAGACCTGGACAACAATCAGACATCGGCTGATAACATTTGCACCACACAAATGCCAGGCAATGACCATCTCCAACAAGAGAAAATCTAACCACTGCCCATCATTGAATCCCACCATTGTCAACATCCTGGGGGTGGGGTACCATTAACTTGAAATTGCACTGCACCAGCCAGAAATACTATGGTTACATGTTGGGGTTAGGAATTTTCTCACTTTTTGATTTCTCAGTAGCTGCCTAATAGCTAGAAGGCACACGTTAGAAGCTTGACAGAATTGTTTTTGCTTGCCTGGATGAGTGCAACTCCAACACCACTCAAGCAGCTTCACGTCTTTCAGGACAAAGAAGCTTCATTTGCTCCACTCCCTCCATGTCCTGCATTCAACATTCATTCCTTTCATCATTGACACGCAGTGGCAGTAATGTGGACCATCTACCAGATACACTGCAGTAAGACAGCAGGGTTCCTCTGACTGCACCTTCTAAACCTTCAACCTCTACCTTCTAAAGGAAATAGCCGGCAGATATGCGCGAACACCAATACCTGCAAGATCCCAAAGCCACACAAAATCTTGAACTGGATGCACATCAGCACTCCTTCAGTATTCCTGTGTTAAAATCCTGAAACTCCTTTCTTAGCAGCTCTGTGGGTGGCCCAACAGACCAAAGACTGCAGTGGTTCAAAGAGACAGCTTCGTTATGTTTCATGGTCAGTATGTTGTTAAGAGACCTTCAAAAGTCATCAGTGTGCGCGCCAGGAGGGTATAAAATTCTCATATTCCATATCACCTCAGATCACCTGAAGCATGCATCCCACTGGAGGCATGTAAACAGGGCAATATCGGGGTGGGGGGTGCAGCAAAGGACATGCAATCAAAATGGAGAAACGTTCATGCTCTGAAGTTACTAAACGTGGGCACTGAATCCTAAAGGCACAAGAATTTAGAATAGTGAAGCAGGTTCTGAAGAAGGTTCTGCAGAATTCATACCAGGTTTGAAACATTAACTCTATTTCTGTCTTCACAGATATTGCTAGACCTGCTGAGTTCTCCACCATCCTCTGATTGTTGTTGAACATTCAGATTCATCATTTTCCACTTGTGCTGTGGGGTGTTGCTCCACAGAACCCTCGCCCAACTCTGCTGCCCACTCCCAAAGCACAGTTTCCCCAAGCATCAACTTCACATGCAAGGTTCTGAGCAGAATGAATGTAGTTTCTAAAATATCAGTGACATATTTCATGGCATTCCTTCAACACAGTTATTGTTCAGTCCTATGGCACAGTCCTTTTTGGAAACACTACAACAACATTTCCTAATTCTTAAGTTGCAAGAAAATAGGATGTTCAATTGGAATTGTTTTGTTTGACAGTGGAACACTTACAGCCTTATTTTGTAGGCTATAATAGGGTTGAACTACAAGGGCTAGGCTAGATGATCCTAAATGTGGCGGCAGAAATCATTAAATGGGTGATTTCAGAGTTATGTTCTACATCGAAAACCTTTCTTCATACAACTTAAACTTAAAAATAACATGTTTCAAAAGATGAGACAAACGATACTGAACTTCAGAGAGTTGTGAATGCAGCCCAGTCATCACGCAAACCAACCTACCATCTATTGACTCCACCTATACTTACCACTGCCTCAGGGAAGCAACCAACGTAACCAAAGACCCCTCCTTCCCCAGTTATACTCTCTTCCACCCTCTTCTGTGGGACAGAAGATACAAAAGTTTGAATACATGTACAAACAAATTCAAGAACAACTTCTTCCCCTGTTGTCAGACTTTTGAACAGACCTCTCAAATGTTAATTTGGATCTCTTTTTCAGCACCTTCTCTATGGTTCTACCACTGTATTCTGCCACCCTGATACCATACAAAGTGTATGATCTGCCTGTACAGGACATAAAACAACACTTTTCATTGTATCTCGGTACGTGACAACAATAAATCAATGTTGCAGTACCTTGTCATGCACTATGTCCTGGTGACCCTGAACGTTGATGTCATTCCTGGAATTCTGCCAAAGATACCAAGTTTTTCAAGTTCCAAACACTGCATTATTAAACAATTCATGTTAAGAGACATCACAACGCTTAGTGTGCAATTTTTTTCAAAACAAGTATCGTAATAATGCACTTTTTCTTCCCTCAAGATCTTTGTACCACTTGGCAAATCTTCATTGTCAACCATTGCACTTAATCCATGTCCCTAAGACAGTAGGTACATGATCCAGCTATTTAAAGCTTTATTTTCAAATATAACTATATTTAACAAAAACAATTTAGACCAGTACTCTTAATTCAAAATTGATTAATTTGCTTTAGCTGGGTGAGTGATATTTCCCTCACTAAATCCTTGTTTAGCTACATGCTACTTAAAATGATTGGATTGGGTACAATTCAAATATTTGGGGGCACCCTTATAGAACAGTACAACGAGGAGAATTTTTCTTTCCTCTCAGTGTTGGGAGACTTTGGAACTCTGCCTTAGCAGAATCTGGTCATTGAATACTTTTAAGTCAGAGATTGATTCCCTGGCCAAACAAGAATCAGTCCCAGATTATGAGGATAGATGGGACTTTGGAATTGAAAAGACAAACTAATCAACTGTGATCTTATTGAATAATGGAGGAGATTCAAAAAGGGTTGAATAGCCTTCTTCTGCACCCAATTCAAATGTCTGTCATTTAGTCATAGAGGTTTACAGCATGGAAGCAGGCCTTTCAGCCCAACTTATCCATGTCTCCAAATTTTCACATTCTCAAATGCAGACTGCAGAATGCTGCAGAGGGATCTGGGAGTCCTGGCACATGAATCACAATCAGCTAGCATGCAAACAGAACGTTGGCCTTTATTGTGAAGAGAATGAAGTCCAAAAGGAGGAAAGTCTTGATACCGCTTTACAGGATATTTGAGAGGTCACATGCATAGTACTACTAATAGTTCTGGTCTCCTCATTGAAGGAGGGATAAGGTTCAGAAGATTCACCTTGCTGACACTTGGGATAAAGTGCTATATGCAATACATATTCTAGAAACAGGAAAGCATATGTTTTTTACTCAAAGTACTGGAGCAATAAGTTACCAGGAAAGGGCACTGAAGCAGACAGCACATTTCAATTCATGAAATAAGCAAATCTGTTCTTGAAGAGAGAAAGGATTATGAGACATTAAGAAAGCAGATAAACGATCAAAAGGGCAGCAAAGCTAATGGCCTTATCCTGTTCTCAAAAATTGTTGCATATTGATATATTCTGCCTTATGACGATTGTTTAAATGCTTTGATTCCATTGGAGCTCAACAGCTGTCGCCAATGGCTTTTTTTTAAAAACTCCACATTGTCAGTCATGAACCACGAGGTAATATGCTGCTGGACAGTTTTACCTACACATTAATAATGCTACAACTGAGAGCATTCATAGGAAAAACAAAAACATTACAATTCATCTGTGTTGAAAAAAAATTCTCAGCATCACAGCGGTCACAGTCTCCACCCTTGGAAAAAGTGGCTCATGATCATGTTTTGATAAGCATACCAGCTTTCTACAACATCTTTGATGCCAACGCTAACAGTGCACTTCAAAACCTGCAGACTGATTCAGCGCGACTAACGCTGAAACAATGAACTTGCTTTGGGTTTGTTTCAATTTCAGCAAAAAAAACGGACAAATTAAGGCAGGCAGGTGAATTGTACTGTTCTCTGAACTCTCGCAGGTATTCAATTCAATCTGTCATTAAGTTTAATGTATGAGGACTAATAATGTTTATTTCCATGGACAGTTTGAAATGCAACACCTTGAAATGATTCTGGTTGAAAATGGCTGCAGAAGCCACCTGATTTACAAAATAAGCCAAGTTTCTTTAAAAAAATGCCTGTGAATTAACAGTAGACATATGTTTGGGTGATTAACCTGTAAAATTTCACACTCACCTCAAAAAGGTGGGTTAATGGACAAGCCCCAAGAACAATTAGCTAACATTGGCCACAACCCCACCAGAAACTCAAGGATGCTAAAAGGAATGTCACCAAAAAAAAAATCCATAGTTAAAAACAATTTTAACTTCTCCTTACCTCTATAACCTCTCTTACCCTATAACTTATCCTGCACGGCATGTAAACCTCTCAAAATTCTCAATTTTGTTTTAGCTTTTTAAATACCCTCATGGTATTTAAGGGAGATCACAATAAAACTGGCTCCTTAGCTTTGATTAACTCAAGATGTCTGCTGGCTTATTTCTTCATACAATTTTGCATATGTTCGAGTACATGGTGAACTCAGAAGTCAGATTGGTTATTCTAGAATTTGAACTGTTTTATAAAAACAATCTCAGGAGTTAGAGAGGAATTTGTTCATCCTTCCAACTTGGTTGTAATGAATGTTTAAACATTGCATTTGGAATACCAGTTGTGATCTACCCAAGGCTCAGTTCTCTACACCCTAAGTTGTGTTCTCCTCTCAAGTTGCCTATAAGTGCCTACAATATCAAGTTGTCAACCATCATCCAATGCTACCAACCTGTACAATTTTACGACTGAAATAATGTAGCTGGTTGGCAGCATGTAAAGGGAGGGAACTGGTAGGTGGATGTTGATTGCCTGCCTGCTATCTGTTAAAAATAAATTCAAAAGGAACCAAGTTCCCATTACCAGGAATAGAGGATGAAATGTAAGAGAAATGAGATAACTCTGCTACTAAAAATTTTGTGCAATAAACAAACACACACATCGTTATCACAAGTGTCAGGTATTTATCATCTCCAGCAAAAGGAGAATTTCACCATTACTCTGGATATTCAATAACGTCATCCCTGAATCCCCACTAACAGCAGCCTGGGCTGCTGGGGTTACCACTGACCAGAATTGAACTGGACAAGCCATATAAATATACTGCCTGAAAAAAGCTGGTCAGAGGCAGGGAATTCTGCAGCAAGTAACTCACTTTCTCTCATCCAAAAGCCTTTCTATCATCCATAGGACAAATTCAGTGGTGAAGCCAAATAATGATTTGCCTTGAATGGCGATCCAAAAGGACAGAGGAGCTAAACCTAACACCATCTACTTGACTGGCACCCTACCTGTTCCCATAAACCATCCAACATCATGCACAGTTGTAAAAACATGACAAGATGTACTGCAACAAGGCTTCTTCAACAGCCCTTAGGAGCTCTACGATTAGAAGAACGATAATAGTCACATGGGAACACCACCGTCTCCAAGGCACATACTATCCTGACTTGAAACTAAATCACTCGTCCTTCACTATTGCTGGGTCAATATCCTGGATCTCACTAACTATACTGCGAGTGTGCCTATATCTGAAGGACTGCAGCAGTTCAAGTCAGCAGTTTTCCATCACTTTTTCAAAGGCCATTTGGGGTGAGCAATTATTGCTGCCCTCAATAACATTGCTCATAGCACAACAATGAATAAAAAGTTACCTGGTTTTATTTCTGATAAAAGATGTGACATGAAATATTGCAATGATATTTATTAGTGAACAAACCACCATTTTTGATGCTTCAAACAAAGCTTGATTTAATTGAGGCATTCAAGAGGGCATTAGATAATGTTGGTATAAAAATTTTGTACTATAAAGCTGTGCGTTCATGAAACAAATTAGTTACACTGCATAATTTTCAGACTGTGGTCAACTCGACTCAATGACAAAACATCTCCCAGCATAAACAATTTTAATTACTTTAATTTAAGTTTCTAAATTCAGATTTTTGTTTTAATTCTCATTTCCTCCCACTCCCACCACTCTCCAAACATTCCTTAAATTGGTAGTGCACACACATGAAATGAAAGCAAAAATGCAGTTAAAACTAAAACTAACCCAAAGCATACCCTCTAGCAGCAGATTAAGTGGCTTAGTTACAGGAGCAAGGGGAAAATTGTTTGCCTTCATTTAGGCCTGAAGAAGTCAATGAAAGCTGTCATTGGCAGCTCTACCTCCCTTTGCTAGGTCCCAAATGTTAGATTCCCTCCTTAAACCTTCCCTGCTTCTCTCTTTACCCAGTTAAATTTCTCCTTTAAATCCACATCTTAAAATTTTTGACTAGCTGTCCTAATATTTCCTTATGCAGCCAGATTTATCCACTAATACTCTGGTAAAGGACCTTGACATGTTTTTAATTTTAAAAGTGTGGTGGAAGTAGATTTAATTGAGGCATTCAAGAGGGCATTAGATAATTATTTGAAACATGATCACATACAGGGTTATGGGGGAAAAGGCAAGAGAATGTCATGAAGTCATGGTGCTCAGAGAGTCAGAGTACTCACACTGAGCTGAGTGATCTCCTTCTGCACCATAATGATTCTGTGATGTAAACAAACCGTTTTGTTCTAGCATACTGCGTATTTTTAGAGGCATGTTTATGAAATGTAGAAAATTTTACACCATCCACTGTACAAAATTGATTAATGAAGTCAATTATTGTGTAACTCCTCAACAAACAGTTGACCTAGAACTGTCCCAAGAAAAATAAAGTTCCACTTCCGATCTCAGATGGCACACCGAGCACCAATGTACTGACTCAGATCCTTCAGTCACTAAATAAGACAGATCATGCCACATGGCACAATAATATGCAAAGAAATGATAGAAGTGGAACATACATACTAATTTAACAAGAATGTATTCCTCTTTTGGTTTTATACATATATTTGATGAGAAAACGAACTGCTGTTCAGAATGAACTCTAACTAATAATTAGGACAGCATTAGACTAAGGATGAATGAACTAACGTATTATCCGTGTTAATAATGTTTATAGTATTTAAGGTTCTTGCGAAGATTTGTAGGGTTGTGGGTGAGGTTATTGACTTGCTCGCCGAGCTGGCTGGCTGTTGTTCAGACGCTTTGTCACCATGCTAGGTGACATCATCAGTGCGGCCTCTGAAGAGGCGATATAGTTCTACTCTGTAGTCTGAACTACGAACAGCCAGCTCAGCGAGGAAGTCAACAACCTTAATGTTTACAGTAAGTTATACAATAATTACATGGAGATCCTCCACAATTTTTACATAATACTAACTAAACTTAAGTTTTGTATCATCCTTCAGCCTCTTTGCATGGAGTGTCACAACCACAACTGGAGCTGCTTTCGTGAATTGAGTGCTCTCGGCTGACTCAACAGCCTGCCCAAGAGAGCTAAGCCTGAGCCGATGATTCAACAGGAACTTCCTACGATAAAGCGCTATTGAACATCTTTAATATCATTAACTTGATGTTATCACAGTTATTTTTGGAGGTTGCTGTCTACAATTTGGCTGTCTTATTGGTAAAGTTACAACAGTGATGACACCAAAAATGCTTAACTGGCTGTATGCCTGGAGGTCATCCTGAAGTTAAAAATGCAAGTCTTTTTCAATTTAGGACAAATGCAAATTCAAGTATACTGGGCACCTTGAAGAGTATCCCTAACATTGTGTGTTTTCTAACGTAGATCTCCAGTTAGGTTACAGGTGCTCAGAAGAGGATTTGATTTCTATCCATTAGATATTCCACAATTTTAAGGGCAGTATTTTGAGAATATACTGTTATTTTGCTTGTTGACTTTATTAGCATTTTGCTCCTGTTGCTGTACATTAACAAAAAAGTTTCCTTTGAATAGCGGACACTTTCTTCCAGAATTTAAAAGGAAAGCCAAAGAGATATTTGCAGACATTGCATCAATATCTGAATGATTCAGTACATTTCAGTATGTTTGTTGCCAAAACTTTAGTTCTTTTGTCCTAAGAGCAACATTCAATACCGTTTCATTTATTGCCCTAATATTAGGGAGCTCATTCTGAAAAACACTGCTTTGTTCTAACACAAATTTAAGCCAAAATGGTAAAATTACCAAGTCTGTTCCAATTCTGGAAATTTTTTTTTGTGCTTCGCTTACTCATGCAAATACACATTTCCCCCAAAGACAATCACCTGAGAACCGCTCCTCTATATATATATTAAACTGTTGTACGTTAGAAAAACAATAAAATTTGGTAAGATGCAGCAACATCTTGTATTTTTCAGTACCTTTAACATAGCAAAATACGCAAAAGGGCCTCACAGGAGCACAATCAGGTAAAATTTGACACCAAGCTACAAAAGGTGTTATTAGGATCGGTGACAAAAATAATTATCAAGTGATTGAACTGTAAACCATTGTAAAGGAGCAAAAAGCAATATCGATGTAGGGTTTAGGGAGGGAATTTCAGAGCCTGAGGCCGTGGCAGCTGAAGGAGCCCTCAGTAATAGTGAATTGATTCAAATCAAGGACGTACAAGAGATCAGAATTGGACTTCATATCAGAGGTTTCAGGGCTTGAGAAGGTTACAAAGATGGGGAATGGATGAGGCAATGGAGAGAATTTAAAGGTATGGTTAAGAATTTTAAAGTCGCAGTAGTTGGCAAACTGCTGCGGCATGTCTATTTTCACATAAGATTTGAGCTTCTACTAAGCGAGGGTTACAATTCTGGAATTTGTAACCTAACATCATTGTAGAAATACCTCCAAATGAGAACCACTGTGGCTCATGACAGCAGCTCATCACCACCTTAAAAGGTAATTAGTTTTGAGTAATAAATGTCAGGCAAACCAGTGTGATGCTCATATTTCATAAACGAACAAAAAACAAGTAACTTAATGGAAAAAACCTTAAGGGATAGAGAAAATAAGTCCTAAATTATACTTCGAATTAAAATTTAGGATTAGATTCAATCTCAACGTTATGGCCATTATTGAGAAATTCTTCTGCAAAACAATTAGTTAATGGAATACGATTCCATACAACACTACAGACAACAATTTCTGAATCACGCAAGAAAAATAATTTAACGTCACAACAGAGAGACTGTAGATACCAAGAACTGCTGATGCTGGAGTCAGAGTCAATACAGTGTGGAGCTGGAGGAACACAGCAGGCCAGGCAGCATCAGAGCAGGAGAGTTGACTTTCCTGTTCCTCTGATGCTGCCTGATCTGCTGTATTCCTCCAGCTCCACGATGGGAGAGACTGTAGAACTTTCTGGAATGAAATGGCCTTCCTCAGCACCCACTAGCCTGCAAAATAAATATTATAAGACCTTTGATGGACATCATTTTTTTAAAAAAGCAATCCTGCAGCATTTTTGTTATTGCTTCATTCTTAGGATGTTGACTCCACTATCACGGATAGCATTTATTGCCTATTCCTAGTTTGCCTCAAGAAGGGGCCAGCGAACCTACATCATGAATCACTGACGAGCACATGTTCAAATAAAAAAGAGTATAGATTATCTAGCTGCACCTTGTAGGATGGAGTTAGATGGTAAACAGCAGGTGGTTCTAATTGTCCATGTTTGACCTGAGCCTATGAGGCCTCATGACTTCCAGAGTCAATGTTGCAGCCACCAGAGCAACTCTCATCTGATGTTCTATTGTGCCTTGGCCACTGATGGATCTGTCCTTCCAATGCATATCCACGTAACTGCATTGCAGTGATTTTAGCTAATAAGTACTGAGAATATGATTTTTTTTCCTTTACCTCAAGTTGATCAACTTCGCCACACATCTAATGAGTGCTGACTGCCATCCAACACGTTAACCAAGCAATCACCCTCATGTTCAAACCCGGGCAACAAGTATCACCAAGTTATGTGATAAAGACAGGGGTGTCAGTAGAGAATTTTTAAAACCCCAGCCAAACCACAATGCTATTGATCATCAAACATCCAGATGCTTCATTTTCACTGAAGTTTCTCAGTTCAGGAATAAGAACAAAAATCCTGGCTAAGTTTCTCATTCCAAACCCAAGGAAGTACAGTTTAAGTTACAGCTACCTCAGCTAAGTTGAAGAAAAAGATTAGTTTTTTTAAGACTATTGCCGTGCAATCATAAGGGATCCTGTATGAGCACAGAAGCTGTACATGTGGACGCACAATGGGGCCGGAAACAAAGACAATTCAACAGCTTTCAGTTAAGTTATGCAAGTGCCTCGCCTGCAGAACAGCTTTGGAAATTGTATGGATATCTCCACAAGTGAAGTATGCAATTATTAGCCAGAACAAAAATCTTGTACTGGAAGGCAGCTATTTTTAAAATGTTCAGGAAACATTCTGTTTAACTGTAGCTCTCGTGTTACACAGTATTTTCAGTCTCTCCATCTGTGCTCAATACCCTGCCTAATACTACCACAATATCACTGCATAATCTGGCTTTGATTTTGTCCCAGATGTTGGGCCAGACAGGCTAATTCTTGTTTAAACTGTGCTTATGATGCCAGGACGCATTTACTGAACTGAACATCAACATTACAAGTGGAGAGGATCACAAGGCAAGTGGGAAAATTCAACATTTGAAGTTGTTTCCCCTTCCCTTAAACTAAATGGAAGATAACCCCACAGCCAAAGTCCAGACAAGTTTGTGTTACCAAAATCACAACATATTAATGGTTGATTTTCACAAAGAGTACTTTCAGTAATGCATGTATGGTCAGTTATTACAGGCCTGATGCCAATATTATAGTCATGCACTGATTTTATACATTTTGCTTAGTCTAGTTGTTATCCCTTTAATCTGAAAAGGATGGAACGCTTCTAAAAGGAGGGAAAGCAACAGAGGAAACTGTTTTACACATGATCGCATGTGCCTCTGATACTATATTGAGGGCTCCCTTAATTCAAGGGCACTCGCCGAAATTAAATAGGATCAAGACAAGATTCCCACAGCTACTAGTATTTTCATATGAAATATCAAAACAGAAAATACAATGTTACAAGAAACACATTTCCATTTAAAATCAGCTGCCCTGCCCCAAGCACAGACACCCAAGGATGGCATGGTGTATGCATGTACACGTCTGTTCCACAAAAATGTTGTCCCATCCAACTGGTCCCATTTTCCCCTACATGGGCACAATCTGGTACAATCACAGCCTAACCAACAAAATTACTAACAGAGCAATTCCACAGTCCTATTGTTTATGACACTTTAAAATTTGTGGGTAAACAAAGCGCATTGCTTTAACATTTTTATTTAAAATTAGCAAGACTGCAACTAGAGTTCAATGTACAAGGTTTTTTTGGGAGGGGGCGACGGTGGTAGTTTTATCACTGGACCAAATAAGCCAGAACCTCAGGTGATTGCTGTGGGGACATGGGCTCAAATCCCACCATTGCAGATGGTGAAAGTTGAATTCATCAAAATCTAGAATTAAAAGCTGGCTCAATGGAAAATATTGTTGATTGTTGTAGAATCCATGTGGTTCATAACTGCCCTTTAAAGGAAGAAAATCTGTCATCTTTATCTGGTCTCGTCTACAGAGGACTTCAGATCCACAGCAATGCGCTGGACTCTTAATTAACCTCTGAAATGGGCCTAGTGAGTCGGTCAATTCTACAGGCAATGAGGGATGGGCAATAAATGCTGGCCCAGCCAGCAACGCCCATATTGCATGAATAAAACACAAAAATTTTGGTCTCCTACTTATGATCTTGAAGTGGTAGCTGTTTTGCATCAAACTCAGAAGGTTGAATATTCTGGCTCCCCACTCCATAAATATGAACACAGACACTGCAATGCAGTATAGTGCTTTGGAACAGCAGCACTGTCAACAGATTTGTGTCAGATAAGATGCTAAGCTGGTGCAGAAGATCCCGTTGAACTATTTAAGATGAGCAGGGCACTGCAACCAATTTCTTCTGAAAGTTATCCTCACAACCAATACCCCAAAACGATTTCCTAGCCATTATTTTCTTGCTGCTGTTGAAGCTTGCTGTGCACAAATTGGTGGCTGCTTATATAACAACATTAGAGTACTGCACTTTGAAAGTATCTCACTGGCTATAAAGGCAGCGGTGAACTCACAACGGCTTCTTAGACATCAACTTCCAAATTCACAAACTCTACCAGCTAGATGGACAAAGAACACCACCAGGTTCAAGTTCTCCTCCTAGCCAACGTCATGCTGACTTGAAGCTATATTGCCATTTCTTCACCGTCACTTGGTCAGAATCCTGGAACTCATTTCCTCTGGAACTCTGTGCCTGGTGGACTGCGGTAGAACAAGGCACCACTGCTTTCTCACGGACAATTAAAAATGGGCAACAAATGTTTGCCTAGCTTGTGACACCCTCATTTTGGAGTGAAAGAATCAAAAAGAAATCAAAAATACAAAAGTTAGTCAATCCTTTCCTATTCATTTGATATATTACATCTCCTACTTTCTCAACTCTCAAATGACTAATGTTCCAGGAGGGTAAAAGCAATGCTTCAAAAATGCTCCGAATCTCTCCCTGAAGCACACGAGCATGATTATTAAAGACTGGTCGGGGGAGGGAAGCTTGCTAATAATCGTTTATATTGTTTCCTAGCACATTAATAATGAGGCACAGGTCAGCAAAGGAGGAGAGAAAAGGAAGCAAATCCTACACTCCATACGCTGATACCTCATGGGGTGACCTTCCCTGTGTGCCCAAAGGTCTATGAGTCAAGAATGAGCCCATTCAGTCAGAAGGGCGTCTGGCAGAAAATCAATGATGTCACCCTCCATTGAAGGATGGCTGATGAGGACTTTAAGAGACCCATTTACTACACAATTTATTTTTTCCAAGCAAAACAGTGTGCCATGCAGTATTGCTTCAGTTGTGTCATTTAATTATTGGATAATTCCAAATTTACAGGTTACAAATAGATTTGAATCAACAGGAGTCAGCTGTTGCTGTTAGTCATCTTGATTAAACATATTCCCCTCACACGATCTCTGCTGCACACATCTAAAGATCTGTGAGAATTAATACTAGAGTGAAGCCCTTTGCTCTGTGTTCTGGCTTAGTTCCCTGGTGGTGTTGACAAACTGACTAGATGTGCAAAAGGTTTGGAATTATTTCTGGTTATCTTGGAGGGAAAATATCTGTCTTTTCAGAAATATTTACTTGCATACCTCTTTCCAGCACATGAAATAGCTTGCTTGAAGTTTCTTTAAATCTGCTTTTGAGCAATATTTGTTAGGTATGTAAAGGTCATCATTGTGGACAAGGGAGCTAGTCACGGTTCTATAATTGCACAGAAAACCACAAAACGTTAGTCATATTCAGATCAAAAGTAAAAATATTTTGTTTTCGTACGTAAACTAAATATCCAACCATAAAGTCCAAATCAGGCCCAAATTCATTGCATTCCTGTTTATAACGATCAGCAACGCCCCTGCATTTTTGATTGCAGTGCAAGAGTGTATACCTTCCTTCCTTTGAGCCAGAAAAACTTCAAAAGTGACTATTATTTTCCAGACTTCTTGAAATTTCTTTATATCGTAGCTGGATAAGGCAAAAGTAGAAGTCGCATTCAGTTCAAATCAAGTCCCAGAATGTTCTAGAGGCAATTCGTTACTTTTGAAGCATTGGTAGTGTTATGGAAGCAATTATGGAAGTCTATTTGCATACAGAGAAAAAAAAAAATTAGGTACACAAGCTGTTCATCAGTTCGGAGTGGAAAAATAACTGTTAAGCCAGGATACCTGTAGAATTCCCCTGTTCTTTCTCACGTGGGGCCACAGATCTTTCACGTGAATCTGACCAAAGCCAACTAGGCATGTCATCTCATCCAGAGAGTGAGATCTTCAAGAGTGCTGCACTTTCTGGATGTTACGCAAGGTGTCTGACCAGATTGTGCACTTAAATCTTGTGGAAACACTTGAACTCATGATCCAGACTTTGTAACATGATGCAATCACCAAGTCACACTCAATCTAAGGATTTAAAATGTCTTCAAAAGCCATTGGAATTTTTGTTAAGAGTTATCTACACTGCCAGCTTTGGAAGTGGAGCAAAAGACATTCCATTACTTCATACATTACAGGGCATACTGTAAAATAAAATGCCCTCAGCAGAGCTGTGCATAGTTTACCAGACATTAAGAATTTGGCACAAAGCTCACGCACAACCAGAATGATTTTCCATCCATTAACTTTAATGAACATCTTCCTACATGAGAATTATGCCAGAAATGCTAGTTACGTATTGCCTGTAAAGAATAAGTGTGCAGGGATGCAAGATGTGTGGCAACCTGAAGATGAAATTTCCTAATACACACAACCATCATGTAAAATCACCATTATTTCTAGCACTGGAATAGCATTAGAGCACCATGTCACAACAAGTACCTTTATGGTCTTCTCCAGACTTTACCAACGTTCTCCCAGAAAGCTTCTCATCCTCCACACTTATGAACATCATACCTGTTGCCCATTTCTGACCTTGCTAAATCTAGTCATCTATAACCTCCATCTTTGCTGACCTATTGCTTTGCAGACCTCACTGCCTATAGTAGAAACTTCCATGTTGTATTTCTAACCATTCATGAACTTGGCCCTCACTATAGTTTCTTTCATCTGTACCGACCTCTTACTTATTCCTTTAATTCTGGCCTTTTAAATACACCCATTCCCTTTCTCCTAACATTGTTTAAAACAAAACTTCTAACTTGCTGTAAGTATGAAAATCAAAGGACCCACCAGTGGAGCAGCCAGGTCAAATACGAAATACAAAAACAGCAGAGGGATTTCTCTCTCCAGAGCAGGATTCGGCATCAAGTTTACTAAATCATGGAAGACACCTGCAGAGCAGGTAGGGCTTGAATCCCAGCCTTCTAAGCCCCCTTAAAAATGGGAGGACTTGAGCAGCTGTAAATATCCATCAGTGCTCAAGTGAAACTTACTCTACACCATCTGTGCACAATTAAATAAAAAGTAGTAATCTATTAACATCTAGAGCTCGAGTAAAAACATCTCAAAAGGGATTCCAAATGGTGTTGAATTTGGACCAAATGTTGCAACTTATTCCTCTGCCATTAGCTGTCATAGAGTCAAAGTTGTACAGATACAGACCTTTCGGTCCAACTTGTCTACGCCAAACAGATATCCTAAATTAATCTAGTCCCATTTGCCAGCATTTGGCTCATATCCCATAAACCCTTCCTATTCACATGCCCATCAGATGCCCTTTAAATATTCTATTTGTACCAGCTTCCACGACTTCCTCTGGCAACTCTGTACACGCACCATCCTCTGCATGAAGTTGTTGCCCCTTCAGTCCCTTTTTTAAAATCTTTTCCCTCTTGCCTTAAACCTATACCCTCCAATTTCGGACTCCCATGCCCTGGGAAAAAGACCTGGCTATTCATCCCACCCGTGCCCCACATGATTTTAAAAACCCCTCGAAGGTCATCCCTCAACGTCCAACACTCTAGGGAAAATAGCCCTAGCCTATTCAGTCTCCCCCTGTAGCTCAAACCCTCCAACCCCAGCAACATCCTTGTAAACCTTTTCTGCACTTTTTCCCAAGTTTAACAACATCTTTCCCATAGCAGGGAGACCAGAATTGAACACGAACCAAAACAGTCTGAGTTCAGCTCACATTTCAGAGGAGGACAGGGAGGTTTCCTCCGTGCCCCGACAAATATTTATCCTTCATCCAATACCCAAAAATAAGTCTACTGATATGTCTCAAGGATGATTGTTTTAATTCTTTTCTCAACACTAGTTGAGTTTTTATTTTAAAAAAATGCTTTGGATCCGAATTTTCACACTGCTGAATTGGGAACAAATTTTTGTTCAAAGGGGCAAATATACTTTCACTAAGCCCCACATGTGGTAGTGGAAAATAATTTAAAAACTTGCTGGTGGTCAAAAATAGGGTCACTCAGTTCACAGAATTTAAATGATAAAATTATCGCTAGCAGTTTGTTAGTTAACTTGAGTTAAATTTTAAATCCCCCAAGAGAAGTCAGTATTTCCAAGTAATTTTCAATTTTCTTCAGAAGTAATTACTCTAAATTATGGCAGGTCTAAAGTATGGCCATCAGGACGGCACAGTGGTTAGCCTCAGTGCCAGAGACCCAGGCTCAATTCCAGCCTTGGATGACTGTGCAAACTCCACACAGACATTCTCCCAGTATCTGTGTGTTCTTCCCCCAGGTTCTCCCGATTCCTCCAGGCTAGGTGGATTAGCCATGGGAAATACAGGGTTACAGGGCTAGGGTGGGCTGGTGAGTCTGTGTGGGATGTTCTTTGGAAGGTTGGTGTGGATTTGATGGGCTGAATGGCCTCTTTCTGCACAGGAATTCTATGAAAAATGGAAATGATGGCAAGAGATTTTCAGCACAGGCATCCAGCACCTCACCGTACTATACTGGTATTAGATGTGTCCAACAAACTCCCTACTAGTCCAGGATAAATGTTCCAATCTCAGCTTGAAGCGAAACAAGACACCATGCATAAAACCAAAACTCCACGTCTGTACATTTAGTACAAAAATAGGCAGAATCAGTTCAAACGGTGCCAATCTATTCTTGTAACAATTTGGCATGAATTGTCTTCAAATCAAGGGATACTAATCCAGTGCTTTGGTGGAATATTTTCTCTCTACTTTAAGCGTTAACAAATAATTCCATATTCCGAAATCCTCAGGATTAAATTTGGTGAATTTCCTTTGGTATAACCTGAACAAATGTCCCTTGACCCCAGTCTAAGGGCAACTTTCAGTGCTGGTGTTTTAGTATTGCTGTGATCCAGTTTCTTGGTAATTGGCTTCACATTGCAGTGGGAAGGCGATCAAAAGTGGTCGTGCTAGACCACATAACTGACAGCATAAGCAATAACACAGGAGTCATACAGATCCCTTTGTGTTAGCTTTTCGATTCTATTCCCTGTTTCCCTCAGAGGCCTGCAACTTGTTCCTTTTCAAGTACATATCAAATTCCTCTTTGAAATTTGTTACTTAATTTGCTTCTACGACCTTTTAAGGCAACGTGTATTTAACAATCCAGATCATCACATCATGCTACGTAAAACAAAAAAAGTTCTGTTGCTTTTGTCTTTTGTGAGAGCTCTACAGGTTCTGGTTTTGACTCCCCTGCCAGTGGAAACAGTTTCTCATTTAGTCCATCAAAACCCTTCATGGTTTGGAGCACTTTATTTTATTTTCCCTTTGATGTCCTCTACTCTAAGGTGACATTGCCTCTCTAGTCTCTCCAGGTAACTGCAGCTCCTCAACCTTGCTAGACAGTTGGACAGCACAAGTGCACCAAAATCTGTACTTTGTTGAAGTGACCAGGAAGGTTGATGAGAGCAGGGCCATAGACAGTCTTTATGGATTTCAGTAAGGCCTTTGATAAGGTTCCTCATGGTAGGCTGCTCTGGAACGTTACATCGCATGAAATCCAGGCACAGTTGGCAATTGGATACACATGTGGCTTGATGGTAGGAAGCAGAAAGTAATTGTGGAAGGATGCTTGACAGACTGGAGGCCTGTAACTAATGGCGGGCCTCAGGGTTCACTGCTGTGCCCATTGCTGATTCTTAACTATATCAATGATTTGGATGAGAATGTACAAGGCACGGTTAGTAGGATGACACTAAAATAGGCAATATCTTGGACAGTGAAGGTGGTTTTCAAAAATTACAGCAGGATCTTGATCAGCTGGGGAAGTGGGCCGAGAAATGGCAAATGGAGTTTAATACAGATAAATGAGGTGGTGCATTTTGGAAAGTCAAATCAAGATAGGGATCTCGGTGAATGGTAGGGGCCTTGGAATTCAGCTGCACAGCTGTCTGAAAGTGGAGTCACAGGTAGACAGGGCAGCGAAAACGGCTTTTGGCACACTGGTCTTCATCAGTCAGGGCGATGAGTACAGAAGTTGGGAACTTATGTTGCAGTTGTACAGGACATTGGTTGGGCTGCACTCGGAGTATCAGGTTCACTTTTGATCACCTTGCTATAGGAAGGATGTTATTAAAGTGGAAAAAGTGCAGAAGAAATTTACAAGGATGTTGCCAGGACTCAAGGGACTGAGTTATAGGGAGAGATTAGACTAGCTAGGACTTTTTTCTTTAGAGCAGAGGAGACTGAGAGGGGGATCTTATAGAAGTATATAAAGATCATGAGACACACGGATAGGGTGAATGCACTCAGTCTTTTTCCCAGTGTTGGGAAATTGAGGACTAGAGGGCATCAGTTTAAAAGTAAGAGGGGAAAGAATACATGGGAACGTGAGGGGCAAGTTTTTTTTTTATACAGGGTAGTGCACATATGGAATGAGCTGCCAGCAGAAGTGATTGAGGTAGGTATATTAACAACATTTAAAAAGGCATTTGGACGAATACGTGAATAGGAAAGGTTTAGAAGGATATGGGGCAAGTGCAGGGAAATGGTGTTAGCGTGGATGGACATTTTGGTCAGCATGGACAAGTTTGGTCTGAAGGGCTGTCTCCATGCTGTAGAACTCTATGACCCCATGACCCCAGAAACAAGATAATGCCCCACCTAGCTGAAGTAACTTTTTTTTTAAAAATGTCACATGGCAATGTGGTAGTGGTCCTATCTCGGGATCAGGATGCCTGCATTCAAGTCCCACCTGTCCAGAGGTACAACTGCATGTTAATTTGGTTAATTTGAAAAAAAAACTATTATCTGACCAAGGTCAGACAGCAGACAGTTAAAGTTTCCAATGTAGGGAAAGACATGTGGTTGTTATTTCCTCTCTGCTCTCAAAACTATATCAGGACAACAAAATATTTAGGCTGTGGATATTTTGGCAATTGGACAATAGTGAAGGTAACAACACAAGAGTGAGAGAAAAGATGGAAACTGGTGTCAACAGGTAGACCAACCTTTAAGTTCAAACTAAGTTTGCTAACAAGTATTTTGCCTGCTTGCCATGGTATACATTGGGCACACGTAAAGAGTACAGCTATTTTTAACCATCTAAATTGAGGAGTACAATTTGATTTGGCTTTGGTACAGAAGTGCCTGTCTGTGCTTCAAGCTAATGGAATGCCCACAGTTATCCTAACAATCCTGTGAATGCAGTGTAGTGGGAATACAAAGTGATATTTGCACACATCACCAAACCTACAGAAACAAAGTACGAGTAATGACTTTGAAGCCCACACAACACAGAGCAAAATTCTTCAGACAGTGTTTCCACCCTTTACTAAAACTCTCAGCTGATAATCTACATCTCGATCAGTAGTGTTTTCGGTCCCATGAATGAATGTTAGAAAGGCCGGTTTCCTTCCAGGTAAAATATATTTGTTCCCTCCCAATTAGATACTTATGTTATTACAGTTACTGTTAGTGAGAATTATGATAATGTTATGTTTTTCAAAAACAAGATTGATACACTCTGACCACAAACATTTGGTACTATATTTAGAATACAGGTTGCAGCAATGGCATTGACAGTGGCATCCCCAAAACGTTAGATCAGAATACTTCTAACACTGTGCAAAGGACAAGCCATGATTCCAGTCATTGTACTGCAGCATTGTCAGCTAATCGATCTATTTCCCACAAAATTTGTCCACTCAAAATGTCAGAGTTGGGAGGTCATGTTGAGGTTGTACAGGACATTAGTTAGGCCACTTTTAGAATACTGCATTCAATTCTGGTCTCCCTGCTATAGGAAGGATGTTTTGAAACTTGAAAGGGTTCAGAAAGGATTTACAAGGATGTTGCCAGGGTTCGGGGGTTTGAGCTACAAGGAGAGGCTGAATAGGCTGGGGCTATTTTCCCTAGAGCATTGGAGGCGGAGGGGTGACTGTGTTACGGACAGTTATTTCCCCCCCCAACAATGAAGCTACTTCATAACAATCCAAAGTGATTATGACATTGAATCACAATTGGGATCAATTTCAGTTAACAATGCAGTCGGGAAACATGAAGACACCTGCAGAAAAAACAGTGTTTACACATAATATATCTGTGAAAATGACTCAACTACTTACCTGTTGTGAACAGTAAACCTGGATCCAGTTGAAAACATCCCCACCCTGCATTTATTTATACATTACACATAAACGCACCCATTTCACAGGTGTTTCATGCTATTTACACTTTAAGTGAATTTTATATACTGCTGTTTGCAAATTCAGTTCAAAGCAAATTTTACTTAGGGTATAAGTGATGACTTTTTTTGGAGAAATACGCTTGTGTATTATATACTCTGACTTGCCATAGACATCTGACCTGCAAAGTAGTTACTCAGTTGAAGAAGCCATTAAACCCACATGAAAGATTGCGTCACAAGTCAGCAGGTGAAATTGTGTAGATTTTCAGAGCTGCAAGGGAGGCAGCCATTGTAAGAAACAGCGAAGAATTAAGATAGGTGGTGTGGAAATGAAAGGTTTTGGAGACAAAACTGGAATTTATCGTGGCAAAACACGACAACAGCTACAGAACTGACCTCCTTTCAGTCTTGGGTACAAGTGAAGCAGGCCGCAGAGCACCCTCAAACTCACTCAGCAGAAAAGATGGGTAAAATTTTGAAGGCTTCGAAGACACATTTTGAACCCTATACTTGTGTTATTTATGAATGGTGTGTGTTCAAGAACAGAGCTCAGGTGGAGAGAGGAGACATTGATCAGCATATAACGGCATTGTGGCATTGGACAAGTGAGAGCATGGGCAACTGAAAGATAATCTTAGATACAAGATTCTCTTAGATCCTAAGAAGGTCCCACTGTGACTGTACATCAGCTGAGAGAGACAAATGCACTCTCAAGAAAGCTGTTGACGTATGCAAAAGCTTTGAAGTTAACAATCAGCTAGAGAGAGTATTAATGGAAGAACAGATGAGGCTTTGCATTCTGCTGAGAGACAGAGAAGGCCCAAAAAGATCATATTTGATTTAAATATTTACAGAAATAGCAACAGAAAGAAAGTTCAAGGCCAGAGTACAGGATGTAAATATTGCAGAAGGAAAACACAAAATCAATCGATGAAATGTCCGTGCAGATGAAAGCAATGCTCTAAGTATACTAAGTTGAATCACAGCATGCATGCGTTTGGCTAGAAAGTAAGTATCAGAATAAGCCTATAAACATGGCTGCTGTGGAGATGCCAGTCAATATGCTGACAAATTATTCCATGGTTGGTGGGTGGGGGAGGGGGAAGTGATGCCCACAGTGTGGGTTCAATTCCCACACCAGCTGAGGTTACCATGAAGGATTCGCTTTTTCAGCCCCTCCACTCACCTGGAGCATAGGCACCCTCACGTTAAACCACCACCAGTTCTGTCTCTCTAATGAGTGAGCAGCCCTATGGGCTGGTATGACTGTAACAACTTGACCTTTTACACCATGAAACAGGTTGACAAAGTCAGTTCTAAACGTGATAAATGGTTTGAGACTGTTGGAGTGATGACTGCAGAGAGCATGCATTTAATTTGAAAGTGTCCGATAGACACCTGTGCTTCACGTCAAATCATGAGCTTTACTGAAATGGTCCAAAATAACCTTAAATTGAAGCCCTCAATGGTGACCATAAGTATCCCAAGATGGTAAAACTGAAAGCCTAATGTCATCAGGAGAATGAAGATCTACAATTTTGAACAATAGACAATAAAGCAAAATCTGATTACACCCTCATAAGCAAGTCCAGTTCTAAGGTAGGGTCACCAGACCAAAAACATTAACTGTGTTTCCTCCTTCACAGATGCTGCCGGACCTGCTGAGCTTTTCCAGCAACTTTGTTTTTGTTCCAAAGCTTGGTCTGATGTCTTACACATAAAAGCTACTATGCAGCTTTAGCTGACAACAGTCTCAGCTGCCCTTAAATATGACCTGAATTACAAGATAGAAGAGCTGGAAAAACAGTGAGTAATCAAGAAAATGACAAATCCAAGCCTGCTAACTGGGAAAAAAAAAGATGGTTGAAAGCCGAGATTGTGCATAGATCAATAAAGCACGTCAATAAAAGAAACGTTGGTACAAGTTGCCATGGTAAAGGCATTTACTATTCTAGGCTGAAAATTATGCTGGATGAAAGCAATGTTTTCTAACTACATTCTGCACACCATTTGGGAGCTACATTGGGCACTTCCACTGCTCCAGAAAAGTATCACTGCAGACAGCACGAAGTGGTCAGTAATCTTCCACAACAGGAAGCCATTGTGGATGATCTGTTGGCATATAGGTAAGGAGATACAATGGCTTCTTCCATCATAGACCACATCTATCTAACAGATAGAGAGAGCTCATCAGACTAATCAGAAGCTGAACAAGAAAAAGATGCAATTGAAAAACAACACACGGAAATCATAAGCTGACAGCAAAAAAAGCTTTGGCCTAATCCCAATGAAGTGAAAACTGTAGAGAAATGCAGCGACGAACAGACATGCAAGCAGTGCAATAATTGGATTCATCAACTACCTAGCAAATTTCTGGCTGAATATGTCAGACTGTGAGCCTCTACACAAGGTACTTTTTAAGAATGAGTTTAGGTATTGCAGCACAGAATAAAAAGCAGCTTGAATCAAACTGCAATTTCAACACCAACCCTGAAGTACTATAATGGACAATAGTCACCTTGAATTTATTGCCAGTGGAACAGAACTTGAAGCAACTAGTTACATATGCACCCAAAGCATTACTGCAAACTGAATTGCACTACCATCAGATTGACATTAGTCAGCCACTCTTGCTCAATGTGAGTATTTTATTCAATAACTGCTTGCGAGAAACAAGTGACAATGTCTGAGCACATGCCAATTCAGAGGAAATTTCTTAAATCACTTCCATCTGCATAGAATGTTATTTCTTTTGCAGTGATATTATTTAGAAGTGAAATACAAACAGGTGTACATTACGGCCATGCTGTCGAAAGCAGCACTCCCTTTGAAGAAAGTCGAGGACGCCAAGACAGAATGTGAAATCTTCCAAATTTAATACAAAGCAACAGGTCAATATGCTCTGGTGGTTATCAACCCAGCAGAGACAAGTGTCTTGCTAAATCAAACAAACTGTATGACAAGACAAATCTCAGTGTTGCAAGTCGTAGAAATGAACAGCTTGGTCAAAACCATCAAGATCACACCTGTTGCAATGTGGGAGCACTGAGCACACAAAAGAAGTGAACACCCAAATTTCTTACACAAGAAAGTCCTTACCCCCATGGAGATAAGAAAAGAGATGCTAAAGTATATACACACAAGACCACAAGGGAATGGAGTCAACACACAACAATAGCCTTTAATTCAAGTGATGAATTCAGGCATTTCATAAGTGATTGTGAAGTTTAACACCACATATTATGTCCATACCAACCCCAGTTAAGTACAATGGTTGAGACAGCAGTGAAAATCACTAAGGATCCTTAATAAAAAAATCCAACACACACTCGCATAGCTCAATTTGACAGTGAAGAAACACACTCACTGAAGGCATGGAAAGTAGCCCACTCCAAAGACTAAAGTCACATCACACAGTATCTACTCCTTAAAAAAAGGACAAACCTTGAAGGCATAACAGGTATGAATGACAAAATCAAAGTGAGACCACACATAGCCAAATTCCACTTTGTTATAACTGCCAAATCATTGCCAGAGTTAAGCATTGGAGAACCACAGTGCAAACATTCAACACTCAGCAACTAACATGGTACCTCAGGACCTACGTAGAGCAGTTATAACCTCCATTATGTACAGTGAACATGAACAAGCAGTCCTATTATAGCAGCAGCACGCATATATGAGACACAGAAGGATCTCATTCACTTCAGACAGGTTATCAGAAAGGTACGATTTTACTGGTTTCATAGAGTACAGACTGACCAGTCTGATGTATCCGTTGTTCCCCAACAAGGGAATGGAGAACAAACCAATACCAAACAAGCAGCCAATAATAGTGCATGGGCATAGCATGAAAAGACCTATACAATTTAAAGAGTATTTATGCAAAGAATGAACAGAGACCAACTAAAGTGGGACAGACTAGAATTAAATTTGGTTTATGAATAGTAATTTTCTTTATTGATCAAGTATACTGGATAACTTATAACTGTAAGTAATAGTGCTTGCAAATTTTGTTTATTTTGACAAAAAGGTGACATTTGGAGAGATGTATTTGTACTTTGTGTATTCTAACATACCAAAGGCAATTAGTACTTTCAGTTTAAACAATAGCCAAACTTACCACCAGAAAAATTATTGGTGTACGTACAGCTGCTGGAATACACGAAGCAGCAACTATTGGCACATATACAATAGGCATTACAATTAGTTGGCACCTTAATAATAGGGAAATCCTTTTGCAATGCCACATAGGGGCATGACTAAATGGTAGCTATGTCATGCAAGAGAAGCATAGTATTTATGACAAATACAATTAATTATTGATGGTGTAGGATTGCTGTGCCTATGTTCTAATGAAAGGTTATTGACCTGAAACATTGAACTAGTCCCAGCACATATTTTGGACAAGTGCAGCATGTAATGAATGGAGGATAGCTAACCCAGCATGTTCCCACTCAATCCTCCAAGTTCACTCCCATTATAAAGGGTGGGCAGGTGTCAAATTTAACAGCCTAACCCCACACCATATGTAAGTGAATACTGAAGAGTAAAACAAGCTCTTTAAAAGCTCAGCTGATCCCAATATTATAGTTCCCACACAATAATTTGGTTAGCGTGAGTAGCTCACATTTGTTTCAAACTGTTTAAAAAGGCGACAAGCGGAAAGAAGTTACTTATCATTGGAGGTTGCCCCTCACCCATTGGAAACACACACCCATCCCCTTCCTTCCCTAAGACAGCACATCCCTTTCTTCCCACCAACCAAAAGGTCAGAAGCTACCCTCTGCCCACTTAGCAAAGGTACCAAAAACACCACTTGTCCAAAGCTGCAGGATTTGTCTTCCTTCAGAATGCATTCAGAACTGATTCTTTGGTCTGCCTGCAGTCCCAGCAGCACTCACTATGGACCACTGGTGCTGCTAGCCAATGAGATGGAGTAGCAGCTTGAGAGTGATGTGGGCATCCTCCTAGAAGGTCATTTAATCTCCCAGAATGCTTTATAGCTATGGGGCAGGTTTCCAACCAGCCAGTAGGCTGACCATTGACATTTTGTTCTCCTTCTCGGGGACACAGAGAGAAGACAGCTGGCATTCCCAATTCACTATTTCCAGCTTATTAACTCTTTCACTCTGATTTGCACTGCCAAAGCTCCTGAGTATTTCCTGCATTTTCTGTAATCCAACAATTACGCTGTCTGGGCCCAAAATGTTTTCAGAAGATCGAAACTCTAGGTGCAGTTTGCCAAACTTAATAGGAAGTAATAAATAAAATGCTTCAGACAAATATTTACAACTCCATGTCACTCTGTGAAGGCTGAAGAGTCTTGGCAAAATAACTGAAGCTCAAATGTTTCTTACACTGTGGAACTCTGCTCAATTGCTTCAAAGAATGTCGTCTGGCTTAATAAAGAAAGCAACTGCATGCTTTGCATTAGAATTGCAGAAGGTACGAATTGATGATTTCAAATTGAACTATTTGTAAACTCTAAAACAGGCGAAACTGCGGATGAATAATTATGAAGTAATGGATAGATTCCTAATTCACCTCCAGTTGCAAGGATTATTTTTCCTCAGCTGTTAATCCTACATTATGTCATCTCATTTGCTATTGTATAAACTTGCAACTCTGCCCAACGTCAGTGCATATTGTACATTTCTAACAAGGGACACATTGTGCTACCTCACTCTTTCCCATCCACAAATGGCAAGAACATTTCCAGTTGATGATCAAGAGCAGGAAATCTAGCAGGCTTTCATTTCCTTAGTCTTAAGACACTGGCTGAATGGATCATCCTAGTTGCTGCCCATCAGGGTAACTTGGCAAATTGGATCCAAAATTGGCTTAGTAGCAGCAGTCAGGGGATAGTGGTAGAAGGCTGTTTTGCAACAGGCCGCCAGAGTCCACTGGCATACTGCAGGAATCGGTGCCAGGTCCCTTATTGATTGTGACATATATAAGAACGATATTTAAGAAAATGTGGAGGGATGATAAGTAAGCTTGCATATTGGCTAAGTTATTAACAATGAACAAGGAGGTCTGGGTTACAGGAGGATATGAACGGATTGGTCAGGTGGACAGAATAGTGCAGATACAGCGTAATGCTGATAAGTGTGAGGTGATGCACTTTGAAAGAATCAACAAGACAAGGCAGTATTCAATTAATGTTATGACATTAGGAAGCTCAGAGGAACAGAGGGATCCTGGCATGTTGTCCCCAAATCCCCAAGATGGCAGGACATGTTAAATAGGTTAGTTAAGAACGTGCATGGGACACATGCATTTCATTTGAGACGTATGTTATAACAGCAGGAAGGTTATGCTGGAGATGCATATACTCAGGCAACAACTACAGCACTGTATGCCGTTCTAGTCACTACAGTTTAGGAGAGATGTGACTGCAGTGGAGGGGGTGTCAAGGCGATACACCAATAGGTCACCTGGGTTGGAGCATTTCAGCAATGAACAGAGGCTGGATAAGTTTGGGTTTTCTTCTTTGGAAGAGAGAAGTTTGAAGGGAGACCTGATAGAGGTGCATAAGGTTGAGTATGGACAGGATTGATAGAAAGCAGTTGTTCCTCTTAGTTGAAGGGTCAGGAACAAGGAGACATGCTTTTAAGGTGGAAGGCAAGAGGTTTAGAGAGGGGCTATTTGAGGAAAAAGATTTTAACTCAGGTGGGTGGTTGGGCTCTGGAGTGCACTGCTGGGAAAAGTAGTTGAGGCAGGAAATCTCAAATCTTTAAAATATATTTGGATGAGCACTTAATATGACATAACATTCAAGACTGTGAGCCTAGTGCTAGAAAGTATGCCTCGTGTAGGTTTAGATTATTTCCCTGGTACAGATTTGATGGGCCAAAGGCCCTCTTCTATACTGTATAATTCTAGCACAGACAAAAATTGAATTAAAAGGCCTTCCTCATCTGTGTGGCTCAGTTGTAAAGTGGATAATGATTCACTGAATGAGGTATCAGGGGAACTAGAGAACAGTCAGATGCATTGATCAGATATAGTACAGCATGGAAGCTTTATTCAGCTTGGAACTTTGAAGCTCTTACACCACAAGATTAGGAAATGTTTTGCTTCTGTAGTCAGCAGTACAACATCAGTTTCACATATTGCTGTCTCCTCCACGCATAGCTCTGGCCCACTTCGTGCTCAAAACATTTTGGAAGACAGACGGCAGTGATTGCCTTCTGTTTACAAGAGCCTATAATTCCTTCTTCCTCCCCACTCCCTTCTAAAGGTTCAAACTTAACCTGCCCCTGGGGTTACATAAATTAATGTGGTTACAGTAAACTGGAAGATTAGACATTTCAGTCTTGATTGTCAAGCTTAGAGACAGCAGGCTTTTTCACAGTAAACATGTCTTTCTTGCTTGATCAGGACAAAGGTGTACTGTTACTGGGAGTTTGTGTAGTGTTGACAGCATGGAACACGCATAAACTAGCAACAGGACAGAGTGCACAATGAGGACAACTCAGGATACAGGTAACCTCTGCACAGCCACACTAGTTGGGACATTTCCAGAACCAGTGAGTGAAACATAGCACTTTTATCTGCACAGGCTGATAAATAAGGAATTTAGCTGCATTGACATGAAAAGGAATGTAATTTAGATTTTCGTCTGGTAATATTTATGACATCAGAGGCGATACTGTTTTATATGCGCAGGAATGCAAGATGTAATGGATAGTGTTTTATTCTGTTAAATGGTACTGTGCTTAAGGTTAACCGCTTTAAAGCCACAATAATCTAAATAACCTCTGGATTCAAAATGATTAGAGGAAAACTGATGTTGCTGAGAGATTTTGAGGCAATTATAGCTTTCCGATTAAGTTCAAAAAAAGTCTTAATTTGTCATCTGTTTACATTTTTAAAAAATGACAAACGGAAATGTAAGGTCAAGGTGGAGTGGTGACATTGTGGATTCATACCAATCAGTTCTATTTGATACGACATACTATCAATGGTCAACGAACTCCTGCATGGTGTGGATTCTGCCTCCAGCATCATAGCTGATGTGGCAATGCTGATGGTAGCTCTTGTAACACAGATCAAGATGTGGTACCATGGTATTGAAAGATTCAACAGACATTTAGTACAGCCTCCTGATATATACATATATTAGAGCCACTTTTGTATCAGGCCTAATATTAAGCTATTCGATTACAATGTGTAAACAGCTTTCATCAGTGTGTTGTGTCTCAAGTGGCTGCAGCTAAGATGAAGTCGGAGACCTTTATATCTTCAGGTCCCTAGCTGTGATACAGTGATGATATCATGAGTGTACCTATTAAAGTTACGGAGTCCCCAGTTTACAAACATTTCATTTACAAAAGCTCACTGATTATCAATGTGGTCCCATACAGAGATGTAATTTTAAAAGACCCGATATGTGATCATCTTCCACACTTATGAGCAGCTCTTTTATATCGTCCTGCTTAGCGTACAAACTCCGGAACAGAACCTGTTCACAACCTAGGGACTGCCTGTCTATTAACTGTGAGATATAACAACAGTCAATATCCCATGTTGCTGTGTAGCAGAGGCACTGTCAAGTATAATCTTCAAATGAAGCAGCTTAAAGGGTGGGAGTAATTCAAACAGATGTGCCGACCCCATTCCCTCAACATTTTATACTTGTATAGTTTGCCCACTATTTTGTTTTTGTTATGAACTCCTAAACTCTCCATTACATTGAAAGCAGCCTACATCAATTGCTTTCCCTGTAATTAGATCCTCCAACCAGTAGAAGCACTGCAATGTCTCCAAGAGGAAGGAGAGGATCCTAAACGTGGACCTGAAAATTTACAATGGATGTGATGACAGAATTTCCGACATTATTTTAAATACATTTTATAAATCTAAGGAGAAGGAAAGTGGCACAGGAAAGAGCGAAATCGATTGAGAATGCATTCTCAGTTTTTTATTTAAACAAATAGTTCATTACTTTTCTCTTTTCTCCTGTTTTTCTCTGTGCTACAGGCATGAGTCAGCTTTGTGGAATTAGTTTTCATTCCTGGAGGACTCAATGATTCAACTGGGACTGAAGGATGTACAAGCACCCAGTTGGCACAGATTAAACACTTTGCTTTGAATTATTTGTAGGTAATTTGATGAGGACAAATTTTTCTGTTCATTTTAGGTTAGTTTTTTGTATGAATGCTTGCCATCCTACCTTCATGCTCTTTGCATTGACCACATGCTTCCTACAAGTAAAAAGGTTGCCAAACCACAAACTCACTAACAGCTAGAAGCTCGGAAACAATTTCCTTTGGCATATTGAGCTATTAATAACATTATACGTTCCCACCGTAGGAATTTTCTTCCCCCATTAGGTCTGTGCTCAGTTCTTAAGAGGTGCTTGCAGACTATTCAGATTTCAGAACGATACTGAGGCTCAAAGGTTTAAATTATGAGGGTAGGATTTATATTCCAGAGTACAGAAGACTGAAATGTGATTTGATTTGGAAGTGTAAGGTGGTGACTAAAAAAAATTAAGTGAGTAGATAGAGATTAACTGTTTCCTCTGGCTTGAATATCCACAACGAAGTGCCATACCAGTGCAGAAAAACGTAGTGCAAAACGGGAACCCTTTCCCAACTCGCCACCAGCCTAAATCCAAAAATAGTCTGACAATGCTGAAGGAATTGAAAATTACAAAACAGAGACTGACAAATTTTTCATTATGTTAATAATAAAGGTAGTAAGGATTACAAAATGAAGGTGGGCACATTGATCCATATCTTGAGGCTGTTCAAGTGAATAGTGGAACGAGCACAAGTGACTGAATATACTACTTCCCATTTTCCAGTGTCCTAACCAACCAAGCAGCTTCTATTTACATAATGCCTTTGGTACAGATTTCCACACACGTTCTCAAGTTAAGTGCAACCAGGGAGGGCCCTGTTATGGCTCAGTGGCAGTGTCCTTACCGCAGACCAGAGAAGTCCCAGCTGCTCCAGAGGCATGTAATAACATCTCTGAACTGGTCGATTAGAAGAAAGGTCAATTTTTTATTTTAAATTCATTCCCAGGATGAGGGTGTTGCTAGCTAGGCCAGCATTTATTGCCCATCCTAATTGCCCAGAGAGCAGTTAAGAATCAAGCACATTGCCATGGGTCTGGAGTCACTTATAGACCAGACCCCAAGTATGGATAGCAATTTCTTTCCCTAAAGGACATCACTGAACCAGATGGTTTTTCCCCAACAATCAACAATGGATTCGCGGTCATCATTAGACACATAATTTCAGATTTTTTATTGGATTCAAATTCTACCATCTGCCGTGACAGGGTTGGAATCCAGGACGCAAGAATGTTACCTGGGTCTCTGGATTAACAGTTGAGTGATAACACTATTACACTATTGTCTATCCTTAGTAAACAATTTTTTTTGAATTAAGAGAAAACAAGATGGGCCCTCTTGTAGTGCAGTGTTCCTACACCGGGGCCTGGAGGCCCAGGTTCATGCTGCGGCTGGTTCAGGGGTGTGTAATAATTCTCTAACCTGTTCAGAGATGTTAAGTTAAATAAAAGAGTAATCAGGAATATAGGCTGTGAGCAATGGAGCAAAGACCTGTTTTCATTCATGTAGCACTGTGTGTCTTGGAAAGTGACACACAAAAGGATTAAGACAAACGCAGTTGACAATAAGGTTTGGAGTAGGTCACTACATGTGAAGCAGTAATCAAGCAGGCTATGTGCAGCTCAATTCTAAAGAGACTGGACTTTATGGAATATGGCAGGACATAAGGATTTGATTCCTGCCACAAGCCCCAAGTGTGGAAATAATATGCTGAAGATTTCAGCATTAGTTCACCAAAATTTAGTTTGTGGTAGCCTATATGTGCATCATTGTGCACCATAAGATTCTCACCTACATGTTAGAGCTTCAACTATCCAACACCTGAATTAAGCAGCTGAACATGTAGCAACCCTTACCAAACACTGCATTCCTACACAGTAATCCTGTTAAAAGCATGTGTCTTTTGTAAAATTAAGCTGAGACATTTCAAATACACAGGTGCCATATAAATTGAAACAATTCTTCACTCCGCCCTTAATCCATGTCCCTGCTTCCTACTGGCCAGAGCGCTCAGTTCTCTTTTCTTAAATCTATTGGCATTTTGACAACTCCTTGCATACCAGTTGAGAGTGTAGCTTTAGATTCAACACAAAAGCAAAAGGAAGCCCAACAATTCTAGGTCAACTGATTATTGGAGCAACAGCTTGGGAGGTTGCCCTATAGCTCACACTTTGAAAGTACAATATTAGAATGACACAACCAAATCCTGATCTTATTTTGCTCTTCATTTCTCCCATATTCTGACATTCACCAAATCCCATTTATCCATCAGCCTTGTGCTAACTGATCTCCTCTGACTCACAGCCCAATAATTTTTGCTCAATCCTTGTTTTTGCCTTTTCCTTTCCCTGCAACCTTCTCCAGCCCTAGGATGCTTGGAAATCTTCCCGTCCTGGTCTTTTGAACATCCCTAGTTTTCACTGCTTAACTATTGATGGAGTCCCTGCAGCTAATTGGGTCTTGAGCTCTGGAAATTTCATGCTAAGCCTCCATGCCTTACTAACCTCTCTTCTTTTAAGAGGCTTTTTAAAACTTCCATCTTTCAGAAATATTTCAGCTATCTGTTCTGATAGCTCATCATGAGACTCAAGTCAAACTTAGTCTGATAACGTTGCTCTAAAATTGCCTTGGGATGCTTACTATATTAAAGGTGCTTTGTACAATATGATGTTTAAGATGCAAAGTTGAAAATATAATTTCATTCACGTGCAAGTTTACACAGGGTCAGAGGTTATTCAACAGTGGTCACACTAGATCCTTTATCAGCATACATGCGTGCAAGCTTTCCAACAAATGTTAATGGAATGAAATCAAGATGAACAAAGATCATTCTAGGTGATTTCCAAGCCAAAGAACATTGAAACTAATTGAAGTGTCTTAGTTACTGCCAGAGACTGTGTGGATCAGGTCGTCTATGAGAAGAGGTGTGGATTACAGAGAACAGAGAGAGATAGTTAACAGTCAGAGCGTTCATCTTAAGGAATGGAAGGTGGTTTTGAATGTAATGTAAATAAATCAAATTATCATCCAATTTACAACTGGAATCCTACACATATGAAGATGGAAAAGGAATATCTCTTAAGTTAGAAGCCAGAATCTGGGTCTGATCATTGATAAGGTATTACAAGGCAGGTAAGATGCTGTCCCTGGTTAGGGAGTCCAGAACCAAGGGGGACAATCCTAAGATAGCATATCTTAGACACCATACAGGACCAAGATGAGGAGAAATGTTTTTACTCAGACAGTTGTGAATCTATGCAATTCCCTACTCAAGAAGGCTGTGGAAGCTCACTATTTGAGCATGTTTAAAGTGAAGGTTGATAAATTACCAATGGGGCTCAGGGTTGTGGGGATAGTGTGGGTAAAAGGCACTGAACTGTTCAATCAGGCATGACCATATTAAATGGAAGAACAGGCTGAATAGATTACTCCTGGTCCAAAATTCCCATTGCCCTTTGGAAGCATTAAATTACTGCAAATCCATTAATAACAACATTGAATCAAATAATAAGACCCAGTTCAAGAAATTTTGACAATTACTTTTACATTATTCTAACATTGTACAAACAATCGATGAAGATATATTTTGAAAAAGTGCATAATTTCAGGCTTCCCATATTCAAAGACCGCTGATGAATGAGAAAAGATTCCAAGATCAATGTAATATTTGGGATATATACTTAGAGAGGCCAACAGAACTGAAATTATATTGAACTATAATAATATATGCCTTTAAACTAGTTAACCTGCAATGACTACAGAATTGATTAATATAAATACAGAATTAGCAAAAATCTATCCACTAGGATCAAATGATCCTCACCTTATTAAATTGCATGGGTGATAATCCAGCTAAAATAAACCAGTTAGTTCAGTTGTGAGAAACATATTCAAATTTCTTCCTGGGTATAGTTTCAGAGACCCACAGAATAAACACATTTACAGAAATCATGTCAACAAAAGGCAACCAGTAAAAAAAAATTGTAACCTATTCTCAAAGTTTAAATGGTTTACCAGCTGAAGAGAAAGGGTCAGAATTTTTAAAATGTGGTTAAGTAGGCTAATCAGCTTTGAGTCGTACAGTTATGTGGCACGTGGTGGATTATCTTGGAATGACTTAATGATTCCTGTGTTTGTTTCACACTTTGTTCAACAAATATTCAAGCCATTGTGTCCTCTTCTAATATATAGTAATTCTTCTTAGAGATAAAATAAAAGCTTCTTTAAAAACTGGTTACAAAGATGAGTTTCTTACATGAATACTGTTCTCCTTCACTCATACTGTGTGATAAAATGATGTACACATTGTACTTTTCACAACTGTAATTGAACAGCACTGTTTGCATGTGTCTTTGCATCAATTATGTTTTCTTTCATCAATATACACGGCCAAGACAAAACAGCCTTGTTCCAGCATCTGGAGATTCCAAAGTTTGTATTCATCTTATGAGGCAAATGTTTAAACAAGGCATTCTGTGCGTGTAAAACTGGATGCACTTGCAGCCCTATCTCAGTGACTACTCAGACAACGCAGCCCTCCCTCTGTGCCCCTGCCCTCTTAGCACCGCACAACTTAATGCAGCATCCCTCAGTCACCACTCCTGTCCACCTTTGAATGTGTTGGCTTCCCTCAGTCATGATGCTCTGCAGCTGTTCAAAATAGAATGGGAGCATTGTGCTTGGAAATTGGGGTGAAATTCTCAAGATTAATTGCTTTTTAAACTTAAAAACAGCTCATCTCTGGGAAGAATCAATTTAAAGCAATTCTATCATTAAATGAACTGTGGAAGCTGGTCAGTTTATAGTAATTCTATCATTGTCTATTGCGGTACTGTTGAAGCAAGTTAACTCTCCTTTGTTGACTTTGCAATCCTGAACCAAACCATTCAGATTAATATTTCAGTTCATTGTTAAAAAAAAAAAGAGCATAGACAGTTAGACCCATGACTGAAGAAGAATTCTTCCCATGTAGTTCCAGTTAGCACTAATAGCCAATGCTGAAATAGGTAGTGATAGGATCAGAGCCCAACAAGCAGTGAAAGGCTAAGTTATGGATGCAATGTTACCTTCCCTGGAGTGGCAAGAAACACTTGGGCAGGTTGCACTTGGGGAGATACTCAGCCTATTTTGCCGCCTCGTCAATTAAGTGTTGGGCAAGGTGGTCCATGGGTGAACATCATCTACTCACCAGCAATTAAGGTCCTTATGTTGCCATCAATAGCCACGTAAGGGCCTCAACTTGCCAGCTCTCCTCAGCAGGTCAGAAAAAGTGGCTGGTTTCCTGACTCCTTAACTATGACGACCTGATGGGCTCATGATGAGTGGTAAGGGAGTATCCAGTGAAAGCACCCTGCTTTGCACTTGCCTCTAACTCCCTCTTCTCACAAACATCACGCCACAAGACCCAAAAAAAAGTCTTGGCTTCTCACTGTTGGAACTCCTTGAGGATAGGCATCAGGTGATGATCTCTAGGACCCAGCTGCTGGCCTTCTCACTAGGCAGGACTTCAATGCTGAGGCCTACGATTTGTCGAGAAGCTTACCAGTTAGTCCTTGATAAATTGATTTGAGCTCTATTCAGCACACTTTCTTATTGGTGGGGTCATTGGCTCAATTGCCACTGAACATGCCTGCCCTAAACTTTGGGCGGCACGGTGGCTCAATGGTTAGCACTGCTGCCTCACAGCGCCAGGGACCTGGGCTCGAATCCACCCTCGGACGACTGTCTGTGTGGACTTTGCACATTCTCCCCATGTCTGCGTGTGTTTCCTCCGAGTGCTTTCCTCCCACACTCCAAAGATGTGCAGGCTAGGTGGATTGGTCATGTTAAGTTGCCCATAGTGTTCAGGGACTCCTAGATTGGGTGGGTTAAAGGGGGATAGGTCTGGGTGGGATGCTCCGAGGGTCGGTGTGGACTCATTGGGCCGAAGGGCCTGTTTCCACATTGTAGGGATTCTATTCTACGATAAACACAGGCTAAAAATTGCAGTTTATCATGGTTTTATATGATTAACCCCAAGCCTTCTGCTTTGATAATCCGTCTTGGAAATAGGGGAAATTTGGTGTGTTTTTCATAAACTAGAACTTTAATTGTAGGGAATTTCTCAGGTGGCTAAACAATGGGTTTTGTTTGAGATGGTCAGCTAACAGAAGGCACTAATTTACTGTTCTAATTTTAAGCAGTGTTTTATTTGCTCCTGGGAATATGTCACATGCAATTCCTATCAACGACAGGTGGGATCTATCATTTAAAGGCTGAATTTACATAGTTACAACTTGAACATTTGCAAGCTACATTCCCTTGTATTATACTTATTCACCCCATCCACCAGAGCATAATTTTAACATTGAGAAACATCGATACTGCTAAAGGCAATTGAAGTGGCTAATAAAGTACACGCAATTTAAAACAAACTTTTCAACTACAGATTCAAGACTGTTTCAAAGCCACTACAGTACATTTGAAAACAGATTTTTAGGTTATGGATTCACTAATGTTTCTGATAATTTATATGTCCAATAACTGCTGTACTTATTCTGTAATAGTGACTGCAAATCAAAAGTAATATGTTGATAATTCAGGGTACGCTCGTGGAAATGATAATTCCAAACTTAAATGAAAGTCCTTCCTTTCTAACAAATCCAACACTATGCTCCAGAAGTTGAAGACAAGAGCATTTCTAACATTATGTTGGCATGTTAACTTCACTTTTTGAGATGCCTAAATTATAAAAACACTTCCTAAAAAACAAGTCTTAATGTTCAGAATAATGTCCTGTCTTGAATTTCCCTTATACTAGGTCCCATTCACTCAAAACAAGCGTTTGAATCAGCAACAACCATCTCTCCAACTGCACTGAAGCTAAACATAAGGAAGCAGGAAATGTTTTGTTCCACAAACAGTCCTAAAATAAAAAAAGGTTAAATTCATAATTCAAAGGCAAATGAATAATTTGAAACTTTTCTGATATCCCCAAGATAACGTTCAATGTACAGTAAACCACTCTCCAGCCCAAAAAATCATTTATGTGATCATAGGTTCAGTGTCAACAGAGAATCAAAAGTATAACTAATCTTTTTTGTGAAAAGATGTGGTAACTGAAAACTACTGCCACCTACAATAATTTCCCTCAAATATCTGGTGAAAAACAAAGCTCTGCGAGTCAACTTGATTGCAGTGATATTATAAAACTGACCTTTAGACCAAGGAGGCAGTCTTCAACTATAAAGCAGGTTTTCTAAAATCCTGGCTTTATTAATGGTTGTGTCTAAATGAGCCAATCAATTTAGGAGGATCCTAAGTTCAAGCCTTCTGCTTTCAGAACTCTACATGCAGAGATGCTACAATCACCTTCAATACCATTAGTTTAAGGAAACAGACAAAAAGCAACCATGAAGGACTCCTTCTTTCAGTCCCTATAAGTGAACCATAGTCCTAAACACACATTGTTCCAGGACTGGATGGTGATTCCCAGCAATAGTACCCACGCCCCCATGCCCACCCCCACCCCCCAACACAATGCAAGAGCCTGCATAGAACTTGTTGAATAAAGTCATGGTTCTGATAAGGTTAATTTGGAGCCTAATGTGGACTCCATCCAATTTGATAATGTCATACAGTATTGGGTGAAGACACAAGTCATCTCAATTCTAGATCAGATAGGGTCATCCCAGTGTTAACAAGTAAGAGTGTATTAATGATTATACCTCACCCTTCCACAAGCTATCCCAAAAATCTGTAAAACCTCAATTGAACTGTCAAGATGACCAATCTGGCCAGCTGACTGACTCAGGACACATACAATTCATACCAGGCTTCATCATTAACAAACAAACAAAAAAAATCACTATTAAGAAAGACTGTTAAATTTAACAAAATCCAGAAGAAACAATTTCAAATGCATTGCTATAGAACATAAACTTTACATGTACAAAACTCCAAATACACACATTCACAATTAAGACAGTCAAAAGGCAAACATTTTGACACAGATACTATGAGTGGATAAAGAATATAAATAGGTAAACAAAATTCTGAAGACTACTGTCCAGATTTTAAGGGTGGGCGAAACTGTCTCTCAATCTTTTGTTTAAAAGTTTTATTACTGAAGACATGTTGTCTATAGAGCAATGGTTATTCCTCAGTTTGTTAGGGTCTTCTCTTGCTTTAGAATCCTCCTTGTTAAACATTCAGGGTTTTCAGTCCTTTTTCCCATCTGGGGAGGGGGTAGATGGGGAGACAGCATGTGAGAGACAGCAGGAGAGAACAGAAGCACGTGAGAGCAATGTTTTCAGTTTGCAGGTATTTAAAGCGTTTAACACTCTGCAACTCAACTAAAGGGCTACTATCAGGCAGAGTTTCCTTTACTAAGAGACTTTGGTTCTACACAGTCTCAAATTCTCCCCCTCACTGCTTCAAAAAGCAACTCTGGATTGCACAGCTCAAAATTATGCAACACTTGATTTTCAAGTTAAAGAACTCTCCTGGTGCTTCTGCTCTTTAGCAATCCAAAATTAATTTTAGTCCATAATCCCAAAAATGTGATTAATTATTAGTATCCAGTGTAACAAGTAAGAGTATGACTGACTATGCAACGTAATTTGTACAGTACCTATTCCATGATTCAATAAACTGCATAATGTCATTTAGAAAAGTGGTTCATCTTGTTAAAACTCTTTCGTGGTTCTTCCCATCGTTATTGACTGCACAAGTCCGAAGACAAAGCACAGAAAGGAGGATTCACCAGCTCAGCAGAGACCTTAAAGAGACCAGTGGGCACTGCAGGGGCTGGAGTACACACTGGACAACATTATTTTGATTTGATTCTAGCAAGTTTCCATTCCATTCTGTAAGTTTCCATTAACTGTTCAATTTCAGTTTTGTCACAGCAGGTGTTCAGGGACTATCTAACTTGATTTTCGTTTAAAAGAACAGAAAGAAGGATTAGTAGCAGCACGTGTGGTTTGGTTCTGCAAAAGTACAGCAGAAAGCATCCCCTTGAATGGACCAGAGTGTTTCCACTAGTCTTTGAGCCATATTGCAAAGTGTGCTGCAGCCTTCAGCAAAGAAAGCCAGGAAAGGGAAAGGAGAAAAGCTACAGCCAGCCTGTACTGGTTCCCCAGTCTGGGCAGATCAGCTCCTTCTCATCTCACCGAGAACTGAAGTAATTGCAGCCCAGCTGGGACAAGGCCCTGAGGGTGTCATTGATTAATCATATGATCAAATAATCAGGAAGGCCTTCTCACTCAGAACAATTTTTGAGGTCATGGGAAGGGGACAGGAACCTCTCCAGTTGCTGGTGGTGCAAGTAGGAGTCTATCACGTCACATGCAGTCTGTAGCAAACATTTGAAGGTATCTGAAGGGCTGCACTCAATCCTGGGCACCTCACCACATCAAGGATGTTCTGACCATGGAGCAGGTGCAGCAGAGTCACCAGAACGATTCCAAGGTTAAAGGAGCAAATTATGAGGCTAGGTTGCATAAATTCAACTTGTATATCCTTGAAACAGAAAATTAAAGGGTGATCTAATTGACGTGTTTAAGAAGATGAAAGGAGTTGATTGACAAGTTGGAGGAAAGCTCTGATGGGAATGTTCAGAATAATGGTGTATAACTTTAAAATTAAAGCTGGGTCACTCAAGGATGTCAACCAGAAACACATCTGCGAACAAACACTATGGCAAATCTGGATCTGTCCGCAGTTAAGGCAGGATTCAGGTTAAAAACTTCCCAAACCAAGAAAGATTTTCTTCAGGCAGGGCTATTAAGGGATATGGAACCAAGACAGGTAAACAAATGTCAAGGTGCAGATCAAGTTGTAATTTAACTTAATTCCATTTTGATTGAGAAATGCTTTCATTTCCAATTAAGCATGCTCCAGTTCTCACTGGATTTGGGTAATTATATCATGCATGTACAAGTAGCAAACCACACATCAACATCAGGATCTGCACTTCACTTCGTCACTAAAATTTTTAGTGCAACCAAAGAAAAGGCAGGTATTTTCCTGTTTTCAGATTAAGTGTGAAAGTAAAAAAAGTTTAGTTGAGAAAATCCCACTGCCTTTCTTTGTCAGAAAACTTGCTGGATTACATGTTGATTCAGCAGTTGACTGGTTGCCAATAGGCATTCTCACCAGTTTTTCCAAACCAGAGTGGAAGATCCCGCTCAACAGGAGGTTTCCATCCCCAGAGCTCGGCAATGCCACAACAGCAACAGATCCCCAGATGAAAGAACAGAGACAGGTACAGGTGTGTGCCATTTGGGAGGATTGTTGCTGGGGTCAAGGGGAGACCAGGCTATGGGGTCAGAAGTAAGGGCTGGGGGAGCTGGCACAGATCTCGCTGCCAGAGATAAATTTCTGTGGTTATGCAAAAACATGTGCAGATTGCAGGATCCCAACACCCAAGCTGCCAACCCCTAAAGCTATAGCCAGCCAGACTGTTCCCCAGTCTGGGCAGATCAGCTCTTTCTCATCTCACCGAGAACTGAAGTAATTGCAGCCCAGCTGGGACAAGGCCCTGAGGGTGTCATTGATTAATCATATGATCAAATAATCAGGAAGGCCTTCTCACTCAGAACAATTTTTGAGGTCATGGGAAGGGGACAGGAACCTCTCCAGTGTCTACATATCCAATTATCTCTCTCCAATCAGTTCTTACCTTCCACCGCCAACACGGCCCCCTTCATCGGAAACTTCATCTCCACTTCTTAGGGAGGGAATATCCTGGCTAAAAACTGCACTGACTCAAATCATTTTTTAGGCTGTCACAATTTGAAGACATCTCAATAGAAATGTAGAAATTTGTTAATCATGCACCTTATTACATAATGTGGATTGGTGCAGAACACCACAAAAAATATATCAGCACTGAAGTACTTTCAAGAATGGATGTATCAGATCTGATGAATTTTTTTGAGTATGGAGTTCTGCTGTATGGGATTATGTTGCATCAACTATAGTGGTTGGTACCACTTTAAAAAGTTAGTATATGATAACATTTTTTAAATTCCATCCATTTCTGTCTCATCTAATCACCTATCCCAGCCAACAACTGCAGTAACTGATCTGCACAGGTTTAATGGGCAATTAGGAACAGGTGATGGACACTGAAGTAAAAGCAAAGTACTGCAGATGCTGGGAATCTGGAAAGAACAGAAAAATTGCTGGAGAAACGCAGCAGGTCCAGCAGCATTTTTGGAGGGAAACAGAGTTAACGTTTCTTCAGTCCAAAAAAGCGTTATATCGGCTACAAAACGTGAACTCTCTCTCTAGAGATGTTGCAAGACCTGCCAGCAATAAATGATAGATTAATTAACAATCCCCATATCCAATGAACAAATTAAAACAAAAAAAAGTGGTAACCTCCATATGTGCGGATGCTGAAAATGTTTCTATAAGCAGGGTAATGTGGCCATGATTTCGACTTGTTAATGTCAGCACAAAACAAAAAAGCGATTTTTACTCCGTTTCCCCCACATTGCTGTTTTGGAAATCGAGACTCTAGGGAGGTCATAACTCTCCACTGAGCAATGTCCTCCAAAACCTCCCTTTCGTGGTTAGTGTTAAGTGAGCATAGATGTGTTAATGGATTGTTTGACTGTGAAAGGAAACACAGGAAAACCTGATCCTGTCTTTATCCGTGCATCCAATGTTTTGTAGCTGCAAGTAGGTACAGAAAACCAGCTGATTAAACTTCCACCAGGTTGCTGAGGCCATTCATAGTTCCTAACCCATATCCCAGTTAAAATTAACTGAACCATCACAGGCTGGGCATTTTGAACTTTCATAATTCTACTGAGTAGAACCTTAAATGAAAGGGGGTTTAGACAGACACAGGCCAAATGCAACTTGATAAATTCAGGATATCTGGTCAGCATGGATGAATTGGACCAAAGGGTCTGTTTCCACACTGTACAACTCTATGACACTACTTAACCACCGAACTAGTATAAGGACTGGAAAAAAGTAAAAATGAAGTTTTACTGTGGTTCAGAGAACCTTGTAAGTTCTTAAAATACATACTTACACTAACAATATGCAGTTTACTCTTGAAAATTATTCTGAGTTATTTTTCCTCTCCATTTGTCTTTGGTAATTGCAATGTCTCACAAATAGAGACTACTAGTTAACTAGCCACAAAGAAATCTATTAAATCAGTCATTTCATTTGGAACAAATTTCTTTTCGTTGTTAAGTTTTTTACAAGGCTATTTTCTTGCGTCCTAAATATATTCATGCACACCAAAGTAAGGCAGTCTCTTCAATTTCATCTGCTCCTTGTCTCCAAAGTGAGGGCGCATAAGCAAAAATGTTCAGCATTAATTCCCACCCATATGGTCCAATGTTTCTGAAGAAACAGGACCCTTTTTATAAATGGTTAATAAATTTGCATCTCAATCTGATCCCTCCATGCCTTCCATCATTCTTTGAACAACACAGATGGTTCCCTTCAATTTCTCCATTATTAGTTACTCGGAAGTGTTTAGGAATGATTTGGGGGATTAGAACACAATTTTTGATTATAATTTTACTAGTAATCCATTAGTATGGAATAGGTCATATCTGTATTATGCTCAAAATTTTTTAAACGAGTAATTTTTTGTTTCCCCCATCAAGCAATTTTCAAATTCCATCATTTTCAAACACCAAACTATATCATCCAACATATTAATTAGAGGATTACAGGAAAACTAATGACTGCACAAGTCTGTATTCCAATTATATTAAAAATAAATTAGTTTTACTTAGAAATTTCAGCCCCTTTGTTTTAAAGTTCTAAAGAACTCAAGGCTGGAGCAATGAAACCATATCTAAGCAGCACTGGGTAATCGTTGAAGGATTTAAAATCATCATTGGACTATCTGGCACTGAAAACTCAGGCCTTGTACTGCATAGTTTTGTTACAGTTTCCATGAATTGCAAACATACACGAATGCAAATATGTACAATCTCTCAGAACAAGTAGTATGACCTAGGCTTATCACTCAATGCGATTGGTAATGCATGTAGAATGAAACATTAACGCTATAAAGAAGCTTTATCTATTTAAGACTGAAGCTTCTGTACTATAGTGAAGTAAGACACTTTTTTTCCCCTGTTTTCTTTCACTATCCATGGACCTCTATTGGAAAGTTTACTTGTGTGCGCAGATGTCAAGCAATCAGAGCACCAGTTTGGCTGTGATGACCTCCAAAGCTGGTCAACAATTAATTCAGATTCACCTGTGTGATGTAACAGAGACGGCAGTGGAATAATTTTGAAGTACAATTCACTGGCTTTAGGAGTGAAAGAAAATTCGAGTGTGAGACTGAGAGGTATTGAAAGAGGGGGAAAAAATATCTTTAAATAATGATGTAAAATAGCTCAGCAGTATGCACAATTTTTTTTGAGGATCAAGCCATTTCAGTTCACTTTGGAATAGACAGCAGAGTTGAAAAACGGCAGCAACAACAGGCACAAAGATAATTGTTTATCAATGTTACTTCTATATAAGTATAGTTCCAAAGATTCAGTGCAAACATCATAAATGTGCTAACCTGTTACAACCTTGGATTATTAATGAGACAGCCCCAGAACAGAGTGACCAGATTAGAACTTGACTGTTCAAGTCAACAATTCTCAAATCAGCGTTGCTTTCATTAAATAACATGTGAAATACAATGAAAACCAAAGATGCCCTGTTTAAAATAGGATCTAATCAAGTATCAGGATGATTGAATCAGTATTTCATGTGAATCGGACATTTAAAAAAATTCTTGTACCAAATATGAAGGTACAAAAAATGAAGTATGTGTCTCCTCAAAGGTTACTCTTCTCGTGCATGTATCAGTGAGCAGTAGGTATGATGGAGGCCACTACACTGGAGTGGGTTAAAATAGTATTGCCAAAATATTCCAGTCATGAAATGACATGCTTGCAGTGCTGTCGGATTGTAATGTGAAAATCCTGAAGAACCACTGGTGTTCAATCATTTGGGTAAAACATCTCATATTAAAAATACTGCAGTGATGCAAATTGACATTTCTTCTTTTCTCTCTGCATAATCTTCAAACTCTACTCCATACATACAGCTGAGTTCACACATTCAGTGCTTTGCTATCCTCTCCCTACTGATCAGCCAGTTTAAAGGATCGAACCATGTTCCTTTCAGAAAACACAGGTAATAATTTTAAATTATAGTTGACTTCACTGATGATGGAGCAATTTCCAAATTTAAACAATGGTTTAAATGATTTTTTCCCCACTTCAACCACATAGTTGCAGCATAAACTGTACGTTCTGCTCACTGAGACTGAAGACAAGGCCTTACAATTCTGGACTTAACCATTATATTTTCTTATGCTGTCAGCCTGTCAACCCTCTGGAGCATCTGTGCTCCACCAACTCTTGCCTTTTGCACAATCTTTTTTCTCACTCCACAATGCTGGAATTCTGTCCCTAAGTGACTCCGGTTTCTCTGTCTCACTTTAAAGACGCTCTTTAAAACCAACCTCTATGGCCACCTGTATCGTATGTGACTCAGTCTCAAATTATGCCGCACAACTCAACTATTAAGTGCAATCATGTAAATTCTGATGCTCAGTGTAAGCATGACAAAAACCGCAGTAATCCCAACAGTTCAGTGGGTGAATGTGGTGTGTAATGAAGTCCTGGAAAGGTCCAAATTAATCAATAGCAAGTTGTCTGATTACATAAAGACCAACAAGTGCAGCAGTATAATTCATTTCAATGTTCTTCAACAGGGCATGAGGGGAGGATATTTGAGGCCAAAATTCTTAATGAAAAGTGCATGGACATGGTTGTTGGAGGAAGATGTTTTCAGCATTAGTGACAAGAGTGCCCACTTTTTCAATCATTCATGAAACGAGGGTGTTATTGTTTGGGCCAGCACTCATTGCTCGTACATTGGTACCATTGAAGTGGTGGTGGGCAGCTGCCTTTTTGAACAACTGCAGTTCATTTGGTATAGGTACACCAGTAATGGAATTCTAGAATTTGGGCCCAGTGACACTGAAGAAACCGTAATAGATTTCATATTTCAGGATAGTGAGTAGTTTGGATGAGCACTTGCATATGGTGGTATCTGCTGTCCCTGCCCTTGCAGATGATGCTGTCCAAAGGAACTTTGAATTTCTGCAGTGCACCCTGTAGATGTGTACACAGCTGCCGTTGTGCTTTTGTGGTGGAAGGAGTTAGTGTTTGCAGATACAGTGTGAATCAATTGGGCTGCTTTGTTCTCGATGAGTATTTCATCACATTCCTGACTTAGAGCTTGTAGATGGTGGACAGATTTTAGGGAATGAGGTGGTGATTTACTTGCTGCAGGTTCCCTAGCCTCAGACCTCCTAGTATTTATATGGTCAATGGTAACCTCCAGGATTCAGTGATGTTAATGCCATTGAATGTCAAGGGACAACAATTAGATTTTCTCCAGGTTTGCTCTGAAGAATCATTTTAGTTTCAAAATGTTAGCATGCTTGGTCTCCACGGATGATGCCGGCCTGCTGCAATTTCCAACATTTTCTGTTTACAGTACAGATTCCAGCACTTGCAGTAATTTGTTCCTCGATTTTCTCTTGTCGGAACTGGCTTGACATGAACGTTATTTGTCAATTGTCAACCAAAACCAGGATATTGAGCAAGCCTTGCTGCATTTGGACATGTCCATTCATTTATCTGCCACCACCAATTTAACAATCCATTGTCACAAGTGCCCAGGGACCCCCACAGGAGTACACAAACTCGTCTGTACATCAGCTGAATTTGGAATTTTCATGACAAGATAGTGAAACAATTGTCAATGAATCCTTGGAATAAAAGACGATATTGAGAGTAAGACACCCAATTCCAATTGGTAGAATTGGCCCCAGTGCACTGGGTTGGAAACCCATGATTACAGCCCCAGCTCTGACTGATTACTGTGCTCCTGCTGGAAACGTGCAAGTACGTCAATTTAAGTAACCTTGACTGAATTCCCATTCCATGGTCCATAGACTCTTCAAATTTACATTTAATACTAATGGCAGATTACAGATTAAGAACTAAGAACAGTGTACATGAGACAAACGGCAAAGAACGTGCACCTTAGATTTAGAAAGCAATGAATTTCAGATAACATGGACCAAAAGAATCCCAGGTGGTTCACTGCATGGAGACAAAGCACAAACAAACCGCACCCTTCAATTAGCAATGGAAATGCAGGACCTCTAACTGGGTAAAGAGAGGGTCAAGTGAAATCATTAAATGACCATCCTTTTGGAAGTACAGAAGATGAATTTCTTTCAATGATACCAAAAACCCATTATCTGAAAAATATGAAAATGAATGCATTTAAGGACTTGAATACATTTGTAATTCTTGCAACAACTTACGTCCCGCAACAGCTGTACCTTTAGATATTTATCTGGAAAAATGCACATGAATTAAAACATGATTAGTTCTTAACTTCAAGAAATGATTAAAATGCTTTATCCGACTGCAAGAGTTTTTAAAAAAAAAAGTGCGCTATACAGAAATGGGAATGCAAAACCCACATTAAATATAAGCCAAAAATGTCTTCCTGACAATTGCACACACTTGTTTCTCTTGCCTAAACTCCTCTATAACTGTGCAGCTTGGCATTCCATCCAAACTGTTTAACTTATTTCACGTCCTGATGCTGACTGATCTGCAACACTGCGAGTGCTTATTCTCTTTCTTAATATCAGTTTCTTAAATATGCACCTGTGATGCACGATTAAAAGGGGTTAGCTGATGACCTATAACACAGCCGGTTTCCAAAGCTACACCTGTACCACATCACATGACATGACATGACAGTCAATATACACTCCATTTACAATTCTGACAGAATAAACAAGCCTTTTCAAGCATCCCTCATCTACAAAGGCACATATTCAGATTATGGAGAATTTCCAAGGACAGAAATCAACTGCCACATGAGCAGAACTTTAACAAGAAGACTTCAAAACTAAACAGCAAATAGATCTGCAGGATTAAATTTGTTTCACATGCTGCCATTAAGATCTGGTCTTTGGAACTTAAGGTAACTGGGTAAAAAGATGCGCAGGACTGGAGGGTGGAGTTGGGTGGAGGTGTGAATTAATCTGCACTGTAGGCTGGACCATGCAGCCCCCTTCAAAACTGTGCTGTATATTTCAAAAATTTGTTTACTTGAGAAACGGAAGAGAGATCATAAACTGTTTTGTTTTCCGAAGAACTGGGAGATTTAGATCAGTTGTTTATTAAATTTCAATGTTTTGATCATAGAATCCCTACAGTGAGTAAGCATTATTATGACCCCATCGACTCCACACCTACCCTCTGAAGAATATCCCACCCAGGCCAAACCCCCTACCCCATTCCTGTAACTCTGAATGGCCTGTGAAAATTTCACCTAACTTGCATGCCCCTTTATACCATAGCCAATCCACCTAACCTGCACATTTTTGGACTGTGGGATGAAACAAGAGCTCCAAGGGGAAACTCATGCAGATACGGGGAGAATGTGCAAACGCCAGACAGTCACGCGAGGGTGGAACTGAACCATGGTCCCTGGCGCTGAGAGACAGCTGTATTAACCACTGAGGCACCGTGCCGCCCATGTGTCAGATATTACTTAAGCTAGATTCAGCTTGCTTGAGCTTCACCCATTTAATAAAAGAAAATGATTCAACCTGGTGTCTTAATTCATATGATTACGTCCCTAAATATAAAATTGATGCTGATCCTTTTCAGCAGGTCATTCAAGTCGAACAGAAAACATAACAACACAACACTAGAAAATAACTTAGATATCAGTTGAAACAAGAGGGAAGTTGAGCAGTTGAGGATAACAGTATGGCCTGAAGTGAATTTAATCAGCAATGGGAGAACTAGAATGGTGGCATATCATGGAGAAGACCGAAACTACATTTAAACAATATGCAGCAAGAGGACTCTTACTCTGATTAGTAAGAGCTGTACTGCTGTTGCTGAACAAGATCCAGACAAAATGTTCCATTAAGAAGAATAAGCAAGTTGGAAACAAGAATTTAAACCAATTTGGAGAAGAGGATATCAAACGTTAGGGAGAAATAATAACCTAAGGATAAGAAAAAGAGGGAGGAGAGCAAAAGTTAGAGGAGAAGTAATTAAGATGGCCTAGTGGTGTTATCACTGGACAGTTAATCCAGAGACCCGGGTTCGAATCCCGCCACGGCAGATGGTAGAATTTGAATTCGATAAAATGTCTGGAATTAAGAATCTAACGATGACCATGAATCCATTGTTGGAAAAGCCCATCTGTTTCACTAATGTCCATTAGGGAAGGAAATGGTCATCCCTACCTGGACTGGCCAACATGTGACTCCAAACCCATAGCGATGTGGTTGACTCTTAGCTGCCCTAGCCAGTGACGGCCCTCATCCTTTGAGTGAATAAAGAAAAGAAATATTCCAGGTACAAAAAGAAATAACAAAAAATAAGCCAGTGATAAGAGCATATCAAATTCCCTAAGAGCATAATAGCAAGCCTTAGCAAGAAAAGTGTGATCAAGTCAAAAATTACAAAAGAAACCTCTTCAGGGCATAAGAACGCGATCAAGCAGATAAGCATTCAGTATACGAACATGTGAAGCATAAGGAATGAAACAAGTTACCAGAAGCAGAAGGTCAACTTAAAGAGTATGACGTAGCAGCCATTTCAGAGGCTGCAGATTGCATTGATTGGGAACAAAACATTCTAGAATACAACATCTTTAGAAAGGACAGGGAAATTGGACAAATTAAATGACACACTGTTTCAGCAGAGGTAAAGGACAGTAGGCAGTGAAAAAAAAACTGAAAATTAAAAGAATGCCAGAAGCTATAAACCTCTCGTCAGAGTTCAGAGGAAAGTGATGGCGTGGGTGGCATTGTCGCTCCAATCCAGAGAGCAGGGTAATATTCTGGGACCCTTGGTTTGAATGCCACCATGACAGATTGTGAAATCTGAACTTCAAAGAAATCTGGTCCATTGTCAATGGTTGCTAAAAATCCAACTGGTTCACTAATATCCTGTGGAAAAGAAAAAAAAGCCATCCTTACATGGTCTGAGCTACATGTGACTCCAAACATGCAATAACATGATTGACTCTTCACTCACTCATCCATATTAAAGTTCATCTGCCAAACTTTGGCCCATCCATCCAACATAATATATCAATTTACAAACTATTTGTTTCTTCATTGCAACATGCTTTCCCAGCTATTTCAATATCATTGGTAAATTTAGCTATAGTACATTCTATATCTGCAATTTAAGATATTAATATAGATTTTAAATAAATTTTAAATGGGGGCCCAAAGACCAAACCATGTGGCACTCCACCAATTACAGTTTGCCAACCAGCATAAGATCCATTTATGCTGACTCTATTTTCTGTTGTTTAGTTAGCTAATCCTTCACCCAAGCTATCATGTTACCCTTAACGCCATGTGATCTTATCTTGCTCATTAATTTTGTGTGCAGCACCTTATCTAATGTCTCCTGGAAGTTCAGATATCCTACATCTACAAGATCCCCTTTATCCACTTTGCCTGCTACATCTTTGAAGAACTTTAACACATTAGTCAAACATAAGACCATAAGACATAGGAGTGGGAGTAAGGCCATTCGGCTAATCAAGTCCACTCCGCCATTTAATCATGGCTGATGGGCATTTCAAGTTCACTTACCCGCACTCTCCCCGTAGCCCTCGATTCCTTGCGAGATCAAGAATTTATCAATCTCTGCCTTGAAGACATTTAACGTCCCGGCCTCCACTGCGCTCCGTGGCAATGAATTCCACAGGCCCACCACTCTCTGGCTGAAGAAATGTCTCCTCATTTCCATTCTAAATTGACCCCCTCTAATTCTAAGGCTGTGCTCACAGGTCCAAGTCTCCCCACCTAACGGAAACAACTTCCCAGCGTCCACCCTTTCTAAGCCATGCATTATCTTGTAAGTTTCTATTAGATCTCCCCTCAACCTTCTAAACTCCAATGAATACAATCCCAGGATCCTCAGCCGTTCATCGTATGTTAGGCCTACCATTCCAGAGATCATCCCATGAATCTCTGCTGGACACGCTCCAGTGCCACTATGTCCTTCCTGAGGTGTGGGGCCCAAAATTGGACACAGTATTCTAAATGGGGCCTAACTAGAGCTTTATAAAGTCTCAGAAGCACACCGCCGCTTTTATATTCCAACCCTCTTGAGATAAATGACAACATTCCATTTGCTTTCTTAATCACTGACTCAACCTGCGAGTTAACCTTTAGAGAATCCTGGACTAGCACTCCCAGATCCCTTTGTACTTCTGCTTTATGAATTTTCTCACCGTTCAGAAAATAGTCCATGCCTGTATTCTTTTTTCCAAAGTGCAAGACCTCGCATTTGCTCACGTCCTTCATCCTTCATAATCTCATTCATAATTCTCATCCTTCATTATGAAGGGTCTAGGCCCGAAATGTCAAGCTTTCCTGCTCCTATGATGCTGCTTGGCCTGCTGTGTTCATCCAGCTCCACACCTTGTTATCTCTTCATAAAATCATGCTGACACTGATGAATTACATTGTGACTTTCCAAATCAACCACTAGAGAATCTCAAAAAAAAAAATGAAACCAGATTTCACAAATCACAGTATTTTTAATATTTCTTCTTTGGAGAGTGTCCCTGGCAAGGCCAGCATTTGTTACCTACAGACCTTGAATTGAGTGGCTTACTAGGCCATTTTGGAGGGCAATCTACCACATTTTGGTGAATCTGGGGGTCATATAAAGGTCAGACAGATGACACCAGACAATCAATGATAGGTCCAAGCTCATCATCAAAAAGATGAGCTTTACTTGCCACACTTACTAACTAAATTACATCAGTTTCTCTGTGACATTTGAACTTCAACAATAGCATGGACGTCTCAATTACTGATCTAGTGACATCACCACTATGCCAGCATAGTCCCTAAAGGACAATGAAAGAACCTGTAGAAATCAAATTCAGTCTAAATTGCCCAAATAATAATTTTCCCTCAGAACCCAACAGATCAGAAGCACCAGAGCATTAGCGGATTAGTTCCACCTTTTAATAACGTTATTGTTTCTCCTAACTTAGTGGCACACTAATTACTTCTGTACATCCATCTGGAAATGCTAATGGATAGCTTTACATTATCACAATGTGACTGAATGGCAAGTTGAGAAGCCTTCTACAGCGCTGAAGAAGGTTGATCGACCTGCATTGCGGTGCCTCCATACAAGATCACAGAATTGTTATGGTGCAGGTGGTCATTCGGCCCATCATGCCACCACCAGCTCTTCAAAACAAACATCACCACCTAGTGCCATTCTCCTGCTTTCTCCCTTCCACTGCCCCAAAACAATCAAACAAAAATAGGGAAGGTAAAAGTAAACGACTGAAAGAGAGAGAGAGAGAGAGAGAAAGAGCTACATTTTAGGGTATTCCTAAATATGAATTTTGCCTGCCACACCTATTCTGTCCCTGCAGGCTCTACCATTTTCAGATTCCATACTTCTGTACACAGAGTACATGGTAATCTGAAACAGCATTCAAAAACTTAGTGGTAACATAAATTGTGGATTGAAAACATATTGTGCTGAGGTTTTCTCCGCCAACTCCAGAAACATCACTAGCAATTAAGGAGGGTGGAGCACGAGACTGCACCATTGATATGATACGATGAGAATTGACAGGCGTTCTCATATTCTTTTCTTAGATTTCCACCAGGTAAGCTAGCCCCAAATGCTCCAGAGACTGCCAATTGCAACGTAAAGGACACTACAGCATCCTTATCTCCATAACCCACCATCTCCAAACAGTGGAAGATAAGAGATTTAATTCCAGTAAGATTTATACAATTCAAAGAAACTTGAATAAATACCTAAAGAGACAAGAGCCTTATTTGTTCCTTTTATCTACGATTCTTGTCATAGTTAGATGATCTAGAAGTTAGCAGAGCAAAAATATTCTTTTCTGTGAAGTATACCTTTATAGTCGCAGTTCACAATGTTTCAGTTAACAGAAGAGCGGAAAAAGGGGCTAGTAACATACAGGCAATTACCTGGCCTGTTAGCTGAACAGATAAACTAAAGAACCTCTAGTATGATTAGACCATGACAACTAAGTCTCTATAATACTGCATAGTAAATTAGAGAGCCTAACAAGACTACAGCACCAGTCCCAAATGTCCTGAGGGCTTGCTGATTCAGACAAATTATATCCCAAGTGGTTGTACTTGTATGGTTAATTGGGTTAAACAATTAAGTAGTAGACACCTCACCTACTAGATCTATTTATAGGTTAGAATCCCCAAACTGAACTGACACACAACTCACCAACGCACAGTACATATTCAAAATCACTCAATGTACATATGGAAAAAGTGAACTAGTGTTAAATTTTAACACTATGTAATTGATTTTACTTGTTTAAGCACTTTAATATCCTCATGACAATTAAAACTGCACATGAAAAACACTCCAAGGAAATATTTCACATCCAAATGGCTCTTGTATTTTTTTTTGAACAGACACTCTCTGGCACGCCAGAGTTTGTTTTCATTTTAAAATTTTGCTCTCAACCAACATCTTTAGAACAGATTATTTACCCATTATTTCATTCTTGTATGTAGACTAGCAAAGTTGCTTTCGTACTTCTCAGCATTACAACAGTAGTTATCCTACAAAAGGTTGACTGTCGTGTTGCGGGATGAGAGGCTGAGAAAGACGCTTTGTAAATGCACATTTTTTGTATTTTGTCTAGCTGCAGGGTATTCTTTTTGTTCTTCTCTGCTTTGCAAGTTTTTACTTCTCCAAATGGGACCTGTGTCCTCGACATGATTTGCCCTGTTTTGTTTTGTTCTCCCATATTGCTGCAATCTCACTATTGTTTCTATAAATGAAAAAAGTGTTCGGTCAGGTCAACTACACACAGATGTATTCATATTGTTATTTCTATGACTACTCTCAAATCACCAGAGCCATACTTATTCAGTCACACGGTAACTAACAGCAAACTGCGTTTTTCTGATCAGTTCCACTATTCCTCCAAATTAACCCGACAGCCACTCTGGAGTTCCCTTCTGGACTAGCCCATTGATTGTGGTGCTCAGGGGACTTGGTGATATTTGGTTGCTAATACGCTCCCATTCATGAAATAAACTCTCTAATTTTGGACAATTATAGATTTAAGTAAAACTGCTCTGAAAATTGTCACTCTATCCACATAACCATAGAAATAAACTGTGGATAAAAAGAAGTGTCAAATTAGTATTGCAAGGAGTTTTGCCAATTTAGGGATCGAAGAGTAATGAAAACTATGTTTAATTGTAAACCAAATCACAATGACATAAATAATGTCAACGATGATCAATACATGATTCTCCTCTTTGCCAAAGCAAAAACAAGTCGAATATTCTAAAAGAGTGAGAGTTTCCTCATCAGACATTGAATACAACACTAGAGTGAACTTTCCTGTACATTTCATCATTACTGAATAGTAAAGCCTCCTTTTATGGCAGGATTTGTAATGCAAGACCATTTGCTGCATTGCAGAAAAACAGTTGCCCTTTGAACATCCTGAACATTTAATGAATGGAAATTATACCGTGATTAAGTAGCTTTGATGGACCAAAAAAAAAGCAGAACTGTGGATGCTGGAAAGCAGAAACAAAATCTAATTACTGAAAACAGCTCAGCAGGTCCAGCATCTGTGGACAAAAAGCAGAGTCAATGATTTGGGTCCAGTAACCCTTCTTCAGAACTGAGCTTTCAGAGGTTTGATGGAACTGCATGTTGCAAGACTAAGAATTACTAGAGACCAACAAAAGCATGCTTTCCTGTCTATTTCAAAAAGCAGCTTCATATTATCAGATTGTTAAATTCAGGTTAAAATTAATAATCATGTTTATTTAAAAGTAAGATAACGTAAGATACAAAGAATAAATAACAAGGCAACATATAGATTGAATCAGCCGACAGGATTTTAAAATATCCTTTTTGGATCAGAACTTGACAAAAAACAGGACTTGTGGATGGTACACAGTCATGTGTCTCTCAACAGTATGACACATAATTAAAGTCTACAGGTGTGAGACAGCAGAGGAGCAAGAAAGTCAACGTTTTGGGCTGAAACCCTGTTGACTTTCCTGTTCTTTTGATGCTGTCTGACCTGTGCTTTTCCAGCCTCACCTATCAACTCTGGCTTGTAGCATCTGCAGTCCTTATTGTCCCCATGAAACACAATTAAATGCTGTCAATTAAACAAAACAAAAACATGGGCTCTAACTAAATGGCAAAGGATTTTTTATTGAAGAGATCATGGTTCTGCAGTTTTACTCAGCCTCAGCTTAAAACAGGATCAATTTAATCTCAGGTGATTCTTTTAAAAGATATTGAATTTTAAAGCAAAAGCTTATTTTTCCTTTCAGTTTCTTTACTCTCTATTAATTCAATCATTTATCCATCTTGTTATTTTTCTTCCTGTACTTAAGTTGCCCCATCCTAGCTAATACTAAATCTAAAAAACACTAACAGTTCAACCTTGGAAGGTTATCCCATGTGCAGAGTGGCAAAGATCCCCACCAGCTCTTGTACTTTTACTGTCAGGGTACCCGATTGCTTACGGGGTTGGCTCAGATAAACAGTTTCAAGAGAAAAAGGATGGGAAACAATAAACTATTATTGTACTGTGTGGACGAGATTGCACAAAACACAAGGGCAATGTTCAACTGTTTTGCAATCTTTTAAATCTGAAGATTAGATATTACCTTCAATTATCATTCAAATATTTCCTGTTTTTGTGACATAACCTTGTGCTTTTGCACAATTGGTCCTTCACAAGACTTCTGCCTCATGTTTCAAGTTAATTTCTCATGTCCCAAGAGGTCCCAAATGCCTATAGTCCATTAAATTAATCTGTAATATAGGTCTTAACTAAACAGATGATAATCATTTTTAAAAAATGATTAAGAAGGGAAGCACACACCTATCAGCATCTGTAAACAAACTGGTTATTTGCTTCACATTGGCCCACTGTTGAGCCCTAATGAACAATCTTGGGGCCGGAGGTGGGGTGGGTCACTTTATAACATTACATTATTGTGTCTTACTTCAGGTGCCAAATTCCTATTTACATTTCACATTTCTAACATGCATAGTTGTCTTTATTTCCTTGCAAAAAAAATGTAAATTTACCTGAAGCATTAGGTATTTGCTTTGAAGGATGGCTGTGATCAAGAAATCTTCTGCAACAAAACTGCACAGGATGACATGTAACTAACTAGTTCATTTCACAATGAAATTTACAACTCTTTCAATCATACCAATGCTTTTGAGCATTTTCCTTGAAGTCCCTAGCAAACTACCAAGAATTTAAGTTTGTACCAATATAAACTTCTAACAACATTCTACACAAAACTGACATTTTGCAAAGAGGAAGTGCAGCGTTTACATCTTTTTGAATGGATTTGTGCCTAGGGTTCTTAAAATAGGACCCAGTACATCCCATCCCTTTCTACAAGTACATACTGCACTACAAGGAAGGCCGTCCATAATTACAGCCCATGACAAATTACATTTTACAACAATTTTTACATATTTTCCACATTCCCTTGGGGTTCTCCAAAAATACATAAAGTGCTCAAGATAAGTTGCAGTTCAATACATCACTCAACTTCAGTACTTTCTTGTGCAAATTATTGTCTAACATAGACTATGGTGCCCAATTTAGCCTTTCATAATAACTACTTTGTCTGGCATACAAGTCACTGCAGCAGTGTGTCAGAAACTTACTAAAGATGGTTCAGATCTCAAAACAAGGAATACGAATTGGCCCACAAAGAATATACATGAGTAATCCCAGAATAAATGAGTCCTAACTGTTTACCAAAGTTAGCAAATTATTCACAAACCACACCCTCAAACTTTATGGTGAGTGATGGTTCGGCCGATTTTATCTAAATTTAAAACCACTGCTTTCATGTTCTACTGGTCAAATGCCAAGCATTTTGGAATGATCCTGATCGGACAGATCAAAATTCGAAACAATGCCCCATAAAAGAACCTAGAATTATTCACACTAATTTTCTGCTTGCCATTACTCCCCCCATACCTCATTCCCCTAAGCTGTGTGCAATTTAATGAAAAATGAGACAGGCTGCTTCTGCATGAGCTTTTATCAGCTGAAGCAGAAATTCATACTTTGCTTATAAATCACTCAAGGAATTTCTGATTGCAGTCTCATGCTGTCTCCGAAGAATTCGAAAACACTGAACTGTAAATACATCAATAATGTGGAACTGCTTCTGTGTACTTTATTAGCTTTTACAACATTTTGCTTAGAAGTGTAATACAAAGCTGACTTGTAGTTTCATATTTCTATATCAACATGTATTCATAAATTAAAAATAGCTTGTCTGGTTCTCCTAATCATTGAATCAGTAAAATTGCTACCCAACATGGAAATGAACTATGCACAGACTAAGAGAGGTCGAGATTCAATTTCTGGTCTTTGTCCAATTTGTTGCCCTCAAACATCCTGGGCTGGTGAGGAAGGGACTGAATTAGTCCCAGATGGATCACTATCCCGCTCACCTGCCAGAATTGTGCATATTTGGTCAGAGCTCATTTGTAATCCTTAAAATACAAGAAAACAATGAAGGAAGTGTACAAAACAAAAAGGTGGCTGCTTTGACCCAAAAAAGTTTGGAGGAGAAAAGGTTTGAAGTCGCAATGATTGGTTTGAAGGGCATTTCTAAAAGGAGGGTGAGAGTGCAAGAGAGATGTGAGGGAAAGAGGTAGGGATGCAAGTGCATTCTCGTATCTTTGAGCAGAATCTTAAACTATCCCTAGAGATAATCTGGTGCTTTGGGGATTGGCATTTAATCAGCAGGAGTCCACGGGATGGGGAATGTGCCATCTTCCCACTTTGGCCTTGATTATATCCAGGATTAAGAGTTTCATAGATCCACTTCCTGCTCTGCTGCCAATTGAGGCTAAGATGGGTCTCATTCACTGTCATTGGTATTCACCCAAAGCAGGCAGAATACTTCTGAGGCCTCCTGCCAGATCAGTTAAGTGGGGGTCCCCTTCTTCAATAAAAATAACTTTTGCCTGATTCAGGGACACCATGTTAGGAAGTGGGGGACCAACTGAAAGTTGCCCCTGTCTCCTTGCTCTCAACCTTCCTTCACCCTGTATCCTCCATTCTACTGTCACACACCGGTAGTCTAGGTCATTTGGCAATCCTAAGCCTCAGATGGGCACAATTGTTGGCAGCAATCATTGCTTGCACAGTCATGGCATCTGCTATGACACTGCCAGCCGATCAACTCCTGGCTGTCATCACTGCAGACAGCACCTCAAGAGGATGGGGGCTGGTATTGCACCCACTAAAGAGTCAGAATTGCCAAAGCACCCAGAGGAGGAAGGCTCTGTCCACAGCCAGAGCAAAGGGCAGTGGTTGGTGATGGCTTTCAGTCAGCAGCCCCTCCATCTCCTGATGCATGGCCCCTCAACAGTTTCTGATGCAGGGGTCCCTTGATCAGGCTATGAGTGCCTTTCGAGCAGGGACACTCCTGGAAGCCTACAAACAAAACACAAAAAAGGATTGCTTTTCAGGCTTCTGGAATGGTTCGTACCTACCCATTCCTGGCTGCATACTGGCAGTGACAAAACGAGGCCTTTAAGCGGCAATGAAAGGTCTCAATTAGTAAAAGGGAAAGAAAGGCTGTCCCTTTCCCACCTGAGACTTTAACTGAGGGTAGAAGCAGGAAGTTGGCAGGGTTCTTACGCCTTATGTACTCTGGTTGATTACATACATCCCCACCATAAAACATCGGGGAATGGCATTAAATGTTGGTCAATTTGTAAACACAAATGCCCCAATAGCTCAGCAGCATCGATAAAGTATTGCTGAAAAACAAATGATGCTGCAGCTTTTCATTTTCGTTCATCAGCACAGAATCACAAGAATATTGTAGCGCTTGAAACGCAATTCCAGTTGTGATTAGTTAAGTCACTCTGCTCGATACTATTTATCTAAAATCAGCGGTAATGGTAAAACAGTAAAAATAATCAAGCATCAGCTATGCCTGCACTGTAGTCCTCCAACAGAGTGGGTTTAGTTCCCTTTCCAGAAGCTGGAAAACAAAAACTAACATCAACATCCCAGTCCAGTCTGGAGGGAGAGCTGCACTGGCTGAGATATGATTTTTCTAAGGCTCAGCTTGTCCTCTCAGCTAAGTGAGATAATGCTATGGGATTTGTTACAAAGAGATGAGAGTCTTACCCGATATCTTAGTCAACATTTAGTCCCTCAAAGCAACATCAGTGAAAGATTCAATGACTGTCATATTGCTTCTCTGGGAGTTTGCTGTGCATAAATGAACTCTCTCATTTCCTACATTTCAAAAGTGGCTACGACTCAACTGTACTTCATAGTCTGTAAAGCACGTGGTTTCAAACAGTGCTGTAGAAATACAAGATTGAATTCACTATTCACTTTCTCTCCAACTTGCAATTGTCCTTCTTACCCACAGATCCTGCATGGTTCCTCATTACTCGACTCCTGGAAACTCCTCCAGGACAATTTCCACTTTGCACCCTTTGGCTGATCCAATTTTAGCATCCTGCACATCCCATAGTCCCTATTTTACCATTGCTTGTAAAAGGTTCTCACCATATTCAGCATCTCTTCTACAAACTCCCCCCCATACTCCTCCAAAAATCATGAAAACCCTGCTTTCCTTCCATCACTTCCAGCTACCCAACCAACCCACTGTCCTTGTTCACGGCTTCATTCCTTTTATTAACTCAGGAGAGTCAGGTGGGTCATGTTAAATGCCAAATAAAAACAAAAATGTTGTTGGACAGCTACTTTAAATTACACAAAACTTTTCATTTGGGAGTAAATGATGACATTTTATAAAGGAATGAGTAAAACAAACTCTCTCGCCACAGATGCTGCTAGACCTAAACATTTCCTGTTTTAATATAAAATAAAATGCCCGTATGGAGTTAGAATTCCTTTTTAAATAGAACATGATTATTGAGACTTCTACAACCCTATTGTTTAAAACTACATTCACCTGGCTTTGGGGAGTCTGGAAATAAACCATCAGGCAGCTTCTAAACTGAAACATGACATCTATTTGCAGTTTGGATCGAGGGAGGACAAAGATCCCTAGAATGGAAATCTTCCCATCTTCCCATGACCAATTGCAACAGAATTCTTCTTACTCAAAAACAACCATTGCAACACCATGGCATTGGAACAAGACCATTGGCGTCTACGCTAATAAAAGTAGAAAACACTAGAAATACTCACCATTTCAATGAACCTTTCATCAGGAAAAAGCCCCAGATGCAAGAAGTTTTAAGCAAAAACAGGCCGGCGGTTGGGGGGGGTTGCAGTGCAGAGGGGACCAGAAGAGAGAGAAAGGGCAAAGTAGGAAAGAAAGAGAAAAGGGCAGGCCTGTCATAGGGTAAACTGCTGATGGTTTAGTCATTTTAAAATTCCCCATAAAATTCATGGGGACTTGAACTGGTCCAATCATTCCAGTGGTTTAACACTAAATTGGAGATCGAGGAAGAAAAAAAAATTGACTTTAGATAGTGCCATTAATTTTCAGAACATCCCAAAGCATTTTAAAGCAATAATACCTCTGGAATTTAATTGCTATGTTGCAAGAAATACAGCAGCCAATTTGCAAGACTGCATATTGCCATCTGCAATGAGATAATGACCAGATAATGCAGATTAATGTCTGTTCCGGAATAAATATGAAACAGGACCCTCACTTACTTCCTCAGGTTAATGTTTCATTTGAGAGACAAAGCTGCTCTGGTGTGTTAGTACGGATTAATGTGCTCAAGACTCTGGATAGGGACCTGAACATACAAACTTTATGATTCAAAGGCAAGACTGTTACCACAGATTTCAATTTTGTTCCAAAAAGTAGCCTTAAATAGCAATGGGCAAATTAAAATATATTACAGTTGCAGAACAAAAAAGGTTATTTAGAACAAAAGCACATAGCACAAGTTACTCTCAACTGTAGGCTACCTGCTCCCTGTATTAACAGGAACTATTGAAGTTTATTGACAGTATTAAAACATTGCTCCACGTGTCCAATTACCTAGCATTAAACACAGTTGGCTACTAAATTCACACAAGGGATTAGCACCAATTATAGCACTTCTTGGAACCAAATCAAAATAAATCTAAACTGCTATTATATCCTCAAAATGTGCTTTGCATAAAAAGGGAGAGATTAAATGCTACAATTCAGTCACAGCCTAAATATAAGAGGCTCAGTTGGTGATCAAACTTTGTTCAAGAATTCAGTCCATAGAAATTTTAGCTGCACTTTTTTTCTGTGGCCTATTTCTAGAAATACAACAACATTAAGTTTCTCATCTTGCTATCCACATGTTGCAGGTATTGCCAGGGTGGGATGAATAGAATTCAAGAAAACGTTCAAATTGGGTCAGAAGTCACACAACACCAGGTTATAGTCCAACAGGTTTACTTGAAATCACAAACTTTCAGAGCACTGCTCCTTTGTCGCTTCACCTGGCGAAGGAGCAGTGCCCCAAAAGCTTGTGATTTCAAATAAACCTGTTGGACTATGACCTGGTGTTGTGTGACTTCTGACCTTGTCCACCCCAGTTCAACACCGGCACCTCTAAATCATGACTTTCAAACTGAAATAAAGATGGTCTTCTCATGTTTTGGTTTGGAGAGATGTGTCAGTCAATCATTTGGACCAGTGGTTTCAGGTCTGATTCCTGGTCTGTGCTGAGCTCAGTGACTAAACCGTAATTGAGCTAAAATTAATATCAGCGACCCACATTACAGAGGAATCATTTGTTGCTGACCCCTTAAAGAAAATGCAGAGATACAGCAGACCAATCAGGATAAAGATGAAAACAACTGATACTCACCTTGGTAAAACAGTTTGCTGACATCAAACAACCCGGCAAACTAGGCATATTGACCATATATTGCTTAAAGGATTCATAGCAGCAATTCTTTTAAAAGAAAATTTGACAAAAGGAAAAAGATCCTGTCCTGCCTCAATAGTATACTGGTGTTAAAATAACTTAACAAAATGATTCAATAAGGGAAGGAACATTGGGAGTGAATTTCTCATCAGCCAAGTTAATTAAATTAAGAATGCATCAACGATCACAAGTTATTTAGATTACAAGTATGCTGACAGTCCTTCAAAACAGCTTCCAAATGATATTGTCAGAAACCAAATTGAAAAGCAAAACAGAAATCTGAACTAAATTCCAATAGAATTCATTTTCGGGGTGAAATTTATAATAGAGCAGTGTTTAAGTTTGGTCACCATCATAAAAGAGCAACAATTTACTAAAAACTTCTCTTAGTGACTTTGCTTCAAGAAGCTTTGAACTGGTTTTGTGTAACTGATGGTAAGACCAAATCACAATCATTGATGCTGCAGTCACACTTATTTTAATTTGGATTCTAGGAGCCTGTTCCTCATGTGTATGTTCTTATTTCCAGTTTCCATTGCCTAGTAGTAGATTTGAGTTAGACTGGGCCAATAGTCTGCCGTCAGGCCACAGAAAAGATTTGAGAGCACAAACATGAGGGTTAGATCCCAGATAACAGGTTGCCTAAATTAAACTTGAAAAAAAAATGATTTTTCACTGGAGTTCAGAGAAATGAGGGGGAATCTCATAGAGACTTATAAAATTCTAACAGGACTAGACAGCGTAGATGTAGGAAGGATGCTCCTGATGATGGGTGTGTCCTGAACCAGGGGTCACAGACTGAGGATTTGGGGTAGACCATTTATGACAGAAATGAGGAGACATTTTTTCACCCAAAGAGTGGCGAGCCTGTGGACTTCGTTACCACAGGAAGTAGTTGATGCCAAAACATTGAATGTATTCAAGATGTGGCTAGATATAGCACTTGGGGTGAATGGGATCACAGGTTACGGGGAGGAAGCAGGATTAGGTAATTGTGTTGGATGGCCAGCCATGATGGTAATGAATGGCAGACCAGGCTCGAAGGGCCAAATGGCCTCTTCCCGCTACTATGTTTCTAGATCATTCAAACATCTCTAAGCGCTGAGCACATGAACTATTTTAAAGTGCATTTTACAATGAAGCAGGCAATCCCCAAGTCCTTTTGATTTCATAATATGGATTGACAATACACACAAAGGCATAACAAAATACTAAACTGACGTACAATGTACAATTTTGTAGCAAATGTTTCTCCTCCACGCCACGTGACACAAAGGCACACAGCAATTATGTCTGCCAGAATGAATACAATCAACCATCTGTAGTGTGATACAATCAATAGTCACAAAACTGAAAACAGTCAACAGGGATTGTGCCTGGACACAATAAAAAATCATCAGAATCTTTAATTCTCCACTCCTCCATTGTGTTAGTTTTATAACACACTCCTGATCATTGTTTGCTGTTCAGAATTAAAGTGCACACTCACTATTTTAAAGTAATCAACCAATCTTGGAGTTCAATTCAATGAGTAACATCTAAAATGCCTTCCAAAAAATCAGGGACACAGGAGGTTGCCATTTAGCCCCCTATTCCTGTACTGATTCTCAGAGATCACATTCCTAATCCCAATCCCCTGTATTTCCCCATAGTCCCTTTTCTAAAAAAAGGGATCAAATTACATTTTGAAAATTGCTTTTGGATCTGCTGCCTTTCAGGTATCAACAGATCGTAATTTACTGAGTGAAATAATTGGATTATTGCCTTGTAGTTTACTAAAATGTACACAGTGCAAGGGGTGGGGCAGTCATAAAATCTATATATGTACATACATAAATATAATAAAGGTGTGCATATTTAGGGGTTAGACATTAGAGAAATTTTTTTGATTTACACTTTGTAAGAGTGGGGAGGTAAATCCATGGCAAATAAAAGTTTGGATAATGAGCACGAATAAAGCAGACGCATATCCTCCTCACCAACTCCACCTCCCAGGCTATGCCAATACTCATCATTGCTCCACATTAAATAGACAATTCAGAGAGCAACCAGTTGCAATAAAATTAGATATTACAATCGTAGCAACGCTACCTATTGCCACACAATATCGTACACAATGGAGCAGAATATCTTTCGCTCATGGACTGAAACAGAAGGCAACACTTGACAAGTACAAGTTTATCTCTAGTATCATGAAACCAAAGCAAAAACTGCATCGCCGGGGTTGTACTGTTACAGACAGTACAAGAAGTTTCAGTTTCTCCAGAGATAAGTGAGCAGGTAATGCTGGATTAATCCCCCGTCCCTTCCCCACACCCCGAGGGCAACCTTCCACCTAGATCGGCGAGTTTACTGGGGATTCTTCTGCATTAACAAACCGCACGTTACACCCTCGAGCACAATCTCTATCCCAGCATCTTTCCCCTTATTTTAAATCCCATTCATTTCCTTCTTTTATGACACAAGTGCAGGGGAAGGGGGCAAAAGGGGTGTCCCTTCTTTGCCCTGACCCTCTCTTACCTCAGTTTCAGGTTTGCCATGAATTCTGACATGCTGACGGTGTCCAGGAGGACAAAGTCTGCCTTCCCGAACTCTAGGCTTTCCTGCTCCGCCATGGTTTTCTCCCTGTGTCTCTCCGGACCGGCAGAGAGAGAGAGACGAACAGAAGACAGGACAGACTTTCTTTCTTTAACCTGAACTCCGACTCTTTTTTTCTCTCTATCTCTCAGAATTTTAACCTCCCAGACAGGTTTCCTTTGGGTTCCGCAGTCTATTTTTCTTCCTTTCAATGCGGTGATGTTGGTGGAGCTTTCCGCCTGGATTAGGATCCCTTTTCTCTCGCCTCGCTTCTTCGACCAGTTACTGCTGATTCTCCACAGCCGCACCTCACCTGGGCGAGACTTGTCAGCGCAGAAGGCGGGCGCGCTCCCGAGGCGAGGCGCGTCACCCTGGCGACGGCTTTGGGGTTGGGACGCGCGTGCCGGACGACCGCGCGCGCCACCGCCCTCCGCCCCTCCTCCCACGACCCCGTCCGCCGATAGTAGGCGGGGCTTAGTTCCCTCTAGCCCCGCCCCCTCCGCTGCGCGCCCACCTGGCGCTCAGGTGAGGAGGCGGCTGTCAGGTACACTCAGGCGCGAAAGGGTCAGGGGGAATACCGCTTTTTAACCACGTCACTTCCAACACGGAGGCTCGGTTCAACAATTCACACTTATGGAGATAACAAGGTGTAGAGCTGGATGAACACAGTAGGCCGAGCAGCATCAGAGGAGCGGGAAGGCTGACGTTTCGGGTCTGGACCCTTCTTCAGTACTGGAGGAGGGGAAGGGGATTCTGAAATAAATAGAGAGAGAGTGAGCAGAAAAGTGTGAGGTGATTCACTTTGGAAGGAGCAACAGGAATACAGAGTACTGGGCTAATGGTAAGATTTTTGCTAGTGTGGACGAGCCGAGAGATCTCGGTGTCCATGTGCAGAGATCCCTGAAAATTGTCACCCAGGTTGATAGGGTTGTTAGGACGGCGTACGGTGTGTTAGGATTTATTGGTAGAGGGATTGAGTTTCGGAGCTGTGAGGTCATGTTGCAGCTGTACAAAACTCTGGTGCGGCCGCAGTTGGAGTATTGCATGCAGTTCTGGTCGCCACATTATAGGAAGGATGGGGAAGCATTGGAAAGGGTGCAGAGGAGATTTACCAGCATGTTGCCTGGTATGGAGGGAAGGTCTTATGAGGAAAGGCTGAGGGACTTGAGGCTAATTTCATTAGAGAGAAGAAGGTTAAGAGGTGACTTAATAGAGACATCCAAGACGATCAGAGGATTAGATAGGGTGGACAGTGAGAGCCTTTTTCCTCAGATGGTGACGGCTAGCACAAGGGGACATAACTTTAAATTGAGGGGTGACAGATATAGGACAGATGTCAGAGGTAGGTTCTTTACTCAGAGAGTAGTAAAGGCGTGGAATGCCCTGCCTGCAACAGTAGTAGACTCGCCAACTTTAAGGGCATTTAAATGGTCGTTGGATAAACATATGGATGATAATGGAATAGTGTAGGCTAGATGGGCTTCAGATTGGTTTCACAGGTCAGTGCAACATCGAGGGCCGAAGGGCCTGTACTGCGCTGTAATGTTCTTTGTTCTATGTTCTAGAGAGGGGGAGGTGGATGGAAAATGGATAAAGGAGCAGATAGGTGGAAAGGAGACGGACAGGTCAAGGAGGCGGGGGTGGAGCCAGTAAAGGTTAGTGTAGGTGGGGTGTTACGGTGGATGTTGGTTAGATCAGGGAGGACGGACAGGTCAAGGGGGCGGGGATGAGGCTGATAGGTGGGAGGTGGGGGTGGGGCTTGAGGTGGGAGGCAGGGATAGGCGAGAGGAAGGACAGGTTAGGGAGGCGGGGACAAGCTGGGCTCGTTTTGGGATGCGGTTGGGGGAGGGAGATTTTGAAGCTTGTGAAGTCCACATTGATACCATTAGGCTGCAGGGTTCCCGAGCGGAATATGAGTTGCTGTTCCTGCAACCTTCGGGTGGCATTGTTGTGGCACTGGAGGAGCCCAGGATGGACATGTCATCCAAGGAGTGGGAGGGGGAGTTGAAGTGGTTCGTGACTGGGAGGTGTAGTCGTTTGTCGCGAATCGAGCATAGGTGTTCCACAAAGCAGTCTCCAAGTCTCCGCTTGGTTTCCCCGATGTAGAGGAGGCCACGTCGGGAACAGCAGATGCATAATACCACATTAGCAGATGCGCAGGTGACATCTGTTTGAAGTAGAAGGTTTTCTTGGGGCCTGGGAAGGGGGTGAGGGGGAAGGTGTAGGGGCAGATGTAGCACTTCCTGTGGTTGCAGGACATATTTATAGAGTGCCTTTAATGTTACAAATTACCAAAAGAGGTTGGAGAAATAGGCCATTCTGCCCATTGAATCTCCTAGGTTATTCAATGAAATTATTAGCTCCACTTTTCTGTCACCATAACCTTTTATTCCATTAATGAAGTAACTGCACAGACACCAGTATTTCCCCCACCACTGTTTATTTACATAGGCTCTCACCAGCCAGCTCAAAGCCAGTCCCTAAACTGAAGTGCCCTTCTGAATCTCCTGTTTATATCTGTCAGCCAGGGCTCCCTAATTGGGCCAGGTTAACAAACCCCATCTAGGATCTCATAGTCAACGAGATCCAACTGGCCCTCATTCCAATCACTACACTTACTTACTAAATGATTCAATAAGGTCTCCTTCTCATTCTTCTAAATCCCATTGAGTCCCCAGGCCAACCTACACAACCTCTCCTCATAAGAAAGTCCCTCCAAAAGGCCCCGAAGCATTTCACACAAGTATTATAAAACAAAACATAATACCAAGCCATATAAGAAGATTTTTTTCTTTAGTAATTTAGGGGATGTGGGTGTCACTGTTTATTTCCTATCTCTCATTGCCCCTGTGAAGATGGCACTTAGCTGCCCTCTTGGAATGTTGCACTCTATGTTAGAGAGTGTTAGAGAGGGGAGTTGCAGGATTCAGAACTAGCCACAGTGAAGGGACAGTAATTTGGGCCTGAGTCTGCTAATCTAGGTCATAATTCCTAAACGGGAGACAGAGGATGGTTAAAGAAGTCTACTTTAGTGACTGGAACCCAGTGCACAGTGACGTACTGCAGAAAGCAGTGCTAGGTCCCTTATTGTTTGTGATATTCATAAATAATGTAGACAAGAATGTGAGGGGAATGATAAGTAAGTTTGTGGATGACACAAAGATTGGTAAGGTGGTAGACAGTGAGGAGTAAGGTATTAGGTGACAGGAGGATATAAATAGATTGGTCAGATGGGCAGATCAGTGGAAGATGGAATTCAACCCTGATAAATGTGAGGTGATGCACCTTGAATGAAGGAACAAAGCAAGAGAGTACTCAATGAACGGCAGAACATAATCAGAGGAACAGAGGGATCTTGGGATGTTGTCCACAGATCCCTGAAGGTAGCAGTCAGGTTAATAGGGTTGTTAAGAAGCATATGGGATGCTTGCTTTAATCAGTCGTGGCAGCGTTTATAAGAGCGGGTAGGTCATGTTGAAGCTGTACAGAGCTTTGGTTGGGCCACAGTTGGAATACTGTGTGCAGTTCTGGTCACCGCACTATAGGAAGGATATTATTGCACTGGATGGGTTGCAGAGGAGATTCACCAGGATAACAAGCATGGGGCTGGATGAACACAGCAGGCCAAGCAGCATCACAGGAGCAGGAAAACTCGACGTTTCGGGCCTAAACCCTTCATCAGAAATGGGGGAGGGGAAGAGGGTTCTGAAATAAATAGGGAGAGAGGGGGGTGCGGATAGAAGATGGATAGAGGAGAGGATAGGTGGAGAGGAGGCAGACAAGTCGAAGAGGCGGGGATGGAGCCAGTAAAGGTGAGTGTAGGTAGGGGGGGTAGGGAGGAGATAGGTC
>JAHRHZ010000056.1:21975147-22087417 GCA_024137785.1 Ginglymostoma cirratum | reverse complement strand
CCTGCTGTGTTCATCCAGCCCCATGCTTGTTATCTCGGATTCTCCAGCATCTGCAGTACCTTTTATCTCAGATTCACCAGGATGTTGCCTGGGTTCCAGCATTTTGGTTGTGAAGGAAGGCTGGATAAGTTGGGTTGTTTTGTTGGAGCAGAGAAGATTTAGGGGAGATATATAAAGGTGTATAAAATTAAAAGGGGCATGGACAGGATCAATAGAAAGCAGCTGTTCCCCTCACTGAAGGGTCAAAAAGAAGGGGGCGTAATTTCAAAGTGAAACAAAGAAGGTTTAGAGAGGATTTGAGGAAGCATTTTTTTCACCCAGAGGGCGGTGGGGTCTGGAATACACTGCCTGCGAAGATGGTTAAGGTGGGAAACCTCACAGCTTTAAAATATACTTGGATGAGCACTTGAAGTATTATAACATTTGGGGCTGGTGGGCCCAGTGTAGAAAAATGAGTCTAGTGCATACAGTGGTGTATTCATCCAGTTCAGACTCGATGGACTGAAGGGCTTCTTCCATACTTTACAATCTTACAGCTCTATGATTCTATCATCTTCCAGAAATTTAACTTTCAGGGATTTTTCTGGATGATCTTCAGAGACAGAAGTCACATAACTGAAGCAATAAAGGAAACTACAAAGACAGTGCTGAGTGGACTGTCATAGAAACCACAACGTCTTTTAACAGTAGTAACAGCTGTGTTCCATGTTTAAAAGTCACCTTACCAGATAACTGAAAAAGACAAGTGTGTAAGTTGAGTTGGAAGGGTAGGGTACAAGGCGGGTGGGGGTGTTGGGTTGGAAGGTGAGTGCCAGGGTAAAGTACCAGTCATGAAGGATTCAGTTGTCAAATGCATGTGGAGGTAGGGTGGCAAATAAATGGTGATGGGGCGAGGGCGTTACAGAGGGATACAGATGACAGATATGTGAGGAGGGGAAATTTGATAGTGTCTGGGATGGGGGGGAGGCTCTGTTGTTCACAGGTATCTAGTAGAGTGGGCAATGGTCAGGTGTCCAGGATGGGGATTTGTTTGTGTGTCTATGAGATGTAGGGTAAGTCAGGTATCCATGGGTTGGGGGCGGGGGGTGCAGGGGGTCATGGTTTGTGTGTCAATGGCAAGGATGGGATGTCATTCAAGTTTCTATTGTGGCCAATGCTGATTAAGTCAAGTGATTGATTAGGTCCAGTGGTGAGTCAAAGGGGGTCAGCTTTATAGTTAGCTAGGAATTAGAGGAGGTTTTAATCCTCTAGTCATTCCTGGCTAACTTAATGTGAGTCAGAATTCTCTGAGGACCATGGCTCTAACATAGATTTTGGGAATATGTTGAAAGCTTCTGGACAGTACACAATTTAGAGCTTCAACTTCCTGGGAAATTCCTGCATGGTCATTTGAGAGATCCAACCACACTTCTCAGGGTATGGCTGGTCTCTAACTATTAAGAGACTGAAAAATCTGATCTGTGATTCCAGGTCAGACTGGTATGTGGCTTGGACAGATCTTGCAAGTGGTGGTGTGCCTGTGGATCTACTGCCCTTGTCCGTCCAGGTGGTACAGGCCATGGGTTTGCGAGGGCTGTTGAAAGAGAATTGATGAAGTGCACTTTGTAACGACAGTGCACTGTTGCTTCTTTGCATCATTAGTGGCAGGAGTGAGTGTTTAGGATGGATATTAGGTAGTGGTACTGATAATCAGAAACCTTCTCTTAGGTTTCAAAGAGAGCCTAAAAGGAGGAAAGCAATTTTGGGAGGCAGGGAGGTGTAGGGAGGGAATTCCAGAGGTTGGAGCCCAGAGCAATTAAAGTTACAGGTGCAAACCGGGGCCAGAATTAGAGAAGTGTAAATTTCTCAGAGAGTTGTGGAGTGAGAGGAGACTATAGAGATAAGGATGGAGTGAATTTGAAAACAGTGATGAAATTTTAAAAATCCAGACGCTGCTTGCCAGTGTAGGTGAGAAAGCACAGGGTGAAAGGTGATCAGGGATTTTGTCAAGATTTGAACAAGCACAGCAGTGTTTTGGATGACCTCCACTTTATGGTTTATTCATGGGCAGGAGCTTTGTGGATCCTTGAGGGTGGCCTAGGTGATGGGAATTCCATGATAAGTCCCTCCTAGTAACATTGAATTGTCCAGAAATCCAAGATTTTAAAAACATCTAGTACATAAAATTCCCTCTAATTCTTTTTATCATCCGTGCAGCCCTCCAAGGCCACGCCAGTCAGGTCGTGCAGACCCTCAAAGCATGTAATTTTGTGGGAACTTTGCTTGGCACTAAAATGCATTTTTATTTGAATGGTTTCCTGAAAAGGACTTTGCATCCACCGTCCATAAATGTAAGCTTATCCAAAACTATGCTACTGTATCTTAATTCACACTAAAGCCTAATCACCCTGTTCTCACTGATCTACTTGCGTGCCTCAAAGGAACATTATGAAATATAAAGTTCTTAACTTTGTGTTCTTCATAGCTCAATTGCCTTCCTATCTCTGCGACCTCCCCTAGTCATACAACCATCCAGAACTCTACGTACGTCCATTCTGATATGTTGTGTAATCCCACGCCCTTCATAGAATCATAGAATTACAAAATCTTTACAGTGTAGAAGCAGACCTTTCGACCCTTCAGTGTATCGTTGGCAGCTGTGCCTTCAGCCACTGCAGCCCAAGACTCAGAATTCCCATCTTCAGCTTTGTGACTTTTCTCCTCCTTTAAGACACTCCTTAATAGCAACTGTTTTGGCTATCCCTTGGTCAGTAGGTGATCTGTTCTCGTTTCTCCTTCATTGCTTGAGCATGTGTTTGATGATGTTCCTGCAAAGTGCTTTTAAATGTGTTAATACACCAAAAGAGAGAATATAAATGTGAAATGTTCTATTATACAGAGCCATGCTGGCAGAGGACAACCTCAAGCACATGCAGTGCATATTGCAAATGCAGGGGCACAGTGACCAAACAACCAGCACAAGCTGGGTAAAGCTAAGGGGAAAATGCCACTGACTGGCTTCACAGGCTTATAATATTAGCCCTTACAGACCACATGTCTCTTATTTGATCTGGTATTTTAACCTGCTTAATTTTAATCTGCTTAATTTGCATTTAAATTGGATCATCTATCTATGTGCGTTCTAACACCCCTCTTCCATATCTGTCATTCTTGTGGTACCATTTATGATTACGTTGTAATTTTGTTACAGATCATGCTATGTGTACCTGTTGGAATCATTAATACTCTAATGAGATTAACCCCCTACCACTTCCCCATACTCCCACGGCCCAGGCACAGACTCTCAAGCCTTTTTTGAATTATGAAATTTTTCTCAGGTTTTGCAGGTTCTCCTCTTTATAGCCAAATTATTAAGTGGGCTACCCTCTTTAAACTCTCCCTAACTCCCGAATACGTTCATAACATGAAGCCTAGAAATATATAATAATGTTTCAACTGCAGTTGATCGAATTGCACAAATTAATGAACATTTCCTGGGATTTCTCCTGTAATCCTTTGAACATAAACCTATTTTTTTTTGCTCGATTTCTTGACCTCTGACAGTTTCAGCAAGATAATTTTGGACCTGTTTAACTTCTCTTCCTGTTTATTGTCTTTGTCTGTTGCATCACATATTTATTGATATTAAACAACGTCAATCAATGTCTGAATCCTTCCAGTTCCTCTGATTTGATCACTTTATTATTTCCAAGGTTCCAGTTCAGTGATATCAGCAAAACAGATATCATTGTAGCTTTCCTCACCTCCAGAACCGATTCCTGCCAGTTCACTGGTCACCTTCTTCTTTACAAATACAGCTCCAATACCCTCCATTTCCTCTTGTATTTCCTCAGTTTTGTTCCATCTCAGAAATTTATAATCAATTTTTACAGCGTTCAATCATGTAGACAAATTTTCTTTGTTGCTTTGTCTGAAATATTGTCACCAAAATCTGGATGTATCATGCCCAGTGAGTTTCCGTTCCTAATAGGTCTCTAATCTTTTCAAGTTGTCGGGTAGATTTGAAAATCACATTCCTCCTTATTGGTCTATATTTTTTCCTTCAGTATAACCTCAATTGTTTGTCTATTACAGATGTGAGGCACACCAGTGTAGTTTGTCATTTTGCTTATCTTTATATTTATTGAGAATAATTGGTGAGAGGTTTGTTCATAAGTGTTAGACACTTCACTTAATGGTTCAGTGAGACATCCATATGTACATGACCAATTTCATTAAATTCTTCCATAAGTGTGTTACCACTCGAGCCAGATTATATTTTCTCTTTCAGAATTTATACTTACATCTGCTGGCAGCATGGTACCTCTAAGTGAAAAACTCATGGTTTCAAGTCCCACACTACAGATTTTACCTAATAATCTCAGTTAATACTTCCATGCAGTATTGAGAAAAGGCTGCATTAGCAGAAATACTGCCCTTTAGGTGGAATGTTCAACATAGGCTCTATCTGTTCTTTTAGTTGAATGCATAAGATCCCATGGTGTTATTCAAAGAAGTTGCAACTTTTAATCTTTGACCAACATCACTTGTGAAACAAATTTATCTGGTTACTTATGTTATTGTTCAGAAGAACTTGCTGTGTCCAATGGAGCTGCAGCATTTCTCTTCATTCAACTGTGACAATATTTCAAAAGCAAATCTGACATTAAGTGAGAGATAGTAAGAACTGCCGATGCTGGAGTTAGAGATAACACAGTGTGGAGCTGGAGGAACACAGCAGGCCAGGCAGCATCAGAGGAGCAGGAAAGCTGACATTTTGGGTCGGGACCCTTCTTCAAAATAGGGGGAGGGGGAAGGGGGCCCTGAAATTTCAGAGGTCCCTTCCCCCTCCCCCATTTCTGAAGAAAGGTCCCAACCCGAAACATCAGCTTTCCTGCTCCTCTGATGCTGCCTGGCCTGCTGTGTTCCTCCAGCTCCACACTGACATTAAATGATATGGGACATCTCAAACATTGCGAAAAACACAATAAAAATGCAAGCTCCTACTTTTGTATCCCCAACTTGTTTAACATCGTTCTTTATTTGGAATATCTGTTATATATTACTTTGTTCCCCACTGGAAATTCTACCTTTGCATTGAGAACAAAGGGCAAAGTGCCACAAACTGATAAAAATGTCATTTAGGGTATCTGCTGTCACTTAGTTACTCAATAGTGTGATACCCTTGGGATCTTGCCTACCTCTAGTTGACCTTGAACTAAGTAGTTTGCTAGGCCATTTCAGAGGGTGGTTAAGGATCAACAACATTGCCATGTATCTAAAGTCACAGATGGGCCAGACCAGGTAAAAATGATCATTTTCCTTCCCAAAGCAGCATGAGTAAACCTGATATGACTTTTTACATGAATTGTTCGGCATAGCTTAATGTTCCAGATATATTCACTGATTTTAAGTTCAAGCAGCTCTCATGGGGGGCTTTGAATCTATAACATCAGATCATTAACCTGTGTCTCTGGCTTACCAATTTAATGATAATATCACAACATCACCAATGATTATTGGATAAGCCTACTGTTTCTTTGACCACATGTTTCTTCAAATGTACCTTTCTAACAACCCAGCATATGGTGTTCTATATTCTGTACAATACTAGCTATCTCTTAAACTTTAGCTCTCCTGTCCCAATCCTTGCATTGCTTTCATGTGTCAGATGTGGCTCAGTTGGTTCCTGGTGCTGGGTTCAAATCCCTTTTTTGAGTGTAAGAAGAAAAGGCAAGGTGGTCATTCCAGTCTGGTACTGTAGGTGCGTAGTTTGGATGAGACCTTAAACCAAGATGCTACCCATCAGCTTGAGTGAATGTAAAAGGTCCATGCTCGCAATTTGAAGAGTAGAGGAGTCATTCCTGTATCCTGTATTTATCTTTCAGTTTCCAATCCAATAACAATTGTTGTGATCCAAGCCTGTCAGTGAGTCATAAACAAGACATCTTTCTTTGTAGATAGGGTTTATTACAATACAGTCTGTTTTCTTTAAGTAAACAAGCCAATTCAGCTTGTTCCATCTTTATGTCAGTCTAGTCAATTAATTATTTATGTAACTAACTAACATCATCTGCTTATAACAAGCATGGGGCTGGATGAACACAGCAGGTCAAGCAGCATCATAGGAGCAGGAAAACTTGACGTTTCGAGCCTAAACCCTTCATCAGAAATGGGGGAGGGGAAGAGGGTTCTGAAATAAATAGGGAGAGAGGGGGAGGCGGATAGAGGATGGATAGAGGAGAGGATAGGTGGAGAGGAGGCAGACAAGTCGAAGAGGCGGGGATGGAGCCAGTAAAGGTGAGTGTAGGTAGGGGGGTAGGGAGGAGATAGGTCAGTCCAGGGAGGACGGACAGGTCAAGGGGGCGGGATGATGTGAGTAGATAGGAGATGGGGGTGTGGCTTGGGGTGAGAGGAAAAACAGGTTAGGGAGGTGGAGATGAGCTGGGCTGGTTTTGGGATGCAGTTGGGGGAGGGGAGATTTTGAAGCTTGTGAAATCCACATTGATGCCATTGGGCTGCAGGGTTCCCAGGCTGAATATGATTTGCTGTTCCTGCAGCCTTCGGGTGGCATTTCCATCCTTGGAAAAAAAGATGACATGTCCATCCTTGGAAAAAAAGATGACATGTCCATCCTTGGAAAAAAGTCTCCCGCATTTCCCAGAACACGTCCCCGCAACAATAACCAAAAAAGAATCTCGGATTCTCCAGCATCTGCAGTACCTTTTATCTCTAACATCATCTGCTTAACTACTTTCTACATTAACAGATTTTCATCTCTTTAAATAAAGTTTTTGAAGCTATGCAAGCAAGGCAGTAGCATACTGGTAAGTTACTGGATTTATCACCCAGAACCTTGGGTTAATGTGCTGGGGTGTGCATTCAAGGCCCACCATGACACATGTTGAAATTTGAATTCAATGAAAAGCTGCTATGATTGTTGATTTTTTAAAATATATATATGAAGCCCTTTAGGAAAGGAAATCTGCTGTGCTTATCTGGTCTGGCCTATGTGTGACTCTAGGCCCACAGCATAATTTCTTGCAAGTGCCAGCTTCATTTATGAAACTGTCTGATGGCTAGTGACTTGTGTCGACCCACTTTATTTTAGAAATTATTTTTCTTTCTAGCATTTCTTTTGTGCTAGCAACCTTTTCTCACCAACAAACTCTTACAGAACAGTTATCTGTATAACATTATATGGACAAACTTTTTCTCAGTTTGCCACTTGTAAAGATTTCCTTTAGACTATTGGATAAATACCCTTCCATATCTCTTGCTTCTATGTGTGCTGTTGCTTCAGAGGCTAAGGTGCTTTTGACTATTGTTTTATCTTCTCGGCTTCCCAGGCCAACAAACAACATTTATTATTCTTTCCCATCTACAGTATGATAAACTCTGTCTTATACAAACAGCCACCCATAAGACTGGCATGTGAATCATCAATCAAAAGGATTGGCTTGATGTCTTCTAGGTCATTTAAGGCTGGGAACTTGATTGTTCCAAATTCAATTTTTTTAATGTATTATTTGTTCTCAATACTTACTCAAGAATTGTACTCAGTTGAAATATTTCACAACTGGCGTCAGCTCTGAGTGCACAACTGTCCAAACAAACTTCCCAAGCAAACTGTTTCCTACTTGGATGTAAAGTCATCTTCAAATGTACCTTTGTAACAACCCAGCATATGGGACGGGTTTGATTTTTTTGGGGTGCAATTATCACTTTCAAGAAAGACTGTTGATTCGAAGTCGGTACTGTCTCAACCTGCTTCGTGCTTAACCCTATAGCTATTAAGACACCCAGACTTCCAATCTTAAATTGGTTTTTTATTTTATCTATCACACATCACTCAAATTCAGCAGAATAAGCAGAATCTATAGAAAATCAACATATATCATGAAGATACACAGGGTTTTAACTTGAATGTGACTACTTGCAGTAAGATGGATCCAATTGAGAAATACCAAACCCTTGTTGCATCATTCAATGCATGAACACACTTGCTTACTTTCCACAGTTTTACTTTCATATCACCTGCTTCGATAACTAGTTTCAAAAATACTCCGCTTTGAAATTTTTCACTCTACCGAAATGTAACTTTTGTATTGACTGGCTTACATTTCCAGGAATATGATACTAAAGGAGCAAAAAAGATCTTCATGATTGCCTTTCCTGTAATAGGGGAATCCACTCCAGCATCTTCATCACCAAGTTTCTCTTTGAAACTCCCAGCCAATTTGGTTTTGGTTTTTGACTTTGATCTTATACCTCAACTGGGAGCACCTTTTCTGTGTATATCTATCTGTCTGTAAAGGCTGGCTCTCTGCATTCACAGGTAAGCCAACCCTTCCCAGAAATGCTTGAGTCATAAAAGTAGCCAAGTTGATTTTTAAATGAATACAGCAAAATTAACTTTGAAATCTTATTTAATTTCTGGCAAATTTCAGTGTACTCATTATAACCTTTGGCCCATATCCCAGACAAAGTCTCATGGACACTTCTAGAAAGATTTGAATTCCTAGTGACTGACTCAAATAATTGGACAATAAGGTTTCACATTGTTAAGATTTTTACTGTAACAAAAAACCTGAAATCGGTATTAACTAAACACTACTTAGCAGACGGCTAAAACTAAGCTACAGAAAAAGTGTCTCCCCTTAACCTCCTAAAACATCCAAAAATCCTACACCACATTTATTAATTATACCAGACTCTCCACAGCATCATAGACTTTACAGGAATGAGTTCAAGAGCTCCTAGCTGTTAACAGGCTCATTTCTCCTTGTTTACCTGAGTCATAACTAAATGTTAATAACTTGCATCTTGGTTTCAGTAGAGTTTGGCCTGAACTCGTGTCCCCATAGCAACTTCGTCACACAGGCCTATTATCCGGGAGAACTATTAAGAGGATACATACCCTTTTCTACTGTAATAAAAACAGAAAATGCTGTGGAAAACCAGCAGGCCTGGTAACATTTCTGGAGAGAGAAATAGTTAACATTCTTCAGAACTCTCTGTTGCTCTATTTTACTTTGAATTAAAAGTAACAGGTTAAAACATAATCAACTAAAAAATCCTCATATTTGTTACAACTTCAAAAGTAATTTATTGGTTGTAAAGTACTTTGAGATGCCAGTGATTATGAAAAGCAATGTATAAATGCAAGTCTTTCTTTCACATCATTCTTATAGTCTTCATTATTATTGGCTCTGCTTGACATTTTTTTTTAGAATCCCTACAGTGTGGAAACAGGCTCTTTGGCCCAACGAGTCCACACTGAACCTCAGAGCATCCCACCCAGACTCATCCCCCTACAACCCACTTAATCTACACATCCCTGGACACTACTGACAATTTAGCATGGCCAATCCACCTAACCTACACATCTTTGGACTGTGGGAGGAAACCGGAGTACCTGGAGAAAACCCATGCAGACACAGGGAGAATGTGCAAACTCCACACAGACAGTTACCCGAGGGTGGAATTGAACGCGGGTCCCTGGCGCTGTGAGGTAGCAGTGTTAACCACTGAGCCACCGATATTTTTGCCATTACTTTTGCCCTTTTTTCTAACAACGTTTTAAACCTCCCCTGGCTACATTTCTTTCTCAGTGGGAGCTGTCTAGTAATGTATTCCTGAAATATTAAGTTATCCTTCATATTGATCTCTTCTAAAGCCATGTTCTAGTCCTCCTTGCCTTCCACATAATTCCTTCAACATCAACATTCTTAAAGGTGACGGTCTCTACAGTACTACATCCCTTCTCCATTACAAGTGCGAACAGACAACAGTGGTTTGAAGGGAGCGACATAGTCACTTGGAACTATTTTGCCTGATTAAAGAGATAGCAGGAACTGCAGATGCTGGAGAATCTGAGATAACAAGGTGTAGAGTTGGATGAACACAGCAGGCCAAGCAGCTTCAGAGGAGCAGGAAGGCTGACGTTTCGGGCCTAGACCCTTGTTCAGAAAAAAATGAGTAAAAACTACTTTTGACAGATGGGAATTGCTAAATTTTAATTGCAGACATCCCAGGTGGAAAGACATAAATTCCATTCCTAACAATTGAACAACAGGTCAAATTTTCATTGTACTAAAAGAAATTACTGGAGACAGGAAAATATCTCTCATTTGTGGGCTCTTGTGTTAACTGAACTTTTGTTTCACTGAAGTAACAAAGAATTTCTTCAAAGACTGGCTGCAACACTTATGTTGGTTGGTACATGATAGCTCTCTCTTCTGGTTTGTAATCAGCATTGCAGCCAGAAGAATATGATTTTGAAAATCTTAGCCATTGTCTGGGTTTTTTGCTTGGGCCATAATTTTCAAGCAAATTGTTCTGTGAAATAAGAATCCCTACAGTGTGGAAACAGGCCCTTTGGCCCAAGAAGTCCACACTGACCCTTAGAGCATCCCACCCAGACCTATCTCCCTTATCTAGGTATCCCTGAACTCTACAGGCAATTTAGCATAGCTAATCCACCTAACCTGCACAGCTTTGGACTGGGGGAGGAAATCCATGCAGACATGGAAAGAACATGCAGACTCCATTCAGACAGTTGCCCAAGGGTAGAATTGAACCTGGGTCCCTGGTGCTGTGAGACAGCAGTGCTAAACACTGTGCCACCCTCCACACTGCTTTTTTTTCAGTGCATTCTAAAACAGGAAGCCGGGATAGCAGCACCCATACAGAACGAGGTCCTGAGCATAATAAATTGGGCACTGCCTCACGATCACAAGGAAAGCCAGGCAGTACTAGCCCTGAAAGCATGGAAAAAACAGACAATTCTCCTCTAACCAGTACACTTGACAAGAAAGTTCCCCCTTCTCCATTTGCGCAGGACCTTGCTGATAATGAGATGGTAGAAATCCCAACTTAAACCTTTTTCACCAAGGACACAGTAAGCAGTCAATGAAGGCTGTTGAAGGTACAGAATCTGATCTCATTGAGGTCTGTTGTGAAAAAAATGCAAAATAGATCTGATTTATTCTAACTGAAGTGTGTATGAAACTGAAGAACTTCAGGAAGCCATAAAAATGGACTAAGGATATGTGTGCTTTCTACTCACATTCTTTAAAGCAATGTACGTGGAAAGATAATTTATCCAGCCAGCCCTTGATAGACCTGTAACAGTACAAACTGTTTCAAGAAGTATCTACACTGCCTTGTACAATACATTCCATCTCAAATTATTACATTAACCATTTAACAATGGATGTATTATATACTCAAAACAGAACAGTATAATGATAAGACCACAGGCTGTTATGTATTGAAGAGCCACTCTTTGACCAATAACTTTGTACAAAAGAGATACAAATAGCCTTTGAGGTGGAGGCCAGTGTTGTACTGAATCTCCAACCCCAATAAATCTTGGCGGGTTTCCTCTTGTTTTTGTTCAGGATTACAAAAAAACTGGAATGCATCATTTCAAACATTCTGGATTATATATGAAATTGTTCATTACTGGTTAAAGTTAAGTGTTCCTTTATGGCTCACTAGGTCATGTATACAGAGACTTTCTTAGATGATCACTAACATCAGTCCCAGTCCTAAGCTTAACAGATTCAGATTTCCCCTCCAATTTTCTGACTGGAGTCACTGTCTCCTACCAATGAATGGTCTGTGGCACTGACAATATTCTAACATCTCGTCAAAATTTATCCTCTTGAAGAATGAGTCAAAACAGTGTTGGAAGATAACTCAACAGTCAGGACCTCACAGCTGAGCTGTTCTGTATCTGGCATCTAGGCGTGCGCACTTTCTATACTTGACTAACTGGGTCATAGTCAAAAATAGTTCTCCCAGCTGATATGTATAATAGAGCAAGACACAAAAAAGAAAGTAGTTAATTTGGCAGAGAGCTAGCTTGAGAGAGTACAAGTACCTTACTTAAAAGCATCTGAAGTGATATCAAATGATCTCCTGCCTCGTACCACCACCATCTGACGACTGAACAGAAAGTTCATCAATGTCTCTCTTTTGTGCTGTTCTGCATGACCATTTAATTTATTGTTGTAGAACCTTTAAGTTATTTTGTCTGGCTGTGCAAGATCGATATCTTAAAGTGAGCGGCTTGTGTACAGTCTGTTCAGTAATTTCACATTGCAGCTTCAAGAGAAAAAAATGCTGTTCATGGCCTGATTGGATGATTGTTGGCTTTTAGTCAAATAATCTTTTTGTAAGTAGTAGATGATTAAATAAATCATGATATTAGCTCAGCCACCTGTTAGACACCTTTTCCAACTTTTTGCATGCGTTGAAATTATGACCTAGTTTGGCAAACGTGGCTCCTTTGGTTCAATTATGAGAAAACACCTTCCACAATGAAAACCAGGGATTAATGTAAATAAAAATATGTTGTCAAAGAAACTGGAGAGTTGAATGCAAGCAGGGTTTCAAGAGATTTACATTTCTCAAAGGACGAATTTCACAGCGATTCTTCCTCGAAAGATCTTAGATATTTGTACACTGGGGATGACTGGTCACCATAAACAAGTTGTAGGGCAGCACAGTGGCTCAGTGGTTAGCACTGAGTGGTTAACACAGTGCCAGGGACCTGAGTTTGATTCCACCGTCGGGTGACTGTCTGTGTGGAGTTTGCACATTCTCCCCGTGTCTGTGTGGGTTTCCTCCGGGTGCTCTGGTTTCCTCCCACAGTCCAAAGATGTACAGGCTCGGTGGATTAGTTATGCTAAATTGCCCGTAGTGTTCAGGGATGCCTAGATTAAGGGGTTCAAAGGGGATGGGTCTGGGTGGGATGCTCTGAGGGGTGATGTGGACTTGTTGAGCTGAAGGGCTCAACATGTCCACATCCATCATTATATTTCCACACTGTAGGGATTCTATGATAAGTTGAAGATGGCCATCCCTGTAGATAACAGAGCCTGGAAACACTCATAAATAGCACTGTGTGGTTTGCTAACCATCTTGATGTCCTCTGTGCCAACCACCAGGATAGTGTATCACAGCAGTTAGCCCACCTTGGCTCACTTGTCTTTTGAGCAAGTTTGGTTTACTAAGTTTCTCATCTGCAGTTACAAAATTCTTGGAATTGGAATACATTCCATTAAAAAACAACCATTCTTTTCCAGTCTAATTCCATAACTTCAACCTTCTTCATGAAGATGATCAATGTTCTCAGCCTGAAACCTTTTGAAATTCGAGAAAATGCATTTCCCATAAACTTTATTATGCTGTACAATTTTCTACCTATCCTATGCATTCATTGTGACTGTAAAACCAGTTAGTTTTTCTTCTGAATACCATGAACTGACATTGTTAAGACTTCCTGCAGGATTGAGGTTACATGCATTTTGGAATACCTCTGGAGGTATACAGCCTCACACAGAATCCAATTCAATTGCTTCCAAATAGGCCACATGATGGCTCACTGCATTGTTCTCCAGAAACACTGATATTATCTCTCTTTCTTTCTGTCTGTTGGAAATACATTTAGTAATCCACCAGACACAGAGACCACCCATACCTGCTGCTCTACCATAAGTTGGACATTGCTGTTCCACTTTCACCATATTTTGTCTTAACAAGGTATTCTATCTCTGTAGCACAATTCATTGGGTTTTTCAGCCTCCATCCCATTTTACTACTGCTTGTTAGATTTAATGGCAATTCATTATAGTATTTGCTCTAAGCCTCAAGTATCTCCTCACAAGTTTTTTGGAGAATATCATGTTAGTTGTGATGCTTCTACCAATCTTCACAGCAGCTCTTGCTCACTCCTACATTATTATATTGATAGGTTGGAGTAGTTTCAATAATTCTTCAAAATGGCTAGCTGCAAAACGCTCAAACTGCATTGTCATATATTTACAATTATGAGAGCACTCCCATAGAAACATGGAATCCTTACAGTGCAGAAAGAGGCTATTTGGCCCATTGTGTCTGCACTGACCTTTCGAAGACCATCCCACCCATGGCTAACTCACCTAGCCTGCGCATCCCTGGACATTATGGACAATTTACCATGGCTAATCCGCCTAACCTGCACATCTTTGGACTGTGGGAGGAAACCGAGCACCCAGCGGAAATCCACGCAGACACAGGGAGAATGTGCAAATTCCACACAGACAGTTGCCCAAGTCTGCCTGCAAGACTCTGTTCAAATTTTAACGTTGTTTGGTGTTACTGGAAACCCAAACTATTATTGTTTTTGTCATTCTGAACATTTTGATGTCTTATGGTCCCATAAGAAATGCTGTATTTTTCTCTCATAAGTAAATATTTGTCTTTTTCTCTCCATGTTCTCTTCCTGTTCTTTCTTCACTCTCCTCCATAGTCTCTTACAGTGGTAAGTAGTTGGTACCTTCGTGTACCTGGTTCTCTTCTTGTTTGTAAGAACTAAAGCACTATCACTCTGATGTTAGTCTTCTGGACAGTACTGAACAAAATTTGAATGAGTAGATGATTCAGGATCACCTGTTCCAATGACCCCTGTCATTTGAAAAGATTGCAACCGTTATGGTCTCTGACTGTCACTCTGTTGGTCAATTGCAGTCATGGCTGATCAAATACTTCAACATCTTGTATTCACCCCATCCCCATGTCTCTTTTCGTCATTGATGATCAGAATTCAATCAAGCTTTACCTTAAACACACTCAAAGACTGAGCCTCCAGCTCACTGCACTACAGAATTTCAAAGGTTCATAAACCCAGAAAAAAAAATTCTCATCTTGACCTAAGTGGTGTCTCATTATTTTAAAATTGTGGCCATTACCTTTAGACTCCCCAACCAGGAGAGAGACATCTTACCTGCATCTGTCTTGTCTACCTTCAGATTACTTCACAGGTTCCAATGAGATCACCTCTCATTCTTTGAAACTCTAGAGGGTATTGGCCTAGTTTGCTCTATCTCTCTTCATAGGACAGTCCTGCCATCCTAGGAACAAGTCCAGTGAACCTTTGTCGCATTCCTTGTGCGTTGATAATATCTTTCTTGAGATAAGTAGATAAAAACTACACATAATTCTCCAGGTACAATCTAACCAATCTAAGCTCCCATAATGTTAAAACAAGACTTCATTACTCCTGTACTTAAATATTCTTGCAATAAAGTTGAACATTTCATTTGCCTTCCTAATAGCTTGCTGCACCTACATATTAGCCTTCAGTGATTTCTCACCAAAGGCACTGAAGTCCTTTTGTACATTTTCAATTTCCACCCTCTTATGATTTAATAAATACTCTATTCATCTCTTCCTCCTATGAAAGTGGATAACCTCACTTTAGTGATTAGAACAAAGTCAGCCAGGTGAACCTCATAGGTTAATTCTGTGCAATCAGGGAGCTCTGGCTGGCAGATACAAACAGGAGTCATAGGTCATAGAATCCCTACAGTGGGAAAACAGACCCTTTGGCCTGACAAGTCCACATTGACCCTCAGAGCATCCCATCCAGACCTGTCCCCCTAATCTCCACATCCCTGAACACTATGGGCAATTTAGTATGGTCAATCCACCTAACCTGCACATCTTTGGACTGTGGGAGGAAACAAGAGCACCTGGAGGAAATCCACACAGACACAGGGAGAATGTGCAAACTCACCTGAGGGTGGAATTGAACTTGGGTCCCTGGTGCTGGGAGGTGGCAGTGCTAACCACTGAGCCACCGTGCCACCCAAAAGCCCCAAGAAACCTGGGCTCATCTGGGAGTTGAACCCGGGACCTGTCGCATGTCCACCTTGTACAGTATCCCAAGTGAGAATCATAGTGTTGGGGTGCTGTTAACTCTCGGAGCTGGCTCTGAGCGAGCTGGATCAAGGTCGGGAACTATGCATGTATAAATAAGGGGTGACCTAGTGACAGGATACCAGCCTTCATGGAGTTATTTCAGTCACATTTTTCGGTTGCATTCTTGCCTATTCACTAAGCCTGTCGAAATCCTCTTGAAGATGCTTTACATCTTCCTCACAACACACATTCCCACTTCGCCTGGTATCAGCAGCAAATGTAGATGTAATATGTTTAGTTACACATCTCCAAATCATAGGCATGTAATGTGAACAGTTGCCCCAAATATTAATTCTTATGGTAAAAAGCCGATCAGTTTTCACAACAATTGACAGGTTATCATTACTGATGTCTAGCTTTCAATTTCAACTTTACCAATTTAAGGTGCCAATCTGAGATGATGTGACATGACTCGTATGTAATTTTATCCTCTGTTGCTGATTAGTGACCTCCCACCCCTCAACCTCAGTGCTGGATTCCATGAATGTACTACTTCATCTTTCAGTGCTTTGGTTCTGCAAAAAACAGCATGACTAAAGGTCAGAGACGGTAAGAACTGCTGATGCTGGAATCTGAGATAACACAGTGTGGAGCTGGATGAACACAGCAGGCCAAGCAGCATAAGAGGAACAGGAAAGCTGACATTTCGGGTCGGGACCCTTCTTCAGAAATGGGGGAGGGGGAAGGGGGCTCTGAAATAAATAGATAGAGGGGGGGTGGGGCTGGGTAAGGTAGGTGGGAAGGTGATAGGTGAGTGCAGATAGGCAGTGGTGGGGATTGGTCAGTGAGGTGGGAGGAACGGATAGATGCGAGAGAAGGCGGACAGGTCAAGGAGGCAGAGATGACACGGAAGGTTGGTTGTGGGATGAGGCCGGGGGTGGGGAGATTTTGAAGGTGGTGAAGTCTACATTGAGACCACTGGGTTGTAGGCTTCCAAGGCGGAATATGAGGTGCTGCTCCTCCAGTTTCCGGGTGGCATTGTTGTGATGCTGGAGGAGGCCCAGGGTGGACATGTTGTCCAGGGAGTGGGAGGGGAAGTTGAAGTGGTTTGCGACTTGGAGTTGTTGTCGTTTGTCACAAACTGAGCGCAGGTGCTCTACAAAGTGGTCTCCACGTCTCCGTTTGGTCTCACCAATGTAGAGGAGGCCACATCGGGAACAGCAGATAAAATAGACCACATTAGCGGATGTGCAGGTGAACATCTGTTTGACGTGGAAGGATTTGTTGGGGCCTGGGATGGGGGTGAGGGGGGAGGTGTGGGGGCAGCTGTATCACTTCCTGTGGTTGCACGGAGAGGTGCCGGGGGCGGTGGGTCTAGAGGGGAGTGTGGAGCGGACGAGGGAGTCGCAGAGAGAGTGGTCCCTCCGGAAGGCAGATAAGGGTGGGGAGGGAAATATATCCTTGGCAGTGGGGTCGGATTGCAGGTGGCAGATGTGGCGGAAAATGATGCGTTGAATCCGGAGGTTAATGGGGTGATACGTGAGGACAAAGGGGATTCTGTCTTTGTTTTATTGCAGGGAGCGGGTGTGAGGGCAGAGGTGCAGGAAACACAAGAGATGCGGTCAAGGGCATTTTCGACCACCGAAGTGGGGAGGTTATGGTCCTTGAAATACAAGGACGTCTTGGATGTTTGGGAGTGGAACGCCCCATCTTGGGAGCAGATGCAGCAGAAGCGGAGGAATTGGGAGTAGGGGATCGCATTCTTGCAGGAAGGTGAGTGAGAGGAGGTGTAGTCTGAGAGGAGGTCAACTGTTTGTCCTGGCAATGATTGTTGATGGACACTTGTGTTTTCAGCTTTTCTGGGAATATAGTTTTCCCATCCCTCACCTGAAGTTATAGTTTCCTTTTAGTTTTATTCCCAAGTGATGGCTGAAAGGGTGTTGTGATGGAATAATTGTAGTGCACTCAAGACATCAATGATGGAAAGCTAGACCAGAGGAGGAATGCAAATGAATGAGAAGAAGCAAAGTTTGAGAGGAAATAAAATAAACAGTGCACTGAGAAAGGAAAAGCATTCAGATAGGAGGTGGTGAGAACAAGTAGGAACAAGTTTTATTTTGTCTGGGGCACTTCATTTGTTTGGAATGTTTGCAATCTTTGGGTTTATTCTGTTATTGTATCAGGTACTTGAGAACATGCGATTTCTTTCCCTTTAGGTATGGGGAAAAAGTGTATCACTCTAACATGATCACGTTGCTTCACAGACCATTTTCAAACATAGGTTGTGTACCAGTGGCCTATAACAGGGCATTACCAGAACAAAGGATTCAGAAATCAACATGAAAGAATAAGAACAATACTACAAGGCTCTTCAATCCAATTTGAACCCTGAAGTGGAAACATATGTTTTTATACATAATTCTTAGATCTGTATTACAACGTAATAAGATCAGATTGCCCAAAGCAACACAGTGCATAATTTACACTTGAATGACATTCTACCATTGTACTATTACTGTATGACATTTTACTTGATGGTTAGGGAAAAACCGTATATTTTCGATATATTGTTATTCATGTTCGACCATTTATGTCTGACTTATAATTATACAAAAATCATGTGAATTTTGACGGTGCCATGTGGTTCAAATGTGTCACCTATAATGAAATATTGGGAACTGCACCACAGACAGATCATTTAGCCTATTGCCATCTGTGCCAACTGTTTGAAAGAGCTTTCCAATCATTTGTGATCCTATCACCCTTTCCCCAAATCCCTGCAAGTTATTTCCTTTCAAACAATTATTCAATTCCCTTTTGAAGGAAATTTTTGAACTTGCTTCTATCATCCTTTCAGGCAGTGCTTTCCCACCTCATGGTTTGGGCCAGGCTGCATCTTAGGGTTGCTTATTCACTGTCTTAGCACTCACTCACTTTATCCCTACTTCGAAGCTCACTGCACCAGTCCTTTGCCTTGCCTTGCTTTTGATGTTTTTCCCATTAGACAAGGAAACTGCAGGCTGCCAAAGCTTGACCAAGTGCATGGCTAACCTTCAAACAAGACACTGGCTCCAGAGATTCCGGGATATCCTGGCAGTGGCGAATACTTCCATCTATGTTGATTGGACGAACAGGATGATTGGGGGTCCAGAGGAATGTGATGCATAGGTAATGAAGGGAACTTGGGAAAGTAGTATGAGGAAATTCAGCTGGACTCAATTTGAGAAATCCTCCAAGAAACTCACCAAAAATGACACTTGGTCAATTTTTGGTAAGATTCACCCTTACTTTTTTTTTGCCAGTTTAATTAATTCTGCTCCATTTGATTACTAGCCCTCCTGCCGAAACAGTTTCTACTTACTTACTTTGTAAAAATCCTTCATAATTTTGAAGGCTTCAATTAAACATTGTTTGATCATTGCTGGTTTCAGGAAAATAATTCTGGTTTCTCTAGGCTCCACAGAACTGAAGTTAAAAACACAAAAAATGAAGATTGACATGAAAATGAACAGAAACTAATAAATAAAAAACAACAGAACTGTGGATGCTGTAAATCAGGAACTAAAACAAAGTTGCTGGAAAAGCTCAGCAGGTCTGGCAGCATCTGTGAAGAGAAAACAGAGTTAATGTTTCGGGTCCGGTGATGCTTCCCCAGAACTGATGGTGGCTGGGAAAATGTCAGTTTATATGCAGAAAATAGGGAGGTGGGTGGGGTAGGGAGTAAACGATAGGATAGAGCCCAAAGAGAGAGAAAAACAGTTGGATAGGCAAAGGAGTTGCTAACGATCAGGCTGGGAGGGTGAATAGTTGTTAATGGGGACAGTTAGTAACTAACAACAGGGGGTGTGTAGTGGCAGGCTATGTGGTAACAAGGTCTTGTGTGTGGGGTGGTGGGCTGGGACATGGGAGTGTTTAGGCCCTAAAATTAGTGAACTCAATATTGAGTCCGGAGGGCTGTAGGGTCCCCAAGCAGAAAATGAGCTGTTGTTCCTCCAGCTTGCGCTGAGCTTCACTGGAATACTGTAGCAAGCCAGAGACAGAGAAGTTGGCCAAGGAGCAGGGTGGTGCATTGAAGTAGCAGGCGACGGGTAGGTCAGGGTCTTTTTTGTGAGCAGAACGTAGATGTGCTGCAAAGCGGTTGCCAAGTCTACACTTCATTTCCCCAATGTACAGGAGACCACATTGTGATAAAGCTAATAAATATCTGAAGTGAGGATCAAATACCTACTGACCCACCATAAAAACAGATCAAAAGCAGTTCAACTAATAGATATCAATAAATGATATATAATCAGAAAATTGTATGTTCAAATATGAAAGCTACCTATCCTGAAATGGTAGATCTGGCCTATGAATTGTTAAAATAGTAGAATCATAGAGTCATAGAGATATACTGCATGGAAACAGACCCTTCGGTCGAACTCATCCACACCGACCAGATAGCCTAAATTAATCTAGTCCCGTTTGCCAGCATTTGGCCCATATCCCTCTAAACCCTTCCTATTCATATCCCGATCCAGCTGCCTTTTAAATGTTGTAATTGTACCAGCCTCCACCACTTCCTCTGGTAGGTCATTCTATACACCCACCACCCTTTGTGTAAAAAGGTTGCGCCTTAGGTCCTTTTTGAATCTTTCTCCATCACCTTAAACATATACCCTCTAGTTTTGGAGTTCCCCGGCCCATGGAAAAGAGCTTGTATATTTACCCTATCCATGTCCCTCAGAATTGTATAAACCTCTATGGGGTCACCCCTCAGCCTCCGACGCTCCAGGGAAAATAGCCCCAGCCTATTCAGCCTCCCCCTTTAGCTCAAACCCTCCAACCCTGCCAGCATCCTTGTCAATCTTTTCTCAACCCTTTCAAGTTCCACAACATCTTTCCTATAACAGGGAGACCAGAATCGAAAGCAGTATTCCAAAGGTGGCCTAACCAATGTCCTGTACCGTGTCAACATGACCTTCCAACACCTCTACTCAATGCATTGACCAATAAAGGCAGGCATACCCAATGCCTTCTTCACTATCCTGCCTAACTAGGTCTCCACTTTCAAGGAACTATAAATCTGCACCCCAAGGTCTCCTTGTTTATTTTGTGATTTTTACTTTGAAGCACCATGTTTCGTGTTTAGCTGCCAGTAAATATAAATTTTACACGTCCAAGCAAAGAATAAAAAACCTGAACAAAATGGTCCTTCAAATTCATTGAGTGAACTTTTAAAGCAAATATGATTCCTTGGCAAGGTCTCACTTCAGTTTGAAGGATTATCTGGAGCTTCGGTGTCCAAATCGGGATTTACAGAGGTCAAAACAAGTTGGCATTGCTGTATCCATAGTATATTTTAAATTATGCTACCAGTTCCTCTGCCTGAAACTTGTTGGACTTCCAGAGCAAGGAGCTGACCCCAAATGAGTGTTGCAGATTGGCACATTCCAAAGTCCAGGACTATGTGCTGAGGGATGCACTAAAGCTTGGGGCAGCTGCTGCCAAGGCGCAGTGGGGAAAGACCACTATCCTCCTGTTAAATTTAAATGGGGATCCGTTCAGTTATTGGACTCTCCCAGTGCCAGAAATGCATGTAAATAAAGTCTTGTGTGTGTAAGAGGTTTTTTGGCTTGTTGCTTTGCAAACTGCAAGATTTTTGTTTCCTTGATATGTTACTATACAGAACTGAACTGCATTTGTGACTATGTATATACATAAAGATATTTTTTATGAATAAAGTATACTTTTGAAATTAAACAAAAATGCTACCAATTATATTACACCTCTGTGAATGACATTCTTGTGTCCGTGATCTTTTTTGAACCTCTTTGAACTATCATAGTGTGCTCTGATGAACTGCTTTAATGAAATAGCTGACTGGTCAGGCAGCTTCATTGGGGAGGTTAAAAAAAAATTCATGTTTCAGGTCTGTCACCATTTTTCAGAACATCATAAAATTTCTGCTGTTGTCTCAGTGGATAGATTTCTTTCAGAAATTCGTGCAGCTGTTTTTCTTCCTCATAAGTTTTATTCAAACGATAGTGAGGTACTGAGAGGTGTTTATACTGTGGCTTTCAATTCCTGGATGGTCATTTGGATGTTTCAGTGAGGAGCTGGAAATAAGGGACTATTAATATTGGTCTGTCAGTGTCTATGTGTGAGTCTGCCAGTGTCTGAGCTGGTAGGGTTTGAGGCGTGAGAATCTTGCCTGGTGGCTTAGGGCAGAGGACAAGACAGAAAAAAATGCTTAAGCATAAATCATATTTTTTATAGTTGAAAGTATACATGTATTTGTGTGTTTCCCATAAAAAAACATTTTCAGTTTTTCTTGTGGTTTCTATTGAGATATTTAATAATGCTGAGTGTGCCTGTGCATGACACAGTGAGCTGCTGATAACAGCACCCTCTATTGGTCACGAGCACGATGATACACAAAGAAGAGGAAATGCTGAAAAGGACAGCGAATTGAAAATTAGGCTGAATTTTACCACGGGCTTCCCTGAGGTCAGGTCAAAAGATGTTTCTGGAGCCTCCACTTGCCTGCTGTGGGATCACCATGACCATGCTTGTACTTCTTTTACAATTCCTAACTCTCCCATCTCCATTCTGACTGGCCAAGAGCTAGTAAAATTTAGGCTGTTAACATTGCTTGAGTGTTTTTGTCTCTCTCTGTCCCAAGATGCTACCTAACCTTCGGGTATTGCAAGCATTTTCTCTATTTATTTAAAATTGAAGAACACGCATTTGGCTTTTGAGTCTAATTATAATTATATTCAGAAAAGATACTGGGATCATTGCACCCATCTTCTGAGTGCGACAAGCACCATTAGGGGTTCCAATTAGTTTAGACAACACACATTGGATTTTTTAGGAGCTTGTTGAGGCAGGAACTATATTGGTGAGGGGGTAGCACACATAGTGAATGGCTGACAGGAAAATGCAGGACAGACACATCAGGATGTCAAACAATATTAGAACATAGAACATAGAACGTAGAACATTACAGCGCAGTACAGGCCCTTCGGCCCTCGATGTTGCGCCGACCTGTGAAACCAATCTGAAGCCCATCCAACCTACACTATTCCCTTATCATCCATGTGTTTATCCAATGACCATTTAAATGCCCTTAAAGTTGGCGAGTCTACAACTGCTGCAGGCAAGGCATTCCACGCCTTTACTACTCTCTGAGTAAAGAACCTACCTCTGACATCTGTCCTATATCTATCACCCCTCAATTTAAAGCTATGTCCCCTCGTGCTAGCCATCACCATTCGAGGAAAAAGGCTCTCACTGTCCACCCTATCTAATCCTCTGATCATCTTGTATGTCTCTATTAAGTCACCTCTTAACCTTCTTCTCTGTAACGAAAACAGCCTCAAGCCCCTCAGCCTTTTCTCATAAGACCTTCCCTCCATACCAGGCAACATCCTGGTAAATCTCCTCTGCACCCTTTCCAATACTTCCACATCCTTCCTATAATGCGGCGACCAGAACTGCACACAACACTCCAAGTGCGGCCACACCAGAGTTTTGTGCAGCTGCAACATGACCTCACGGCTCCAAAACTCAATCCCTCTACCAATAAAACCTAACACACTGTACGCCTTCCTAACAACCCTATCAACCTGGGTGGCAACTTTCAGGGATCTATGCACATGGACACCGAGATCTCTCTGCTCGTCCACACTGCCAAGAATCTTACCATTAGCCCAGTACTCTGTATTCCTGTTACTCCTTCCTAAGTGAATCACCTCACACTTTTCTGCATTAAACTCCATTTGCCACGTCTCAGTCCAGCTCTGCAGCTTATCTATGTCCCTCTGTAACCTGCAACATCCTTCCGCACTATCCACAACTCCACCAACTTTAGTGTCATCCACAAATTTACTAACCCATCCTTCTACGCCCTCATCCAGGTCATTTATAAAAATGACAAACAGCAGTGGCCCCAAAACAGATCCTTGCGGTACACCACTAGTAACTGAACTCCAGGATGAACATTTCCCATCAACCACCACCCTCTGTCGTCTTACAGCTAGCCAATTTCTGATCCAAACCACTAAATCACCTTCAGTTCCATGCCTCCTTATTTTCTGCAATAGCCTACCGTGGGGAACCTTATCAAACGCTTTACTGAAATCTATATACACCTCTTCAACTGCTTTACCCTCATCCACCTGGTTAGTCACCTTCTCAAAGAACTCAATACTGTTTGTGAGGCACGACCTACACGTTACAAAACCATGTTGACTATCCCTAATCAAATTATTCCTTTCTAGATGATTATAAATCCTATCTCTTGTAATTCTTTCCAACACTTTACCCACAACTGAAGTGAGGCTGACCGGTCTATAATTGCCAGGGTTGTCTCTACTCCCCTTCTTGAACAAGGGGACAATATTTGCTATCCTCCAGTCTTCTGGCACTATTCCTGTAGACAATGACGACATAAAGATCAAAGCCAAAGACGCTGCAATCTCCTCCCTAGCTTCCCAGAGAATCCTAGGATAAGTCCCATCCAGCCCAGAGAACTTATCTATTTTCACACTTTCCAGAATTGCTAACACCTCCTCCTTATGAACTTCAATCCCGTCTAGTCTAATAGCCTTTATCTCAGTATTCTCCTCAACAACATTGTCTTTTTCCTGTGTGAATACTGACAAAAAAATATTCATTTAGCACCTCTCCTATCTCTTCGGACTTCAGGCACAACTTCCCACTACTGTCCTTGACTGGCCCTAATCTTACTCTAGTCATTCTTTTGTTCCTGACATACCTATAGAAAGCTTCAGGGTATTCCTTGATCTTACCTGCCAAAGACTTCTCATGTCCCCTCCTGGCTATTCTTAGCTCTCTCTTTAGGTCCTTCCTGGCTAACTTGTAACTCTCAAGCGCCCTAACTGAGCCTTCACGCCTCATCTTTACATAAGCCTCCTTCTTCCTCATAAAGAAGATTCAATTTCTTTAATAAACCACGGTTCCCTCGCTCAACGGTTCCTCCCTGCCTGACAGGTACATATTTATCAAGGACACGCAGTAGCTGTTCCTTGAACAAGCTCCACTTTTCAATTGTGCCCAGTCCTTGCAGTTTCCTTCCCCAGCCTATGCATCCTAAATCCTGCCTAATCGCCTCGTAATTGCCTTTCCCCCAGCTATAACTCTTTCCCTGCGATATATACCTATCCCTTTCCATCGCTAAAGTAAACGTAACCAAATTGTGGTCACTATCACCGAAGTGCTCACCTCCCTCCAATTCTAACACCTGGCCTGGTTCATTACTCAGTACCAAATCCAATTTTGCCTCGCCTCTTGTTGGCCTATCTACATACCGTGTCAGGAAACCCTCCTGCACACATTGGACATAAACTGACCCATCTAAAGTACTCGAACAATAGCGGTTCCAGTCAATATTTGGAAAGTTAAAGTCCCACATAACAACTACCCTGTTACTTTCGCTCCTATCCAGAATCATCTTTGCAATCCTTTTCTCTACATCTCTGGAACTTTTCGGAGGTCTGTAGAAAACTCCCAACAGGGTGACCTCTCCTTTCCTGTTTCTAATCTCAGCCCATGCTACCTCAGTAGACGAGTCCTCATCAAACGTCCTGACACTATTGTAATTTTGAAGCTCCACACTACAGACTCAATGTTGCTCAGCTGCGTATTTCAGCCACATAAGTACCTCAGTGCACTGCCACCTGAGCTATTTAAATGGGTCTTCAACTACTTTCACTTTAGTTGCTGGTTAAATGACTCTTATTGATTGTGGCTTCAATTTGATTTGGTACTTTCTATAATGGTGCAAGTTACAAATTTCTCCCAAGAATGGTGCATCAGGTGCTGAAGGAATTTTTGCTAAATTCTAGATGTTGCCCCCAGATATGGGTGTGTCAGAAGGTCATCATCTTGGGACTCCCCGTGACTGAGAGAATGCACAAAGGGAATATAGAATAGGACAGGCTGCTGCTATAGCCAGTCCTGGTGGGAATCCACAAGACCTGCTTCGTCTAATGGGGAAGAGGAACATGTGCTTGGTAGGCTAGTGAGTAGAGGCTTTTGTTGCATGCACGAGTGCTTCTTGTGAAATGTCACTGAGGTCCTCAGTAGCACCATGAAACAATCCACTAGCTTAGAAATTAAGAGCAGTTGTTATCTTAAAGGCTACTGGAATTGAGTTGTCACCCAGTCCGTGCAGCTTTGGATCCTCACTCAGCAGCTGGCATGGGTATCAGATGGTATCTCATTACATCATAAGGTCGACCCTGGCTGTCACTCACCCGGAGATAGCCTGGAGATTCTGTTCTGTGCGAGAGCTCTCCTTTAGCATGGCTCTTCTACTGCTGCTTGTCTGTCTATGGGCTCTGTGGTGTCTGCAGTTGGCTTCTGTTGGCTTGAACCCTTTGATGGTTGTTCCTTTGGAGCTGTAGCAGCACAAGGAGAATAGCAGGACTAATCTGTCTCATGGTCCTTTCACTTTCAGGTGATTTGTAAGACATATAAGTGAAAAGACACAATCCTATGAAAGGGACACTTTCCCCTGAAATACTTCCCCATAAAGCTTTAGGTAATGCCCTCCCAGAAGTTAGTTTTGCATCTCGCCAAGTCACTAATCTGAATGAACTCCATTGCTGTGAGGCTTGTGAGGACAGCTTCTTGTTACCACCATTGCAACTGCTTGGTGATTTTTGCTGCTGCTCGATTACCTTCTAACCTGACAATACTTTCTTGCACACACAATAATCATACTGACCTCATTTAAGTTGGCCCAAAAATGGGTCAATGTGCCAGCTGCCAAAAGGCACACCATCAAACCCCTTCCCCCCAAACCTGACCGCATCAGCTCTCCCTTTGTCTACCCTTGCAAGCCCTGTACCCTCCCTAGATTGAGGCCAGAGTCATCCCAAGTTTCCTTGACACCTCCTATTGAAACTGTCCTTTCCCTGCCCCGATCTAATCAGGCCCAACCATACTATGTTCAAATTGTTCCATCACTGGAACAATTCCCCTAGGTCGCCAATACAGCCAGGCCAATTCCCAGACTGTTTGGTGTGTACTATAGACCCATAAATACTGGGGAGAGAGTTAGATGAGCAAATAGTAGGCATTGTTCTTCAAGCAAAAATAATTGGACAATAATAGTTCGAAAGGTCAACAACAAACAACAACCAGCAGACAAACAGTATAAAATGCACAGAAGGCACAAAATTCCAGAATTGCATTGAACTGGACTTTTTTTCATCCTAAACGTAAGGTGGACAACTATAATGGGCTGTACTACAACCAAGGCCAAGGCTGATGCTCTGGAAACAAGGGATCAAATCTCACCTTGGCAGGTGGAGAGATTTGAATTCAATAATATGCGAAACGAAAGTTAGCCTCCTGTCACCATGTAACATTGCCTTTTATTTTCAAAAACCCCATCCAGTTTACTTAGTCAAAATAAGGAGGGAGATACATGGAGTGGTCAGGGAAGACCTGTTTCCCCTAGTAGAAAGATCAATTACCAGTGGGGGTCAGAGATTTAAGGTGCTTGGTGGAAGGATTAGCGGAGATGTGAGGAAAACATTTCAGCCAGGGGGTGGCGGGTATCTGGAATTCACTGCCCAGTTTGGTAATTGAGACCAAAACTCTGTACTCATTTAAAAGGAGCTCCCGTTTTTACCTGAAGTACTGGAACCTGAAAGGCGACAGACAATTTTGCTCTCTGAACATGACTCCCTCCAGTACAGATAAAAGATGCTCCATGAATCTGCCACTGAGGCTGTGCTTGGTTTTTCTGATGTAGAGGAGACCACATCAGGAGCAATGGATGCAGTAGACCAGGTTAGAAGATGTACAGGTGAATCCCTGTTGGATACAGAATGATTGTTTGGTGCTTCGAACAGCGGTGAGGGGGCCTGCAACATCTCATCTTCACCATGGACATTCAATCTCTCTGCACCTGTATCGTCCATTAGTAAGGCCTAAAAGCCCTGAGTTTCTTCCTCTCCCGCTGGTCCAGCGTAGGATACGTGGAACAGTCCCCCTTCCGCTGTTACACTGACACCATCCCTCACCTCTTCCTCTGCTACATTGATGACTGTATCAGTGCTGCCTTGTGCTCCCACGAGGAGCTTGAACAGCTTATCCACTTCACCAACGCCTTTCACCCCAACCTCAAATTAAACTGGACCAGCTCCAACACCTCCCTCCCTTTCCTTGACCTCTCTGTCTCCATCTCCGGCAACAGTCAGCACAGACTTCTACTTCAAACACATTGACTTGCATAGCTACCTCAACCACACCTCCACTCACCCAGGCTTCTGCAAAAATGCGATCCCATACTCTCAATTCCTCTGCCTCTACCACTTCTGCTCCTGGGATGAAGTGTTCCACTCCCAGGCATCTCAGATGTCCTCCTACTTCAAGGACCATAACTTCCCCTCTCTGGTGATTCATCTTGCTGAATGGCCATCTTCTATGATATTGGATTCTGCGAGTGTGATATCAGAGTGAGTGAAGCAAGGAATCAAAGTTTCACAGAATCCTTCTCTAGAATCTTTCCAGGATGGATTGCATGAATGATCAAATAGTTTGCTGGGCTAAAGAAACTGCGAAGCACTTTCCTCTCTCTTGTTTTTCTATGACCTTAGTCAGACAAAGATACTCACATTCACCATACAAAATATGCATCTCCTGCATTTCCCACACTTCTGTCCTCAAACCCCCTCCCCCCAACAACAACAAGACAGAGTCCCCCGGTCCTCACAGACCACTCCACTATCCTCCAAGTTCAAAACATCATTCTCCACCACTTTCGCCATATGCAATCAGACCCCACCACCAAAGAGATATTCCCCACCCCACCCCTATCTGTTTTCCATAGGGACCGCTCTCCCTGCGAGTCCGTCATCTGCTCCACACTCCCCTCCAACCCCACCACCCCCAGCACCTTTCCCTGCTACCGCAGGACATGCCCTACACCTCCGCCCTCAACTCTGTCCAAGGCCCCAAACAATCATTCCGTATCCAACAGGAATTCAGCTAGAGATAGTAAGAACTGCCGATGCTGGAGTCTGAGATATCACAGTGTGGAGCTGGAGGAACACAGCAGGCCAGGCAGCATCAAAGGAGCAGGAAAGCTGGCGTAGAAGGGTCCTGACCTGAAACTTCAGCTTTCCTGCTCCTCTGATGCTGCCTGGCCTGCTGTGTTCCTCCAGCTCCACACTATGCTATCTCAGGGATTAACCTGTATGTCTCCAACCTGGTCTACTGCATCCGTTGCTCCCGATGCGCAGACTCGGTGACAGATTCATGAAGCATCTACACTCTGTACGCTCCAATCAATACCAGCCATTTCAACTCCCCCTCCCACTCCCTAGGTGACATGTCCATCCTGGGCTTCCTCCAATGTCATAATGAGGCCACACAAAATTTGGAGGAACAACATCTTATATCCTGCCTCAGGAGCTTACAGCCCAGTGGCCTCAACATAGAATTCACCAGCTTCTAAATCTCCCCACCCCCAGCCTTATCCCAAGTCCAGCCCTCCCTCTCATCCCCGCCTCCTTGACCTGACACAACCTGTCCATCTTCCTTCTCACCTATCCGCCCCAGCCTTCCCATTGACCAATCTCTAAGACACTCTACCTACATCCACTAATCACCATCCCAACTACCTTCCCCCAGCCCCAATCCTCCCATTTATTTCTGAGCTCCTTTCGCCCTCCCGAGTCCTGACGAAGGGTCTCACTCCGAAAAGTTGACTTTCCTGCTCCTCTGATGCTGCCTGACCTGCTGTGTTCCTCCAGCTCCACACGGTATTGACACTTATTTTATGTGCTGGCTACCATATTAGTTAGGTTGTAGTTTCGCAATCACAGCTGCTCTCTTAGGGAGAAGGGAACTGCATCAGCTTTCAGATGCTGTGACCCTGAATGTGGGAGGAAGAAATTTATCCGGCAGTACATAATAAAGTAACAATCTAAAGACACTTTGGCTATGCCAAAGATAGCATGATGATCTCGCTTGGAAAGTTAATGCCTAGCAACAAATACTACTGTTGGCAAACTTCATGATACAAAAGGTTAGGAATCTGAAGAGCCAATGCCTGCTTCTAATTACCATTTGCAAACTTTGCAGGAAGAGGACATGACTCAGAGGTCTGGGTTGTTAATTTATCATGTTACTACAACTAACAACGTTTCTTTGAGCTAGACATGAAAACCCAACCTTTATTTGTATCAAGTAAAATAACTTAGAGTGAACGATGTGCATATTCTGTATGGTGAATGTGAGTATCTTTGTCTGACTAAGCTCATAGAAAAACAAGAGAGAGGAAAGTGCTTCGCAGTTTCTTTAGCCCAGCAAACTATTTGATCATTCATGCAATCCATCCTGGAAAGATTCTAGAGAAGGATTCTGTGAAACTTTGATTCCTTGCTTCACTCACTCTGATATCACACTTGCAGAATCCAATAGCATAGAAGACGGCCATTCATCCCATTGTATCTTTGCATGTTTCTTGAAAAAATTGTTTAATTTCTTGTGCATTCAAACAAGGAACAAATGTAGGCCATTCAGCCCTTTGAGACAGAGGTACAACCACTGAATCACCTTGGCTAGAACTAAGGAACACAAAGTGCACCATCAGGTTGTTAGGTATAGACTATGGACCACACACTAGTTGAAAGGTTGTAGAAGAACAAACCTGTAGGGTAATTACAGAGAGATGCCGACATTAGGGGATAGTTATAATGGGAGACTTCAATTACCCAAATGTACTTTGGTTAATAGTTGTAGTGGGAGTGAGAAGCAAGTGTTCTGTGAGGGCAAGAGCTTCCTACAGCAATACTCCTCCAGTCTGACAAGAAAGAATGTACTGTTGGACCTGGTTCTAGGATATCAAGTGGGTGAAGTGGATCAAGTATCATTTGGGGAATATCTAGGAGACAGTGATCATTGTATTGTAAGGTTCAGGATATTGGTGGACAATGATATGCAACAATCCAGTGTAAGAAAAATCAGTTGGCAGAGAGCAGACCTCAATGCAGCAAGAATAGAACTGGGGAGGATTGACTGGAACAAAAGGTTGGTGGGAAAAATAGCAACTAAACTTCAAAGAGGATGGTTTGGTTAGAGCCAAGGCATATACCCTTAAATGGGAAAGGTAGAACAAACAAATCTGAAGCTCACTAGATGACAAAGGAGATAGAAATTAAGACAAGGAAGAGAAAGTGTTCTTATGGCAAGCGTCAGGTAGAACATAAAATTGAGAATCAACAGAAACATTGGAGGTTTAGAGGGGAGATGAAAATCTAAATAAGAGAAGCAAAGAGGAATTATGAGAAAAGACTGGAACAAAACCAAAGTTTTGTGATCCTGGCCGGACCCGAAATGTTAACTTTGTTTTTTCCTTCACAGATGCTGCCAGACCTGCTAAGATTTTCCATCAACTTTGGTTTTGTTCCTGATTTACAGCATCCGCAGTTCTTTCGGTTTTTATAAGAAAAGACTGTCAGCCAGCATAAAGTGGTGTCCCAATGTCTTCTATGGTTATATAAATTCTAAAAGGCTGGTAAGACAACGAGTAGGGCCAATTAGGGTCTAAAAAGGAGATTTATACCTGGAGGCACGGGATGTGTCTGAGGTGTTAGATGAATACTTTGCATCTGTCTTTACTGAAGAGTGTGGTGCTGCCCAGGCCATGACTACAGAGGAGGGAATTCAGTCACTAGAGGGCTCAAAATTGATAGGGCAGATGTTATATTGATAGGGATAGACTGTAAGTACTGACAAGACACCAGGACTGGATGAGTTGCATCCAAGTAATTTGAAGGAAGCGAGAGTGGAACTTGCATGGCCACTAGCTACAATCCTTCATACTTCCTTAAACTTTGCGGTGGTGCCAGAAGACTGAAAAATTGCTAACGTTAAGGCCTTGTTCAAGAAAGGTTGTAAGGAGAAATTAAGCAATTACAGACTAACTTCAATTGAATTATTGAGGGTAGAGTTAGTAGTTACATGGAAAAAGGTGAGTTGATTAGGAAGAGTCAGCATGACTTTCTAAAGGGGATATCATATTTAACTAACTTGCTGGAATGTTTTGAATTGAAGAAAGGCTAGATGCAGGTAATACAGTTGATGTGGTGTATATGGGCTTTCAGCAATTGTTTGATATAAAGCAGACTTATGAGGAAATTTATAGACCATGAAATACAAAGATCAGTAGCAACATAGATGCAAAATTGGCTGAATGTTAAGAAACAAAGATAAATAGTCAACAGATATTCTACAGGCATGAGGATGGTTTGTTGTGGAGCTCCATAGGGGTTGATATTTGGACCCTTGCTTTTCCTGATATATATTAATAATCTAGATTTTGGTGTCTGGGGGCAATTTTAAAGTTTGCAGATGACACTAAACTTGGAAGAATTGTAAGTTGAGAGGAGGATTGTGTAGAACTTCGGAAGGACATAGCCAAGTTGGTACCGTGGGCAGATAGCTGGCAGATGAGCTTAACTGCAAAAAAAAGTGAGGTGATGAGTCGGAAGAACATTGAAAAACAACATAAAATGGGGGTTAAGATTCTAAATGGGGTGCAGGAGCAGAGAGACCTGGGTGTATGTGTGCACAGATTATTGAAAATGGCAGAATAGATAGACAGAGTAATAGGCAAAGTGCACATTATCCTAAGCTTTATTAATAGGGCACAGATTATAAGAGCAAGGAGGTGATGTTGGGTTTGTAATAGTCACCTATTAAACCTCAACTGAAGCATTACATACGGTTTTGGGTACTACACTATAGGGATGATGTGAACGCATTCGAGAGATTGCAGAAGTGAGCACGATGGAAAGTCTGGTGGGGTCAGGTTCAATTGAGACACTCAAGAGCACATTGGGAGATAACTTGGATTAAAATAATGTGCAGGGGTATGGAGATAAAGTTGAAAATTGGCACGAAGGAATGATATTCTTTTAATCGGCTAGTGCAGTCACAATGAAACAAATGGCCTCGTTTTTCACTCTAACAGTTCTGTGATTCTGAGGCAATTTGACTGAACAATTCAGAAAGGTATTTATAAATGGAATGAACACTTTATATCACTCTGGCAAGAAAATTGTTCCAAAATTCTAAAGTAAACTAGTAACTTGTCTCCACATATTGGTCGGATATGATAGTGCAACCTGGTTACCAGTATACAGGACAACAGAGAAACAAAAGAAGATATAGTTCTATGAACTGCATTTTACTTTTTTACTCCAAATGGTTTTGAGCTTTGAGGTTCTTTCTTCTTGACAGGTTTTGTTTTGAGATAAGATGAGACATGCAACTCCCATATTCCTCTCTCCAAACCTAATGACCGTGCCTGTTGTCATCTTGGTCCTAAGCAATGGAATCCCTTCCCTATCCATTCCCACCTCTTTACCTTGCTCAGTAAGCCCTCTTTGATGCAATTTATGGTCATCTGTCCTAATATCCCTCCTTTTGTTTAAGAGTTAATTCTTAACTGATAAGAGTTGAGATGTTTCATTACATCAAGGCAAATTGTTGTGTGTTATTCCTCTTTGCCAGGAAACAATCTTAGACTTTGTGGAATATTTGTTTCCTGGTGCATATTATGTTTCTCAGTTATGCGCATAGACTTGGTGAGGGGAACACTTTCCATTGTTTACCCTATGTTTCCAGTTTCCAGCTACAGTAGAATACTCACTCAACTGCTTGTATTAAGAAGTAAATGTTACATAAAGGATATTCTCCATCACAATATGGATGGTGGGGTGATCGGGGCCATATCAAGCAAGTTGTAAGAAAGCAAATAATCATGAGAATAAGAACGGAACTTTGCAGTTTTATAGCACCTTTAAGATTAAAAAAAATACCCCTAGCACTTCACAGGTGGACGTAGAGAAAATAAGTGCTGAGCCAGAAATGGTTTGGAGGGGTGCCATAGGCTTGGCTCAGGAAATAGGTTTTGTAGAGAAGATAAGGGAGGTGGAGAAAATTCCAAAGTGTAAGAGGCAGCAATTTCTACCACCTACGATGTAATGAAGGGAAGGAGATGGCAAAATAAGCCCAAAGGCAGAGCAACAGAAAAATCTCATACGATTTTGTTTTATTCTCGAATTAGACTTGGTGTCTCCTGCTGGGCCAGAATCTATTGCACATCTTCTAGTTATTCTTGAGAAGTTGGGAGTTATTTGTCTTCTTGAACCATTGCAATGCATGTGTTGTGGGCAGATACACAATGCTGTATGGAGAGGAATCCAGGATTTTGACCCAGCGTCACTGAAGGAATGGTGATACATTTCCAGGTCAGGATGGAGACTGGATTGAATGGAACTTGTAGGTTGTGTTGCTCCCATGTACGTGTTTCACTCATCCATCCAGATTGTAGTGGTCGTGGGTTTGGAGGGTGCTGTCTAAGGGGACTTGGTTAATTTCTGTGTCAAACTAGTGTTGCCCACAAGGCCCCAGTAGTACGGATCATTCCAAAGTGAATGATATTCTTGACCTGCTGTGGGACAATGATAAATGAAATTACAGCAAGAATTATATTCTGTCAAAACAAACTAGCTGTTAGTGAGGCTTTTGTAGAATACATCTTCAAATTAAAGAACCTCTTTCGTCGGTGTGCATAAGACATGAGCCAAGTAATCAACTTTGGGTACAGGATCCTGGGAGACTTAAATACCAATAAGATCCACGCCAGGCTCTTCAGCAAAAGGCATCAATCAACATTTCGAAGGATGTATGAAATTACTATGGAAATGACAGAGAGTCCAAATTATACTGTAGGTCTTTACCTGCACTGGTAGGGAGGTCCCTTAGATCTCAGTGACTTCTTGGCCATAGCAGCCATGTTCACAGTCAGATGTTTAGATGTTACCATCATTCTTGTAGCCATCACTGTCTAAATGTCCCCATTTCCTGCAAACACACTGCCCGAGGGACGGTGAGTTACATTGAAGCGGGAGCTCCATGTTGTTGTTGTGGTCATTATAAAGTTAATTCAGGACTTTGAAAGTCCTAAAATACACAAATGAAACAAAAGTTGATGCTACTAAGTAGGAAGATAAAATAGTTGTGCTCAAAGAGCAAGTAAAGCAAAGACAGACACAGATGAATGATCCATTTTGGCTTCTTGCTGAGGTCTCCACAATCATACATGCAGATGGCACAATGTCTCAGTGGTTAGTGCTTCTGCCTCATAGCACCAGGGACCCAGGTTCGATTCCACTCTCGAATGACTATCTGTGTGGAGTTAGCACATTCTCCCCGTGTTGGCGTGGGTTACCTCTAGGTCCTCTGGTTTCCTCCCACAGTCCAAAGATATGCAGGTTAGGTGAATTGACCATGGGAAATGCAGGGTTACAGGTGGGGGGTGGTTCTGGATGGGATGCTCTTTGGAGGGTCAGTGTGGACTCGATGGGCTGAATAGCCTGATTTTACACTGTAGGGATTCTATGATTCTAAATCTTGAGCTAATCTGATTCACTCCCTTGCTATCAAGAAATCGATCAAGCCATTGGATGTAGCAATGTCTATTGGCCCCAGCAATATCCTGGCTGTAGTACTGAAGACTTATGCTCCAGAAATAATAGCTCCCCTCATCAAGCTGGTCTAGTAGACCCACAACATTAGAGTCTGTCCAACAACGTGAAACGTTAGACAAAAAAGTTGAAATTACTGCAGATGCTGGAAATCAAAAACACAAACAGAAATCTTCTGGATTCTGAAGAAGTGTCACTGGATCTGAAACATTAACTCCACTTTCTCTCCACAGATGCTATCAGACCTGCTGAAGCTTTCCAGCACTTCCTCTGGAAAATTAAACGAGTATTTCCAGATTAACAAAAGAGGGCCAATCCGATCAGGGTGATTGGTGAGGCCACTTTTAAAATATTGTGTACAATACTGGTTGCCCTGCTATATGGAGGATGTTGTTAAACTAGTAGCCGTACAGAAAAAAAAATTATTAGGATGATGCAGGGACTGGAGGGTTTGAGTTATAAGGAGAGGTTGGATAGGCTAATACTTCTTTTTCCCTAGACCGTTAGAGGCTGAGGGGTGGCCTTACAGAGGTCTATAAAATCATGAGGGGCATCGATAAGGTGATTTATCAAGGTCTTTTTTCCAAGAATAGGGAAATCCAAAACTAGAGGGCATAGCTGTAAGGTGAGAGAGGTAAGATTTAAAAGGGACCTGAGGGGCAACCTTTTCACACAGAGGGTGATGTGTGTATGGAATGAACTGTCAGAGGAAGTGGTAGAAAAGGGTATAATTACAACATTTAAGAGACATTTGCACAGGTACGTGGATAGGAAAAGTTTAGAGGGATATGAGCCAAATGCAGGCAACTGGGACTTGTTCAATTTAGGATACCTGGTCATCATGAATGGAGGGACAGAAGTGTTAGTTTCTGTGTTCTAAGGCTCTATAATTACTCACCCATCAGCCTGCTCTTAATCATTGTCAAAATGACGGGAGATGCCTTAAATAATACTGTCAAATAACACGTACTCAGTAGTAATCTCTACAGTGATGCTCACTTTGGGTTTTGCCAGGGCCACTCAGCTCTAGACCTAATTACAGCGCTGGTCCAAAGATGGACAAAGAGCTGAACTCCAGACATGAGGTGAGAAGGACTACCCTTGATATTGAGATGACATTTGAGCAATTATGAAGCATTCAGGAGCTCCAGCAAAATTTAGGTCAATAGGTATAAGGAGAAAATGATCTATTGGCTGGAATCATGCCCAGCTCAAAGGAGGATTGTTGTGGATATTGGAAGCCAATCATTCCCAGGACTCACTGCACAGGTTTCTCAGGGACCCAATCATTTTCAGTTGCTTCACCAGTGACTTCTCCACCTTCATTGTTCAGAAGTAGCAATGTTTGCACACTAATTATTAATATTTGCAATTCCTTAAATTCTAAAGTAGTTTATGCCAGCATGCAGTAAGACAAGAGAAATTCAGACTTAGACTGATAAGAGCAAATAGTATTCACACCCGGCAATCACCATCTCCCATAAGAGAATCTAAGCATTATCTCTTGACAGTAACATCACTGAATCCTCCACTATCAACAGTCTCTGAATTGCACTTGATCAGAAACCTAATTGGACCAGGTCTATAAATACTGTTGCTACAAAAGCAGGTCACAGAAACAGAATTCTGTGCTGAGTAACTTTCCTTATGACTCCTCACTATCTACAAGGTATAGACAGCAGTAGATGTCAGAGGTAGCTCATAGGGCCCCAAAAGACTTTTACATTATTCAATGCTGAACTGATCTTTGACTCCAAATCCATTTTCTCATCTACTCCATATAGCCCTTGATTTCCTGAGAGAAGTAAAATGTGTTTGCCTCAGCTCCAACAAGGTACCATCCACAACCTTTGACAATGGAGAAGTCGAAAAATTCACAATCCTTTCAGTGAAGAAATGTTTCCTCAGCTCAGTCCTAAATACTCACCCTTCTTGGAGGACTCTGACCCCCAGCCTCCAAGCTCCAGCTTCTCAGCAAAGGGATCAAACCCATAGCAGTGTACGCAGTTAAATCTTCCAGAATCTCGTATGTTTCAATAAGATCACTTCTTTTAATACAGTTAGGTTTGGGTAATCAATGCTGCTAGTGCTTAAGTTCCAGGAACAGAATAAGACAAAAACCTAGGAGATGGTTAGCTTGTATTAGTGAATGTAAAAGTTCCAAGAGTACAATTAAAGATGAGATGAAATATTATCCAGTTATCTTGGACAACATTTATTCAACAACCAACACCAAAAACAAGTTGTTCATTGACTGAAAAAACAACTGCAGATGCTGTAAATCAGAAACAAAACAGGCATGACCGGAAAAGGTCAACAGGTCTGGCAGCATCTGTTGACAGAAATCAGAGTTAACTTTTTGGGTCCAGTGACCCTTCCTCGGAATTCCGATCTGAAGAAGGGTCATTGGGCCCGAAACATTAACTCTGATTTCTCTGCACAGATGCCTGCTGAGTCTTTTCCAACAATTTTTGTCTCAGGGAATGCAGTGCATAAATTGATTCCTGTCTTACAAGGAAGGCTGCAGTTCGAAAGTAATTCCTTGGAAGGTAAAGCACTTTGGAACACCCTGAGGTTGGAGAAGATGCGATACAAAATGCAACTTCTTTCCTGAGGCATTTGTTAAAATGAAAGGTTCCAAGCACAGGTTGGGGAGATCAATTACAATGCTGCTGTCGCCCAACAGAGGGTGCGATTAGATCGGAAATTAACTTCAACAACAATTATTAAACTGCAAGCAACTGGAACACACACGCGAAGTTATTGTTAAAAGAAAACTAGTGTCTGTTTAAGTAAAAAGTCAGAGAAACCTTCAGAGACGTTGGTGATATCTTGAAATACATCTCACTTTGTTACTGGCGTATGTCACGCTTGGTTTTTGTGGGCTGATGCTATGAGATGTATTTTTAGCCCCAATAAAAGGCTCAGTTTCAGTTTTGTATTTAATCAGTTTGAAGCTGCAATCGCCAATAAAGCAGGTTGAAAAGCGTCGCCGATTCTCACCATTTGCTTTGGGTCTAAAGAGGGGCAAATAGAGAGAGATCGACAACTTGTCTGGGTCTCACCTGGCCCGAGTTCCCAGGTGAGTGTTAGTAGCAAGGAATCGGTGGGAAGTGTTGTGATGGTAATGATTTGAGAAAGGGGTCTGTTCCGGCTTGTAAAGATGTAAAATATAAAATGGCTGCTTTGGTTTAAAAAAGAGGAAGTTTGTTAAACAGCATCGAAGACATTTTATATTTTCCTAACAGTACAATGTCTCTTTCTTCTATTTTAGTGCATTTTTCATGGTAAACATTGTTATCAGCGTTCCCTATTTTCGCCGGGGGGCACAGTTAACAGTGATGTATTCATATTTTGTTCCATATTTGAAGGACGCTTTAGTCCCTTAATTAAATCTGGCAGAATGAGCAGTTCAGCTTTCAACTGAGGCGCTCGTGTGGTTGTCTCCCCCCTGTTCCAGAGGCCAGAGGTTAATTCGAAAAATTTCTTACAGTTTTTAAACTGGAGTGCTATAACTGTGAAAGCTGGAGAAATTGTAAGGCTGATCCATGTGCTACTTACACACTTTGTTGTCGTGGAAACTTATGAACTATTTTGAAAATAGATGTTGTTTATATATTTTGAATAGATGTAGTTGTGGTTGTGTTCCAGTAGAACTGTTGTTGTAGATGCAACCTTTAGTAGGCTCTACAGCTGTTGGCACCTACTGTACTCCCAGAATATAATACATAGGCTTGTGACAATATAGTGGATTTGAGCAGGGAACTGATCTGCCTATGCAATTTTATCTTCAACTGCCATTTAATAGTATTCAAAAATATAAATGCAACAGGTAATTTTGTTAGTAAAGTCCCATTTAGATCAACTAACTTAGTGTATTAATAATGTGTAACTTTAAACACAACAACATACAGTACCAACTACTGTATGGATGGATACAGTTGCAGTGTGCAGTTATGCAAATTACTGGTTTGTTTTGTATTGTATTCGCAGCAATATAATTCATATCATTTTTGCATTCATGCAAAGTAGCTTTGAGTGCACATTGTTGCAGGAGTCTAACAAAGAAGTATGTAATCGCCTTGTAATACATAACCAGTATACAGGTGACTATGTGAAGCTAATTTAACTTCTATAGTTTGTTGGCAGTGGAAATTCAGCCGTAGAAGTCATGGAATTTGCAAAAAGATATTGAAACAGGAAATGCTGAAAATAGTAATTCGGGCAGAGAGAAATACTGCTTAATCTGTTAAGTGTTTTTTGTTTTTTATCTTACCTGCTGTATTTTGCGTTTGGAACTGAAAAAAAATTAGAACATTCCTTGTTATAATTTGGGTTAGGCTTATAAATAAGCTGAATAGATTTAAGTCGTCCTGCCCCTAAAATATTGAATGAATACTCAAATCTCCCTGTATTTCTCATTGAATAATTGTTGACTCTAGATCCTTAAAAATCTTGCGTGGGAAAGACATGTCCTAAGTATTGAATGATCAGGTGTTTAAACGTTACACAGAAATGCTGAAAATTTTGTGCCTATACTATTCTGAAAGGACACTTTGCCGTACAGTGGTAGAGTCCCTACATCTGGCTTCAAGTCCCACCTGCTCTGGAAGTGTGTCATAGCATATCCGAACAGGTTGATAGAAAATGTCTATATCACACTGGATTAGGACTCTTATGGTGCTGTGGTCGTGTCCCTACCTCTGTTCCATAAGGTCTGTGTTCACATCTCACTTGCTAAAAGAGACATATGTAAGAATATTGATTTTTAAAAAATTACTCTGTATTTTCCTCTGTGAACTTTGTGAGTGAATGATTTGAAGGTGCTTAAGGATCTTTGCATGTTTCCTTATGGGATGGTCAAAACCTATTAGATCTGTGACTGTAAGACTTCTTGATCAGCTACTTGTGGCCTAGCAATTGTTAAAAGGTTTTTACTGAACGTTTGCACTGCAGTTATTAATTTGAAAACTCAGCTTATCCAAGATTGACTCTCAGTTTTTGAGTCAATACTAAAGCTTTGCTGAGCCAAGGTCTAAAGGCTTCCTTGACTGCCGGCTCAAGACAGACCCTAAATCATTACTAAGCCATTTCAAGCATTGGAGTGAGTCTCCCAGGGTAATACTTAAGGTTAGTACATTGTTACAAACTTTTTTTCCAAGCAATCATATTATTCAAATTTGCGTCATAAAATTGAAACACTACTCATAATTTCAATTCGTGGGTCCACTACTCTCAAGGTGTCATTCTTTATAGGCCACTTTGATTAAGTTATAGGGAAAGGAGTAGGCCATTTAGCCACCTCAAGCCAATTCAACAGTTAATTACAGCATGAGCTAATTTGTATTTGAAATCTATTAAACTGTCTTTGATTGATATACCTTGACAGCCTTAGCCAATAAAAATCCCTCAATTTCAACCTTGAACTCTGAAAATGGAAAATTCAGTCTTTTGGGAGAGAGCATTTCCACATTTCCACTGTCCTTTGTCGGAAAAATGCTTGCTAATTTCACCCCCGATAGCAAAGCTCTAGTTTCAAAATTGCACCACTTTGTGCTGCACTTTCCCCACAGTTGCAATAACTTCTCTATTTATTCCATCAAATTCTTTTACAGTTTTAAGCAATTCAATTTGATCACCCATTACCTCAAGGATTTATGAAACAGGTTCGTGCAACATCTGCTCATAATGTAACCCTGGTGTAATTTTGTAAAGTATGCTGTATATTTTATCCAAGACCAAAACTGAGTTTTCTGAAGTGTGATGTCCAGAGCTAATCTAGTATGATGTCTGATCAAGGCTCTGTACAATTCAAGCATGGCTTCCTCTCCTTTGTATTCGAGCCATGTTGAAGCAACGGTCAACTCCCCAATGACGTTTACATGTTGTACGTGTAGCTTTAAAAGAGCTAATCTTTAAGGACTACATATGCTGTATGTATAAAAATTTGGAAATCTGCCTGCCAGTTTGATTTACATTTGCAAGCTGCGCACAGAGAAATCAATTGATTTGTTGTAAAGTGTATTTCATACCTTATAATGTGTTTTACTGTGCTAAATAAACTAACCCATGGAGTTGCTCAATCCCCACTGAGCAATTGATTATTATTCTATTATCATTAATGTGACACATCATCTTAAAGTGATTTTGTGATTGAACACTTTTTGCTCAACTGTAGTTTTAGTTCTCTTGTTATTTGGAAAATGTATTGATGTGTCTACTTAATTTGAAAGTAAATAACTTCACACTTCCCCACGTTGTGATTTGGAGTTCAGTTTTGCCCACTGAATTAATTTGTTTAAGTCCTTTTATAAATTGCTATTTCTACCGGAAGAACAACCTTCCTGTCATCATTAGCAAACATGGAGTTAAAACTCTGTGATCCTTCACTTAAGTCATTGATACAGATAATCAAAAGCTGAAAGTCTGATGCAGATCCCTGAGGAATATCAATTGCTACTTTCTGCTAAACCAGTAAACTACCTATAGTTTTATTTCTGTATCTGGTTCTACACTTTATTCCACAACTTAATCCCATTCTCTCTTTCAGCGAGTACTATTATGTCGAGATAATGGGGTTTATGCAAAATAAACAGCAAAACTGTTGGTTTACTCAATCTGCTTTTCTGAGTTCCCTTAAATGTTCAAGGGGACTACTGCCATTGTAACAGTACATACTAATTAAATGTATGTGGGGTTCTGCTTACCATGCACAAGCTCGTGTTTGGATTAAAGTTCTACATTAATCACCTACTCTTACACTACACTTTTGTGCCACTACTTTAGAATTAATCTCAATTAAGAGATTGTTCATGATCTAAGATAACTCGTGATATACTGATTTAATGCATTTCTTCCCTAAACTCTGTGATGGTCTCTGGAAGGTATTTTATTTTCTGTACAGTGGAACAATGTAAATACAAAGTGTTTGTTCATATCTATCAACCATGGGAAGAATGGATCTTTGGTTTGAACAGTGAAGGCGCAGTCATGGGAGGTGGAGGCTGTGATCTGTTTCTGGATGAATCGACTATGATGAATGGTTTGACTTTCACCATTTGTATCTGCAAAAGCTTCAAATAAAAATATGGTGTTAATAAAGTCATGGCACTTGAATCTAACCTAGTTCAGTCGATTCTAAGTTACTAGAATCATTCCGGTTCTAATGTTTGAGCCATCTTAAAATACACTGCTCAGTTTACACAGTTACTTACCATATCGTTTAGACTTCAGAATTATTCTAATGGTAAATATGCAAATCCTAATACTAATTGATATTCATTTTGCTGGTAATCTTACAGTCACAAGCACTGTTCCACAGTAAAGGAGTCCAGCGTTATTGTCTAGTTAATATTTTAATTCTGTTTGCATTAATTGGAGTGCTTTTTTTCCAAATATATTTGTTAGTTTGGATAATAATCCAGTTGTTCAGGCTGCTTTCTAACCAGACACTTGGTCAGCTGAAGTGACGTGTGATTGACAGCTTACAATTTCACCCACACACTGTCCGAAGAGCACAGACAGACCTATTAGGATTGCCAACTCCACACATATTTCTGGAGGTCTCAACACATAAGCCGTTGCCTGCAGATGCCTTGCCCAGTCAAATATTTTACTCCTACATATGTAATACCTCTATAATTAGTAAAGAAAAATGTTCAAATACAAAGAGAAAACACATCTTTTTTTGAAAAGGTGTCCTTCCATGATGATTCTCCTGTGTGTTGATCACCGCAGTATAGACATCTAGGAACAGGCATAGGCTTTTCAGCCCATTTAGCCTGCTGCAGCATTTGCTATGACCATGGCTGATTGACTGCTTATCCCACACTGTCCCCATAACCTTGAGCACCATTAATAATCAGAAATTAATCAGCCTCTATTTTAATCATACTCAAAGACATAGCCTCCACAGTCTTTTCTGGTGGAGAATTCCAAAGGTTCACAACCCTCTGACTAAAAAATATTTTCCGCCTCTTGATCCTAAATGGCATTCACCTTTTAAATTGTGACCCCTGGTTCCAGACTCCCTAACAAGGGGAAATATCTTATCTGCATCTACCGCTTCTAGCCCTTTTAAGTATTTTGTGGGTATCAATGAGGCCACCTCCCCATTCTTTGAACATCAGAGAATAGAGGGCCAGTTCCCTAATTTCTCTCAGAATAGTTCTGACATCGCAGAAACAAGTCTGTTCAACCTGTGTTGCACTCTCTCTATGGCAATATTATCCTTGCTGAGGAAAGGAGACAAAAACTGCACAAAGTACGTCTGGTGCAGTTCAACCAAGCTTCTATATAATTGAAACAAGATTTCACTATTGTGTTCAAATCGTCATGCCATAACGGCTAAATGTTAGTCTTCAGTGCCATGATGTAAAGGACACAGACGTCCCTTTCTACATCTACTCTTTTCAACTTCTTGCTATTTAAGAAATACTCTGCACATCGCTCCCTCCTATCAAAGTGGATAACTTCAATTTTTTCCGTATTAAATTCCACGCCATGATCTTGCCCATTCGCTAAGCTTGCCCTAATCCTTGTGAAGCTGCTTTGCATAGAGTCATAGAGGTAAACAGCGTGGAACCAGACTCTTTGGTCCAACACGTCCATGCTGACCAGATATCCTAAACTGATCTGGTCCCATTTGCCAGCATTCGGCCCATATCTCTCTAAACCCTTCCTACTCATGTACCCATCCAAATGCCTTTTAACTGTTGTAATTGTACCAGCCTCCACCACCTTCTTTAGCAGTTCATTCCATAACCTCTGCGTGAAAATGTTGTCCCTCAGGTCCCTTTTAAATCTTTCCTCTCTTACCTTAAACTTATGCCCTCTAGTTTTGGACTCCCATACCCTGGGAAAAAGACCTTATTGTTCACCCTATCCTTGCCTCTCATGATTTTATAAACCTCTGTAAGGTCAGCCCACAGCCTCCGATGTTCCAGGCAAAATAGCCCCAGCCTGTGCAGCCTCTTCCTTTAGCTCAAGCCATCCAATCCCAGCAACATCCTTATAAATCTTTTCTGAACCCTTTCAAGTTTAACAATGTCTTTCCTATAGCAGGGAGACCAGAACTGAACACAGTATTTTAAAAGTGGCCTGAACAATGTCCTGTACAACCACAACATGATGTCCCAACTCCTGTACTCAATGCACTGACTGATGAGGGCAAACATGCTAAATGCCTTCTTTACCACCCTGACCACATGTGACTTGACTTTGAAGAAGTTATGCACCTGCACCCCTTGTCTCTTCATTCAGTAGCACTCCCAAGGGCCCTACCATTAACTGTATAAGCCCTGCCCTGATATACTTTACCAAAAATGCAACACCTCACGTTTATCTAAATTAAGCTCCATCTGCCATTCTTCTTGGCCCATTGCCCCATCTAATCAAGATCCCATTGTATTCTGAGATAATGTTCTTCACTGTCCATACATGACCAATTTTAATGTCATCTACAAACTTACTAACCATACCTGCTATATTCACATCCAAATCATTTATGTAAATAATGAAAAGCAGTGGACCCAGCACTGATCGTGGCAGCACATCGCTGGTCACGGGTCTCCAGTTCAAAAGACAACCCTTTACCAACACTTTCTGTCTCCTACCTTCAAGCCAATTTTCTATCCCCTTGTATTCCCTGTGACCTAATCCAGCTAACTAGTCTACCGTGTGGAACTTTGTCGAGCGCCTTGCTGAAATCAGTGTAGACAATGTCTACAACTCTGCCCTTATCAATCTTCTTTGTCACCTCTTCAAAAATTCAATTAAGTTAGTAAGACATAACTTCCCACGCACAAAGCCATGGTGACTATCCCTAATCAGTCCTTGCCTTTCCAAATACTTGTAAATCCTGTCCCTCAGGATTCCCTCCAACAACTTATCCACCACTGACATCAGGTCTATCATCAGGTCTATCGTTCCTTGACTTTTCCTTACAGCCTTTCTTAAATAATGGCACCACGTTAGCCACCCTCCAGTCTTCGGATACCTCACTCGTAGCTGTCGGTGACACAAATATCTCAGCAAGGGTCCCAGCAATCACTTCCCTCGCTTCCCACAAAGTTCTGGGAAACAACTGACCTGGTCCTAGGTATTTATCTACCTCCTTGCATTTTAAGACCTCTAGCACCTCCTCTTCTGTAATGTAGACATATTTTCAAAGCATCACTATTTATTTCCCCAAATTCCCTAGCTTCCGTGTCCTTCTCCACAGTAAATATTGACGTGAAATATTCATTTGGTATCTCACCCATGTCCTGTGGTTTCACAGATAGATGGCCTCTTTGATCTTTAAAGTGCCCTATTCTATCCCTAGTTACTCTTTTGTCCTTAATGTATTTGTAGAATCAGTCTCTTTGGATCCTCCTTAACCCTATTTGCCAAAGCTATCTTATGTCCCCCTTTAGCCCTCTTGATTTCCCTCGTAAGTATATTCCTGCAGCCCTTATACTCCTCTAGGGATTTACTTGATCCCATCTGTCAAGCCAACAAGGCTGTATTGGTTCATGTGGCTCGGTACCACATAATATTATGTATCCACCCACTAAACCAGGGACAATCCTTTGATATTCATTGTAAACCATTTAGTTTAAAGCAACATTGCGATGGCTAGTAAACATTTTAAAAGTACCACATGCACAGAATTAGGTCACTTTTATTTTGAAAGTGAAAATTCAGGAGCTGATGTGTAAATACTTAAAATAATGCTGGCCACATGAACCTTCACTTTCCTGTTTGTTGAGGAGGCAGTACTGCAGCGGTAATGCCATTGGACTTGTAGACCAGATGCCCAGACTAATATTCTGGGGTTAAGGGTCCAAATCCTCCAATGACAGTTGGTGAAATTTGAATTCAATGAAAAAAAATGTCTGGAATAAAATGCTAGCCTAATAGTAACCACATAACCTGTGTCAATTGTTATATTAAAAAAACTATTGTGTCATCCTTACTTGATCTGGGCTAACACTCCAAATCCCCTGTAATGTGGCTGTAATCCCTCTGGGCAATGAGGGATGAGCAATAAATATTGGCCTAGGCAGCAACACCCATATCCCATGACAGAATGAAAATAATGTACTTCTTTAAGGGAATATATTGTTGTGGATAAGGGCAAAGGATCAAAGATAAGGAAAGGCAGGCATGAGATAAGATTCAGTATAACTCGGAATTTAGACTAAATTGTACCAAAAGTTAAGAAACTTACATAATACTTTCTAGGGGGTTGATCAAGTCTTCCTTACAACATACACTCCCATAAAACAATGTTTCATACAAAAATTTGGAAATAACATGTTTAGTCCCCACCCCCCAAATCATTGACATATATTGTGAACAGCTGGGGACCAGGTACTGACCCTTGTGATTAAAAATAAAGATGAGTTTTCACAATTAAATCAGGTTATAGTTACTGATGGCTAGCTTTTAATTTCCATTTTATTACTACAAGGTGCCATGCTGGGGATGATGTGACATGATCCAAATACAATTTAATCCTCTGTTTCTGATTACTTTTCCCCTCCCTCAATTTTGTATCATCTGCAAGTTGGGAAATGTTACATTTGGTCCCACCTCATTGATATATTTTGTGAACAGCTGGGGCCTCAGTACTGATCTTGTGATACTGAACTAGACATAATCTGCCAACGTGAGAATGATTGTTTATTCCTCTTCTGGTTTTTGCTGATTATGCATTACCTCCAATCCCATGTGTTTATGTTGAGCAAACTCCAGTTGGGGACAGCATTATGAAATGCTTTTTGAAAATCCATCATATACCACATCCATCGACTTCCTTTGCTCAATTTTGTTAGTAACATCCTCAAAAAACTCCAACAAGTTTCTTAAACATTATTTTGCATTTGCAAATCGCCGCTGTCTATTCCCAACCAGATCATTATTACCCAAGTGTCCATTTATCATCACCTTTACATCAGATTCCAGTATTTTCCCTCCTACTGGTGTAAGGCTAACATGTCTGAGTTCCACGTTTTCCCTCACGATCCCTTCTTAAATTGTGGTGGGACATTCCAATCTGCAGGAATTATTCCAAAGTCTGTGGAATTTTGGAAGTTGGTTGCCAAAGCGTCAACTATCTCTACAGCCACCTCCTTCAACACTGTGAGATACAAAATATCAAGTTCTGGAACTTATCAACAAACAGCACAATTAATCTCTCCAGTACAGCTTTCCTACTGAAACTAATTTCATTCAATTCCTTATTCTCCCCGGTCACTTGAATCTCTAATTCTGGGACATATTTTGTATCCTGTTCAGTGAAAGCAAATACAAAGTAATTTCAGTATTTTCTATTTCCTATTATGAATTCTCCCATTTGAGCTCTGATTAAGAGTCAAAATGTTAGCTTGCTTTCTCTCCATGGATGATGCGTGACCCGCGGTGATTTCCAGCATTTTTTTGTTTTCAGTATAAATTCTCCCAGTGCTGCCTGTCTTGAACTTATATTTATTTTAGCTATACATTTTCTTTTTTGCTTGATTGCATTCATATTCTATTTTCCCATTCCTTACCAGTTTCATGGTCCTTGTTTGGTCTTCCCAATCATCAGACTTGCTACTATTTCTGGCGACTTTGTACCTCTTTTATTATCATACAAATGCTTAACCTTCTTTACCAGCCACACATGAGTCCCCTGTTTTGAGTTTTTGCACCTTGAGGATCGTATAGTTGCTGTAGGCTGTGTAATAGTTTATTTTAAAAAATTGTCTATGTAGAGTCATGCCTTTTAATGTATTTTCCCAATCCACCCCAGTCACTTTGAGCCTCATGTCTTCTTAATTTACCTTCATGATTTCCCTCATTCAAATTTAAAATCCTTGCTCAGTTTGCACCACCTTATTTTCAATCACAATGTAAAATTCTACCATGTTGTCACTAAACCCGAAAGCTTCTTTTGCAACCAGATTATGAATTGGTCCTTTTTCATTACATAATGTATCACAGATTAATATTTACACAGAATCCTGGGTAATGATGTCTAATCCTAGTGGTATGGCAATCAATAAAAACCAGTCATCACAGTCTCTCTTCTTTCAAATCAAGGCCTCTGCAATTAATTACAACATGATTTATTTCTCCCTGGTTGTTAATGGAGTAATCATTAATTACAAACTACACTACTAGTAAAGGTGGGAACCCTTTATTTGCATTAAAGCATATGAGCACAGAACTGAGAATGTCGCTATAAGAACATTTCAGCTACATTTACATGACAACAGCAACGTTTGATGTAAAGCTAAGAATTTGCAGTGTAAATTTGCAATCAGAACAGCAGCTGATCTGAATTTGCACCAAAATGAAGAGTCTGAGCTACTCATGCAGTGCACATTTAATTTTACCAAATGTCCAAATTGTGTCATTGTACAGTTTATGTGGATCTGTACTCATTTCAAAAGCAGCTGTTGCTTCAAGTGTTTCTGTAAAGGTTTAAATTTGAATCACACAAGGGAGTTTTTTTTTAAAACGGTTCAACCATGATGATGGGTTTAGATGTCAAGAAAAGAGATTTGATGAATTCAGCCTTCTTTCAGCATTCTCAAAAAAAATGGCAAAGTGGCTTGTTTATGAGTACTTCTGAGTTTGTTGAATTTGTACATACATTTCTTGGAAATCTGAAAAAAAAAGTAGCAAAAATTTATATCTTTTAGAGGATGTTTATTCTGTATGAAACATCTTCTGTTTTTGATATATTACAGCTTTTGGCAAAACAAGAAACACTGATTTAGGTCATATGTGCAGCTGAGAAATGTGACAGAAGCAGTAATTCAGGATTGACAGCAACAGAGCAGCTCTCCAGTGCAAAGATTGAGCACTAGTTCATAGTGCACAGCCTGATAGTACACTGACAGCTGTTCTGAGACTAACAACAAAAATTAATGACCAGTGTTATGTTGTGTTACAGTTTTGGGCCCTGGGTGCCTCTGGTCACCTACATAGTTCTTCTTTACAGTCCTAAAGTTGGAAGAAGTAATATTACGCTGTATAATCTGAGTAAGATGAGTAATTCTTGAAATGTGCCTGAAAGGACAAGCCTGAATAAGAAAAGCAATTCCACTAATCAAATGAGGGATTCACATGGGACCACCAGTGCAAAGCTTGAGCAGCTTGTTGTCTAGAGTCAATGCTTTTGCTGAATTAAATTAATAATTAATAAAGACAAAGCTAGGCATGATGATGTCGATTTATTATCAATTTCAACGCATCTGGTCCACTACTGCTCTTCGGGTAGCTAAGTATTACCTGTCCTTACTTGGTCCGGACTACATGTGACCCCAAACCCAGAGCAATGTAGTTGACTCTTACTAAACAAAGAACCGTGGATGCTGGAAATCTGAAACAAAAACAGAAATTGTTGGAGACACTCGACAGGTCTGGCAGCATCTGTAGAGAGAAAACAGGGTTAATGTTTCGAGTCCAGTGACCAGTTCTGAGAAGGGTCACTGAATGTGAAATGATAATTCTGTTTTCTCACCCACAGGTGCTGTCAGACCTGCTGAGTTTCTTCAGCATTATCTGTGTTTGTTGCTGTGGTTGATTCTTTACTGCCCTCTGAAATAGTTTGGCAGGCCACTCCATACAACAGTGATTAGAGTTGAGCAACGAATGCAGGTCTTGCCAGGTACACCTATATCCCAGGAAAGTTTAAAACTAAGTTGTCTTGCATCCCTTAACAACAAAGAGCTTAAAATCTCCAGTAAGGTAAAGGTAAAGTCACTATTATCTAATCAGAGCATGGGGCCACTCTCTCATTAGAGAGAGATGTCTCCTGATGGTTTACTTTGAGGTTATCACCCCTCAGGCAAGGGGAGAGGTTGAGAAGGGGAATCCTTCATCATAACCTCAACTGGTGCGGGAATTGGACCCATGCTATTGGCATCAATCTGTATTGTAAACCAGTCATTCAGCTAACTGAGCTAACTGATTCCCAAAATTTCCAGTACACCATATTCTCATTTTATATTTTTTTTCTGTGATTGTTGAAGGAAATAATTCACATTGGTGAGGGAAAAAGAAACAATGGAATTATTATCATGTAATATGCTGGACTGGTTGGAACATAACTGAAACTTTATATCAATAACGTAGCATATTGACAATTGAGGACTCAGTTACCAGAACAGTGGCTATATAAAAGTTTGTTATGTTGACTGAGGTCCACTTCCCTAGATCTCCCAGAAGTAATGAAACTGCTTACTGTAAGCTTACAGTAGGCAAAAATCCTGGCTTTGACGGGGCTGAGGTGTTAGAGTGACAGTTATACAAAATGAGCAATCGGTTCTATATGTGCTTGTGAACAATATATAGGACAAGAAGAAAGAAACAGCCTCTCTATAAATGACTGTCTGATATCATCATATTACTGTTTACTCTGCATCTGGAATGTGTGACAATTGCTGGTATGTTGGAACATGTTTAACTGTAACGTAATTTGATTGTTGCATGAAATTACACATTAACTGACCCAGTTTAACTCTCAGGCATATCTACTGGATTGGATGGGAGTTCCTGAGTTTATTTTTGAGAACTGTAATGAGAAATCTATTGCATGATTATTACATCATGAATGTATTCGGATAGAACAGATGGTAAGTTGCATGATAAATTAAGTTAGGTACTGACCTTTAGCTGACTGCCATGTCTCTAATCCAGAGTAGATTGATGGGTTAAAAACAGGTTAACTAGGTGAAAACAGCTTGTTGAAGGTTCAACCTGGATCCTAATAGGGAAGAAACTACAACACAATATTTGGCCATTTGCAATAATTAACACTGTTATTCTTTTTACAGTTTGTGGTGATAAGTAACATATTAATAGGATGGAAAGGTATTTTCTCAGCAGCTGCTGAAGGAAATTGATGTTAGGAAAGCTTCATTCTTCATCTAATTGCTCCCTGCCTGAGCTGACTGTGCCTGATAGTCACAGGACATTTCCGTGTGTTCCATTTCATCAGCAGCCCTTATCCCATGATCTACAAAGTAGCGTGAAAGTAAATTTGCTGAACATAGTGACAAGTCCTGAAAAATGCCATTACTTTTTCTGTAGCAGTATTATAGTGGATCTAAGACAGAATCTCCAAGTTTGAGTCTCACTCCCAGGACTTGATGGCCACAGGAGCTATGTTTTTCATGCGGCCAAACAGGCTGATTGTGACCCTGCAAGTCCTTCCAGCATGCCCAAGACAGGCAGTGAGAGGGATGCATGGTCAGCCGTGCATGATGGGAACTGGTGCCCTACAGGCACAGTCTCTAGATTGAGGTAAGTGATCTCCTGATCCAGGAAAAATGAGATATGGAAAACAGGCGTAAGCACATGCTCTGTCTGCCTCATTCATCTTCATGAGGAGTCTTCTAAGTTTGTATAATCAGAATTAATTTTGTACATTTAATAATGCTACCCCTGAGATGAGAGATCAGTAGAAAATGGAGGGACAAGTTAGGATGAGTACGTAGGCTAAGTATGGGCAAACTAATGGTGGAAGAAAAAATGGCAAACCTTACAGTAGGAATGAATGAGAGGAAGATTGGCACAGGTCGAAATAGGTTGGAAATCAAAATAGAAAGACCACAGTCAATTAGTATTCATCTCAAAGAGAAAAGTAAGACTAGCTAAGACTAACTAAAGGCAGTAAAAGATTGGATCAGAACTAATAGACCTGGGACTAGTAGGTTTGATTTTTTTCAGTCCCATGTAAGATAATTTTATTTGTTTGATTTTATTTTTAAATTGAGAAAATATAATCTTGAACTGATCATTGAGTGAGGTAGCAGTGGAGGAGGATGGCTTACAATCAACCTGGACTAAATACATTGAATTATTTCAAACAGAGGCTTCTTATATATTTGGTACAGGTAGATCAACATGCCTGTTTAGGGAATTAAAGTGGGAGGCTGTCTGTACTGGCAGAACCTTTGATAAACAAGGGATGTGACTTAAGACAGGGTCTAGTTCTAGTTAAACTGTGGGTTATGACTCGCAGTGGGGTCACAGGCAAAACTGTGGGGTCACAAGGTCCAAGACAACGAAGCTGCTATGGAGCCCCAAGTGAAGTTAACTCTGTGACACCTTTTAAATCATCATTTTTTTAAATAGTGGATGTCACTTAACTGCCCAACCCTAGAGAACTGAATGCTGTTCCGAAAAAAAGAATAAAGCAAAGATTGGTTGCTTTATAATTTGCTTCCCCCTACACCTGGTATCGTTGGGCTTTACACCCAACCCCCTCCTCACTCTCAGGTCTGGAGGCTTGGGCAACTTGCAAGCACCAGACTGGATCACTATAAAAATAGGTTCGGGGAGGGCTGATTTAAGATAAATAGACAGAGATGAGAAGATATTTTAATGCAACTATTTGTCATCATCTCAAAAACAATGTCTGAAATGGTGATGGAGCAGATTCAATAATAACTTTCACCCTCTAAAGAAAACCACTGCTTTAAAGGGAACACTACCCTTTGTAAAAGTGCTGCCTCTTTAAATGCAATTATTAACTCACCGTGGTTTTTAAAACCTCAATTCTTCCAGAACTTTGTAAGTCTCTACCTCAAACTATCATCATTGCATTCCTGTAAATTTGTAGCTGTACCAATGCTCATGTAAAGCAGTTTTTCGACTCTGTGACGTCACACGCCCACTGCTGTGTGAAATGAGTTGCATCCTCAGCTGTGCAGCCAACTTACCCAGATATAATAAGGGCCATCTTTCACAAAAGGACAAAAAAAAAGCTTCAACAACAACTTGCATTTAATCGATCCTTTAATGTGATACAGGTCCCACAGAAAGCATTAAGAAACAGTGTATAGTGGCGAGTCATATAGAGAGATATGAGGTTAAGATGGCCATTAGCTTGATCAAAGTGTTAACTTTAAAAGAGAAAGTGAGCTAAAAGCTGAGAGCAATGAGAAGAGATTTCCAGGGCTTGAGATCTGGTCAATTAAAAGCTACCAGTGATGGAGCAAATGCGTAAGAGGCCAGAATTATGTCATTGCAGATATCCTGGAGGATTGTGAAGCTGGAGGATATTTCCGTTATAAGGAGGGATGAGGCCATGGAAGAATTTGAAAACAAGAATGAGAAAGCTGTAGGTCAGTGAGTACAGGGATGATAGAGGAATGGGACTTACTGTGAATTGAGACATGGGCAGTTTTGGATGATCTCAAATTTACGTAAGATATTTGGTGGGAGACCAGCCAGGAATGTGTTGGAATAGTTGAGTCTAGAGGTAACCGAAGTTGTATTAGCAGTTGAGCTGAGACAGGCTTCTAAAAAAAAGGAAAATTGATATACTCTACAAAGTATCACATAGTCTAGCAACTCACCATAAATGTGTGTGGGTGGAAGGGGCTGAGCCAGAAGAAACAGAGGGTCAACCCAGGGCTTTGTATACATCATACTCATGGCTCTATAAATATTGTCTTTACAGTACAGGCCCTAGCACTTGACTGTGTGCATACGTCTGGATTTTCCTTGGCTGGTCATTTTTTTTCATACATATTTGATTTCACTGCTTGAAAACATCCCACGTTTGCAATAATGTTTTCAAATATAAATGTTCTTTTTCATGCCTTACCTCAAGCAGAGACCTTTGGAAATTGGAGCAATTTCTGTTGGTCAAATATACTCCTCTTCCATTTCTGTAAACCTCATCTTGTAATGAGGAGCATCATACTGTTCAGAGCCAACTCACTATTTTTGTACTTTACCTATATATGTATTCATGCATGGGATGTGAAGGCAGGAATTTATTACCCATCCCCAGATGCCCTTGAACTGAGTGGTTTGCTGAGCCATTTCACAGGATGGCTAAGCGTTAACCACATTGCTGTTGGTCTGGAGTCACAAATAAGCCAGGCAAAGATGGTAGATTTCCTTCTCTAATGGACATTAGTGAACCAGATGGGTTTTTACAACAATTGGCAATGATTACTTGGTTACCATTGGGGTAGCTTTTGACTCCAGATTTTTATTGAATACACATTTCACCAATTTGAGCTGAAGCCTGGATAACATTAACCCAGGGTTCTGAATTACTAGTTCTGTACCACAATGCCACTCCCTCCCCAGCAGTTATAGGTGTAAAAGGTGTTGGCCTCTTTTTCTTTGTCTGTAAGTTGGTTTCATGACAAAGCACTTAGCTATCCTTAAATACTTGAATCCATACCAACCTGTTGCATTGATCCTCTGGAGGTTCTTGATGATTCCGTGTAAAGTCTTCCATGAGCTAATCTTGGGAAACAGCATAAAGGATGGATGTTTTTCATGATTTTAGAATATCCCATTGTACTTTTTAAAAATGTAGTAATTGTTTTCACGTTGAGACCATGTAAACAATTTGGGTTAAAGCAAGTTCCCACAGACAGCAATGTGATAACTAACCAGACAATCTGTTTTGGTGATATTGGATGAGGGATTCTTCTTTTCCACTTTGTCTTTGAATCTTTTACATTCACTCGAGAGAACAGACAGACCCTCTGTTTAACAGATCATCTGAAAGATGGAATTGCAGAAACTAGATGAAAGCCCAGGTCAACTGGGCGAAAAAATCCTGAAAATTGAAAGATATCTGGAAACAGGTCATCCTGAACAGTTGAATGGACTGTAAATGAGGGATCCACTGCAACTTTCCAACTAGGCAGAAGTAAGCAGCAACATATGTTTATGTGCATTAGTTATTGTGGGTGACAGGACTGATTTGAGAGAGTGATTAGTAAAGCATAGAGCGTCCTAAGCTTTATTAATAGGAGTCATAGGGAACAAGAGCAAGGGAGCTATTTTCCTTGTACTTGTATAAGAGATTATGTTAACCTTAGCTGGAATATTGCATTCAGTTTTGGGCACCACAAATTACAAGGGATTTGAAAGTGTTGGAGAGAGTCCAGAAAGGATCCATGAGAATACTAACAAGGAACAGGAGGAGGTTATTCAGCCCCTTGATCTTGCTCTGCCACGCAATACGATCATTGCTGATCAGACTGTAATTTCTGCATTCTTACCAACTCCCTATTACCTTTTAACCCCTTATTTAACAAAAATCCAGTTCCCTGTGTTTTAACTTTCAAGGACTCAATTACAATGTTTAAAAGATTTTTGGGTAAGTACTTGGATAGAAACGGTTTGAGGGATATGGGCCAGCAGCAGGCAAGTGGGACTAGTTTAGTTTGGGATTGTGTTCGACAAAGAGTGGGTGGAATGAAGGGTCTGTTTCTGTGCTGTATGACTCTATGACTCAGCTTCCATCACCTTCTCAAGAAGAATATAAAGACTCTCAGCATTTGAGAGACAAAACATTTGCTTCATCTCTGTTTTAAATGAGCAAGCCTGATTCTCAAACTGTGATTCCATGTTCTACATTCTCCACAAGGAGGAAGCGTCCTCTCTACATTCACCATATAAAGGCCCTTCTGGATCTTTATGCGTTTCAATCATGTTGCTTCTTTCTCTTAACTCCAGCAGATACAAGCCTATCCTATCCAATCATTCCATATAATACAATACACCCATTCCACATGTTTGTTTGGTAGACCTTCTGTGAACTGTTTCCAATTTATTTATTATATCAACAATTACAGTGACTGATACTGTGTGCAGTAGCCCAGAGGTCGTCTCACCAGTGCCATGTAGAACTGAAGCATAACTTCCTCAATTTTTGTATTTAATTCCCCTGTCAACTGACAATTACATTCTGTTAGTTTCCCTAATTACTTAGTGTACCTGAATACTAATCATTCCAGGTGCTTTAGTAAGGAAGATAGGTTAGAGATGTTAGGACTGTTTTCTGATGAGAAAATAAGACTAACAGGGTAAATATGTTCAAAATCACGGGATGTTACAGACAGTTCAGATATGGTGAAATGCTGCCAGGTTAAGAACAAGAAGGCACAGATTTAAAGAAGTTGGCAAACAAAGTAATAATGATAAGTGAGAAAGCTTCTTTGGGCAGAAAGTGGGTAAGGCCTGGAATATACAGCCCTTCATGGAGATACATCAGCTGTGGCTCTCAAGTGGGAATCGGGCTGTTACCTGAAACGGGAGAATGTGTGGTGTTACAGGGAAAAGGCAAGAGAATTTCAATAACTGAATTGCTCATTTGGAAATCTGGTGCTGACATGATGGGCCGAATGACCTTTCTGTGCTGTAACAATTCTGTGACTCACTGCTCTGTTCCTTTCTGTTGAGTCTGATGTGTTACCTTTATGGAGCCAGGAGAAGCTGCAGTGCTCCAACAAGCCTCAAGAGGGAATTGACAATCCTGCCTACTTCAGAATTCTATCCTGCTGCTCTCCTCCCCTGAAATCGTCCCAAATCCTCCTTCTCTGCCACTGATCTAGAAGCTGCCAGGCTGTTACAGATCACCCTGCAGTTCACCTGAAGCTGGTGCTTGATCTCCTCTTCAAGCCTGCTTGGGCAAGGGTGCATTGGCACTGAAGGCTTGGCAGTTTAAATTGGCATGACCTTCTTCTGGCTCTATAATAAAATCATGAGGGACATGGAGAGTGTGAATAGTCAAGGTCTTTTCTTCAGGGTACAGGCTTCCAAATTAGACGGCATAGGTTTATGGTGAGAGGGGAAAGATTTAAAACGACCTAAAGAGCAAACTTTACACATGTAGGGTGATGTGTGTATGGAATGAATTGCCAGAGGAGGTGGTGAAGGCTGGTACTATTACAACATTTAAAAGGCATCTGGATGGGTACATGAATGGGAAGGGTTTAGAGGGACATGGGCCAAATGCTGGCAAACGGGACTAGATTAATTTAGGCTATCTGGTCCCAGTGAGTTGGACTGAAGGGTCTGTTTCTGTGCTGTACACCTCTATGACTCCATGACTGGGCCATTTACCATTGCAAACTAACTCCTCACCAAAACCTGCCCCAAAGTGAGTCTTCCCTCCATTGGGCTGTGGTGATAGTGTTGTTGTAAATGTGGAAATTCAGAGTGAAGATGTACAGCAACAGACCGTGATGTGTACAGCATGGTGACAGGCAAGTAAGAAGTATCTGGCATCAATATCAAATTGAGCATTAATGTCATCGGTGACTCAACTTGCAGGTGACCCTGTTTATTTTACGTGCCAACAACTGTCACTGAAAACGATATGGAGCATATTTCAGGAGCGACATTTCTTCAGTGTCCCGAAAAAAAGGTCCCACAATGACTGGCAGCCACTGCATTCCCCACTCACAGTGTGGCAATGCTGTTGTGATTACTTAGTGAAACAGATTTCTGCCCTAATTTAGTGTGGAGCATGTGGAAGGTGTGACCTTTGGGACTGTTTCTTACGAGTAAAGCACCTCCCAAAAACAAGCAGGAGGTTAAGGGCATTTTTACAGGATAACCTTCTCCAAACACAGCAATGACTATGACAAGTACAGACAACTAGGGTCACACCAGCTAATTGTTTGATTGCTTTTCATTTTCTTTTTATTCATTTATGCAATGTGGTCAACAACGATTATTCCTTGCTCGTTCCTAATTGTCCTAGTGAAGGTGGTGGAGAATTGTCTTCTTGAATCTTGATGGGGAGGCAACAGCCTTGTGGTATTATTGGCAGACTATTAATCCAGAGACCCAGGTAATGTTCTGAGGACCTGAGTTCGAATCCCGCCATGGCACATGGTAGACTTTGAATTCAATAAAAGTCTGGAATTAGGAGTCTAATGATGACCAGGAATCCATTGCCGATTATCAGGGAAGAAGAAAACCATCTGGTTCACTAATGCCCTTTAGGGAGGGAAATCTTACCTGCCTTTCTTACCTGGTCTGGCCTACATGTGACTCCAGACCCACAGCAATGCGGTTGACTCTTAACTGCCCTCTGGGTAATTAGGGATGGGCAATAAATGCTGGTCTAGTCAGCGATGCCCTCATCTCTTCAGAAAAGCCTCATGCTAGTTGGAAGGGAGTTCCAGACTTTGCCCCAGTGACAATGAAGGAATACTGATATCGTTTCAGACCAGGATGAATGTATCTTGGAGGGAACTTGCAAATGTTGGATGTCCGTGCATCCTTCTGGCCAATAAAAGTCATGAGTTTAGAAGGTGCTTTCAAAGGAGCCTTAGCAATTTACATGCCACTGTGCCTCAGTGGTGAAAGGGGTGTATGTTGAAGGTGATGGATAGGATGCCAACCAATTGGCCTGATTTACCTGTCATGTCAAGTTTCCTGAGCTTTCTGTTTTTATCATTACTTTGTTTATTCTGTTGTTTGGTTGGTAGCTTGGATAACCTGACTGCCAATGAGGTTAATTGTTCATGTGAACGAAATAATGAACAATAGTTTGTTCATTTTGTAGGTTGCACTTTTATTTTGTTGCATGCCATGTGAATAATTTGAGGTATGCTTATTATGCTTATTTATGCATAGTCGTGAACTGTGGTTATTGTTTGTCATACTAGCAGCTTTATTTTAAAACAGAAATTTTCGATATTTTTCAATTTGGAATCATTCATTTTATTAAATTCTTGTCTGACTTTACAGTTATAGGACTAGAATGTTACACTTCAAGCCTCCTTGGCGTCAGCCATGTCTACTGATAATTTACATCTTTCTGCATCAGATGGTAGGGGTCACATCTCACTGCTGGGATGAAAGAAGACAATTAGGATCAGCCTTGGTACCCTAGCCAATATTTATCCTTCAATCAATAACATAAAAAGCAAATTAACTGGCTATTGGAACCTTGTTGTTTGAGCTCATTGTGTACAAATTGGCTTCTGTGTTTCACTTGAGAGATCCCGAGGTCATGACAGGTGCTATATAAACGCTTTGTTTTCTGGATTATATTTAGCCTCTATTTTGTTCATTTCCAGGATGTATTTGGAGCCCTCCCAGATTTGCTGGAGTGAGCCCAACTTCCTCCTTGTCATACATACTTAGCTACATTCCAGGTCAGTTTGGCTTGCATTCATTGTTACCTATGTATTTCATTCCCATGCCAAGGCATTCACTTTATCACCATGAACCTGAGCATATCTCTCCTCCTTGTACTCATGATGTTGACTCAGATACAAGAAAGAGCTGGCATTTATTCAATGTCATTCATGATCCTTCTTAAAACTTGTTCAAGGGACATGAGCATCACTGGCTGGACTGGCATTTATTGCCCCTGAATGGAGTGACTTGCAGTTCTGTTTCAGAGGGCAATTGAAAGTCAACCACGTCACTAGATATGGTCACATTGAAGGCCAGACCCGGTCAGAATGAGAGAGTTCCTTCCCTAAAACAGCGGGTCCGCAAACTGTCAAGAGACTTAGTTGTGGCTTTTCATTTGCCCTAATATCATTTGTCAGAAAAAAAATGCATTATTTCCACAAGCTGATCTTAAAGAGGGCCATTTACAACAATAGTTGCTGTAGTCATCATTAGACTAGCTTTTTAATTCCATATTTTTATGGAATTCAAATTTCACCATCTATCATGGTGGATTTGACTCATGTCACCAGATCATTGGCCTGGAGCTCTGAATTGTTAGCCTAGTGACATTACCACAGGCTTTCTCAAAAGAGCTACAAGCTCGTTAACCAAAGTTCAGTATTTCCTGACAAGTTTTGAAGAAAAAGCCCTGCTGTGCCTTCTCAGAGTGGAAAATGTTCACTGATTTTCCAGTATTATGTATTTGATATCAAATATATGATAGTAGATAATCTCATCTCTCAGTCTGACATTTCATTTCTTATCTCTTTCTACAATCAAAGGCCCATGCAATCTGCACTGGTTTAAACATAGAGCAGTCAAAATGCTTTTCACCAACAGTCGGACCATGTCAGGATACATTAGAAAGCTATAAATACTGCAAAGGCAGTAAAGCATGTTGTGTTATGATAGTAACCACCTGGCTAACACGGCTACTGAAAAGATTTGAGTAACAAGCATGTTGGAGACTATAAGCTCAAATGTGACACATGCCAGGAAAATGGAAGAAAGTTGTGACTGTACTTGTTCAGGAGGAATATATTCATTTCAGGAATGTACATTGAGATTCTAGCTTGAAGGGTGGGACTTACAAATGCAGTCTTGATTTGCAGATTTAACTACATGCTGGACTTTCACTCTAGCACTTACTAATGAAACTTTATGATTAAATACACTTTTTTTCCTCAGTGGTGTGATCCTCCTTCAGTGCTGATGTGCAGCTCTCGCTGTCTATTTAAACAGAAGGTTCTGAGTAAAACTGAAAATGCTGGAAACACTCCAATCAGACAGCATTTGTGAAGAGAGAGATAAAGTTAATGGGCAGAATTTGGAGCCCTCTGCTAAGGTCAGTTTGGAGACAATGGGTACTTAATCAGGCTAGAGGGCAGGGGAACCTACTATTGCCCTGCCTGTGTCTGTTCAGGGGGAAAGGCTTGTGGCTCCTTCCGGATGCCGATGAGGTCCTCAAGTGGAATTGAATACCTGCTTAAGGGACTCATCCTGGCACTGCTGCCACTCCACTTGTTGGGTTTGCTTGTAGGCTCCATTGTTGGCACGGGCGGGGGATGGTAGGCCAACCTCATTGTCCGGCACTTGGTCCTCGGCTTTGGGAAGGGGTCCGATGGAAGTTCACACCACCCCTGTCCTCTCTGCTGAATCCCTAGAGTGTAAATTCCCTGCAAACCCCATCTAGCCCTCACAGACTTGGGTCTCTTGGTGATGCCAGCCCTCTGGTGTATGGATTACTGATAGTGACCACCAGTCTTGGTAGCATTGCCTGTCATGGAGAGCGACTGGTCTGCTTTCTTGGTGGGGTGGGTGGGATTTCTACATCTTGACCCTGTAGGCCATCCACTGCTGGATATTTAGCTGCCTTAATATGGCAACCCTTCCCCAAAGGCAGTGAGGAGGACCCCTGCTGCATGGATTAAATTCCATCCAATGTTTCAAATGTCATCTAAACTAGAAGTTGTAGGAAACATGGATGTTTATAAGCCAGAAGTGGGGTAAAGGTATTGTAACAGGGTCAGCCAGGTAGGCCTCGTAGAATATGAGTTCCCTGACTGGGGCTGTTAACCTGGTCCAATCAGGGTGCCCTAGCTGACAGATAAGAAAAAGAGTGGCAGACGTCCTGTTCACTCTGAGAGCTGGCTTTGACTGTCAGGAACTTTCCACGTTTAAAAAAAAGGTGGCTTGGTGATGGGATACTGAGCTTTTGCTGTTATTTCAGTCGTAATTAGTGAAAGGCACACTCCTGAAGAAATTTGGATTTCAACAATTGTCCTTGATTTGGTGTAAGCATTTCTGACATCATGCGTTTATTTGGGAATTCACTCATTCAATCCTGCCAGTTATGATGGGATCATATTTTTACCAGGCAAATGACATTGGGGCAGATGAAAAGCAATGAATAAGTCTCCTTGCAGTTGCGGGCCAACAACTTTTTCAGTTATTAGGGCCGTAACTTTCCCTGAGGCACCAGATGCTAAAATCTTTCATGTGTTGATGGATTTAGTTAAGAGATATTATGACTCCAAGTCTCCTCTAAATCTGAGGCACTCAGTTTTAGTCAACCTGGATATAGTCCTCCGACGTTTCTCCCAGGCGGGTATATGCCTTAGAAGAGAAAAATGTGTGTTCGTGGCACCCAAAATTACCTACATAGGCTACAGAGTTGACAAGGCAAGGTTACATCTTTGGAAAATAAAGTGGGGGCAATCAAAGGTGCCCCAGCTCCCATATCTGTAACCAGAGCTTAGGACTTTCCTTAGGCTGGTGAATTATGACAGGAAGTTCATACATAACTTGGCCTCCATCCTGGCACCATTGCATCAACACTTAAAAAAGACTCCGCCTTGCAATTGGTGGCATAGCCAAGCCATAGCTTTCAGGAAAGTGAAGAAACAGCTATCACCCTCTAAGGTGTTGGCACACTATGATCCCAAGTCAGATCTGGCATTGACATGCAAGGCCTTCCGGTATGGCATTGGGGTAGTATTAACTCATAGGTGGCCCAATGGAGAGGAGCCCTCAAAGGCGTATGCATACAAGACTTTGGTTAATGCAGAGTGTAAATACACCCAGATTGAGAAGGAAGGTTTGGGAGTCATATTTGGAAACAAGAAGTTCCACCAATACCTTTATGGATGTAAATTTGTCATAATAAGGGACCACAAGCCCTGCTAGGTCTGCTTGAAGAGGACAAGACAGTGCCACCCATAGCTTCAGGCTGAATTCAATGATGGGCTTGAATACTAAGTGCATCTTATTACAAGTTGGAACACCACTTGAGAGACCAAATAGCAAATGTGGATGCATTGAGCTATGCCCCCCACTGGCAGATACACCACCTGGGGTACAGCCACTAGAGGAGTCGGTAATGGTTTTAAATTTTCTGGACACACTTCCAGTCACAGCTGATAATATCAGACTTTGGACACAGAAAGATCTGGTCAGGGAAAAACTGAAACAGCTGGTGGGGATGGGGGAAACCAAAGGGCCATCACAACCGGAACTGAAACCTTTTCTGGCCTGGAGATGCCAGATCCCAGCAGATGACAGCATATTATTTATGGGGAGCAAGAGTGATTGTCTCGAGCAAAGGTCACCGCCAGATACTGGCTGAATCCCACCAGGGTCATCCAGGGGTTTTCATAATAAAGATGTCGACAAACCGTTGTGTCTGGCAGCCAGGATTGGGTGTAGACATAGCCACGTTGGTGGGGCAGTGCCCAGAGTGCCAACAAGGACAAAAATTACTGCCAGCAGCTGTCTAACATTCGTGGGAATGGCTGGATAAACAGTGGACTCGGTCACATGTCAACAATGCTGGTCCTTTCATGGGCTCAATGTTCTTAATCACTGTGGACACACACTCAAAATGGCTGCATGTGCATAGAGTTCATTCGTCAAACACAGGGACCACAATAGTAAAATTGTGCACATCTTTTGCAATACACAGTCTCCTAGACACATTGGTCACAGCATCTGTGCTTTCGTTTATCAGCTGGGTATTGCTCCATATCACCATTATCCAAAGGCCTGACAGAAACAGCAGTCCAAACTTTGAAGGCAGGCTCAAAGAAACAGCCTATAGCTTCACTCAATACCAAACTCCTGCTTCCTATTTGCTGATAGGACCACCCCTCATGCAACTGCAGGGATAGTTCCAGCAAAGTTGCTAATGAGGAGAAGACTCCACACAAGGTTAAGTCTGATCTTTCTGGATCTGGGTGTTGTGGGGCGGAGGGTGAAATGGCATCAGGAACACCGATGCACGACACAAGATGCTGCTATGTGATAGAGACGGTTTACTTCAAGAGATGAAGTTTGGTGTAGGAACCACATGAATGGCCCTGCATGGGTAAGAATCAAGGTTGATGCGAGATCAGGTTCAGTGATGTATAAAGTTTGGTTAGTTGCAATAGTCCTGAACAAGCACATGGACCATAACAAAACTGCAAACTTGCAAATGGTGTGGGAGCAAAACAGATTTTCTGACTGTTCCAGAACCTGTGCATTCTCCCTCTCCATCAAGCATTGATGATACCTTGGAATCTGAGATGGTCACGGATGCTTTCGCTACCTTATACTGCTTGAAGGAAAGAATGAATTTCTTCCCGGACAGTCCTGGTGTAAGACACGAGCTACACTGCATTACATGCCGCCTGTATCAGAACCAGATTTGAAGGAACCTGATCCAGTTCCAAAACGCCTCAGGAGGAGCTACATAAATAAAAACCGGCCTATGCCCGTCAACTCAGAGTGAGAGGGATGTAGTGATTGTAATGAGGTCAGCCCGGTGGACCTCCTAGAATATGAGTTCTCTGAATGGACCAGATTAACAGCCCCAATCAGGAAGCCCTGGCTGACAGATAATAATAGGAGTGTCAGAGGCTCTGTTCACTCAGAGCTGGCTCTGATGCAGCTGGGTCAGTGTCAAGTGCTATGCACGTGCAGATAAAGGGTGACTTAGTGATGGGATACTAGTCTCTGTGGGGTTATTTCAAATCGGGCTTCAGTGAAGAGAATGGGTTAAATGAGAAAAATCATCTGAGAGTTGTTGAGAATAAGAATGATCAAATGACAAAAAGGGTGGTGGTATCGGGACAAGTAGAGAAACAAAAGATGAATGCAGTCACAGTGTATATGGTTATGACAGATAGGATAGAATCTTGCAGCTGCTTACTGTAACTGCTGCCCTAGTAACTGCCATTCTTGGCACATAGTCAACTCCACCTCAAGTCAAAAGTAGACTCCAAAAGTGATTTGCACGCTGACTGTAAGAGCAGCTGTCACAGCAGCTTGCTGATAACTTCTTCTGTTAGTGGCCAGTGAGCAGTGACTGGTTGTGCAACTACTCATGGCAGCGAGGCAGATGGTGATGCAGAGATTGAGAGAGTCAGTCAGGATCTTCAAAACGATCTGAAATACTGGGAAGTGGACAACTCTGTGATTCCTTGTAATTTTTGTCAGTTGTCTGTAGCGAGTGCTGCGTGATTTTCACTGTTAACTCATTCGCCCTTGTCATTCTTCCCTCCATTTCACCTCCAGGTCAAACTCCCACTGTCACTTTGGTTATTGTGATGCATGGGGAACTGGAGCAATAATGGTAGCTTGCACAGGCCGTTCACATCCCTTCTTTTTCAGCAGTGGGATTAGTAATTCCTTAATGTGGCTATGGAGTGGGTCTCTGGGGCCTTCAGCGTGTCTGCACTGCTCATTTGTTTTTACTCCTGTCCTCTAGATTTGTGACACCATTGCAGTGATACTTGGAAATAAACAAATAGGGAATACCTTTTGCATTTGAAAGGCATGTTTCTTAACCCAGGGACATTCCCAAACACTTCAATAAAGCATTTTTGAAGAGTAGCCACTACAGCCATGTAGTAAAAGGAAAAGAAATTCACACAGTCTGTGTCTTAGCTGGCATTCCAAGGTAACTGGTCAGTGAAGGCAGGATAACCTGAGATCCTAGCACAAAGGCCTTGCATCATTAGCTAAGAAGCTGGAGTTCAGAAATAGAAGCTAAAAATAAATGTGGTACCTATTAATCCACATAGTATGATTAGTTAAAAGGATCAATGTGCCCTCCCTTCCCACAGGGCAAAGGACACAGTCAGTATGGTGAAACAACGTGGCACCTAAGCTGAGTTGCACCCAGTTTGGTGTGAGCACAGCTGACCCAACCCTGCCCCTTGAGAAAGCCGTGTTGGGCTGTAAAATAGAACATGGTCACTAGCCTTTGGCCCTTTTGACTGGTTTCGGAGAACATCAACTAGGAGCCTCCTATTTGCCAAAGTTCCGTCAATTGTGCAAGCAATTTTCCCACATACCTTCCAAACTTGGCAGACCTGATGGAATGCACCATACAACACTACAGAAGTAGCTACGGAAAAGTGGAGAGACTGACAGTAACCACCCAAGAATCTTTAGATTCTGTAAAAGTTCCAGAAGATTGAAAAATGACTAATGTAACACTTTAAAAAAGGAAGGAGATGAAAAAAAGTAAAAAAGACCAGCTGGCTCAATGTGTAGTCATTGGGAAAATGTTACAGCCTGTTATAAAGGATGTAATAGCAGAACACCCAGAAGAACATAATAAGATCAAGCAGAGTCAGCAGGGCTTTGTGGAGGAGAAATCATGATTGACAAATTTATTAGAGTGCTTTGAGGATGTAACAAGCAGAATAGGCAAAGAGGAAGCAGTGGATGTAATATGTTTGGATTTTCAGAAGGCATTGGTTTATGCTACTTAATAAGATAAGAACTCTTAAGATGCTTTTCAGAGGATCGGTGTGGACTGGATGGGCTGAATGGCCTGCTTCCAACACTGTAGAGGTTCTATGATGGTGTTTGAGGTAGTATATTATCATCAATACAGGATTAGCTAACAGGGAGTTGAGATAATGGGGGTGGGGGACATTTTCATATGGCAACAGGAAACTAGTAGAGCAACAGGAATCAAAGCTTGGGCCACAGTTATTTATATATTAATACGTATGAATGAATTGGATGAGGAAGTTGAATGTACTGTAACTGGGTATGTGGACAACACCAAAAATAGGTGGGGAGGCAAAGGGAGCAGATGACTCAGAATCTGCAGGGGGATATAGAGAGGTTATCTTAGCAGATGGAATATAATGTGGGAAAATATGAGATTATTCACTTTGACAAGGATAGAGGAGCTGAATAATATTTAAATGGGGAAAGACTGGAGAAACACAGAGCACGGTGGGATTTGGGAGTCATCTTGCATAAATCATGAAAAGCTGGCATCAAAGTTCAGCAGGTAATAGGGAAGGCAAACGGAATACTGGTCTTAATTCAAAGGGAACAGTGTATTAAAATAGGGAGGCCTTGCTAAAACAATACAAGGCACAAGTCAGATCACAGCTGCAATAGTGTGAACAGTTTGGGTGCCCTTATCTAAGGAAAGACATACTGGCAATGGAGGCAGTTCAGAGAAGTTTCACAAGGCTGATCCTGAGTATGGAGGTTGAGTAGGTGGGGCTTGTACTCATCGGAGTTTAGAAGAATGAGAGATGTCTTATTGAACCATATAAGATTCTTAGGTGGCTTGACATGGTAGATACAGAAAGGTTGGTTCCCCTTTTGGGAGAGTTCAGGGTCAGAGGGCATAATCTTGGAATAAGGGGTCACATATTTTAAGACAGAGATGAGGAGGAATTCCTTCTCTCAGAGGGTAGTGAATCTGTGGACAACACAGTGTGGAGCTGGAGGAACACAGCAGGTCAGGCAGCATCAGAGGAGCAGAAAAGTTGACTTTTGCATTAGGACCATTCTTCAGAAATAGGGAGGGGGAAGGGAACTGGGAAATAAATAGAGAAGGGGGGATGGGGAAAGGTAGATGGGATGGTAATAGGTGAATGCAGGTTGGGTGTGGTGGGGATTGGTCAGTGGGATGGGTGGGGTGGATAGGTGGGAGAGAAGATGGACAGGTTGTATCAGGTCAAGGAGGCGGGGATGAGAGGGATGTTTGGAATTGGGATGAGGCTGGGGGTGGGGGCATTTTAAAATTGGTGAATTCCATGTTTAGGTCATCGGGCTGTAGGCTCCCAAGGTGGAATATGAGGTGTTGCTGCTCCAGTTTGCATGTAGTGTTATTGTGGCACTGGAGGAGGCCCAGGATGGACATGTCACCCAGGAAGTGCGAGGGGGAGTTAAAATGGTTGGCGACCGGAAGGTGTTGTCGATTGTTGCATACAGAACACAGATGCTCCATGAAATGGTCCCCGAAGCTGCACCTGATCTCACCAATGTAGAGGAGGCCACATCGGGAGCAACGGATACAGTAAACCCAGTTGGACGATATAGAGGTGAACCCCGTCAGATGTTTGTTTTGGGCCTTGGACAGAGATGAGGGGGAAGGTGTAGGGGCAGGTGTAACACTTTCTGCCGTTGCAGGGATAGGTGCCGGGGGTGGTGGACTTGGTGGGATGTGTGGAGCGGATGAGATAGTTGTGGAGTGAGCAATCCCTATGAAAGACAGATAGGGGTGGGGAGGGAAATATCGCTTTGGTGGTGGAGTCAGATTGTAGGTGGCGGACGTGGCGGAGGATGATATGCTGGATGCGGAGGTTGGTGGGGTGGTATGTGAGGACCAGGGGGATTCTGTCTTTGTTTTTGTTGGGGGAAGGGGGTTTAAGGGCAGTAGTGTGGGAAATGCAAGAGATGTGGTTGAGGGCATTTTTGATCACCGGAGAAGGGAACATTGCAGTCCTATTAGACTGAATGTAGATTGGAGTCCATTGGGGATGATCCGGTTCCATAGACAGGTACTGAGAAAGGAGATGTGGCTGTAGTACCAGGTTTGTTTAAGTACGTGGTGGAAGAGCTTCGGGGCAGAGGAGATTACCACAGGGTTGCAGTGGGAGAGAGATCCATTGAGGTCTTTCCGAAGGGAGGAGGACTACTTCTTGAAAGGAGGCATTCTTGGAGGAGGCTTTGCATGGGGTTATAAATCACTGAGATAGCAAGAACTGCAGATATTGGAGTCAGAGACAGCACAGTGTCTGTTCCTGTGATGCTCCCTGGCCTACTGTGTTCCTCTGGCTCCACACTGTGTTGTCTCTGACTCCAGCTCTTGCAGTTCTTGCTATCTCCTGGTGAATCTGTGGAATTCTTTACTGCAGAGAGCTGTTGAGACTGCATCATTAAGTATATTCAAGACTGAGATAGACAGATTTTTAATCAGTAAAGGAATCAAGGGCTATAGGGGAAAGGCAGGAAATTGGAGTTAAAGATTAAACATTAGACATGATCTCATTGAATGGCAGAGCAGACTCAATATGCTGCATGACCTACTTCTGCTCCTGTGTTTCATGGTAGTAAAGTTGTATGGTCTTGTAGTAGTATAACACAGGAGAAGATATGGCACATGATTACATTTTGAATGAGTTGCTCTTGATGCATTTTCTCTCTTCCTCTAATGTACTCTTGCTTTCGAAGGAGCTGCATGGTTTATCATTATAGAATCTCTATTGTGTGGAAGCAGGCCATTTGGCCCAACGAGTCCACACTGACCCTCTGAACAACATCCCACCCAGACCAACTCCCTATCCTTAAACCCTTTACATTTCCCATGGCTAACCCACCTAACCTGCACATCCCTGTACGCTATGTGAAATTTAGCATGGGCCAATTCACCTAGCCTGCACATCTTTGGACTGTGGGAGGAAACTGGAGCACCCGGAGGAAACCCACACAGACACGGAGAGAATGTGCAAATTCCACACAGGGAGTCGCCTGTAGGTGGAATTGAACCCACTGTGAGGCAGCAGTGCTAACCATTGAGCCACCGTGCTGCCCATATTAGGTTGTGCAAGATGCAACGTTCTTGGATGAGATACTCCCAGGAATCAGGGTCAATACTGAAACTACTAAGTGAAGCCTTCGGTGTGTTCCTGTAGTGTTTCATTTGACTGTTGTGAAAGCACATCCCAGACTCCAGTTCTCCATGGATTGTTCACTTTGGTCAGTGAGTAGCGGGCATTCTGCCAAAAGGACCAGCCCAATGTCTCAATATGGTGTGCTTGGCATGCCAGCTTAATTGGTACCTCAGTGTCTGGTATTTTGACCTGGCTTCTGATCTTCTGAAGCTTCCAAAGGCAGCTCAAACACTTTGAGCTCTTTAGCATGGCATTGGCACTGAGCATACGTCTTGCATGTATAGAACAGGGTGGGCAGTATATTGCTTTTGAGGCTTTCAGTTAGGTCAGCAGCCCCACACCTTTTTGTTCCAAGGTTACAGTCCGAAGTCTGCCAAGACTGCTTACTTTGGCAATTCTTTGCGTGTCATGTTGATACAGACAGCTGGAGAAAGTGTGCTGCTGAGATGACCTGTTGACGTGTTTTATTCATGGACTGTAACTGTGGGCTCAATTCTATGGCTTTCCTGCAGTAGTTAATAGGATAGATGCAAAGAAATTCTTTCCCCTAATAGAGGTGTTTAGGACAATGTTAAAATTAGAAATATTCAGGGGAAATGTCAGAAAGCAATTCTTCAGCTAAAGGCTGGTGGAAATCAGAAATCCTCTCTCAAGAAGCTATTGAGGATGGGGTCAGTTGAAACTGTCAAAACTGAAACTGATCAATTTCATTTGGGCAAAGGATATAGAATCAAGGTGGATAAATAGAGCTATGATACAACTCCATTATAATTGGATTGACTGGCAGAACAGGTTTGTGGGACAGAGTGGCTTTATCATGTACATTTGTAAGGCATATTATCTCACTGCCTGCCATCATCTCAGCATGCCTTCTAATTTGCTGCTTTCTAAATGAATGTTTGCACAACATTAGGGAGGAAGTATGCCGTAGTAGCTAAGTGCTTTTGTTATCTCACAGTGGTAAACCCGATATCAAAGTTATTGTTCCCCTTAACTAAGGAAAGAACTTCAGTTCTGCTTAACAAGGAATGGGAATGGACTATCAGAAGAAGTCTCTTTACCAGTCGACTTCAGGGAGAATGGGTTAATGGAAGATATTCCAAGGCAGTGCTGAGGGAGTGCTGCACTGTAAGGGGTATGTTCTTACGCATGAGACATTAAACCTGAGTCACCGTCTGCCCTAGTATGTGAATATAAATGATCTCCTCATCCTCTTATGAGGAAGAGTAATGGAGTTCTGCTAGTATCCTGGACAACATTTTGTCTGAGGGTGGCACAGTGGCTCAGTGGTTAGCACTGCTGCCTCACAGCGTTAGGGACCCAGCCTTGGGTGCCTGTCTGTGTGGAGTTTGCACATTCTCCCCGTGTCTGTGTGAGTCTCCTCTAGGTGCTCCGGTTTCCTCCCACAGTCCAAAGATGTGCAGGTTAGTTGGATTGGCCATGCTAAATTGCTCGTGGTGACCAGGGATGTGCAGGCTAGATGGAATAGCCATGGGAAATGCAGGGTCATTGGGTGGGTGTGAGTGGGATGGTCTTCGGAGGGTCAGTGTGGACTAGATGGTCTGAATGGCCTGTTCCCACATTTTGGGATTCTATGAATATTTATCCGTCACAAATGTCACTTTAATGAACTATTTGATCATTGTTATAGTGCTATTTGTGAGAGTTTGGTGAGAGTATTTTGACTGTCGTGTTTTCTGTATGTTGCAACGACGTCTGTGCTTCAAAAGCACTTGGTTGGCTGTGAAGTGTTTTGGGATGTCCTGAACTTATGTAAGGTGCTATATAAATGCAACTACTTAAATGAAGAAAAGTTTCTGCAGAAATTCAATTTTTATTAATTCTGATGTGGGTGATGACAATGAACCTACCAATTTCTTTTAAATTCTCACTGTAGGTTTTTATTTGGTCAAAAATTGATATATCAAATCATATTGCATTAAATCTTTTCTTGAGATACATTCATGGTGGTTGCTTGTCAAAGACTACTGAAGCATTTCTCAAACCTCCAGTTTTAATTCTCAGTGCCAAAGAGGAAACTATATTTTCAGTAATTAATAGACTAGACTAGCAAACATTCCTGGTGAGTTGTGTTCTGTTTAGGTAAACCCAGTTTCAGACAGCTATATACAAACATATTGTGCAGCATCCAGGATTCAAATGGCTCTGATTTCCTGCCTCTGAGTGCTTGCTCCCCCAGCCTTGGCCTCTTAAGAATCATCTGTATTCAATCACCAACAGCATGACATGAATTGCACGCTAACACAGCTACACACAGGAGAATTGGAAGGCTTTTAACACTTTGCATGATGCAATCCCTGACTGAAATATCTGTGTTTAATTCAGCTACTGCTGGGTTGACTTTACCATGACCCTGTTTTGTCAAGGTTGTGAAATAAATAAAAACATGGTATAATCACAGTATGTCTTTGTCAATTTCACTTGTTAACCTTATTCTTTCTGGACACGTAACTTCTCTCCCCACCACTCTGTGACTGACATCCAAATAATATATAAACCTTCAAATCTGGGGCTTGTTTGATTCAGTGGTCATTCATGTTGCTGATCAAATTCAACTAAAGTCATTTTCGCAAACTACATGCCCTCACATATTGACACCACACTCTCTGGCAACCATTGACCTTTATCCCATCTGCAGAAATATACTGACACCCTGGCAGTCTCTCCATCTCCCTCTCTCTTACATTGACCCCTCTTACTTGCACACACTGACTCCTTCCCCACCCGCTTAGAGTGACCCCTTCCCCACACACTGAACCCCCCTCTCCCTCTCACTGACCCATCTCCTCCTGTAGGAAAACCCTCAGTCCAGTGGCAGTTCAGTGCTGGAGGAGTGAGGCATTTTTGGTGATGTTATCTACTGAATGAGATGAGACCAATGTCCGGCCTATCTTGTCTGATGTGTGTAAAAGATCCCGTAACACTATTTAATGAAGGAGGAGTGTGTTCACCTAGTGTCCTAGCCAGTATTGATCTCTCCACCAACACCACTAAAAGGTGTTAATTTGCTGTCTGTGGTGTCTTGCAGTATGAAATATTATGCGCCATATTTTCCTACAACACAACTGTGGCTATGTTTCTGAAATTTCTTTGTTTCCTGATATGAATGTAAGGCATTGTTGTTTGAGTATGTTCTATGCTGAGCTCTGTGCATTCTGGTTTCTGTTTTGCTGCAGGTCACCACACACAACCTACTGTCGAGTCTGAATTTTCATTGCACACATGCTCACAGCCTAGTCCTAGATAACAAGCATGGGGCTGGATGAACACAGCAGGTCAAGCAGCATCATAGGAGCAGGAAAACTTGACGTTTCGGGCCTAAACCCTTCATCAGAAATGGGGGAGGGGAAGAGGGTTCTGAAATAAATAGGGAGAGAGGGGGGTGGATAGAGGATGGATAGAGGAGAGGATAGGTGGAGAGGAGGCAGACAAGTCGAAGAGGCGGGGATGGAGCCAGTAAAGGTGAGTGTAGGTAGGGGGGTAGGGAGGAGGTAGGTCAGTCCAGGGAGGACAGACAGGTCAAGGGGGCGGGATGATGTTAGTAGATAGGAGATGGGGGTGTGGCTTGAGGTGAGAGGAAAAACAGGTTAGGGAGGTAGAGATGAGCTGGGCTGGTTTTGGGATGCGGTTGGGGGAGGGGAGATTTTGAAGCTTGTGAAATCCACATTGATGCCATTGGGCTGCAGGGTTCCCAGGCTGAATATGATTTGCTGTTCCTGTAGCCTTCGGGTGGCATCACTGTGGCATTGCAGGAGGCCAAGGATGGACATGTCATCTGAGGAATGGGAGGGGGAGTTGAAATGGTTCGCGACTGGGAGGTGCAGTTGTTTGTTGCGAACTGAGCGCAGGTGTTCTGCAAAGCGGTCCCCAAGCCTCCGCTTGGTTTCCCCGATGTAGAGGAAGCCACAACGGGTACAGCGGATGGATGCAGCCTAGTCCTGTTAGTTCCAGCTTACTGTTTGTCCCAAAACATGGTCGGTTGGCTCAGTTAGGTTGATGGTTAATTTGCAATGCAGAATGTCACCAACAGTCCAGAACCAGCTGAAGGTTCTGCCTTCTCAGTCTTGCCCATAACTTCAGGTGTGGTGACCCTCAGGTTAAACCACCAGCAGTTATCTCTCCCCACTGCGAGAATGGTCTTCTGGGATTGTGGTGACTTTACTTCATGTGTAGTTTGTTGCTTTGTAAAGGGAAGCAGAACTCAAACATTTGCAACTAGTCAGATGTGATGGTTAATGAAGTGTGATGTTTTTGCTGGTTTTGTTGGCGAAATTTATGCTGTGCACAAATGAAGGGTTGACCACTTAGATTTCCATTTTAGCATTGACAAGTCAACTAAAAACAGTATGCAAACTTGTGTTGACTGAAGATGTGTACCTTGACCCTACTGCTCGAAGAAGACTGGTTCAGATTATTCTTGTGCAGATATAAAGCCCATATCTTATCAGTTAGCTGGGAGCCTTGCTCAGTGAAAGGGACAATCTGATAACTGGACAAAGAAGCCACTATGGGCTAACTGAGTTTGCTAAAGTTTATCAAGGGTGGTAAAGATGGAAATCTCCCAAGAAGTCTAAAGGTGAAAAGTCTGGGGTGTGTCTTTTCAGCAGCTGATGGGCTGAGGCATTTATAGAGATTGGCAATGTAAGGCAGCTTGGAATAGGCTGTCATAAGATTGGAACATTCGGATATTAAAGTAATGATGTGTTTGTAAGATACATCGGTTCGTCCAATAATAGTTTCCATGCAACTTTGGACATTCCATTACAAAGGCCATTGAAGCCACAGAGTCTGCGCTGTGTAGATTCAGCAGTCAATTTGATGAACCAGTGGGGTTCATTTTGAATTGCTTCAACCACCATTACTAAAACAGAATATCTAGTCATTATCAAATTGTTTGTGGGACCTTAAAGTCACGAGAACAATGGTGTTTGTGTGAAGTGCTGAGAGACGTTGTAATAAGTTGCAATGCAACCGTGATTATGACAAGAAACGTGGTCCAGGCTCTGCATTAGACACTGCAGATTGAAAGAAAGACCTTGTTTTTCTCTGATAGCGCTCAAAACCTCAGGAAATGCATAACTTCGCAATCATTGACGTTCCTTCATGTGTAGTCACTTATAACGAAGAAACGCGGAAGCCAACTTTGCTCAGAGCAAGTTCTCACGAACTTTAATTTGATAATAGCCTTGCGTTATAATCACTTCTGGTGGTTGAGGGCAGAACAGTGCGCCGAACTGCCTTGCTCTTTCCTCTTAAGGTCCTTGGGAAGCTTGATGCCATTCGAAAATGTGGATGAGGTTTCAGTTTCATGTTCAATATTGATGCAGGAATCTGTTGCCATTAACCTCTCTGCGCCAAGCCTTAGCACTGTGCTTGGCTGACAACAATGGGTTGGAAAATACAACCTGGGTACAATAATAGTTCTAGATAACAAGGTGTGGGGCTGGATGAACACAGCAGGTCAAGCAGCATCATAGGAGCAGGAAAACTTGACGTTTCGGGCCTAAACCCTTCATCAGAAATGGGGGAGGGGAAGAGGGTTCTGAAATAAATAGGGAGAGAGGGGGAGGCGGATAGAGGAGAGGATAGGTATCTCTGATACAATAACAGTACTGTCCCTTGCTGTCTTGTTACAAACGTTTCCACATCACACAAACTGGGACACGCTCATACCGACCAGGCCTGTTGTTCAGTTTAAAAAAAACTTCCTGGAATGAGGTAGTGCTATTCCTGTAAATCAGGAACAACAGCAGCCAATGGTTTTCGGGTTGAGCTCACTCTGTTGCTGTGTTATTGGTTCAGACTTTTTGACTGCTTTCCAGCAAGCGAGAGCGAGGGAGGAGACTTGAGACGGAGCAGTTTTGTAGTTGATTTTTCTTAGAAACTGCAGAAGCCGTTTCCTCAACATTGGGAGCGGAGACTCGTTATCGTGACGGTTCTGCTCTCGCCCTCGGGTATGTACACAACAGGTTTTACTGGGGTTTTGTTCAGTGCTCCAACTGAGAGTGTGTTTTGACATCGTAAGGGAGAAAAACCAGGAAGCTACAGGACAAATTTGTAAAGTCACTGGAACTGCTACTGTGTTAATTGTTAACTAATATTGTTCTCAGAACAGGAACATGTTATTTTCTTCCTTAACAAAGAAAAACCGTGATTGCATTTTTATAAATTTTGAAGTGATTTGGTCGTTCTGTTTTTTAAACCTCAGTGTCCTACCCCCCCCCCCAAAAAAAAACACACACACACAAACCATGTAGTACGGGGTTGGTATTGTTATTAACTGCGGCGTTGTTAGACTGCACACTTTCCATCTTTGTGGGCATTTTGGTGAAATGCGATGCTGGTTAGTAGCAAGTTTGTTTCGGGTAAACACAGATCTTGTAACCTTTTTTATGATTTCCGGGAACAAAAGAGCGAAGCGTCGTGTCAGAAAACACCACTTCTGATTTAGAAACAGACGGTGATAGTCTCAACAGTTCCATCATGCTGACTGCGTGTATCAATAGTTCATTTTGAACGGGTCTTACTGAGGAATAATTCTGCCATTGTAGTCCGTCCTTGGGAGCTGCACAGAGTAGTTAGGGAGTAGCTGTTCCCACTCCTTGAATGATTGAGAGTGTGATGGCAGGGACATAATTTGCAAAAGAAACTAATGCGAAGTGAGAATTTAAAAAAACCTTTCACACACAATGTGGTTAGGCTGCAATACAGTGGTTCTGCAATGCCCTTTCTGAAAGCATGGAGGCAGCTTCAAATGAGACATTCGAGACCAAAGATATAGCAACTTATAGAATCCCTGGGGCTGTATGTTTTGTCATGTATATGTACCGTATATAGTTCTTGTCATATTCACATTCACATTCATATTCCAATTTCATAATTTGATTGAGTCTCCAAACAGTGCAAAAGTGTTCACTTGCAGCATCATACTATTTTCTTGTATTTTTCTGTTTTGTGTGATTTAAATTGTTTTGAAAGGTGCTTACAGATTATTTGTAAACAAAGTTTTTTTCCGAAAGCACAATAGATGATTGTTTCTAATTAAATAATTTTCAGGGTTGTGGGGAGAAGGCAGGAGAATGACACTAGTCATAATACTCTTTCTGAGGGACACAGAATGGACTCTCAAAATTAGTTTTATGCTTTGCAGGGTTGCTTTGCCCCCAGTGTTCAGTGCTCCTGGGCCATTGTTGTTCAAGCTGATGGTTCTTGCACTTGTGGCTGGCTATCTTAAACTTCCTCCAGTATGGCATTTAAGAACATAGATTGAATCCAGTGAAAACAGTCTTAAGTTCAGAAGGTGCAGGCAGACTGCTGTGGAAGTTATTTATTTCTGGGACCTAGTTTTCTACCCAGCCTAGACATGATATAAAAGACTCTTCTCTCTGCCATTCAAAGGCTCCTAAGTGGAATGTGTGCAGGTAGTCTAAGCCCATTTCCTAGTTGGCACAAGCCCATAGTATACAACTAACAGCAGCTTGTAGGTACGAAGATGTCAGTTCCATACATAGAAACCACAGGCTGGCTGAAGGTGAGGGATATTAAATAATTCACAGTGGCCATATAGGCTTCTCTTGGGTGCCAGTTAAGAATCATTTTTGGGTGGGTGACAGTCCACTCATCATCTGGTTTATGCCACCAACCCTAAGAGTAACTTATGGCTCTTAGTGTTAAAGTATTCAATTTTGAGCTATTGTGCAGATTCACCAAAATAAAATGGAAATGTCAGCATTAATTTTTTTTATTGAGCAAATGCGTTTGTGAGACTCATAAATTGATAAATTTGGACATCTTTGTGAGAAGAGCAGATTGGACTGTGCAAATATATTTTGCACGGCTAACTCTATTGGACAGAAGTGACTTGTATGGAACATGTAAACTGTTATGAGCTTGTTGGACCAAATGACCTGTTGGTACTGTAAAGACTGTGTAACACTACTTTCTTGACTCCTTCTTTTTTCCCTTCATTTCCCTGAAGTAACTAGTGCCTTGTAGTCAAGCATTTCCATGAGCTTTTAGCTGTGCACTATCTTCCGTATATTGCCCAAATGATCATTACTTGAGAGTCAGGACAGTGAGTGCCATGGGTGCACCACAGCAGGGGCATCACAGCCAAATCCAAACACACCCCATTGGGCCAAAAATCTGACAGGGGCCATTAGATGGCACTTGGGAATGGGAACCATAACTCTCCATAACCAAACAGCACTGAGGCATTGTTTGAGGATAGCAAACTCTGTTGTGGCTAAGATTCCAAACTGACACTTTCTTTTTCCTGGTTGTTGTAGCTCAGGCAAACTCAGTGTATCACTGAGTGGAAAAAATATATTTCCCAGTGGAAATCAGTCTGGAACAAAACACATTAGCTACTGTGCCAAATTTGCCTGAATGAACTTCTGCTAAGTTTGGCAGCAACAGATAAACTGAACACACAAGATTGACACCAACACACAGTTCCTTGCCTCTGTGGACGAGAAGATCTGTACTGCTAAACAATGTCAAATTGCACAGCTGAATTGTATAGGTGAGCTGAGGGTCATGCCCACCCAGGGCTAAAGTAAAATGGCAGAACCAAAGGCAAGCACCAACAACCCCGTATCAATGATGGTTGAGTACCTCAATTTTACCGCCTTCGGCAAGTTGAAGACCTGCCTGTGAATACTGGGTGCTAATGTATGGTCTCCATTTATTTCTCAATGAACACACAAAACAGATTAATGTTTTCCTGCTCCTGTGATGCTGCTTGACCTGCTGTGTTCATCCAGCCCCATGCTTGTTATCTCGGATTCTCCAGCATCTGCAGTACCTTTTATCTCTAATGATTAATTGCTCCTTGTGGGATCTTGCTGTATACAAGTCTGCTGCCAAGTCTCTTTAAGTTACCACAGTGACTACACTCCAAATGTAGTTGTTCTGAGATGTGAAATATTAAGTCTTTCGACTTTCAACAGTAGTGAAAAGAAGTGTGTGAAGGATGGATATTGTGAGGCAGCAAGGATGCCATACATTAATACTCTGGACACTATTATCATTGGGGTTATTTAATAAGGAATGCTGATAGAGTGTGGAAATTTGCCTATTTAATTCATCAATGGATGAGACTTTGGCAATATCCACATTCTGTTTGCTTTAAAAGAGCTGTTCAAGTTTTACGCAGGAACCTGAGCACAAAATATAGGCAGGCACGCCAGCGGGGCACAAAAGCACTTCTGCAATATTGATGGTACCATCTTTGAAATGAGATGTTGAACCGAAGCTCAGTTAAAAGCAGATTTTTGAGTCACTGTTTCATGGCTGTTTGAGGGCAATGCTTCTATGTTTGCAATACTTCTATGCAAAGTATTTTAAAATGTAACATTCTGACAGTACCTACTGCTCAAGATTACTTCTTTGCTGAGTAGCACATTAGGAGCTCATGTTTTTCCTGTTATGAAACAAAATGGTATGAAATTGGCAGCAAGGCTTGTCTGCTGGGAATTCCCAATGTAAAATGACAACAATTAACAACTAAGTAAAACCCTGAAGACAGATAATAAATCTCAGCAAGACTTAAAAAAAGCTGTGAGAAAATAGTGTTTGGACAATCACTATCTTACAATGAAGAACACAGTTATTCGAAGGAAGTAGAGTATCTAGGATTGTACTTCTTCAAAGCAGAAAGAATAAGGAGAAGAATAACAAAGGTGTTAAAATTGGTGAGCAGCTTGGATCAGAGTCGGTAAGAAGAAACTTGTTTTCCATATGCAGGAGAATCAGTAATTGGAGGGAGCAGACTTAACAATAATGTGCAAAAAATGCGAGATCTTTTTTGAAGTAGTGAGGTATGATGTGGAACATGTTGCTGGAAAGGGCAGATGCAGTTGTAACTTTCAAAAGAGAATTGGATATATGCTGCATGGAGGAACACATTATAAAAATGTTGGCAACAAGCAGTGGAATGGAATTTATTGGATGACCCTTTCAAAGAGCTGGCAGAGGCATCATGGGCTGAATAGCCTCCTCTGTATGTGGCATGATTCCATGTCTTGCAACTGCAAATTGGTACCTGCCCAATTGATGTGATTCATCACTTGGCTAAGAAGTCAAATTGAACTCCTACTTGATTTTTTTTTTATTTTCCTTTCCTTGGAATTTTATTTTTTTGCTTGCATTCCAGATCAAATTGAAGAAATGGCAGTCAAACACTCATCTCGACACACAGCTGAATCAGACATCAGGGACCAACAGGAACTCCCAATCAGCCAGATGGAGAGCAAAAGGTCTGAGATCAGCGAATACAAGCGCTGCACAAAGATGTGCCTCCCAGAGAAAGTTTTAACAGAAGGAACAGCAAAACAAGAAACAGATGAAAATGGAAGCAAATATTCATACATCGCGCAGGCGACAGGTAAGCAGAGAATCCTACTGTGTTGCATTAGGCTCGAATCACATCACTGACTGAGCAAAGGGTTTGTAGAAGTCAACTGAAGATGTGACACGCCAGCACTTTTTGCATTCTATGGCAGTGACACTCATAGATGCCAAACTCTGAAAATGTCAAGAAGCATGCCTTTGTTCTCAAGTGATTTTATTTCTTTCTAAAAGGTTAAAGATTGTTAACTGTATAACTATAAGGATCTATTCTGAAATGGAAACAGAAATGAATCCTAACTCATCTTTTGTTATTGTGTCAACTGCAATAATCAGTCAGTGGGTTGTTGATGTTCTAGGGCACCACCCACTGTTTCCCTTTATGACAGAAGCATTGTATTGTAGAGGAAGCATTCACATTCATTCTTGCATTTTGAATGACCTAATTACAAATACAAAGTCACTTTTAAAATATAGATTGGAGCAGAACCTTTTGGATGAGTGGCGAAAAGAATTATTGAGGGAATTAGAAATATGTATGAAAATATAATTCACTAAATGCTGAAAAATAACAAACTACTCCTTGGGTCAGCAGGTAGCTGGTCACTGAACACGAATTATCTGTTACTGAGTTAGATATCATTTGTTCAAGAATTGCTCCCTACTCGCAAAATAACTCGCGATGAAGTTGATTCCTGTCTGGTACGATTGACAAACTTAGTTTTGGCAGCTTCCTCTGTTTGGATTAACATGGTACTTCTTGGTAGCATTAGCTGCAGACCCCTTTTGTGCAATGTGCAACAGATTCTATGTTTGTCTTTATAGGTGTGGGGAACCAGAAGCTCATTCCCAGTTGTGAGAAGCCGCAGTTTATTGCTACACCTAACAGTTACAGGTAATGAGTGTTTGATTAAAAACAGCTTCAATACAGTCATTCCTTGATTAAAGGAGAAGGGGTGGCCTGGAACTAGACAAAAGTTATCTGTGATGGGATAACACAGTGACTCAGTTGTACACAATTATTGAATGATTAGCCTACTAATAGTGAAAGAGATATTTAGAAGAAAGCATCTAAACCCAAGGGAATGCAAGCCAAATTTCAGAAACCTGTCTACATTAAGAATTACATTAAAAATAATTGTATGTAAACATGAAAAGTTGGATTGAAAGAGGTACTGTACTGTGGGCTGTGCAAATTAAACTGAAGTCTGTGAGAATACCACAGTAATAATCACGTCAGTACTTATTTAGTGACTATTTTTTTTTCTTCAGTAACCATACAGAAAGGTTGAGTTTAGAAAGTATTCCAAATAATGTGGCAAAGGTCGTAAAAGGGCAGCTGCCCCGGATGCAACAGGACCATGAACTTAATAAACATCCCAGAAGGAAGCGTGGGAAGAGAAAATCCAAACACAAGGTCAAGGGAAAGACCAAGGCTTCACAAAATCGATCCAAGACTCCTGAGCAGGAGAGCTGTCCTCCTATACCAGTACAAGTATGTGGTAGCCTCTCTCTGAATCTCTCTTTATACTCCTGTTTTAGATTTACCCTCTGTATCCTTACACTGTGCTCTTCAGCAATGATTACAGTTTCCAGAAATGAACTCGGATTCCAATTTGTCACTTAAGCCAAGCAGCAAATGTTGGGAATACTCAGCTAGTCAGGCAGCACCTGTGAACAGAGAAACAGAAGTAACGTCTCAGTTGATACGTAACTTCACTTGTCAGTGTGTCCTCTCCAGAAAAGAGTACACACTATGTCAGAAGATCTTCATCTGACGGAAAATCAACCTTTTTCTTCCACCCATTCCTCACCTTTGTCAACTTTTTAAACAGCCGATTAGCCAAAGCATTCAATAAAATTAGGGGGGGAGGGGTTGATATGTTTTTAAAGTAACCCTATGAACTTTCTCTAGGATTGCTTGCTGAGGTAGCTGGGACATTAACCTTTGATTCCTGGAGACTCCAGGACAGGTTGGCGTCATAAATTCTCACAACATCTAGTTTGACACCTATTTGATAATACATTCCTACCCTTCTGTTGCCTTGTTCATCCTAAGCCTACAAACAATGGCCTACCATTTTTATTGAAGCAAGCTTCGTGGTCTCTGCTGATTCTAGTCTAGACTCTGGAGGCCTCTTACAGATTTATAATGGAACTCAATCCCTGTGGTAGTGAAGTGTCATGTTTTGTATTTACAGGAAGACGATGCTGACAACAGCACCTCCGACTTTTGCAGCAGCACCAGCGTCAGTGGCAGCAGCTGTTGTGAGCTTGAAAAAGTTCATCTTCGCACAGCCGAGAGAGATTCCCTCGGATTCTGTGGGTTGGGCCTGCAGAACCGCTTCCGTGAAGATGAAAAGATTGAGAACATGTTCTACAATATTCAAAACTTTGAAAACACAGTGAAGAAGTCTAATGTTAGGCCTATACCCTCATCATCCATGAAGAATAGTGGCCATGTGCACAACATGGCTTTTCCAAAAGTGGCCAAGAATTTAGACTGGAAGTTACACCTGAACTCAGTTCCACAACCTGAATTAAACCAGATTGATCCAACTAAGACATTTAAAAAACAGGAACTATGTTTGAAAAATAATGCAGCTATGCTTTACATCAATGATGAGGGAGGAGACACTGGAATACGGATTCCTGACTCAATCAGTGCAGAAGAGACCTCTCCTCCACAGTTCTCTGCCAGCCACACTGATGCTGGGAAGGGCTATGTGATCTCTGACAGTATAATGTACTTGGGAAATCATGCACTACAGTGGGAAAACTACTCGGAAAGGTGGAAACAAAAAGAAAAGCTTCCAGAAACCAACGAAGGTGTCCTTCAACATGAGGTAAAACACATTCAAGATACTAAATTATGCTGTTACACAGCGCAGTGTTGCTAATCCAGTCTGATATATTGTCTTCACTTAAGACATTGATGTATCTGGACTACCAAAGCTCAAAGCTTCTCTTATTCCAAGTAGGTTTCACCTCTGATTCTTCATGTACTAAACCCAGATCGAACTTTTAATTGAGATGAGGAATAGGCAATGGAAGCCGTTTAATAGATCCAGAAGAGTTCCTTTGAAAGTGTCTACTCCATCTGCTTCAGAACAGTGCGGTCTCTCTACCAAGCCTTTGATGGAGCTGTCCATTGAATTGTCAACCTAAGCGTTGACTTACCTCCTAATCATTGGACGTTGAATGGTGTGAGCTGTGATGTAGGTTACCATTTCTCATGGGTCCTGACTGATCTGTGATTTTCAGAACACCTAAAAGAGAAAAGGTGGACATGTATTTTACATGGTTCCTTTCACATTCTTGGGTTTCCCAAACAGTCGTGCCTCAGTTCTTTCTTGAACTGTAGCTAAATGAGGGAGCCAATTTGCACAATAGATCTGACAACCAGCTATTGAAATGAAGAGCCTGTTTATTTATATCGGTGGCAGCAATTGAGGATAAATATTGGCCAGGTCAAGCTGCATGATTGGATTCAGTGGAGTTCCATGGGATTTTCTGTCCATCTGAACAAATGAGATGTTTATTTCATGTCTCATTCTGAAGATAATGCCTATATCAATCCCCACTGTTACATTAGAATATCAGGTTGGGTATGTGTGGGTTCGTTCAGCCCACATAAATGCATAAACTCGGTCAAACCAACACTTGACTCAGCTGAGAAGCTATTGCCTCTTTTGAAGAGAGTAGCTTGCAGTGTTTGAGAAAGGAGGAGTAGTTTGCATTATCATTGCTAGCAGCAGCTTAGTAGGCTTTTGAGGCTTAGAATCTTGAAATGTGGAAGCTTTCTGTGGCTGACGTTGTGTTTTTATAAATCAAACCTGCATTGAAATGGATTTCATTTTCACTGTTCAGAAATTGCAACCTGTGGACTCTGAGTACAAAGAAAACAGACAGTGGTCACTCATCTCCAGCCCTCTGGGTGTTGGAACCTTTGGGGAAGTGTATGTTGCCAAGGATCATTCGACTGATTTCACATGTGCTGCTAAAAGGGTAGGTTTGTACACTTGGAATTGTTATATTTTAAATGTCTGGGCCATATTGTAGTCAAATGAGTCAAGAGTTGACTAGAGTACAATATGGAAAGAAACCATTTGTTTGACTCATTACATCTCAGTTTGTTTATATGGTGAGCAGTTTAGTTGTACGGTCCAAGAGGGTCCCGTTTCTGATTCCCCAGTCTGTACCATATAAATCTTAACCAGAGTGTCTCTGCTAGATACCTCTATTCTAAGGAAGGGGTAATTGAGCAAGGCTCCTCATCATGGTTAAGTGAGACACTGTTGAAGTGAGCAAGTTAGGCAAGGAGAGGACTCAGTTCAGCTCTGCTGTCCTCCGCAGTTGGACAGCGTTGCTGTCAAGACTTGTGTACAAAATGGCTAACTCAATACTATATCTGACAAGATGTCACCGAATTAATAATCGAAGGGGAGGTAATGTGTACTGATAACTTAGCCACACAGTATTCACAGGAGCCTTGGGCAAGAAAGCGTGGCTAAATCACTTGATCGTTAAAAATTTTGTGGCAGAATGGAGAACACTTTGAGAAACTGACACACATGGCTTTATTAAAATAAAACTGATATTAAGCAAATCATTCTTGTCCAGGATGATCATAGAATCCCTACAATGTGGAGGCAGGCCATTCAACCCACATCAACCCTCCAAAGAGCATCCCACCCCATCCTTGTAATTCTGCGCTTCCCATGGCTAATCCACCTAGGTTGCTATCTATGTGTGAATTAGCAATGGCCAATCCATCTAACCTGCACATCTTTGGACTGTGGGAGGAAACCGGAGTACCCGGATGAAACCCATGCAGACACTGGGAGAATGTGCAAACTCCACACAGACAGTCGCTCGAGGGTGGAATCGAACCCAGGTCATTGGCGTTATAAGGTAGTAGTGCTAACCACTGTGCTGCCCTGCCGCAGTGAAATGGCAGTGAAACTCTCCAGCTCTTCCAGTTTACCATATTTCGCTTGTAACGCTTCTGTGCATCAGTTGCATTTCTTGTTTAATTTATAATAAGACAAGCAACCGAACAATGTTAACCCCTCAGCAACTCCTAATTTACAGAACAGTACTGATGGTACTATTTGCACTGAATCCCTAGATTTCGGGTTAATAGTTCTGCCTTGATATATGTGTAACATAGAAACAAATAATGAGTCTGAGAACGTATTGTCCATCAATCTCCTTTTTCAGATTCACTTGGCTAACTTTCAGCCACAGGAATTGCTGACCTGGAGCAAGTTGAACTCCCGGCGAATTGTTCCATTATATGGGGGAATACGAGAAGGGGAAATGATCACTCTTTTTATGCAGCTGATTCAAGGTAAGTTGCAAACCTTGTTATAAACACCAGCTCCATCTCACACATTGTGAAAATACAGAATCGTGTGCACCAGTTCTACCCAGCTCATTATTGCATACAAGCAGTTAACATGGATTAATGTTCTACTCTGAAAGGGGACTATATGTGGAATATATTGCAAGTTGATGTGATATGATACTATGTACTAGCTGACAAATGGTGGGATTTTGCTCTCCTTAGATAAATAGGGAAAATAATTGGGCAAGTTGGCACTGCCAAGGTGCCCACACCTTTCCTGTCACCTCAGCAATTAATTTCTGTGTGGGAACGTCCGTGGGCAGCCTTCCTGACTGACTGACTGCCAATTAAAGCATTTAAATAAGTAGTTAATGGCCTCGACTCCTCACCAGTACCCAGCTTCCTGGCTGGTGAGGAAAATGTCAGCCTTTCTGACAGGGAAGTCAAGGTGGCCAGCCTGCCTGCTGTTAAAGTTACCAGCTACCTAAGTGTCTGCTCACCCCGATCCCACGATTCCCTTAACCTTCTTGCCATTGCTGCCCTTCAGTGTTGGGCCTAAGCCTCCAGAGATAATTGTAGTCCTGAGGTTCCTGGCCTCTGTTTGACCAGCAGCATCTGGCAAGGTGGGACCTCTTTATTAACACCTAATGGCCGAGAGGTCTGCCATTCAGCTCTTATGTGGCTGATCGGATATGGATGTGGCATTCTTTCTTGCGGCTGTAAGTGAGGCTTGTGGTCTTCCCTCAGGATGCTTCATGCAAAAAGCATTAGAATCAATAGTATGAGAGAATCCAAGATAAATTGCCACTTGGTGGTTAGGGGTGTTAAGTTCAGATTTTTATAAAGCTGTTCCTTTTTGTTATTCTGATTGCCTCGATCTATTCTGTCATGATTAATGTTGATAGTCCATGTTGCTACAACTGGACCCGCTCTGGAGTTAAGTCCACATTTCATCAGGGTTGAGTCCAGGGTAGATTGGGATGTGGAAAATCTCAGTCAGCTGGTTTAGTCCAATCATCGGATAATGCAGCCGATGATAACAGTAATTACTCAATTTGTACAATCCATTGTGTCACCAAATGTGAGCAATTTTAATGTGTTTCGTACATATCCTGGAATGTTATTTGTGAGATTTCTTGCTTGTTTTAGGTGGATCCATTGCACAACTAATAGTGAATAAAGGACCTCTTCCTGAAGCTCTGACCCTGCATTACACGGGACATGTCCTGGAAGCACTGGAACATCTACACTCCCATGGAATTGTGCATGGAGATGTTAAAGGTAATGTCACAGTTACTTCATATTCCACTCTCTTCATTGCTGTTGATTCAGGTTTCCATCAGGAAGTATATTTTTGATGTGTCATTGCCAGTGTTAACTTCGACTCATCATAAAATGATCTTTGTTGTTGCAATCCCTTTGATGCTATTGAATGTCTTAAAGTGAGCATTTTTTTTTGACTGGACAATGCACGCTGACCGTTGATCTCGAAAGATTCTAGCCAATGTTAACCATTGCTGTGTTGTCTGTTCCTCAGCGGACAATGTGCTGATATCGCAGAGGGGCTTGGAGGTTTATCTATGTGACTTTGGACATTCAACACAATTGAGATCAGTGGGCAAGAGCACACCACATGGTAAGAGCTAATTATATGGATTGGTTGGACACACTGAGATGGATCTTAACAAGAAAGTAGCTCAGAAAAGACATAGAGGCGGGGAAGCGGAGATGAGAGAGGAACTGGAAGAAGGCGGTATGAGGACTGTTGTGAAACATAATTCATAGCAGCTTATCATGGGCCTCAAAAGTTTGTTTCAGTTATGTGGTTGGATTGTTATGACACACACTTCTGCGTACATCACGTTCTGTGGGAGCAACTTGAACCCAGACCTTTAGGCCCACCACTTTGCCACAAGACTCATGGGCCACTATTTAATGCTGCTGAACTACTACAGGTGGGAAAGCCAGAGCAGAATGTCTTTAGACCGCCAGGTTTCAGGAGAAAGTGGTTCTTCAGTGGCTTCCTGTGTTGGATGATGAGTAAAACACATCTGTTATGTGCAGAGTTATTAGAGAAGCGGTCCTTCAGAACCTCATGGTGCACCTTTCAGACGATCCAGCTGAAAGCAGGCACCTACTGAGGAATATCTGAGAGCAGGCACACACTCCATCTGCAAGCAGTTTGATCGAATCAGTCGAAACTTGTCTTCATTTTATCCCAAAGGGAGGTGGGCAGTCAATAAATCCTTCTGTACCGCTTGGACACAGCTCCCTTCTCTGCTTTTGCAGCATGCTTCTGATAGAATTGTTAGTGAATAAATGTGTTTTAATTCCTTGTCTCTCTATAGGCAATCACTGCTTGGGTACAGTGACACACATGGCCCCTGAGGTTGTTGCGGGTCATGGGTTTGGTGTGAGAGCAGATAGCTGGAGTGTTGCTTGTATGATGCTGCACATGTTAACTGGCTGTCACCCCTGGAAAAATATTTCCACGAATCAACTGCTGCTTAAGGTGAGTTTTAAGTTTCAAATGGTGAATAGCAAAATTTACAGTAACTGATGAGTCCAATGGGCGAAGTTTTATATGGAAGAAGCACCATGCCATATTAGTTGGAGTATGTGTGCATGACTCTCCCTGCTTGAACTGCCAAAATCCTAGACTTGCATGGAGAGATGCAAAGCAGTTGTTCTTACTTTTTCGACGCAATGGAGACTGAAGCCCAAATCAGCTTAAGCATTTATTCATTGCTGTGCAGTAGCCAACTGAAAGAATATTGTAGCATTGCCAAACTCCCAAAACTCCTCCATGCCCTTCCTCAATCTCCGGCACTGAAACTGGATTCATTCTATGTTGCCACAGAAAACAGTGGCTTGGGTCCATGTGGATATTTCCCATCACTCAAATAATAGTCTAAATGATATCTTGACACTTAACATCTTGATAGTTAACCTTCTGAATTTTATTCAGCTTGTGTCAAACACATCTTCCGTTAGAGCACTTTTTAAATTAAATCATATTTTTTGTTATTGAGTAATTGTTTTTAAATTTAGTATCCCACAGTTATTAATGCGATTATGCATCGCCACTGCCTTCCTGACTTGTTTCCCAACAGATTGTGACACAAGATCCTCCAGTGGATGAAATCCCACCCACGTGCAGTCCACACACGGCTAACGTCATCAAGGCTGGTTTGGTGAAAAACCCAGAATACAGAGCTACAGTGTCTGAACTCCATGCCCAGGTGCACAAAGCACTAGCCATACTGCGACAACGTAAGTAGAGGTTGAAGTCTGACAAATTGTTCTCCTTTCAGTTGAAGCTGAATATGGTTGCATTAAAAATAGAGCTTGATGAAGACAAAAGAAAATATAAAATCCTCAATTATTGGCAAAAAGACCCAGGGGATGTCTGTGTCTTCCACCACCTGGGTTTGGGCTCTGTCTTGCCCAATGAGATGAAAATCTCCTCTTCCTTGTGTTAGTAAATATCCAAAGTGAGTTTGCAAATTCTCAGATAAGAGATAACAAGGTGGAGAGCTGGATGAACACAGCAGGCCCAGCAGCATTAGAGGAGCAGGAAAGCTAACATTTCGGGTCTGGACCCTTCTTCAGAAATGGGTGAGGGGAAGGGGGTTCTGAAATAAATAGGGAGAGAGGGGAAGGCGGATGGAAGATGGATGAAGGAGAAGATAGGTGGAGAGGAGACAGACAGGTCAAAGAGGCGGGGATGGAGCCAGTAAAGATGAGTTTAGGTGGGGAATTAGGTTGGGGATAGGTCAGTCCAGGGAGGACGGACAGGCGGAGACGAGCTGGGCTGGTGTTGGGATGCGGTCGGGGGAGGGGAGATTCTCAACCAAGTTTCATCTTGCCTTCTGTCTGTATCCCTGAGCTGCCTTCAAGTGGCAGGCAATTGTCAGTCTCAATTTGCAGTAACCTTGAGCAATAAGATAATGTTACATGATGCAGTAAGAAACGTCAGTCTGAGTCTAGGGATAAGGACCATTGTTGGTGAAGTGTTCCTTGGAGGTCTGTGCACTGGAAAGTATTAGCAGAGCAGGTATTGGCTGGGTCTAAAATTGTTTACAATTTATATCAAAGACTTGGATGACAGAAGTGAATTTACTATCGCCAAGCTTTTGGATGATACAAAAGTAGGTGGCACGGCAAGTAAGTGAGGATGACACAGTGAATCTGTAGAGGGATATTTGCAGGTTAGGTGAGGAGGCAATAGCTTTAGCAGGTGGAATATAATTTGGGAAAATGTGAGGTTATGCACTTGGTATGAAGAGTGAAGGAGCTGAATATGATTTAAATAGAGAAAGCTGCAGCACTGAGAGAATTGGGGTTCCAAGTGCATACAATTCCAAAAGTGAGCAGCCATATTTCTTCCCCATAGGGAACGTAAATAAAATGTTGACCTTTATTTCAAGTGCACATAATATACAAATAGGGAAGTCTTACTAAATCTATTCAAGACATTGAAGTAGAGTGAACAGTTTTGATCTCCTTATCTGAAGAAAGATACCATGGCATTTGATGCAGTCCAGAGAAGGTTCACTAGGTTGCTTCCGGGTATGGAGGGATTTTCTTATGAGGAGAGATTGAGTAGTTTGGGGAGTACTCATTGGAGTTTAGAGGAATGAGTCAACATTATCCAAACATGCAAGATTCTTAGGATGCTTGACGAGTAGATGCTGAAAGATAGTTTCTCGTTGCGGAAATGTCTAGGACCAGAGAGCAGGATCTGAAAGTAAGACGTCACTCATTTAAGGCAGATGAGGATTTTTTTTTTGTCTGAGGGTAGTGAATCTGTGGAATTCTTTACCACAGAGAGCTGTCGAGGATGGATCACTCAGTACATTCAAAACTGAGATATTTAATCAGTAGAGGAATCAAAGATTATAGGGAAATTGCAGGAAGGTGGAGTTGTGGATTATCAGATCAGCCGTGATGTCACCGAATGGAGGAGTGGACACAATGGGCTCAATGGCCTACTTCTATGTCTTATGGTTATGGTCCATAGCCTTAAGAAATGGGAGTAGGAATAGGCCATTCAGCCCATTGAGCCTGTTTGCTCCGTGACAATGTTGGTTGATCGGCTTGTCGCCTTTGCTCCAATTTCCTGTCTGTCACATGACCTCTGATTCACCAGTTTGTCCAACCCAGGCATGAATTCTTTCAGTAACCAATCGCCTCCATGCTTTTAGCTTTTACTCCTCCATCCAGGCCCAAACCATTTGAGGCTAGTTATTCCGTGAAGATTAAATAGTGAAGTACATGTGATTCACCCTATGTAACCATTTGGTCACATGTAGAAATAACCTTACATTGTAATACCCTTAAAAGGATGTGACTAATGGGGTTAACCCAAAAGTGGGTGGAAGTTGCAGTGTCTGTATTAAAACAGTGACACTGGGACTGCAAATGTGTAATATTTGCTTATGTTCCAAGTATTGATATTTTAATTTTCCTCTCCTTTGTACTGCAGGGGCTACGGGCGGCTCTCCGACTAATCCAGTTCAGAAAATGACTTGTGCTCCGAGGGCAGATGATGCCGGCTGTGATGGTGCAGGTACTGCGCTGGCAGGGGACCTGAATACTGGGCACTGTGCCACAAAAGGCCGGCCTCCTCCTGGATCAGAGCAAGTGCCAGCCAACGTTGACTCCGACAAGCACAGATTGTGCTACCTGAAGGGAGGTCCACTTAACATGGGCAAAATGGGCTCAGTGGAAACTCTGACCAAGAAGAGTTTACCACCAGCCTACCAAAGACGGCCCAGACCCAGAAACTTAATTCGACTGGCCTGTAACTTTAGCCAGCTGCTTCTACGAGATGAAGAGATTCAGATCCCTGAAGAAGTGACTGAGCCCTTCAGTGACGAAGAAGATCTATCCACTCCCTCACCACTGTTATCACTGCATTCACTCCAGAACAACGAGGCAGACAGGAAACTCTTGGAAGAATACGGGAACCTGCAAAGAGGTAAACGGAGCTGTTTTGTGCATTCCGAATAAACGATGAGAAAAACGATCGGGCTCACAAGTATTGAAATGTTTTGGAAGGATTAGCTAATAAATTCTTCTGGACCATTTTTGTATGCAGTGCTGTCAAGAGTAGCACCCCTTTTGGAATATTTTTGTCAAATCTTATTACAAGAAATTCAGATGGACAGTACCCAACCCAAGAAGCACGTGGTGAGCAGGTCCTTCAAATTCACTGGTCCAACCTGTGAAGTGCGATTCGTTGTCCCCACTCATGATTCCAGTTGCACGAAGTTCCTCACTTCAGTTGTTCAAAAAGATTCAGAGTAACACATAGCAATTTTGATTACCGGACTCAGAGAACTTGTCTGGCACTGGCTAAGTGCTAAGTAACAGGTGGCACTGACAGAAGCCTGTGGTTTGGGCACCTGTCAATCAGGAGAAAAGGTGTCAGTGACTACACTTCAAGAATATATGATTTGCCATAAAGTGCTTTCTAAGAGACATTCTGAGGTATCAAAGATGCTACATAATTGCGAGATTTCTTTTGAGTAATTAAAAAATGCAGGAGAGCGTAGAATTTGGGTACCTTTTGCTGCTTAGTTGTGAGTGCACTATTTTCCATCAGTATTTTCTTAAAGCACTCGTAATCCTGTTCTTTATGATCTATTTAGGCTAAAAGACCGTGTGGCTTGCTGTTAAAATGCGGATTTAGCATCTTTACTTGTTTTGCTCATAACCTTTTTATTTGATGTTTCAGAATTTCTACTTTACAACTTATCGCAAGTGTTTCCAGAAAGGTTGGAAGACCACATATTAGATGTGTTAAGCAGTGATGCATACAGCATAATGGAGGATTGTGATAAGGTAAGCTACTTCATTACTAGACTGCACAGATCGATTATATTATCCAGAAAATGTGGAGCTGGAGGAACACAGCAGGTCAGGCAGCATCAGAGGAGCAGGAGAGTCTGCGTTTTGGGTTGGGACCCTTCATAGGTCAGGTCCTGGATGAAGGGTCCAGACCCAAAACGTCGACTTTCCTGCTCCTCTGATGCTGCCTGACCTGCTGTGTTCCTCCAGCTCCACACTGTGTTGACTCTGACTCCAACATCTGCGATTCTTGCTATCGTCAATTACATTATCAAAGATTTTGTCAAGGGCAACAAACCTGTGGGAACAATATGCAAATCAGTGTAATTTACAGAACTATATGGTAAGTGGTTAATATCATATGATGTTGGGCAGAGAGAGTCAAGAACAGGGGAGAAATTTTAACCCAATCTATCAAATGGGAGCCAACCTAGAGAATGCTGGAGAAACTCGGCAATGTCTGACAGCATTTGTGGACAGAGAAATGGTTTGAGTTCGATATGACTCAAACTCAAAACATTAACTCGGTCTCTGCAGATGCTGTCAGAAGTTTCTGTAGCACTTTCTGCTTGTTTCAAATTTCCAGCAACTGCAGTTTTCAGCTTCAAACCAGTGGGAAATTGGTTGGGTCTCCTCCTCCAATCAATATTTATTTAATTGTTTTCCTCAATAGGATATTTCCAGTACTGCAAATAACATTTAACTAGAAATCTATTGTCTTTCTTTTTTTTTTCAGGATTCCCAAAAAGGAATGACCAGCATGAGTGGTAACTACAGTTCTGGAATTCATTCAATGTCATGGAATAGTCTGACTGATGGCCATAGTGCCAGCTTTAGTCTCAGTCAACGACTAGATCACCAGCAGGACATGCCAAGTCTTTTCAATGGTAAAATAAGCACATTCCCAACACCCACTTGAAAACTGTATAGACAACAAGTGAAGGTCTGCCATAGTATAGTCAGGATGTAACTTGAATTAGTGTTTAGATGACATATGAATCATCGATGTGTATTGATCTATATTTTATGTACCTTAAGGGAAGCAAAGATAAGAAGGAAAGATCCTCATTAAAGTAGAATACATAAAAGATAAAATTGGTCTTGAACAGAAAAGTGTAGAATCTGGAATTGTGAATCAGCTGAAAGAACCACGGATGCTGTAAATTAGAAACAAAAATAGAGATTGCTGGAAAAGCTCTGCAGGTCTGGCAGCATCTGTGGAGAGATGTCAGAGTTTACGTTTCAGGTCGAGTAACCCTTCCTCAGTTCAGAATTTCACTCATCAGTTCTGACGAAGGGACACTCGACCCAAAATGTTAACTCTGTTTTCTCTCCACAGGTGCTGCCAGACTTGCTGAGCTTTTCCAGCAACTTCTATTTTTGTTTGTGAATCAACCGCATGTTTTAGACCCGGCTTGAACTGTATCCCGTTTGACTGCAGTAGAAAAACAATTTGTGTGAAGTGCAAAGTGGTGGTTAGTTCGCTATCTCACACTGCTGAAGATTAATTGCACTTTTCGTAAAAGTTTAGAGGAGTGTAGATGAGTAAACCTAGGATACCACTTTTCAATATGTTATACCAGTAGGATTTTTAAAAAGGCTTTAGATAGGAGTGGAAACCATTTAAAACTGCTCTCAATATAAATATCTGAAATTAAATATTTGGAAAAAGTTGAGAGGTTGAACAACACAAAATCCAAAATCCATCTACTCTTTTATATTGGATATTAATATACAGAAAGATTGAATATTTCCTGATTTTAATCAGTGAAATACATGCTGATTACGTGACTTGCATTATTTGATTCTGGAAATCTTGCTGAAATGGAAGGAAATTAAAATGGTGAGAAACCATTACATCTCTCTCCATTAGTTTCTCACACACCGTGTAATGGCCAAAGGCGCTATAGCACATGTGGGTTCTTGCTAATAAATTAGACAACAAGTAAAGTTAACACAAAAGTACGTTGATAAACATTTGGACCAATTTCAAAACATGTTGTCTTTAAGCACACTGCAAAACGTATGTCTCTAAAGAAGCACTCAAAGTATTACAACCAATGTGTTTTTTATAATGCTGTTTGATGCTTCAAAAAAAAAAATCACTCATAATATATTGGCCATAATTTCTTTCGATTCCTACTGTTGTATTAGTTGGACTGGTGGAAGGGAATCAGGAATTTTGATGCTGATAAATGATTCTGATTAGCATGGCCTGGTCACATTCTTTGTTTAGGTCTGTGTTGAGAAATAGGTAGGAACGTAAACGCAACTGTGCAATTAGCCTAGGGCACCGAGTTGGCTAATGATCATATTGAATAGTGGGGCAAGCTCAAAAGGCCGAATGGTCTATTCCTGTTCTTCTTATTTTCTGTTTCTCAGCATTTGTTTCCTCCCTCTGAGGCCCCCTCGAGTGTATAGGGAATCCCAGGGGAACAGCTTATTGCTGACATCTTCTTAAGAGGATGAGTGGCTCCATTCCATTACACTGAAAGGAAACGGAAGTGAGAGGTCCTGAAACCCTTCCTCTGCGTCTATTGTGAAAGCTCAGACCACAGATCTGGATGAATCATGAGTGCAAAGGTGTCAAAATCCAACCAAGTGACTGAATAAGATTAATTATATAGCAATGCAGAAGCTAAGCTTTTGGAGACTTGATAACAATTGGTTGGGACAGCTGAAACAAAGCCCCTGAGTTCTTGTGACTAAATTCTGTGATTTCTGTTCTAGGAGTTGAAGCTAGAATTCACACATTCAGTGGAGAGTGTCTGATTGTACATGATATGCGAAGAGCTACTGTTGGCCAGGTGGCTACGGGTATCAGTAATCTGGTAAGTTTTTTCTGAAGGAGAGTACAGTTTATCATGTTGATGTTGGCTGCGATTTAGGTTATGACGAAATTGGGTTAAAGAATTTTCTTAAGGTATTTTGCGAGGGTGCAGAGCTGATAGGGTATAGAGAGAGGAGCTATTTCTGCTGGTTGGGATTCTAGGTTTTGTCAAAAATTTAAGGGGTGAAATCAAGAAAATCTTCCAGGCAATGGCTGGTTGAAATTTCAAACTCCCTTCCTTAAATGGCAGTTGAAGCTAAACTAATTGTCAATTTTAAATCTTGGGATTGATAGATTATTGTTAATCAAAGTCATTAAGCAAAATTGGAAAAGACAGGTATGTGGAGTTAAGGTACAGATCAGCTTTGATCTCTAAGTGGTGAGATTCACTATGAGTAAATATTCAAAACTGCACCCACTGTCTTTAAACTTATATGACAGTTTTGTAAGATTATTTAAGTATTTGTGCAGGAAAGTAAAATCCCAAATTTTAAAAATGTGTTATAATTTATGAAGTTTAAATGTCTGGATTGTAGATTGGAAGCACTAATGTCTAATTCATTCCTCATTGACAGATCCAGATTCCTAGTTTCTCGCTGGTGAAACAAAATGGGCATCCTATTTCACCGGACTTCGAAATCCCAGATTCTGGAATTGACCTGCGGTGCACTCCAGCTTCCAACTACAGCAATTCCTGGACCTGGAGGGTTAAGGATGGAAACCTAAATTTCAAGTCTTAATTTTGTTTTTCTGCGTGTGTCTTCTGTAGTCTGGGATGATAACTCAGATTTGTCATTTCATTGTAATTTCATCACCAAGGCCCAGATTTCTTTAACCACTTGGATCTTCAAACCACATCAATAGCACAAACTAGAATCTGCTGTTCTAAAAATGGTTGTTTATGTTGAAGCATCTGGTTATTTTTCAGTGTGAAATTCCTGATGTGTTGTGTCCTTTTAAATCCTAAATTGGATTATTCATTACATAATTTTTTTTAGTGCGAGAAAATAATTCCTACTTATTTAAAAACAGTAGAATCATTACGAGATTGGGTATCTAATTGTTTGCAAGTATGGTAAATCCCTGTTCATAAATATACAACACTGGCAAATATTATGCATCTAAATATCTGAATAATTAGCACAATAAAATAGCTGAAAGCTTGCTATCATCAGGCGAATAGCCTGATACTCAACGAAGCACTTTGTTGGATTTCCATGGAAAGTTACAAGGGGTTTGGTAAAGTGAATTACAGAAGACTGGGTAGCCAGAAGACTGAGATATAAGATAATTGGCCTATGAACCAGGGAAGACATTAGGAGTTTTTTTTTTTTTTTTTTGCAGCTCGTTGTCATAATCTAGAATGCATTGCCTCAAAGGAGATTCCATAATAACTTTCAAAGAGAAATCAGGTCAACACTTGAATTGAAAAAAAACTGCAGGAGATCTTTTGTATGTGAGGGAATAATAGGTAAGCTGTTTCAAAGAGCACAAGCATGAGGGGCCAAGTGGCCTCCTCCTTCATTACACGGTTCTGTGGTCATCTACTGCAATAGCAGAAGGTCTACAGAAATACTGGATAAGCTCATTAACATTTACCCTATTTCTCCATATTTTGAGAGAATTTCCATGGAAATCCAAGCCAGTGCAATTAAATATACTTAGTGTCTCGACAATTCAAGCAGGCCGCTAAATGAGTACAACAAGCATTCTAATGTGGAACAACAAAGAGTAGAATTGCTAGTATACAATGTGAGGACCGGTTACAGTGGAAAAACCCTCTATCAAGCCACTGTAAAACTAACCTTCAGAAACCAGGGTGTGCAATTATCCCTGTGGGATGCTTAATATTTGCTGGTTTAGATTTCACTCATCAGTGACTTTTAATACACTTTCAAAAATCATTTCTCTATTCAATTTGTGCAAATGGGTTTTCAAGAAAAGGTTTGAGCTAATGCTTTTTTGCTGCTTCAGTTATAAATTTTACAATCACTTGCAGTTATGGTTTAGTATGATAGGTTTTGAATGTAACATATGAATAGTGCCTTTCTTCCTTTAGATTGTCCTTGGTGTCATAGAGAAATAGAATCACCTTCAGTTGATTCCAAAATAGAAGTCAACAGAAGGAGATAATACACTGGACATTTTGAGATAAGCTAAGCGTATTGGCTTTCTGGCCACTTCTTGCAGTTCTTGCCACTGATACAATTATTAACCTTGATAGGTCATAGCTCGGTTGTCTCTTGATGTTTTTTTCTCCCCCTCCGGTTGCGTTGAGGCTGCTGAAGCCTTTCACAATGTAGTGTTCAGTGGGGACTTAACACCTGCTGAAACCTTTCACAATGTAGTGTTCAGTGGGGACGTAGCACCTGCTGAAGCCTTTCACAATGTAGTGTTCAATGGGGATGTAGCAGATAGTGCAGGCCGTGGAGGCTGAAGAGCAAACTGTTGGCCGCCATGTGGAGTCTGTCATCCAGTTGAGTGTGGCAAGGGGTGAGCTATTCCACCTCGTGTGGGGTCATGGTGATGCATTCTTTCCCCATGAGAAACATTACTTTGTGTCAGCTGTAGTACAAGGTGGTGACGATGCCATTGGGATCTGCATCCTGACCACCTGCCCCTTCCAAGAGGCAGAGCATTAGGAAACTAAGCTGCTGTGGAAAGGCAAGAGGGAAGATGAACTGAAAGGTCTCGCCTTTTAGGAGGACAAAACAATGGACAGCCATTATTTTATTTATTTGTGTTCTGTGGAAGAACCAATATATTAAAGATTCTCGTGACAAATGAATCATTGAGGATCACTACAGATGTGCAGCTTTGGTTGACTGGCGAAGAGTCACTTTCCCATACATGTCCAGCCAAATGAGAATGATCTCTTTGCCACTGGTCAGTTCTAAAGGGATTTTCATTGCTGGAAAATGCTGAAGTGATTTGACCAATTCATTTTAGTATGAAAAAGCATCCTTGGAGGTATCTTTAATAAGAAATAAGTGCCGTGTTATATTTCTGCATGTTAATATAGAGTAAGGTTCCTATCTATAGCAAGATGAAGCATTACTATGGGTTGTGGAAACTGAGTGTGTTTTCAAATTCCTGGGATTTGTATCAGTCCTGAGATTTGTATGTGACTTATATAACTTGTGCAATTTCAGAATTGTATTTTGTAAAATGAACCAAGGGCTGGGCACTGGGACTTGAAAGAATATCTCCAGTATTACCAGTCTGCAAGATTGCTTGAAGGTTCTTGTGTTTTACTCTGCCATACCTGAGACAGGACAGTTTATAAACTTACGGGGTTACGTCACAGGTCTCGTTTGTACTGAAATTGAAGCATTGCTATTTTCTCCTCAAAGTCAGAATGGTCAGTTTTGAAGTCATCAAATAGCATGGCTTAAGTGAATTTGAATTGGTGTTGATGGCTAGTGTGCATGCCTCAACTAAAGTCTTTGGCTAAGTAAAGTCTTTGGCTCACTATTAAAAGAAAATTAATAAAAAGACTGGTCATCCATATAACCTGCTGTAAAGTGCGATAGCAGCAAATAACAATCCTCTTTCCCTGGATTGCGTTTGACTTGCTAATCGGATATATGGATCTTTTCTCATATAATATTTTTAAATATATATAATTGAAAAGTTGTATTTTTTGAATAGAAAATATAACTACTGTTATAAATAATATCACTTTTAATCAGAAACAGGACCTTTGCTGTACTGTAGAAACTTGAGGAAAGTTATGCCGAGTACTGGATTTTTGTGCAGTTGGGGGAAAATGCTGGGCAGGACCCAAAAATGGTAGTCCAACCCTCATTTTCAACAAATACAATTTTTGTAGCGTGGTTAGTTGGATTAATAGAGGCTGGCCTCAGTATTTGGTAAAGGATAACAGTTAGGTTCCAATTAAAATGGCTTGTTTGTATCCTAATAGGATGGGATATCTAATGAGTAAGAAACTTTAAGGAGAATTCAAACATTTTGATTTTATAATAAACTTTACTGATTGGCCAACAATTAATAAGCAGCTCAGAGAGTTCATGATAGTTAATACCAGTCATTTTCAGCATTTTAATGTCTTTATTTGTACAGCAAGCTTTATGATCTGGAAAGCGTAGTGGTAGCAGATTCAATAACTTCACTAGATAATTGAGTAAATACTTGAAGGAAGAAAAGTTATGAAGAAGGAGCAATGGAGTGGAATTGATTAGATTACTTTTTCAGGAGCTAGCACAGATATAATGACTTCCTCCTAAGTGATGATTTTAAAACATACAGAAAAAATCCATATTTAGTTAAAGTAATTGAATATGTAATGTTCTGAATTCATCACCTGATATTGCTCCCAGTATTGATGTATCTATAATTATCTTTTGCCTGTTGGCATAAGGTTCACAAGGCAGACTTTGAAACATATATTTGGAAGGGCAGATTGCACTGTAGAATATTTTGCATCTCTAAAGTAGATATATAGCTTGAGAGGCTCCCACTGCTATTGTTAGGCTTTTACTAAAATGCTGGTGATAACATTACTGTGATTCTAGAGTTTATAATCTGGTTGCACACACTGGTGTTGGTGCCACATTTCAAGTCTTGTGCCCTTCCCTATGCTTTGTTGAATGTCTCTTAAAATGCACCTGATTAATGAATGTAACCCTTGTTTGGATGATTGTGGTCGCAATAACTAAGTAGCATGTACTTTTATCCAGTGGCTATCAATGGTAAGCTCATTTCATTTATGTGAACAAAGGGTAGTTTGAAATGAGTTAAAGAAATATCACCTTGCACAATGTCATTGATTTGAACTGGTAAAATAATAAAGCATTTATAATGTTGTACTAATACGTTTTGCGGTACATTTCTCATTTGATTTCTGATGAGAGGAGTTGAAAAAGTACTGGGGAAACTCACAGGCATAAAGGATGACCAGTCCTCTGGACTTGATATCCTCCATTCTCATCTTTTTAAGAGAAGTGATTGCAGAGAAAGGGTGAGTGCATCAGTTGCAATCTTCTGAAATTCTTTAGCTTCTGGCATGGCCCAAGCAGCTGGGAAAACAGCAAATTTACCACCTCTATTGAAGAAAGAAATACATGGAGACAGAAATCAGGGAACTACAAGACAGTTAATCTAATGACACCATGATCAGCAAGTAAGTAAGTTGTCAAGAGGAGCTAGAGAGTCTGCAAAGGGATATGTACTATAAGATTAAACGAATGGAAAATGTCTTGTGGTGGAGTATAATGTGGGAAAATGTGAAATTGGAAGGAAAAATAGAAAAGTGGCATAGTAGTTAGATGAAACAAAAACAGCAATTCCTGAGAAACCCACTAGGTCTGGCAGCATCTGTGAAGAGGAAACAGCTGTTCTGAATAAGAGTCACTGGACTCAACATTAACTGTTTCTTTCTCCACAGATGCAACCAGATCTGCTGAATTTCCTAAGCAAGTTCCTTTTTAGTTTCAATAGAAACTGCACATTAATGAGTTAATAAAGTCATTAATAAGGAACAATCCTCTTTAATAGGCAAACCATTGCTGCCTAGTAAGAATCTCACCTCAACATCCAGAATTTTGATTAAGCGATGCAGCAAATTGTTCCCACTGTTGAAATCGACCTTGCTGGAACTCTTACAACATTCTGCCTCGTTTCTTGCCATAATCCATGTCATTCAGGCCCCTAGGAGATTCCATCTGTAGTATCTGAAACGGTATCCGCCAACATTTTAAATATGGTGCCACAGCTCGGAAGCTACATGGCCCATTGTTGAGCACTTCTGTCTTGCTTACCAAGAGACTCACTGAGTAATGAGCCCAAAATTCTTACTTCCATAATTGAGGAGTGGCATTGGTTGGAGATAAGGGGGAGGATCATTTTTCCATTGAATTATCTTCCCCAGGAAGTAGCGGTGGCTAAGTCACCGAATTTGTTCAAGGCTGAATGAGATGGATTTTTGATAGACAATGGGGTTATGGGAAGACAGACAGGAAAGTGGAGTTGAGACCATAGCTAGATCAGCCATTATCTTCTTGACTGGCACTGGAGGGTCAAAGAGCCAAAAAACCTGTTCTTGCTCCAAAGTCCTATGATCAATCCTCTGTGATTGGGAAACTGAAAGAATTCATTATTAAGGAGGCAATAATAAGATATTTAGAAAAATATTGTATAGTTAGATGAGTGTGGTTTCGTGAGAAGGGAAATTGATTGATAAATTTATTAAAATTCTTTGAGGCAGTAATAAATAGGGCTGAATGAGGCTATAATAGGCAGGGCTGATAAGGGAGAACAAGGAGAGTGGCCTGTTCCCACACTGTAGGAGATTCTATGATTAAAAAGGACAAAATAAAAGGGGCGACATGGTGGCTCAGTGGTTAGCACTGCTGCCTCATAGCATGAGGGACCTGTGTTCAATTCCACCATTGGGCAACTATCTGTGTGGAGTTTGTACATTCTCCCCGTGTCTATGTGGGTTTCCTCCAGTTCCTCCCACAGTCCAAAGATATGTGTGTTAGGTGGAAGGGCCATGTTAAGTTGTCCATTGTGTCCGGGGGTATATAAGTTAGGAGGATTTGACACCTAAATTGGGGAAATGCGCGGTTACGAGGAAAGGGTAGGGTAATGGTCCTGCGTGGGATGCTCTTCAGAGGGGCGGTGTGGACTTGTTGGGCCAAATGGCCTGTTCCTACACTGGAGGGGGGGGATTCAATGATTCTATTCTATACTAATTAAATTTCTAAAAGAAATCAACAAGGTACCAAAAAAAGCTTAAAGATAAGAGTTTATTGTAGGGGTTGTTATATTAATATAAGGATACATTGCCTTTACTTCAAAGGATATAGTAAACTATTAAGTCATGGCCTGCATTTCTTCCTGCTGCTTTAGTCCTAGTTATAGTGGCTCCTGAGGTACCCCTTCCTCTACCTCTGCTATCATTTAGTAGGTTCAATATGAATCTTTGGATTAAATCCCTTTCACTGGCTGCTAACGTTGAAGGCAATGTCTACTGGTTGTCCCTCAGCTTTTTAGCGTTGTTCCTTCCCTCTACACTTTTGTCTCTCTCCTTTACACATTTCACTGGCCTCCTCTCTGTCAACAACTGATAAAGGATGACATCTCCCAAATAGCTGACCTTCATCTTAAGAGTCTGAGCCTCACAGACCATCATGGCCATTTATTGGTCAGGAATCTGACAGCTCATGATACCCATTTGTGAAACTGAGGGCAACATTTGTTTCAACCCAGAGGTAAATTTACTTGAGTTAGTGGCCTTCTCCATCAATCTCTATGACCTCCCATTGTTTGCTTGTGACATCACTGTCTCCCCACAGCCCAATGGGATTCAATCCTTAGTTCCTGACATCAATCTTTGAATTCCAGGCTTCCCAATGGATTAGGTGACTTTTCACCAACAATTAGAACATTCAGGATCATTGCAATGGAATGTTTTATCACATGGTATTAATTGTTTATATGTTTTGTGATTTGGTGGTTATCAACTGCAGTCTGTAAATACTTCCCAAGAAAGTGATTTGTTCTTTTTTACAAAAAACAGATGTTACATCAAGGTCATATTTTCCCCTCATTTTCCACTCATCTGATATCTGATTCCACGGCGTCTCCTTGCGTGTAGACCTAAATTATTCAATGAAATAGTTGACCATGCAAGTGGACATTGGCCAGAGGCTGGTTAGAGGTAGGTCCGGAGGCGGGAGTGCAATGCTGCCACTGTATGTGCAACACAAGTGAGAGAGCTCTCTGACTGAGGTAGACAACATACACAGACAAGTATTGGGAGAGATTGTGAGATTGAACTGCAGTCACCAAATCTGATGTAGGGCTCAAGGTTCAGTATTGATCAAGAGCAGGGAGATTTATTAAACAAATATGTTTTGAGTTTAAAATGTGTTGTAATTTAGATAGGTGATCCACCAATACTAATCCATTTGGAAAGGGGCTCGTTCAACCAAAGAATTAAAAAAGCCATTCTCATAATAATATTCGGTGCAATTGTGATTTACTGGATATTTACTATTAAAGATTGAGAGGCCATCTTATGACATAATGGTATTGTCTCTATTTCTGAACCGGAAGGCTCAGTTCAAGTCCCACCTGCTCCAGAGATGTGTAATAACACCTCTGAACACCTTGATTAGGGAAGAAAGGTTAAAAACAATAAGAGGTTAGCATTTGTTAGCTTGGCTCAGCCGGGAGATCTGTTGTATGACAGTCAGAGGAAATGGGTTCAAATCCAGTTTGAACACACAGATCACAGATCAGTCTGACATTTTCCTTACAAAAACTGACTGATTTGCTGTTTTCTTTTAGATCAGATGTTATATCAAGGTCATAGTTTGCCCCTTGTTTTTCGGTGATCTAATATCTGATTCCATGACATCTCTCTGAGTGTAGGCCCAAATTATCTCCATCCACCATCCACCCTCCTCAGCCTTCTGGAGTCATAGAGACAGACCCTTCAGTCTAACTCAGCACCTCACATTTACCTGAATTAAACTCCATCGGCCTGTTGGCCCATCGAATAAAGGTCCCGTTGTACTCTGAGGTGACCTTCTTTGCTGCCCACTACACCACCAATTTTGGTGTAATCTGCAAACTTACTAACCACACCTCCTGTATTCAGATCCAAATCATTCATATAAATCACAAAAAGCAGTGGACCCAGCAGCGATCCTTCTCATACGCCACTGGTCACAGGCTCCAGTCTAAAAAGCAACCCTCCTCCACCATCCTCTGTCTCCTACCTTTGAGCCAGTTCTGTATCCAAATGGCTAGCTCTCCCTGTATTCCATGTGATCTAACCTTACTAACTAGTCAACCATGTGAATCTTGTATAATGCTTTGCTGAAGTCCAAACAGACAATGTCCACCGCTCTGTCTTCATCAATCTTCTTTGCCACTTCTAAAAACTCAATCAAGTTCGTGAGACACAATTTCCCACGCACAAAGCCGTGTCCACTATTACTGTTCAGTTCTTGCCTTTCTAAATACATGTAAATCCCAAGATTTTAGAGTAGATTTGTAACGCGGGTTGTGGATGTTGTGATGATGATGACCACAAGACTCCTGTGACCATTGGGCATCAGAGTAGCACACAAACCAACATAAACCCTTCACCAACTGCTCACCCGAACCAAAGACCCACTACCCACCATGGACAGGACCAATGTCAAATACAAGATTCCCTGCAAAGACTGTGACAAACACTACATTGGACAAACAGGAAGGAAATTAACCACAAGGATAACATCATCATCAATTGGCAACAAAAAGACACGACTGATACTCACCCATCTCGATCCACATGGATAAGGAGAACCATCAATTCGTTTGGGACAACACCAGGATCCTGGAACAAGCAAAGCAGAGACAAGCACAGGAATCCCTAGAAGCCTGGTACTTTACTAAGAAAGACATCAATAAACACATAGGGCTAGATCCCATATACACTTCATTGCAAAGTAAAACCGGAAGTGAGGTAATCCAGCTCAACGGACACCAGAGTTCAAATAACAGGCAGGAAAACACAATGGCGCTTCATCGGAGGCTGCACTGATGATGTTACCCAGCAGGGTAATGAAACATCTGCGGAACAATAAACCAGCTTGGCGAGCCAACCAACCACAACACATAAATCCTGTCCCTCAGCCCCATCCAACAACTCACCCAACATTGAGGTCAGGCTTACTGGTTGATAGTTCCCTGGCTTTATCTTAACAGCTTTCTTAAATAATGGCACCACATTAGCCGATGTCCAGTCTTCTGGTAACTCACCGTGGCTATCAATGATACAATTATCTCAACAAGGGATCCAGCAATCACTTCTCTAGCTTCCCAAAAAGTTCTGGGGTATGCCTGATCAGGTCCCATGGATTTTTCCGCCTTTATGCATTTTAAGACATCAAGCACTTCCTGCTCTGTGATATGGACACTTTTCAAGATATCACTGTTTATTTCTCCAAGTTCTCTAGCTCCCATTACCTCTTCTACAGTAAACATTGATGCAAAATGCCTATTTAGTATCTCATCTATCACTTGCAGTTCGACACATAAGCAGCCTCGTAGATCATTAAAGGACCCTATTCTCTCCCTAGCTACTCTTTTGCCCTTAATGCATTTGTAGACTCTCTCTTTGGATTCTCCTCCACCCTATATACCAAAGCTATCTCATGCCCCCTTTTTGCTATCCTCATTTCCCTCTTTAGTATATTCCTACTGCACATGTACTCTTCTAGGGATTGACTCAATCCCAGCTGGGTGTATCTGACATATGCCTTGTTACCACATTGAGCAACTTGTCCTTTGACCCCACTCTCTTTAGATGAAATATGTTTTTATTGGGACCTGTAACTATGAGTCTTGTACCTACCTATCTTTTTCTGGGACATGTGAAAGATTCTTTGTTGCAGTCTATTCTGAACTAGAAAATCCAATCAACATTGGTTCTAATTCCCTCACTCTTCCTTCACACAATCAACCTCAGGCACTTCGCTTCTCAACCACGCTCACCTATTTCTGGGTCCACGTTATCAGCTACCTTGAGTTTATTTCCTCTAGTCCTGCTTTCTGTAAAGAATCTATTCCAATCTCCTTAATTTTCTGCTTCCATTGCATTTGTTCGGATAATGCGGTACTCTATAACAATGCTTCCTCTGATACTTCCCTGTCTTTCAGCTAAGGATTCTCATCCACCTGGTGGTCTCTTCTTCTTATGTCTCCCAGAATCATGAGAAGGTTCCCTTTCCCCTCTCCTTTCACCTCATCAAGTCTACATTTGACAAATCATTCTTCATCATTCCTGCCGCCTACTCCATGAACGTTCTATAAACACAATCCCTTTCCCCCTTCTTTTATGTTACAAGCACAACATCCCATTCCGTCTCCCACACCCACTCGCAATGTTTGAGCTCAAGATGCAATGCAGCATCTACCATTTTATCCCTTCCCACCAAGGCCTCAAATACTTCTTCCAGTTGAAAGGGTGATTTGTTGTACTTCTTCTAATACAGTGTGCTGCTTCATAGAACCCCTACAGTGTGAAAGCAGGCCATTCAGCCCATCAAGTCCACACTGATCTTCTGAAGAACACCCAACTCCCTATCCTATCCTGTAACACTGCATTTCCCTTGGCTAATCCAACTAACCTACATATCCCTGACACTACGGGCAATTTAGCACAACAATCCACCTAGCCTGCACATCTTCTGTCTGTGGGAGGAAACCAGAGCACCCGAAGGAAACGCATGCAGACACAGGGAGAATGTGCAAACTCCATACAGACAGTTGCCTGAGGGTGGAATTAAACTGGGTCCCTAGTACTGTGAGGCATCAATGCTAACCACAGAGTCACTGTGCCACTTCTTTTGACTGCCTCTACACTGGGGACATCAAAAGCAGATTTAGCCACTGAAAGAAAGCATGTATGCAAGTGCAGCAAGCAGTGAGGAAGGCAAATGGGATATTGGCTTTCAATCCATAAGTGGTTGAGTGCAGGAGCAATGAAGTCTTACTGCAGCTGCACAAGGACTTGGTGAGACCATTCCCAGAGCATTGTGTAGTTTTGATCATTCCAGAATATCTTGATTCAATTGACCATGTGACCCCAAGCTGCTGGCTGCCTTCATATAAAATGGGCCCAAAACTAGGCCATTTGGCCCATTTAGCGTTCTACATGAACTTGGTGGATCCTTTATCTCAACTCAAAATTGCTGCTCTGTCCTCACAACCCTTCATATCTTTAGCTTCTAAAAATCTAGCTTCTTTTTTAAATATACTCAGTGACTGATTTCTGTGCTAGATATTTCCACACGGTCATCAACATTTGAGGGAAGAGATAACAAGCATGGGGCTGGATGAACACAGCAGGTCAAGCAGCATCATAGGAGCAGGAAAACTTGACGTTTCGGGCCTAAACCCTTCATCAGAAAATCAACATTTGAGGGAAAATGTTTCTCTTCATCTCAGTCCAAAGTAGACTATGCCATATTCTGAGATCCCCTTGTTCTTAACTCCTTGGCCAGAGGAAACATTATCCCTCCTTCCAGTCTGTCTAGCCATCTTAGAATTGTACATGTTTGAAAGAGAACTCCTATTCTTCAAAACTCCAGTGAATACCTGCCTGGTCGACCCAATTTCTCTTCATACAACAATCGTGCCAGTCTAGGAATCAGTCTGGTGAACCCTTGTTGCTCTCCCTCTATGGCAAATATGCATTTTCTGAGGTGAAGAGATGAAAATTACACACACCACTGCTCCAGGTATAGTCTTACCAAGTCCCTGTACAGCCACAGTAAGACTTTATTGCTTCTGCACTCAAATACTTTTGTAATAAAAGCCAACATACCATTTGCCTTCCTTACTGCTTGTCAGGCTTGCACCCATGCTTTCAGTGTGTGGCGCACAAAGGCACCCAGGTATCTTTGTACCTCAAGATTTTCCAATCTGCTACTACTTAAAACATAACTTCTGTTCTTGTTTTTGTTTTTGGAGTTGATCAATGGTATGGGTCCTTGTGAGAGACTCAGGTGGTGGTCTACACAGAACATAGAACAGTACGGCACAGTACAGGCCCTTCGGCCCACGATGCTGTGCCGAACTTTTACCTAAACCTAAGGTTCTCTATCCTCCACCCCTACCTTATACTATCATCCATATGCCTAACTAATTGCAGCTTAAATGCCCCCAAATTGCCACTTAAATGCCCCTCTTGTGGATTGTAATCTACCTGCTTCACTCTAGGATAGTGGAAGGGAAGAAGATGAAGTCATTGGCACGGAGTCCATACAAAGGGCAAATTTCAGTTTCCTGAGTGCTAATGGAAGAATTTTAAAACCTCTGAGTTAAACGCTGTCATGGCAAAGAGATGGGGAAGTGCTGAGGGAGCTAGTGCAGGGTAAAACTGGTTGCTACAGAACTGAGGAGGTGACGGAAGGGGAGATTCTTCGCGATTAAGTGGCTTAAAATGGATAGATGCAACAGGGAACAAGTGATGGCATTCAGATAGATCTAGGTAATAGGTAAAAAAAACTCAGCCAAAATTAGTGTGTGCAAATTTGTCAGCTTAAGAGAGGTGAGGAGGTTGAGGAAAGGTATAGAAAATGTCATCTATGCCTTTTTTTAGGATGGTTTTGATGTTTCTCAAGGGGCAGGAGCCAGAGTGAGATAACTCCAACATGGAGTCGCAGAAGAGATGGATTAACCCCTCCTAGATTATCCACAACTTGAAATGGAAAGGGGTAATTCACTGTAGCTGGAGAACCAATGAAAATAGTGCTTTTGGAAAATGCTGGGAATATCAGAAGGAACCTCATGACTATAGGTGAGCCTGGATAATAAATTTGTTGGTTCAGTTTGTTGATTGGGAGAAGTCAGGCGGGGCACCACTGTTGCATTAATTTATTCATCTGATAAAATAAAATGAAGTACTGCAGCAGCTGGCGATCTGAAATAAAAGTAGAAAGTGCTGGAGCAACTCAGTGGCTCTGGCAGCATCTGTGGGGAGAGAAACAGAGTTAACATGTAAATCCAATACTACTCTTCTTCAGAACTGCCCGCTTCATGCACACAACTTTCAGTCAGCATTCCTGAATCTTTATCAGGAGTGAATCCATCATCAACCAACTCCCTGCCTTCTCCTCAGATACCGAGAGAATTTTAAAGCCTCTTAAAGATAAGGTCATCACAGTCCTACTAGACCATTGGGCTGTCCTCTCATGAGAGAGAGATGACTAGTGGAAGCTGAGGAGGAGAGTCCTTCATGGTAATCTCAGCTGCTGTGAGAATTAAACTCATGCTGTTAGCATCACACAGCATTGCAAACCGGCTGTCCAGCTAACAGAGCTAAAGTTGCAAAGTTAAGTGTAACTAAACCAGGAAAGACAATGGACCAAACTTGGGAGCTCCCTGGACTGAGTGACTTTAGTAGCAATCTCCACGTTTTTGACACAGAACTCAAAAACTGAATTTCCTCATCAGGTTTCCTCATCTATTTCTCCTCAATCTTCTCTACCTTCTACCCACCCAACCACCTGCACCTTCCTCAATTGTTCCCCCCCATTCCCTTGCTGTTCTTCTGAAAGCATTGGTCCTTCACTATTGTACGCCTCTTGCCAGATCCAGTTATCCTCTTCAGTATCTCACACAGAATCATTATTCACGTCTGAGCCTTGACAGATTCAACAGGTCGCTCGACTGCAGCAGGCATTTCCAAGTCCAATTACTGCCTGATTTCAATTCCTACACGACAGTGATGCCTACCGGGACACTTGTCTCAATTTCCCAATCATTAATTTGACTAAGATGATTGTGGCACCTTTTGTCATTGTTCTGCCTGGGGTTAACTCTCACTGAAGAATGGCCTATGAGCTCAAGCGTGGGATCTTCTTAGCCTGTGTATGTCGGTAACATGACTTAACTCAGACGTCAAGAAAATTTTCATTGCTGTGGTGAGGTTTTGGCGGTCTGTTTAGTAGTAACGTTAAGGATCTACTTCTACTGACAAGTGTCTAGAAAAGTGAAGTCGAGACTGGTCAGGTTTGATTGACCAAAAACTGAGTTTCGTTGCATGCAACTGAATCTCAACAGGTCGTTGGCAGAGCTGATTCGACCAGGCAAGGCAAAACCACTTTGTACTTGTCTTTGAATCATTGACTATCTTTATACACGGCCTAATCCAAATCAACTTCTGAAAATTATTTAACGAATTGGGTGGAAATGAGAGAGTTGATTTTGAGGAAAATGATTTCCATGAATTTGTGTGAGTGGAGTGTTTCCAAGTAATGGTTGCATTATTATTTCCAGATTGTTTGATAGCACGCTCAGCGGGTGTGTCGATCTTCTGGTTTGTCTCACACAAACAGGAAAGGCAGAGTGGGTTTGGTGGTTTAATTTTCACTCACTGGCTTACATTCTGAATATCTCACACAGACTGAATCAAGCACGTGGGCTACTTACACCCCTGAGAGAATGAATTGCTAGTTTGCCTTTTGTTGGTGAATATGTTGTTACATGACCACTTACAGTGGGTCACAGAGTCACAGTCATACTTGTAGAAGTCTACAGCATAGAATAAGGCCCTTTAGCCCATCAAACCCATCTGACTATTCTAATTCAGTTTCCCAGCACTTGGCCCACAGCCTTGTATGCCTTGGCATCACAAGTACACTTCTAAATACTTCTTGAATTCTGCAGGGGCTTTTGCTTCTATCACCTTTACAGGCAGTGAGTTCCAGATTCCCACCACCCTCTTTCCTCACATCCCCTCCAAACCTTCTGCTCCTTACCTTAAGTCTATGTCACCTGTTCATTGATCCCTCCATTTAGGGGAAAAGGTTGTTCCGGGGTACCCTGTCTACGTCCCTCATAATTTAATGCATGTCAATGATATCCCAATTCAGTCTCCTTTGCTCCAAGAAAAGCATCACCGATCTATCCAATCTCTCTTCATAGCTTAAACTCTGCAGCCCAGGCAACTCGCTGGTAAATCCGCGCCAAAATGTAAACTCTGTTTTCTCTCCACACCTGCTGGCAGACCTGCTGAGCTTCTCCAGCAATTTCTGTTTATGTTTCAGATCTTCAGCAGCTGCAGCTCTTTGTTTTATTTATTGTCCTGGTAAATCTCCTCTGGGGTGCTAGCCAAGTGAAGCCAGGTTAGAAAGTGGGATTGTGTCATGGTGAGGAAAATAGCACACTTTCATGACCTCAGGACACTTTTTAGATGTTACAGCCAATAAAATACCTTTGAAACATATGGTCACTGCTGGAAAGCAGAAAATATTCCCACAGCCAATATTCCCACAGCAGGTTCCCACGAACAGCAATGTAATAATGACCAAGCAAACTGATAGTGATCGAGAGATTAAAAACTGGTAGTGAAATCCCCTGATAGAAACCATGGGATCTTTTCTGACCCCAAGATGACACACCGGGCCTCGATTTAGCATCTCACCAGGGGAAGTGATGGTCTAGTGGTGTTATTGCTAGACTGTTAATCCAGAGACCCAGATAATGTTCTGGGGATCCAGGTTTGAATCCTACCATGGTAGATGGTGGAATTTGAATTCAATAACTAGAATAATATCTAGAATTAAGAATCTACTGATGACCGTGAATCCATTGTCAATTGTTGGAAAATCCCAACTGGTTCACTAATGTCCTTTGGGGAAGCAAACTGCCATCCTTACCTGGTCTGGCCTACATGTGACTCCAGACCCACAACAATTTGGTTGACTCTTAACTACCCTCTGGGAATTAGGGACTCACAATAAATGCTGCCTGGTCAGTGATGCCTTCATCCCCTGAATGAATTTTTTAAAAAACCCCTTAAAAATGGCACTTCTGGTAGGAAAGTGCCATCATCTCAAAAAATGAAGAAACCAACTCTTCAACATCAAGGTACATGTTAAAAATTATATTTCTTTTAACATAAATCACCAGCTGTTGACAAATGACTTAGAAACCACATTAGTAGTTTACATAATTTCTAACATGTCAGAGTGCTTACAAACCACTGCCTATGAAAATGCTTCACAAAAATGCTTAGTACTCTGGTACCAACTGACAGGGAGTGGCCTCTGTATCTGCTCGGAGGCTAATTAACCCGTGGCACAAGGCAGTCAATGTCAAACTCAGGGCAGACTGGTTAATGCCAGGCAGTCAGACAAGAAGATCACCATCATTTTGAGTGTCGGGTTAAGAGCTTGGCTGTTGTGGCGGCATGTGGGTGAGGTTTCATTATCACTATCTCCAGGGCCATTTTCAGAAATTTCTAAACGTTTTGCTGTGACGAAGTGCATTGCAAACATAAGACTTAGGAACAGAAGCAGGCCATTCAGCCCTTTAATTCTGCTCTGCCATTCAATAAGATCATGGATGACCTGGTTGTGTCCTGAATTTGACATTTCCATCTACGTCTGATTATCTTTGATTCTCTTGTCTTTCCTGTAGGAATCTGTTCCTCTCCATTGAAAAATATTCAATGCTCCCAAACCCTCCAAGAGAAAAGAGACCCTTCATCTTTGCTGTAAAAGGGTGATCCTTAATTCTGATCCCCCATTTCTGGACTCACCCACAAGAGAGCACAACCTTTCCACTGTCACCTTGTCAAGACACTAAAGGTCTTATAAACATCAATCAAATGACTTCACACTCTTCTAAACTACAGTGAAACCAATCCCAGCCTGTTTACTCTTTCCATCGTTTCATTGAACATCAGGCTCTGAGCCCTGGATGGCAGCTTCATGGAATTGGAGCTTAGAGGTTTTGCTTCTTTTACTGTCCCCACATTAGAGGCAAAATGGACTGCGTTTATCTAAGCCCCTCAATCACACAGGCACATAGGCCTGGCTAACCGCTCCAAATGATCCCCCTCTTCCCCTCTTTCATGCATCTACCCTCCTCCTTCACCTCTGTTTCCCATCTCTTTCCAAAGAATATATCCAATTAAATCACCCAAATAAATAATAAAAGCACATTTAATTGATAACAGCATTAAAACTCAGAACAAACAAGGTCTCCTCCAGCCTATCGATTACTTATATAAAACACTCAAATCCATCAATACAACATATCTCAGTAACAGAACGCCATACAAAGGAGAAATAAACATAGCTTTGACTACGTTACAGCGTTTAATAATTGAATGTTGAGATAATTGTTTTATTTGTATTTATTTACAATATTTTATCATTCCAAATTATAGAATTGCAGTCAAATTAAGTGTACTTCATTGCAAAATATTGGTTATAGATTGATACCCACCCTGAAATCTGTATGATTATAAATGTTAGATAACAAGCATGGGGCTGGATGAACACAGCAGGTC
>JAHRHZ010000056.1:21928791-21974747 GCA_024137785.1 Ginglymostoma cirratum | reverse complement strand
TTCATCATTTTCTGATGAAGGGTTGAGGCCCGAAACGTCAAGCTTTCCTGCTCCTATGATGCTGCTTGACCTGCTGTGTTCATCCAGCCCCACGCCTTGTTATCTCGGATTCTCCAGCATCTGCAGTACCTTTTATCTCTGATTATAAATGTTATTGCTTAATGTGATTGTAGGATGGGTTATCATGTCATGCATTTTTCATACAAAGATTTGAAGTAGAAAAGTTGAAAAATTATTCAGTAGTTGTATTCTGCAAGTATTTATATGACTAGTGTGCATCGTACTTTCACAAATAGTGGATAACTATATCTTTAAATGTGATGAATGTTGTTTTGTAGAAAGTAGCCAGGGAATGGGTCTGATTTAAAAGAAATAGAATTTTAAAAGCCGGGGCAGCCATGGGGTCTACTGCTGGCTGAAATCAGGTCAGTCAGATCTTGTGGAAACCCAGTCTCCTGAGAAAATCAACAGCAGAAAACAGAGTTAGCATTTCGAGTCCAGTGACCTTTCTTCAGAGCCTACAGTTAGTTCAATGCAAGGTGAATATTTTATCCCCTCAACAATCAAATTGTCTGAACTCTTAATGCCCTTAAAGTGCCAAACTGAAATTCTGGTAATTTAGGAAATTGTGCTTCGCCATCCCTTTCGACAATACCAAGAGTTGGAAAGTCTATACAATGGTGACCCATCTGGCTGGATGTTTCCGACTTACACAATCCAATCTGATCCCAGGTTGCTGTTTTCACCTGCAACACTGATGGTGTTATACCATCAGGGAAAGCTGGTATGCATCAGGCTCTGGATTCTGAGGAGTTAAGTTACCAGTGACCAAACGCTCAGCTGGTGTGTGAGTCAAACAGAAACGTTGAAAACAGTTTACTGGTGGAGAATGTTGAAACAAAATGAGTAAATTGGTATCAAATTACACACGTTGAAAGTAAATGAATTTGTAGTTTAATCCATAAAAGATTTGCTATTTGTGAAAGTGTCATAGAGGTACTAATCTACCCAACAAGTTGGTCTAAAATAAAACATTGCAGTTGTGTAGTGCAGTGGCAATGTTCCTATCTCTTGGTCAGATGGTCCAGGATTTAGAACTCTCGCCCAGAAGTCTCAGAATGTGTCTGAACAGATTTTAAAATAAAAATTTCCACAGAAAATGGATACTGCCCTGATCTTTTACCTTGATAAGCCTCATCAATTAACATTTTTATCTAATACTTGAAATGAGGAAAAACTTGTTTATTCAGCAAGTTGTTAGGATATGGAATAAGCCGTCTGGGAGAGAGGTAGCAATACATTCCACAGGAGGTTTCAAAGGACAGCTGCATATATAGCTGAAAGGGATGACTTTAGAGGACTACGGAGATAGGGCTAGGAAGTGGGTGGCTGGAAGTCGGTACAGACATGAGGGGTCGAATGGCTTCCTTCTGTACTGTAAAATTCTATGATTCTACTTCTTCTCTACTACTTCTCTGGTGATTGTCTGCAGTGAAATTAAGTGGATTGGAAACTTATCTTTAGGTGTATTCACAACCCACAAATTTTCTGTGTGTGAAAAGCTGCAGTTACTGGAGACTGCCATTAATGGTATGTGATGGCCCAGCTGATTTCAACTCAGGTCCTCCAGAAATGTCACTCTGACTGGAATCTTAGAAGCTACTGAATGATGTGGGCTGTGGCAAGAAATTCGGCAGAATCACATGAGGCATCCAGAAAGGCCTATCTCAACATCGGGAATAGGGTTACAAAGATGGTTTAACAGGGTCAACTTGTCTACCCTGGATCAAAGGGTTGAGGATAATGGCTGATAATTTAGGACTCACCGGTTGGGGCTGTTAATCAAGTCCCGTCAGGGACCTCGTACTCTATGAGCTCTAGCTGTCTGACCTTGTTACGATCACTACAGAGCACAGAAGGTTTTACGGCTGAAGGAGATAATAGGGATAGGAAAACACTGGATTAAGGAGATATTTTAAAGTACAGAGGGTCGATGGGTGAATAGCATTTTGTACTAGTTAGGGCACTGGCAGCAGAATTTTAGATAGCCTCAAGTTCATGGAGGACTGAAAGTGGGAGGCTGGTCATGTGTTCCACAGTAAGGTCCTGGGCCTAATCCTCCTCATGGTTGCTTCATCATGGACCTTAATTCCATCATAAGATCACACTTGAAAGTGTTCACTAATGACAGCACAACGATCAGTACCATTTGCCGCTCTTCAGATACTCAACCCATCTGTGCCTATTTGCAGCAAGATCTAGGTGGGGATGTGAACCTTTGGAATTCTGTACTGAAGAGCAATGTGGATGCACCGTTGCTGATTATATTTAAAGCTGAGATAGACATATTTTATGTCTCTTAGGGAAACAACTGATAGAGGGATTGAAGCCCAGGATCATACAAAATGGAACAGCAGTCTCGTGACAGGGTGAATAATTCCCTCCTACACCTATTTCTTTTATTCTGAAAGTCAGATCAAAAGTTTAATTTGTCCGTACCATATGCTAATGTGACCCAATTTGAACCAAGTTACTTTCAGACTCTACTTAGTCACATTTCCAGAAGTCAGATTTTAATTTTGAAAGAAAAATGCATATTTGATAAAGAGTGGCTGATTGCCACTTGTGATAGGCTGGCACTGCTGATGCAGCACTGAGAAAGTGTTCCTTATATGAGATATACCACTAAGACCCTGTCTACCCTCTCAACTGTATGTAAGAGATCCAAAGCACCACCAGAAGGGAGCAGGGGAATTATCCATTATATCCATGGCCAACTTGTTTCTGCTATCTAATCATGTCCTTGTGTCATAGTTTATTAACAGGGCTACCACTGGGTGATAACGAGTGAGAAAAGATGTTGCAGGTAACAGTGAGTGTGGTAAATCATGAGCCTTTGTGGGAGGTGGATGCTTTAGCAGAAATAGAGAAACTGTGAGGTATTGGAGAGAAGGTGGTAGTAGTTATGCTGGTGGAGTGCAGAAGGTCATTAACCTCTTTCCTACAGAGCTGTGTCTTCCTCCAGATGGCTGAGGCTGCACTGACCCAGGTGCCAAACACAGGGCAGGCTGGTATCATTACCTCCTCTGCTGGTCTCGGGGGAAGAAGATGTCCCACACTTGCACCACCCCATTCAGCAGGTCATTAAAGTCCCTGCAGCAACCTGTGCCAATAGTACCCTGTGTCTGAGGCAAATGTGGGGACTTGAAGGGCAGCTGTGGACTGAAAGTGCACAATAGGCTTTTAAGGATGGCTCCAGCTCCAGGGATGCTGGCCCTTCAGAGGATATCCAGCAAATGGCAACTTGTCCCAGGAATAACATGTGACAAGGTAGGGATAAAATTGGACACGAGGGACACCATAACAGTGGAGTAACTAAGATATGGAGAGAAAGTTCACTATGCATCACAACAAGAAACCCTCCGAAAACACAACAAAATTCACACCAACTCTCCAAAAAACCATGAGATTCAGCCCTGGGTTTCTCGCCACTGATGGTGACTGATCTACTGAGCTATGTACCATTTTCTGATTTTGTTCCTTTAAAATTGAAAGTAGAATCTCCTTCCATCACCGTTTACGTTAGGAATCGATCCCTAACCACTCACGAAATGAAAAATGACCTTATTCACTTCCTTCCAGAGGCAGACAGCATGCGGCCCAGATACTATCGCACATTGATATCAGTGAAGAAACTCACAAGGGATATATAGGTAGCCATCGCTAACACTGTCCCTCCCTGAGCAATCTGTGCAACCTTTTATACCACTTTGGTGGTCCATACCCAAATCCTTTCTCTTGATGATCAGACTCAATCTAGGAGGTCATGTCTGATTTGATTTGATTTGCTTTATTTTTGTCACATGTACTTAGGCACAGTGAAAAGTTTTGTTTTGTGTGCAGTGCGGGCAGACCATACCAAAGGTCAGAAGGGTAATGGAACAGAGTGAGGAATACAATGTTATGGCTGCAGAGTAGGTGCAGAAAGTGCGAGGTCAACATTACGTTTGAAATTTGAAAGATCCATTCAGAAGTCTAGTAACAGTGGGGAAGAATCTGTTCTTGAATCTATTTGTAGATGCGTTTAAGATTTTGTATCTCCTGCCTTGACAAAAGAGTTTGGAAGACATTAGAACTGGGGTTGGGGGTCTCTTTGATTATGTTGGCTGCCTTTCCTAGGCAGCGAGAAACATAAATGTTTACATTAAATATTAAATCACTTATTTTTTATATGTTGCAACTTTTGCTCCAGCCAGAACTGATTCCAGTCTCTCTTGAAGGCATATAGAGACTTATAAAAGGGGAGGCAATGGCCTAGTGGTATTATCGCTGGACTGTTAATCCAGAGACCCAGATAATGTTCTGGGGTCCGGAGTTTCAATCCCGCCACGGCAGATGGTGGAATTTGAATTCAATAAAGTATCTGGAATTAAGAATCTAGTGATGACCATGAGTCCATTGTCAATTGTTGGGGAAAATCCCCTCTGGTTCACTAATGTCCCTCAGTGAAGGAAACTGCCATCCTTACCTGGTCTGGCCTACATGTGACTCCAGACCCACAGCAATGTGGTTGACACTCTGGGCCATTAGGGATGAGCAATAAATGCTGCCTTGTCAGCAACACCCATGAATGAATAAAGAAGCAAATGTCACTCAAGCTAACAATGTCTACGTCTCACCACTCACTAAGAGAAAACCAACTACCTAATATTAGACTATAAAGTAAGTTCTTTATTTCTACTTCTACACTGCATTTTTTCCGTACACTTTAGATTAAACTATAATACTCTTATAACTAGCTACACAATCTAACCTTTTCACTTTTTCACTATATCTGTTAGCAAGTCACCAGCAAGTCTACATTGTGTTAAAGTAAGTAGTCCCAGTTCTTCTTGCATATCAGAATGAGAGTTGTGAAGGAAACACATCATGACGTTAGTAGACCATTCTTGAACCCTGCTTCCTTCTTTAAGTTAATCTCAGAATAGCCATCCTCACCACTCTATCTGGTGTAATTTCAATACCATTGGATGCCCACTTCACTCATTTGGCCCTGAGTTCAGGGCAGAAAGGAGAGATCCCTTCAGAATTTGTCCAAGCTGTTTTCTGGAGCAATAAGCTAAATCCAAACAAAAAATCACTTGAGCAACTTGATCAACTCTTTAAAAAGACAAGCAGTAGATAGCTGAGCTAAAACATACCAGCACTCATGGTCCAGCAATTAATTCCTTCCTCCCCACTGAAGACTATCTGAAAGGAAAAAGAAGGAACACTCCAAAACTTGGTAGCAGTTTCAGCTCCAAATGTAATTGCTAGCAATTCAGTTAGTGCTTAACCAGCAGCTGGCAACATCTGTGGAGAGAAAGCAGAGTTAATGTCTCGAGTCTAGTGGCCCTTCTTCAGACACTTCTGAAGAAGGATCACTGGAGCTGAAATGTTAACTCTGCTTTCTCTCCACAAGTGCTGCCAGACCTGCTGAGTTTCTTCAACAATTTCTGATTTTGTTCTGATTTCCAGCATCTGCAGTTCTTAGGTATTTTGTAGGTGTTTCTGAGATTTCATCAGAATGAACTGGAAATATGAAATCTTCAGAAAGTCAACTAAAAAACAACCACATGTGCCTGTGAGAACAACGCATCATGAAACTTGTGAAGCAATTTGGCTAGCTTAGTTACATTTTAAAAATTTATCCCTTAACTGTGTTTGTTCATCTGTTTGTTGTTTGTGTGAATGGGGGTGAAAACAAGAGTTATTTCATTTAAATCATAGACGTTAAATATGTTGCTTAATATTGCCCTGCTAAAGTTGCTGTATTGTTAAGAAAATGCCAAGTCTTTCATTTAAATTACAGACTCGGTATCTAGAATTGATTATTGACAAAAGTCTGGGATTGGCTTTGCAAAAAGTCTGGTTAGGAACTGTTGGGGTCAATTTAGAGGGTCTTTGAAGGTTTTAATTTTACTGTTTTGTGAATACAGAGGTCAGGAGGCTGATTTGATTCAATCGTCTGTTTCTGTGTCATAACAGTAGATAAATGATCAATTTGCAAGGCAAACAGAGTTAGCTCAGAAACAAATAAAAACAGCATACTGCTGAAGACAGTGACCAAGTCTGGCGGCATCTGGGGAGACAAAACAGAGTAAACTGCTAGTGAACCCAGATCTGAAGAAGCATCACTGGTCTTGAAACATTTTCTCTCCACAGACCTGCTGGGTTTTCCAGCAATTTCTGGTTTTGATGGTTTCAGATCTCTGGCATTGGCAGTTATCTTTTCCATTTTACAGTAGATCAGATATTTGCAGCTGCTTACTTGTGCTTTGCTTTTGTGTGAATTCCTCAGATGAAAATAACTTCCTTGGTTTCTTCAAGATGTTGTCATAAATGTAAATATTTAATTAGTTTAATTGACAGTTCTTTCCTTTGTTTATGTGATGTCATGCTTAAAGACCTCAGCGCAATAGGATGTGGGTTCCTCTCTACACCTCTCTGCAAAGTGAGTTTCCGGACCTGTTTGGACTGTACACAAGGCAGAATACAAAAGTCAGGCTGAAGCATTTCTCAAAAAGGAAGGAGTGTAGGATGGAAATAGCGAGGCAGGAACGTAGGGGGCTGGTGTGCAATGTGACTTTTGCACAACACAAAACTGCAATGGGGTGCAATTATAGCTGAGCACAGGCTGTTAGCTTGACCACGTACCTGGGGCTATGTTTCTCTGTAGGCTCAGAGACCTGACCTTCCAAAATGCACACCTGGCCCTTTACCTGGAACCCTTCCTGGTCTCTTCACACATAGCGTTTTTTTTTACAAGCTGCAATGGAGCTTGTGAAGAGGCCACTTCGAAAGCTCTCTTCAGCTCTCCAACATAGGAACTCAGCTATAGACATCATTAAAAGAGCCCCTGTACCTGAGATCTCACCCTCCTACCAACCCCACCTCCCCTCCATGCCACTATGTTCTCTCAGCATGCCATCCATGCTGTCTCCATGCCCCAACACCTGCGACTCTACTCCTATGCCACACCATGCCCCCCTCATATCACCCACGCTGCTCCATGTCTCTTCAGACCACCATGGTGCTTCCATGCCTTGCCATCTAACTTTTAAACATGCAGTTCTCTCTGTGATTTGTAAACAGATGAAATATTGATCTCCCCTCCCAGCAAATTGGTGGGTGCCAGGTTCAGGGATGCTACAACAATGACCTTCAGTGATCTGACACCATTTTCTCTAAGGCACTGCGCTCTCAGTGAAAAATTGGGCCACCATTTTTGATACTGGAAAGATCGAGAAAGAAATAAACTACCCAGTAGAGATAGTAAGAACTGCAGATGCTGGAGTCAGAGATAATACAGTATGGAGCTGGAGGAACACAGCAGGACAGGCAGCATCAGAGGAGCAGGAAAGCTGACGTTTTGGGTGGGGACCCTTCTTCCAAAATGGGGGACGAGGAAGAGAAATAAATCGAGAGAAAAGGGGAGGGGCTGAGGAAGGTAGGTGGGATGGTGATAGGCGAGTGCAGGTAGGGAGTGGCGGGAATTGATCAATGAGGTGGGAGGAGCGGATAGGTGGAAGAGAAGACGACAGGTTGTGTCAGGTCAAGGAGGCAGGGATGAGAGGGAGGGTTGATCATGGGATGAGGTTGGGGGTGGGGAGATTTTAAAACTGGTAAAGTCCACGTTTAGGCCATCGGCTGTAGGCTCCCAAGGTGGAATATGAGGTGCTGCTCCTCCAGTTTCCGGGTGGTGTCATTGTGACACTGGAGGAGGCCCAGGATGGACATGTCACCCAGGGAGTGGGAGGGGGAGTTGAAATGGTTGGCGACTGGAAGGTGATGAAGGGTTTAGGCCCGAAATGTCAAGTTTTCCTGCTCCTATGATGCTGCTTGACCTGCTGTGTTCATCCAGCCCCATGCTTGTTATCTCGGATTCTCCAGCATCTGCAGTACCTTTTATCTCTGGCGACTGGAAGGTGTTGTTGTTTGTCACGAACCGAGCATGGGTGCTCTACAAAGCGGTCTCTGAGCCTCCACTTGGCCTCACCGAGGTACAGGAGGCCACTTTGGGAACAGAGGATACAATAGACCATGTTGACGGATGTGCAGGTGAACATCTGTCTAATGTGAAGTGTGTGATTGGTGCCTTGAATGGAGGTGAGGGGCGGGAGGTGTGGGGGCAGGTGTAGCACCTCCTGCGGTTGAAGGGAAAAGTGCCGAGCGTGGTGGCGCTGGTGGGGAGTGTGGAGCGGATAAGGGAGTCGCGGACAGCGCAGTCCCTCCGGAAGGCAGATTAGGGTGGGGAGGGATATATATCTTTGGTTGTAGGATCGGATTGCAGGTGGCAGGGGTGGCTGAGAATAATACGTTGAATCCGGAGGCGCGGTGATACGTGAGGACAAGGGGATTCTGCCTTTGTTTTTGTTGGGGGGAGGGGAGAGGTGCGGAAACGCAAAAGATCCGGTGGAGAGCATTTTCGACCACTTTGAGAGCATTTGCGGTCGTTGAAATAAGAGGACATCTGGGATGTCTGGGAGTGGAACGCCGCATCTTGGGAGCAGACACAGTGGAGGCGGAAGAAACATGTGATTGAGTGATGTGAACTGTTTGAAGCCTTTCTTGCTGATATTTGATTTGATTTGACTTATCATTGTCATATGTAATTAGGTACAGTGAAAAGTTTTGTTTTCCGTGTAGTACAGGCAGATCATATCATACGAAGTGCATTAGGGCAATAGAACAGAGCGAGGAATACAATGTTACGGCTGCAGAGAAGGTACACAAAGAGAGAGATCAACATTAAATTTAACATTTGTGAGGATACTTTAATGGTGTGCTTCATTGACACTGTTGGAGGATTATAGGAACAATAGGTTTTTTTCGAAAACAGCTTTGTGAATGGGTTTTTTTTTGTTAACAGTTCCTCACATCTCATTGTTGCTATAGCATTCATTGGTTCTGTACATGACATAGCCTGAGAGGACAGGTATGAAAGAATACCTTTTATGTGTTGAAGGGGGATTGGGGAAAGGAGGACACATGGGGGCACCGAAAAGTCATTTCGTACAGACCGTTCAAAAGATCCACAAATCCAGATGATGGTCACGGCTCCAGAAAAGGGTGTGGGAAGGCTCAAGGACGTGTCTAGCCTCACAATGGAGCCTGCCAGGTGAGGGGGGCAGGTTTGTGCCAGCAGATATTAGGTTTGTCAGGAAGTGGAGTGGGATGCAATCCTCAAATTGAGCCTACCTGCCATTTTAAGGTGGCTCCAGAGATATTCCAACTCAACAAAAATCCAAACCAAAATTCAGTGCTTTGTTTCCCATTTGCGCTGGAGGCGACGTAAATTCAGTAATTTAAATCGGATAATGTGGAATCAAGATGCTTAGATTATAGAACGCACCAGTTCTGAGGAAGGGTCACTGGACCCGAAACGTTAACTCTGCTTTCTCCCTCACAGATACTGCCAGACCTGCTGAGCTTTTCCAGCAACTTTGTTTTTGTGCGTAAATTATATATACATGATGAAGACAGAGCAGATAAATATAGATATGTAATAGAAATAGGTGGGTTAATTTGTATATACATCTTACCTTATCAGAGAAATTCTGAAGGGGCCAAAAATCCCCACAGTGTAATGGGAGTCCCTGGCTAGTGCCTGAACAAAGTGGAAAAGACTTGTAACAGGAATACATGGGCAGACAGAGAGTCTTGATCAGGGACGTGTAGAAGTGAAATTGACTCATTCGAGAGAGCGCATAGATAGAACATAGAACATAGAACATAGAACATAGAACATAGAACATATAACAATACAGCGCAGAACAGGCCCTTCAGCCCTTGATGTTGCGCCAACCTGTGAACGACTCTAAGCCCACCCCCTACACTATCCCATCATCATCCATATGCTTATCCAAGGACTGTTTAAATGTCCCTAATGTGGCTGAGTTAACTACATTGGCAGGCAGGGCATTCCACGCCCTCACCACTCTCTCAGTAAAGAACCTGCCTCTGACATCTGTTTTAAATCTATCACCCCTTAACTTGCAGCTATGTCCCCTCGTACTAGCCGACGTCATCATCCTAGGAAAAAGACTCTCACTGTCCACCCTATCTAATCCTCTGATCATTTTGTATGTCTCTATTAAATCCCCTCTTAGCCTTCTTCTTTCCAATGAGAACAGACTCAAGTCCCTCAGCCTTTCCTCATAAGACCTTCGCTCCAGACCAGGCAACATCCTGGTAAATCTCCTCTGCACCTTTTCCAATGCTTCCACATCCTTTCTGTAAAGGGGCGACCGGAACTGTACGCAATATTCCAAGTGAGGCCGCACTAGTGTCTTGTATAGTTGCAGCATGACATCACGGCTCCGGAACTCAATCCCTCTACCAATGAAACCTAACACACTGTATGCCTTCTCAACTCCCTATCAACCTGGGTGGCAACTTTCAGAGATCTATGTACCTGGACACCAAGATCCCACTGCACATCCACACTACCAAGAATCTTTCCATTGATCCAGTATTCTGCCTTCCTATTCTTCTTCCCAAAGTGAATCACCTCACATTTATCTGCATTGAACTCCATTTGCTACCTTTCAGCCCAATTCTGCAGTTTATCCAAGTCTCCCTGCAACCTGCAACATTCTTCCACACTGTCCACCACTCCACCGACTTTAGTGTCATCTGCAAACTTACTAACCCATCCACCTATGTCTGCATCCAAGTCATTTATAAAAATGACAAACAGCAGTGGTCCCAAAACAGATCCTTGTGGCACACCACTAGTAACCGGACTCCAGGCTGAATATTTGCCATCAACCACCACTCGTTGCCTTCTTTCAGAAAGCCAGTTTCTAATCCAAACTGCTAAATCTCCCTCAATCCCATGCCTCCGCATTTTCTCCAATAGCCTACCATGTGGAACCTTATCAAAGGCTTTACTGAAGTCCATGTACACCACGTCAACTGTCCTACACTCATCCACATGCTTGGTCACCTTCTCAAAAAACTCAATGAGGTTTGTGAGACACGACCTGCCCTTGACAAATCCATGTTGACTATCTCCAATCAAATTGTTGCTTGCTAGATGGTTATAAATCCTATCTCTTATAACCCTTTCCAAAACTTTTCCTACAACAGACGTAAGGCTCACTGGTCTATAATTACCTGAGTCATCTCTACTGCCCTTCTTGAACAAGGGCACAACATTTGCAATCCTCCAGTCCTCTGGTACTAAACCTGTAGCCAATGACGACTCAAAGATCAAGGCCAAAGGCTCCGCCATCTCCTCCCTAGATTCCTAGAGAATCCTCGGAAAAATCCCATCCGGCCCAGGGGATTTATCTACCTTCACACCTTCTAGAATTGATAACCCCTCCTCCTTACTAACCTCAATCCTTTCAAGTCTAATAGCCCGTATCTCAGTCTTCTCCTCTACAATATTCTCCTTTTCCCGAGTGAAAACAGATAAGAAATATTTGTTTAACACCTCTCCGATCTCCACAGGGCCCACACACAACTTCCCACTTCTGTCTTTGACTGGCCCTATTCCTACCCTAGTCATCCTTTTATTCCCCACATTGCTATAGAAAGCTTTAGGGTTCTCCTTAATTCTATCTGCTAATGACTGCGATTAGATCTCTCAACACTTCCTCTACCTGCACTCCAAACACAACCTGCCTCACATGTGGCAGAGTCCAAAGATCAAACATTGGACTTATTAGCTCCTGAACGCACTGAACCAAGTGAAGCAAGTCATCTCAAACCCAAGGGACTGCCTAAGAAGAAGAGGCATAGATGCATATATAGATGTAACTGCTGATAGATGTGTGTGTCTCTGTCTCTTTTCTTAGTATTGGGAAGTGAATCATTTTAACAATTTTCTTCGAGGTTGAAGGGATGTATTTTGAATAAACAATGTTAAAATTCTTAACATAATTACCCACAAGTTGCTGCAAACCAATCACGAAGAAGTTAGACTTGTCCACTCAAAATTGATGATATTTTGGGCTTTAAGTTGGAAGATGGAAATGATGTGGGACCCTCCCCAGCCATCTGAGACTGGAGTCAAAAAGACAAGCAATGTGATTAGAGAGCTGTCCATGCCACATTTATTAAATCAGGCGGAAACTCTTTAAGAGTCGGGAAGAATGTGACCACATTCATCTATAAACTGGAGGTCATCCAGAATCTTGCTGCTTAACCCATGGTGAGTCAAATTCCCCTTTGACCCTTGTGCTCACTGATGGATAATGGTTGCTGATTAAGCAATACCTTAAGATCTCTTGAAAAGTGTCCATATTACAGAGGAGGAGGTGCTGGATGTCTAAAAATGCATAAAGGTGTAAAAACCCCTGGGACCTGATCAGGTGTACCCCAGAACTCTGTGGGAAGCTAGCTGTGTGATTGCTGGGCGCTTTGCTGAGATAGTTGTATCATCGATAGCCATAGATGAGGTGCCGGAAGACTGGAGGTTGGCTAATGTGGTGCCATTGTGTAAGAAAGGTGGTAAGGAAAAGCCAGGGAATTATAGACCGGTGAGCCTGATGTCAGTGGTGGGATGGTTGTTGGAGGGGACTTTGAGGGACAGGATTTACCTGTATTTGGAAAGGCAGGGACTGATTAGAAGAGTCAACATGGCTTTGTGCATGGGAAATCATGTCTCACTAACTTGTTTGAGTTTCTTGAAGAAGTAACAAAGAGGATTGATGAAGGCAGAACAGTGATGTGATCTATCTGGGCTTCACTAAGGCGTTCGACAAGGTTATGCGCAGTAGGCTAGTTAACAAGGTTAGGTAACGTGGAATACAGGGACAGCTCACCATTTGAATACATGACTAGCTCGAAGGTATGAGACAGAGGGCGATGGTGGAGGGTTGCTTTTCAGACTGAACGCCTGTGACCGGCAGTGTGCTGCAAGAATTAGTGCTGTTTCCACTGCTTTTCGCATTTATATAAACGCTTTGGATGTGAATGTAGGAGATATGGTTCATAAGTTTGAAGATGACACCAAATTTAGTGGTGTAGTGGTCAGTGAAGAAAGTTAACTCAGAGTACAACAGGTCCTTGATGATATAGGCTGATGGGCCGAGGAGTGGCAGATGGAGTTTAATTTAGATAAATGTGAGGGCTGTATTTTGGAAAGGCAAATCAGGGCAGGACTTATACGCTTAATGGTCAGGTCCTTGGGAGTGTTACTGAACAAAGAGACCTTGGAGTGTTGATTCAAAGTGGAGTTACAGGTCAGCAGTAGTTTGGTACACTTGCCTGTATTGATCAGCGTGGTGAATATAGGAGTTGGGAGGTCATGTTGCAGCTGCACAGGGCATTGGTTAGGCCACTTTTGGAATACCATGTTCAATTCTGGATGTTGTGAAATTTGAAAGGGTTCAGAATAGATTTACAAGTACGGTGCCAGTGTTAGAGGGTTTGAGCTGTTGGAAGAGGCTGAATAGGCTGGGGCTATTTTCCCTGAAGCATCAGAGGCTGAGGAGTGACCTTATAGAGGTTTATAAAATCATGAGGGACATGAACAGGGTGAATAGTCAAGGTCTTTTCCACAGGCTAGGAAGGTTAAAAACTGGAGGGCATAGGTTTAAGCTAAAGGGGAAAGATTTGAAAGGGACCTAAGGGGAAACTTTTTCACACAGAGTAGATGGTAGAGGCTAGGATAACTATTACATTTTAAAAGCACCTGCATGGGTATATGAATAGAAAGGGTTTGGAGGGATATGGGCCAAATGCTGGCAAATGGGCAACTAGATTAATTTAAGATGTGTGGTCGGCATGGACGATTTGGACCGAAGGGTCTGTTTCCGTGCTGTACAACTCTATGAGTGTATGACTCTATGTATTTTTAGCCTCATGTATGTTTCCAATTCTAATTTCTCAACCATTAGCATTTGTGCTTTCAGCTGCATAGGCCCTGAGCCTTGGTGTTCCCTCCCGGATTCTTTTTCTCACTTCCCTCTTTTAAAACACCCTTTAAAATCTACCGATTGAACAAATTTTGGCCATTTCTAACATTCTTTCCCTCCTGAATGAAAAAGGAGATAGAAGTTAAGATAAAGAAGAAAGTGATCACAAGGCAGGGAAAAGAGCAAATAAAATAAGCAAAGAGGGCTTATGAGAAAGGACAAATGGCTAACATGCAAAAGAATTCCAAAGTCTTCTATTGGCACATTAATTGTAAGAGGGTGGAAAAAGGATGCATGTGACTGATTAGGGACCAAAAAGATTCTGACTTACATATGTATCCAGGAAGTATGGTTGAGATATTAAATTAATAAATTGCATCCATCTTTATCAAAGGAGCAGATGTTACCCTGGCCTCAGTAACAGAGGAGGAAACTCAGAAAGGTTCAAGATTGATAAGAAGTTGGTTTTGTCTATGCTGGTTTTGAGATTTGACGAGGCAGCAATATCTGAGATTTACACGTAGGAATACTGAACTGAATTGAATTAGCTTTACTGTCATATTAGTACAATGCAAAGTCACCGCTTACGGCACCATCTTAGGTACAAAGGTATCTAGCTACAAATTCTGAAGTACAAATTCTTATGTAAAAAGAATTAGAAAAATAAAGCAAGAAATAAAAAGTCCAGCATTGCAGATGATAGGAATAAATTAGAAAATTAAGAAATAAAAAGTTCAGAATAACAGTCCTTCCAACTCAGTTGATGCTGGAACCTAGCCTTTAGTCTGCATTAGGCCTTGACTCCAGGCCATGCCAGGCTTCACCTCAAGGATCTCAAGGCTGGGAGACCACCCTGGAATCATGGAGAGACAGTATAACAGAAAGGATGCTACTCTAAAGGTTATGTTGGAGCAGGGAGATCTGAATGTATGTCAATATAAGTCATTAAAGGTGATAGGACAGGTGGACAGAGAAGTTAATGGAGCATACATTGTCCTAGGCTTTATTAACAATGGCATAGAATGCAAGAAATGGTGAGCTATGTTCAAGCTGTATAAGACACTAGACTTTGGCTGGCATACTGTTCATACTTGTGCGTGCCACACTTTAAGGTGTTTGAAAGTACATTGAAAACAGTTGTTGCAAAGTCGGGTCGAATACTTGTGAATTGGAAGGCAGGATGTTAGAATTTGTTTGTAAAAATGATAGGGGGGAGGAGTGTGTGGCCCCTTTAAGATGTGATGTGTTTTTCTAAGCTTGGAGGCAAAAAAAAAGACGTCTGCAAGCAGCTGCAGATACATAGACAGTTCTGAACTTGAAACATATGTATCAATTGGCTGTGTAGTTGGCAAACTATGCTTGTTTTGACATTAAGGCAACCGGCTTGAATATCAGCCAATTAATTTAAACCAGGCACTTAGAGACTGAAAACCAATTGAATTTAAATCTGATAGTGTTGACAATTTAGGACCAATCCTAATATAAGAAAATTGACATAAAGGGTATATAATAAGAGGGTTTTTGAAAATCAATGTGAGATCCAACTGCATCGGAAGAGTAAAACTCTGGATCTCGCAGAAATCTTTAAGCTCTCTGATTAAACACCATCGAAAAGGTACCATGAAAATCTTAGCTAATATTCCTGACACAAAGATTCGACAAAGAAAGAACTCTGGACTGAAGAATAGTGGAAAACACACAGACGTTCCTGACAGTAGTTTTGAGAGTCTAATTTTTAATTAATTATTTCTCTTATTACTTCGGTTTATATAAGTGGGACCTATATTTATTGGAACAGCATACCATTAGAATTTTGTTTATTGGGGAGTAGTTAGCAGTTGCGGGAGTTGTTTGGTTTATCAGTAGTTTGGTTAATTTGATCTCTGTTAGAATTATGTAAATAAATTGTTGCTTGTTGATTGTAGAGTGACTGTCAGGAATTCATTTTATTTCACCTTCCCTTTATAGCAGATTGGGAGATGAGAGGCAGGTTATATCACTTTTCATATTTCCTTTACCAGATAACAAGATGAGGCGAGCTTCTCTGGATGTTTTGGTTTAAATTGTCAGAGAGGTTCAACCTCCCCTCCATAACACAGTATACAAGAGGTTTGCAGAACAGTTCCAGTAACAAGGAGCCTCTGTTATGAAGAGAGATTGGAGAAGTGGGAACTAATTTCCTCGAGGAGGAGACGGCTAAAGAAGGCTTGATTGAATTCAAAATTATGAGAGGTCTGGACAGAGAAGACAGTTCCTGCTTGTGAAAAGGATCAAGACCCAGGCGGCACACTTTTTAAGTGTTTTGCAAAGGAAGGAGGTGTTAGGTGAGAACAAACCACTTCACACAGTAAGTGGTGCCAATTTAGTGTAGAATGCCTGAAAGTGTGCTAGAGGCAGATTCAATGGAGACATTGCAGAGGGCATTTGACAGCGATTTAAATCGAAACAGAGTTATGGAGAAAAGAAGGGTGAACGGCCCTTGCAATAATGTTCTTTGTCAGACAGTTGACAGGTGAAAATCAAAAGTATTCCATCATTGAATGATTAGACTTGACTAAACTTACTGTGGTCAGTTTGTTTTGAACCTACTTTGGAAATACAAACATATCATAGCATTCAGTGCATACCATTTGTGAAGCAGACAGAAAAAATGCTACTAATGGCACAGTCCTACATCTCAAACCACAGCTTTCTGATTTAAATGTGCACATGCATTCACCTGAGCTGGCTGTGACATTTGCACACAGCTAATTGCCATTGCTCTCATCTCTTGGGGCAGGAACAAGTTGGTGAACTTCATTTGGTAGCTAATGGTTTTGTATCTCAGGACTTGCATCATATTCTGAAACTTTAGACCCCAAAATGTTGACGAAACTCTCATTCTGTATATTTGGGTCAGTTTTGAATTCAAATCTCAGGGAAAAAAAGTAGTTTGCAACCTTATTTTGTTTAAAAGCATTTGTCTCAATGATCACATCAAAACTTTGAGTTAGTTGTATTATTTTGATCTGAGAATAAATAATACAAAGCCTGTAAGTCTCTTAACTTTTGTTTCACTAAATATTACATATTTTAAAAACACTTTAGCAATGATTGATCTACTCTTAGGAAGGAAAGCTGTTCTTATCTTGGACTTAAAAATGTAGAAAGGTAACTCTAGCAACTATTTCCTCTATTCAGATCATGAGCCAAATGGTTATTAACTAAAAAGAAAATGAATGTTTGGGAGAACACATTTTTACTTCCTACAACAACAATATCTTTCAAACCACTTTCTGTTCTGGAAATAACTAGTTTCAGGTTGTTTTTAACTTTCTGAACTAAGCTGTATCTGAAGGTGGTAGTGTAGTTGGTTAGGTAAATCCCATGTGTGAATTTCTTTATGTTGATATGGTCAGTGTGGAAACTGTTAATACAGGCCAGCCATTGACTGTTAAGTAAAGCATGTAATTAGGTACTGTCCCTCCTAAAAGCCATAGACAAAGAGCTAGTAACTGAGTTGACAATCTGGTTTTCTGATGGGAGAATAGGAAAGACTATGAAAGATAGACATGCAAGATGAGCTTGACATGTTTGCTTTTCTCTATACCTATTCCATAGTTTTTTTTTAACTGCGGCTAAAACCACAGCCTCCAGTTTGTCAACAGTGAGTAGATCATGGCTTTTGCCCAGGGAGGAGCATTCGAGCATGTTTTTGAATGTTTTGCTATTTTATTGAACTATGTTAACTTTCCAATATTTCTGTTTGATTGCTAGCAAAATCAATTCTTTTAGGATCAGATTTGAGGAGCTGACTGGCTCACACATGTTACTTGTGTGTCCTAGTTTATACTATCATTGAGAGTCAGCTGAGGTTCCAGTGCTGGGGGTTTTTGGCTTCGATTCAGAGGGTGGAATTATCCTGGTCCCCTGCTTACTGACGCGTGTCCCCACTCTGAACCATTTTGCTGGAGGTGGACTCTAAGTGGCCACCTGATAACAATGGAGCATAAGAACATAAGAAACAGGAGCAGGAATAGGCCATCCTGCCCATTGAGCCTGCTTCAGCATTCAATAAGATCATGGCTTATCTTTTGGTGGACTCAGCTCCTCATACCTTCCTGCTCACCATAACCCTTAGTTCCTTTACTGCTCAAAAATTTATCTTTGCCTCAAAAACATTCAGTGAGGTAGCCTCAACTGCTTCACTGGGCAGGGAATTCCACAGAATCACAACACTTTGGGTGAAGAAGTTACTTCTCAACTCAGTCCTAAATCTGTTCCCCCTTATTTTGAGGCTATGGCCCCAGTTCTAGTTTCACCTGCCAGTGGAAACAACTTCCCTGCTTCTATCTTACCTATTCCCTACATAACTCTGTATGTTTTTACAAGATCCCCCCATCATTCTTCTAAATTCCCATGAGTAAAGGAAGTCTATTTGGGTCAATTAGGGACACACTGGTGGCAGACTCTGCTGCAATTCTCTCAGTAGTGGGAATGGCCTCCCACTTATTTCAGAGACTGGCATTAACTGGAAGGCAGCATCCTGGCAACAGGGTGGAGGGGCATCATTCCATTATCTTTCATGTTCCATTATTAAATGGCATGTATGTAGAGGTTCGAGCCTGGGCCACGATCATTCCCATGGAAGGATATTCCTGAAACTGACATCCAGTAATCAGAAAGTCAGTGGGCTTCCAAGGGTTGTTCTTTTTTAAGGTGTCTGCTAAGTACCTCAGCAGCTCATCTTTCTTACCCATCTTTCATAGAGTTTGTGATTCTCCCACCAGAAAACCAAATTTTCAACTCAGTTATTAGCTCTTTACCCATGACTTTTCGGAGGGACGATATCTTATTACATGTTTTATTTAACAGTCAATGGCTGACCTGTATTAATGGCTTCCACACTGACCATATCATGATAAAGAAAGACTGAAAGAACTGCAGATGGTGGAAATCAGAAGAAAAAACAGAAATTGCTGAATAAATTCAGCAGGTCTGGCAGCATTTGTAGAGAGAAATCAGAGTTAATGTTTCGGGTCCAGTGACTCTACCTCAGAACTGTTACCGGACCCAATATGTTAATTCTGATTTCTCTCCACAGATGCTCCCAGACCTGCTGAGCTTTTACAGCAATTTCTGTTTCAGTTCGAGATAAAGTCACACGTGGGATTTAACTAACCAACTATCGTGTCAGAACTGTGATCAATCTCATTTTGTGGACCCTCTATTTGGGTCCACTGCCTCAGGAACAAGTCTGTGCTCCTTAAATAAATGGGAACTCCAGAAATGATCTCTTCATTGCCTATCTTCCAGAAGATACCTTGGTCAACACACCTCTGACCAATCTGCCCCAGTATCTAAAATGATCCACAAAGCAGCATAATTAATGTGGATGCTGGAAATGGAAATAGAAACAGAAAATGCTGGAGAGAGTCAGCAGCTTTGGCTGCATCTGTTGAGAGAGAAACAGAATTAATGTTTTGAGTCCAGGGACACTACATCAGAACTGGAAGAGGAGTTATATTGGATTCCAAATGTTAACTTTGATTCCTATTCTCAACAGATGCTGAGTTTCTCCAGAATTGTTTTGATTTTTATTGCGGGTTCATAGTGTATGCCAAAGTCTTCAGCATGTAATCTAGGCTTAAATTTCACTTCTGCCCACAGGGAGTGCTGCACTGTTGGGATTCTGTCTTTCAGAATAGGGGTTGGATCATGTCTGCATTGCCTTCCTGTTCGCACATGAAAAATCCCAAAGCACTGTTCCAAAAAACAGCAGGGGAGATCTCTTTTGTGACCTGACCTACATTTTTCCTCTAACCAATATCTTTAAAAGAACAGGCTATCTGGTAACTAGCACATCACTAATTGTGAGAGCTTGCCGTGTGCAAATTTGCTGCTGCCTTTTCAACATTTGCCATTCTGGCTATTTTTCAAAGAGTCCTTAATTGGCTGGAAAGCAAAGTGCTAAGGATGAGGGAGTACAATAATTTTGCACTCAAATGAAATTGTGTTGTTTAATTTTTGTTTGCTATGTATTACGTACGAAATCTTTGGCCTGTAAACTAATGCTGACAAGGATCAATTTGCCATTTTCATCAAAACAGCAGACAAACTATTTTCACGAAAACTTGTTAATGTGCACTAGTATAACTTCCAAGCAGATAGTTTTGAGGTGAATATTTCAGTCAAGTGGTAGTTTGACATTTACAAATTGGAAGTGAAACTGAACTAGCTCTAAAGAGGAACTAGCTGCCAACATGATTTAATTCCTAATGAAGTGGGAATTTCAGTTTATATAACTTAGTTCCTCCCTAGCAAGAATTGTTGCTTCAAATTTCTCCTGGGTTCAGCAACCAGGCTTAGTTACATTTCAGCAACTAAAACTAAAAGCACAGTCCTCATTTTGTATTTAAAAGTTAGAGAGAGGATTGAGGAAACAGATTTTGATCTAAATTGGGCAAACGCTGAGCTGTGTAGTGCAGTATCTCACAGCTGCAACCAAACAACATGAATAACAACTGGGATATTTCCTCTCACCCACACAGTGTCTCTTGTGGCTTCTCACAGAAATTCTGTTGGATCATAGCTCTGAAATGCTGATCCCAAGGGACATTTGTGTTTTGAACCATTCTCAGTTTTCAGACCGGTTTTGCTCTACATTATATCTTTTGATTGAAGTGCTGTTTCTTTTTCTATTTTGAGCTTTTGAAGTGAGAAACATTTGGGATCTGGAGCTCTTTCAGATTCTAAGGATCTGGTTTCAGCCTCATGTAGTACTTAGTTCCTCTATATTGCCCAACACTCCAACGTTAACGATACAGATCTGAATCTGACCTTTTGGCAATGCATCATTTTTGTCAAGTTTCACGGAGGGTTTCTCTCTGTGCGGTTGACAGTTTTCTCTTGCAGATACCCCAAATGTGACTCATTAAGTACAGATCCTGCCCCTTTTGTGCCCTCCTTGTCTGATTTTAGCCAATTCTCCCACTCACTGCAGCTGGAAGCACTCACCACTACCACCAAGATACGGGCATCTGTGGCATGGGGCCTATGTTTCAAAGGCTATTCTGTACTCAGACAAGCGCTAGACTTCTGGAGTTCTCCTGCATGGCCTTGCTCACTCTCTTAGACACCATGGCAGATGAGGGAAAGTGGGTGCCCCGCTTTGCAGACAGTGATCTTGAGGTCCTGGTTGGCATGGTGGTGCAGAGCAGGGACATCCTCTTCCCTCAGGTTCATCAAAGGAAGCCATGCCACCAAACATTGCCAACCTGGTTTGAGGTCACCATCCAGGTCACTGCAAACGCCATAGTCAGGAAGGATGCCCAGTGTTTTAGGAAGAAGGCCAATGACCTTCTTCATTCCACTAGGCCTCCATCTTCACTCTGCGAACTGACTCTGCTGGCACATACCGTGACCCATGGTCTGCCACTCTCACCGTTCCGTGCAACTTTTCCTTCACTGGCTCTTACCTATCCCATCTATTGAAAACCCTCACCCTGCTAACCCTGCACAGCCTCTGTGCCGCATACTCAGTCACTTGGGTCACCTTACCACCCTTGCCGTGGATGCACCAGCACTAACAGTTGTGCCACCCGCTCCCACCTTACTCAATAACTCCGTTTCTCTCATTTGAGGAGACAATAGCCCCTGGTAAGGCCAAAAGGGCCAGGACATGCAGCAGCGTACCTGCCATCTGGCTCCTCACTCCCTGTGTTGGTGAAGACTGGTGCTGGTCGCATGTGCAATGCAGAGATATCTATGTCCCAACAATCAAGTTAGAAGCATTGTTCGTCGTTGTGCTATGCTGTCATTTCCCCAACTGTACATCTAATGTTGGTATGCCACATTTGTGAACATTTGGTTACGATATTCCCCCTTTGCGTCTTGCAGGTATAAGTGACACAGTGAAGACAGCCACCCTGAAAGACCTACCCTCCTCCCCGCTCTGAGGTAGAGAACATGGCGGCTGCCAAAGCTGCCTTCTGACCCCACCACCCCGCCCCAGCAGCTCGGATTCTGACATCTTGGTGCTTATGTTAGCTAGATCCGAATCAGGTGCACCTCCTGGTGAACACTTCACTGCCAGGTATCCACAGCTGGTTGAGGGAGGAATGCCCTAAGTCGCTGGCAGTGGGAGAGCAAGCAGAGAGGACCCCAAGGTGCCAGCGTTTTGTGTCTTCATAAATATACACAAGCAGATACAGATAAGTCTGGTGGAGTTGATGAGTGACTTAACACAGAGACTGCTGCAACAAGACCTGGTTGCCTCCTTGGACAGGTTGGTGGCTGCCTTGGAGTGCCCAGTCCAGTATCTCCGAGTTTGCTGAATATGCACACAGACCTGCACTCTATCAGCCTAATCACTGGGCCTCAGTACCAACTGCAAAGTAATGCTGGAAGGAGGGTCCTTGAGCTCACTCCACGAAGGAAGGGCAGCGCCAGTAGGTATCCAACTAGAGGAGGAACCACACATCGGCCCCAGCAGAAGCCTCCTCTCAGGACACTCAGAGGTAGCTTTACCTTCCAGTTGCTTGTCATGAACTGACCTGTGGGAGTTCAAGTTGAGGAGGATGAGCTTGCCTTTGGTATGGATAAACTCACTATATCTCGGCCTTTGAGACATAAACACAGTACGGTTCGCCCAGTCAAATCTCCAAGGACAATGGACTCCATTGTTGGGCTGGCTTCATCCACCTCAGCTGCAGAACCTGGGATTTCACTGAGATGCAGTGAAAGGAAAAGAAAGAAGGTAACAGGTATAATTGGCGCCACACAAATGTCAAGCAATGACCATCTCTAGTAAGAGACAATGTAACCAATGCCCCTTGACATTCAATGGTATTACCGTCACTGTGTTCTCCACCATCAACATCCTGGGCACTATCTTTGACCAGAAACTCAACTGGACATGCCACAGTGGCTACAACAGCGTGTCAGAGGCTAGGAACACTGTGATGAGTAATTGACCTCCTGACTCCCAAAGCCTGTCTGCCACTTACAAGGCACATATCAGGAGTGTGATGGAATAATCCCCATTGGCCTGGTTGGGTGCAGCTCCAACAACACTCAAGAAGCTTGATGCCAACCAGGACAAAGCGGCACGCTTGATTGGCAGCACATGTACAAACATCCACTCCTTCGACCGCCAATGGTCTGTCGCAGCAGTATCTACAAGATGCACGACTGAAATTCACCAAAGCTCCTCAGACTGTACTTTTCAAACCCACGACCACTGCCATTTACAAGGACAAGGACAGCAAAAAAATGGGAACACCACCCCCTTCAAGATACCGTCCAAGCCACTCACCATCCTGACTTGAAAATACATCACCGTTCATTCACTGTTGCTGGGTCAAAATCCTGGGATTGCCTCCCTAAGGGCATCGTGGGTCAACCCACAGCACGCGGACTGCAGCGGTTCAGTAAGGCAGCTCAATGCCAATAACAAGCTTTGCATGTAAATGTTGAATTGGCTGCAGGGGTGTTTTTTACTGGTGGTAATTACTGGTATGAAAAAAAACCATGGTGATTTTGGTGAAGGTCGCTCAGTTGCGTGTAATAGCACTTTGCAGGGTAAAAAAGAATGAAGCAGACTCAATGTTTCTAGTTATTTGAGAAAGCTTTTGCTGTGTTTTTCATTGAATTTCAGCCCCCGCACTCCTTATCTTTGGGCACCTGGTGCAGAGGGGTGGGGTGGATCGAGGGACCTCCTCATGAGTCAGCCCCTGCGCCTGGCCAGGCTGGCTATAAACATGCCCAGGCAATGGGCCGTGGAGGGGGCTCTGCCAACTGCCTGGACCTCTTCCACAGTTATGTCTGTGTTCTTTGGAGAGAGAGCATGTGGTATCCACTTTGATATCTTTAGAGTGAGGTGGGCATCACAGGCAGTAGAGTGCTTTGTCACTCCTTCCAATTGCATTTTGATTTAGCCCCTTCCTACTGTCCCCTACCCCTCCCTCACTTTTGATGGTTTCACTGTCTTTAACAGGCTTTGCACATGTTATCAAATTGGAAATATGGATGATTTACTGGTGGTGGTTCATAGGGAATTTTAAAAAAATGTGATTTGGAAATGGGGGAAGAAAAATATTTAGTTGCGTGTGTGATAACACTTCTGGATATGAATGATAAAGAAAAGGAAACAAAGCTGACCCAGGGATGGGTGGGCGGAACTGCTTGTGCCAAGTTGGCACTAGCCAATATATGTCATGAGAACTGGCTCTATTTTGATTGTCAACACTAATTGATCCTTCCAGTCACTTCCTGAGTTATTCCAAGGAAAATGGACGAAATGCTTTTCCTAATTTTCCATGTACATTTTTGTTAGTTATAAGAATTATGGAAGTGGCAGAGCTAGCCATCTAACTGGGTGGAACTGCCTGAACAGGGGATCATGTATTTTAGCCTCCAGGAAAACAGCCAACCAGAGTTGGCAACCATGGTTTGTTGGCTTAGTCTTTCCTTGTTCCTGAGCTAATTTGTAACCTTGAGTACTGAGAAGGGGCCAGTGTGAGCTGGAACGGTTCAGAATGTGCTGGCTCCAAGTTGTTATATAAATCAAACCTTCAAAAAGCAAACACACAAAATGTAAAATATTTTCCTTTTTTTTGGACTTTCAAGCCCCTGAACGATCCTGAAGTGTTTTGCAGTAGAAATAATTACATTGGAAGCATTATACATAGGCAAATGTAACAGAGAGCCAATTTCTGTCAAAATCACACCACAAAAACAGCAAAGGAATGAATTTCAAGAATATAGTTTTGTGGTGATTGTTTGAGGAAGCAATACTCGCATAAATGCTTGTCAATTTACCGATTTTTCTTCAACGGGGTGTTCAGCTGGGCAGACACACAGTACCTGACCTAAAACTCAGCAACTCTGACACTCAGCACTCCTACATTATGGCACAGAAAGGTCAGTCTATGACAGATTAAGCCCTCAAGTCTGTAATGACATATCACATCCTCTGCCCCCACACAGCTTCCCTTTTTGGGTTGCTAATAGGTCCTAATGTTTCCTTAAGTCACCTTCTTGCCTTTTTGTATATTGTCACGATCCCACCTGATGGTACTATTCGACAAGTCAGATCCCAGAACAAACCTGGTTGGATAATTTTTTTTATTGTTTGACTATTACGGTGGTCAGTCACTGAGATATATACACATAGGCTTCAGATTTTCTTTAACAACAGAAGTTTATAACTCAAACGAAGAGCTATAAAATATAACTAGCTATCTAATTGTACAATGCAATCCAGAAAAATCTTAAAACAACCAGCAAAATAAAATTTTCAACTCATTACTCAGCATCAACAATTTTCAGAGATTCAAGTCCAGAAAATTATCCCTCTAAATCAAATCTGTTGTTTCTATGTAGTTGATTTTCCCAGTTTTTCTCCTATTGTGTAGTCTTCTTAAATGATAACTTTAAAAAAATACTGAAAGTTTAAAATTTCTCAGCTTCTAATAGCCTGCAGAATTCTAACCAATCTGTCATGTTTTGGAAGCTACATAAACTAATCACCTGCTGAGGAAACATATTTCCTGAACTACTCTCAAAATACCTCCTTTCCAAGAGAAAAATTGTACTTGCTTCTGGCTTGGTCAGATGCCATTGAAATGTTAAAACACCTTTAACATCTGGATTTTTAATACTCAATTCAATCTTCCATTATTCTGACCTGGAAACAAATAAATAGCCTTCCATTTTTACCCTATCTATTGTAGCTCCCACAGTATAAACATCTTCTTGCATTAACAGTCCATTGCAGTCACCTGTTCTCTGACATATATTGGGTTAGGTCCTTATTCTAGAAGAACTCTCGAACTCTCTTTTTTGATAAAAACGTTTCACAAAATTAACAAATTAGAATCCCTACAGTATGGAACCAGGCCATTCAGCCCACACCAACCCTGCAAAGAGGATCTAATCTAAATCAATCCTCTCCCCAACTATTCCTGTAACCCATAACTAACCCACCCAGCCTGTACATCCTTGGACACTATGGGTAATTCAGCATGGCCAATCCACCTAAACTGCACATCTTTGGACTGTCGGAGGAAACCCACGCAGACACAAGGAGAATGTGCAGGCTCCACACAGACACTTACCCAAGGCTGGAATCAAACCCAGGCCCCTGACGCTGTGATACAGCAGTGCTAACCACAGAGCCACCATACTGCCCATTAAATTAACACACAAGTATCACTATTCCTATAAATATGAATCATACCACTTTCATCACAATATTTATAAAAAAAAACTTCGGATTTTCATGAAATTTATGACTTTCTAAGATAAACTGTGCACTGAAATTAAGTTTTTCCTCTCACCAAGGCAACATTTGTAGAACAAATGCTTGATATTGGTGAATGTACAATCAAGTCTGAAGATCAGAAAACTGCAGAGGAGCTGATTATGATATTAATCATGCTCTAGGTGTAAAAGAAAGACTAATTTCTCTGAAACCTCAAGTTAGCTCACTGCTGATGTTGGTGACACAACACATCGTGCTAACTTTCAGAGATGTCAATACCACTGAGGAATCAACTCAAACTCAAAGGAGAGTGCAAAAAGAGCCTTTACCTACAGAAAGACAAATTTCAGTTGTACTAGCAGGAAAATCATAGCTTCTTCTTCAGGGTATTCTTTGCTTTGTCTACTTGATTCATACACAAAAAGACACAATTCTTCACAGAAGCATCATTCATCACAACGGAAGAGTTAGCAGCTTAATCTTTCTCCAGTGCCCTGAAACAAAAAGAAATGGAAAGCGAAGATGAAAATCTCCATCCATCATCTTTCTACTGTGATTAAGAAGTGCCTTCTGCTTTCTATCATCCATTGATACCACTGATGGAGATTGACACTCTTGGTGCAAGAGACCGTAAGGGCTTGGTGGGAGGACAATAGAACTAAGATACGAAGTAGAGAGAGTATATGGCTTTAATGAAAGACTTCATTGGAAACTTAGTGTAAGGAGTTAATAGGTATTGTGCTAATTATTAGAGTGCATCTTGAGTGATGTCAGATGATGGCAGATCATATATAGCTGGAACCTGGAAGTGAAAGGTCCTGGTGAAATTCTGCAACAGTTTACTTGTAGAACATTCTGAAGGGGGAGGGCGAACAGCCAGTTGTTGTGGTGCATATAAGCACCAATGATATAGGTAGAAAATGGGATGACGTCCTACAAGCAGAATTTAGGGAGTTAGGAGCCAAGTTAAAAAGTAGGACCTCAAAGGTAGTAATCTCAGGATTGCTACCAGTGCCACGTGCTAGTCAGAGCAGAAATGAAAGAATAGCCAGGATGAATGCGTGGCTTGAGAGATGGTGCAGGAGGGAGGGGTTCAGATTTTTGGGACATTGGGACCGGTTTTGGGGAAGGTGGGACTATTACAAATCGGACGGTCTACACCTGGGCCGGACTGGAACCAATGTCCTTGGGGGTGCTTTTGCTAATGCTGTAGTGGAGGGTTTAAACTAATGTGACAGGGGGATGGGAACCAAATATTGGACAGAAAGGAGGTAGTAACTAAAGCCTGTAGGGAACTAGACAATGGAGCCAGCGAGACTAAAGGGAAGAGTCAGCAGAGAGCAGATGATGAACACAAAGGGACAGGTGGTCTGAGGTGCATTTGTTTTAACGCGAGAAGTGTAGTAGATAAGGCAGATGAACTTAGGGCTTGGATTAGTACCTGGGAGTACGATGTTATTGCTATTACTGAGACTTGGTTGAGGGAAGGGCATGATTGGCAACTAGATGTCCCAGGATATAGATGCTTCAGGCGAGATAGAGAGGGAGGTAAAAGGGGTGGAGGAGTTGCATTACTGGTCAAAGACGATATCACAGCTGTACTGAAGGAGGGCACTATGGAGGACTCGAGCAGTGAGACAATATGGGCAGAGCTCAGAAATAGGAAGGGTGCAGTAACAATGTTGGGGCTGTACTACAGGCCTCCCACAGCGAACGTGAGATAGAGGTACAAATATGTAAACAGATTATGGAAAGGTGTAGGAGCAACAGGGTGGTGGTGATGGGAGATTTTAATTTCCCCAACATTGACTGGGATTCACTTAGTGTTAGGGGTCAAGATGGAGCAGAATTCGTAAGGAGCATCCAGGAGAGTTTTCTAGAGCAATATGTATGTAGTCCAACTCGGGAAGGGGCCATACTGGACCTGGTGTTGGGGAATGAGCCCGGCCAGGTGGTTGAAATTACAGTAGGGGACTACTTTGGAAATAGTGACCACAATTCTGTAAGTTTTACAATACTGATGGACAAAGATGAGAGTGGTCCTAAAGGAAGAGTTCTAAACTGGGGGAAGGCCAACTATACCAAAAATCGGCAGGATCTGGGAAATATAGATTGGGAGAAACTGTTTGAAGGTAAATCCACATTTGATATGTGGGAGGCTTTTAAAGAGAGGTTGATTAGCGTGCAGGAGAGACATGTTCCTGTGAAAATGAGGGATAGAAATGGCAAGATTAGGGAACCATGGATGACAGGTGAAATTGTGAGACTAGCTAAGAGCATACATAAGGTCTAGGCGACTGAGGACAGACGAAGCTTTGGAAGAATATCGGGAATGTAGGGCTAATCTAAAACGAGGAATTAAGAGGGCTAAAAGGGGACATGAGATATCTTTAGCAAACATGGTTAAAGAAAATCCCAAAGCCTTTTATTCATGTATAAAGAGCAAGAGGGTAACTAGAGAAAGGATTGGCCCACTTAAGGACAAAGAAGGAAAGTTATGCGTTGAGTCAGAGAAAATGGGTGACATTCTTAACGAGTACTTTGCATCAGTATTCACCAAGGAGAGGGATATGACGGATGTTGAGGTTAGGGATAGATGTTTGATTACTCTAGGTCAAGTCAGCATAAGGAAGGGGGAAGTTTTGGGTATCCTAAAAGGCATTAAGGTGGACAAGTCCCCAGGTCCTGTTGGGATCTATCCCAGGTTATTGAGGGAAGCGAGAGAGGAAATAGCTGGGGCCTTAGCAGATATCTTTGCAGCATCCTTAAACACGGGTGAGGTCCTGGAGGACTGGAGAATTACTAATGTTGTCTCCTTGTTTAAGAAGGGTAGCAGGGATAATCCAGGTAATTATCGACCAGTGAGCCTGATGTCAGTGGTAGGGAAGCTGCTGGAGAAGATACTGAGGGATAGGATCTATTCCCATTTGAAAGAAAATGGGCTTATCAGTGATAGACAACATAGTTTTGTGCAGGGAGGGATGTATCTTACCAACTTAATAGAATCCTTTGAGGACGTGACAAAGTTGATTGATGAGGGAAAGGCTGTAGATGTCATATACATGGACTTCAGTAAGGCTTTTGATAAGGTTCCCCATGGCAGGCTGATGGAGAAAGTGAAGTCGCATGGGGTCCAGGGTGTGCTAGCTAGATGGATAAAAAACTGGCTGGGCAACAGGAGACAGAGAGTAATAGTGGAAGGGGGTTTCTCAAATTGGAGACCTGTGACCAGTAGTGTTCCACAGGGATCTGTGCTGGGACCACTGCTGTTTGTGATATACGTAAATGATCTGGAGGAAGGTATAGGTGGTCTGATTAGCAAGTTTGCAGATGACATGAAGATTGGTTGAGTAGCAGATAGTGAAGGGGACTGTCAGAGATTACAGCAGAATATAGATAGATTGCAGAGTTGGGCAGATAAATGGCAGATGGAGTTCAATCCAGGCAAAAGCGAGGTGATGCATTTTGGAAGATCTAATTCAAGGGCAAACTATACAGTAAATGGAAAAGTCCTGGAGAAAATTGATGCACTGAGAGATCTGGGTGTTCAGGTCCATTGTTCCCTGAAGGTGGCAATGTAGGTCAATAGAGTGGTCAAGAAGGCATACGGCATGCTTTCCTTCATCGGACGGGGTATTGAGTACAAGAGTTGGCAGGTCATGTTACAGTTGTATAAGACTTTGGTTCGGCCACATTTAGAGTACTGTGTACAGTTCTGGTCGCCACATTACCAAAAGGATGTGGATGCTTTGGAGAGGGTGCAGAGGAGGTTCACCAGGATGTTGCCTGGTATGGAGGGCACTAGGTATGAAGAGAGGTTGAGTAGAATAGGATTATTTACATTAGAAAGACGGAGATTGAGGGGGGACCTGATTGAGATCTACAAAATCATGAGGGGTATAGACAAGGTGGATAGCAAGAAGCTTTTTCCCAGAGTGGGGGACTCGGTTACTAGGGGTCATGAGTTCAAAGTGAGAGGAGGAAAGTTTAAAGGAGATATGCGTGGAAAGTTCTTTATGCAGAGGGTGGTGGGTGCCTGGAACATGTTGCCAGCAGAGGTGGTAGACGCAGACATGTTAGTGTCTTTTAAGATGTATCTGGACAGGTACATGGATGGACAGGGAACAAAGGAATACAGTCCCTTAGAAAATATTGGAACTATCCAGTAGATGTTTCTTAGTTGATAATAGCATGGTCCACAGCTCTCATATATTGAAAACATGCAGATCCCAGTCATAATATTAATGCAAAAAAAAAACTTTTCCAAATGAAGAGTGATATGATTGATGTCATTTGGTAATACTGAGCTTGAATGTTGCTGGAAAAAAGAGAAGTTGTATCAAAGATCTTCAAGCTGCTATCATCAGCAAAATTTACAAGAATATCAGTCTACAGAGAAAATAATCTTTTTATACTCTCTGAGAAAAAAATATGCTGGTTTATTGGCAAGGAGATTCCAAATGGTAGAGGCGGTGCCATGGAGAATGCACCAGATAAATGATGACTGACAGTTAACCGCCATGCATGGGAGTTTGGGAAATGTGTGAACTAGTTCAGCACCTTTGTGAAACACACTGGAATGAACCTATACCGCATAAAGCAGACTGGGAGAATGGATCTGCTTGAGAAGGACGGTGGCAGTGGCAGATAAAAACCAATGGAAGATAGCCCCTTCAAAGCGTCATAGCTAACATGTTTAATTTTTTTCCATTCATGGGATGTGGGCATTGTTGCCTAGGCAGCATTTATTATCCATTCCAAATGCCCAGAGCGCAGTTAAGAATCAGCCACATTGGTATGGATCTGGAGTCATACGTAGGCCAGACCAGGTAAGGATGGCAGATTTTCCTCTCCAAAGGGTGTTAGTAAATTAAAAGTGGGGATTTTCCCCCTGACAAATTGGCATGGTTTTATGGTCATTGTTAGACACATATTTCCAGATTTTTTTTGTAATTGAATCCCATGGCGGTATTCAAATACAGGTCCCTAGAACATTACTTGGGGCTACAGGATTAATAGTCTAATGATAATACCACTCGGACATCAGCTCCCCAAGATCACAGGGAAACAAGCGAAGTGATTGCTGGGTAGTTTATCGGTGTTTCTTTTGATCCAGAGCTGACTGCTCAAGGACCTTCAGCCTTGAGTTGATGAGCTGGAATCTGAGCTGTGAACACTGTGACACATCAAGGTGTAGGGGAGTTGCCTGTGGGCGGGGATGTTGAGTGGATACAATTTTTCAGGTGAAAGTCAGGCCACTTAGATTAATTACATCAAATTTGATCTGTGGCCAGGGACAAGAAGATGTGATTGTAAGTGAGGCCTGTATATGGGGATTTCAGGATTTAGCTTTGGAGGAGCATCGGATAATGAACTTACACAATATCCTCACCTTGCTCCCGTTGTGGATGAGGCACAGATTGCAGGGTAGATAAGTGCACTGTCCAAAGCCCCATGGTACAGAGCACTATTCAAGTGGGGTGAGGATAGACTGATGTAAAAGTAATAGGGGATTACACGGTTAGAGCAATAGATACTGTTCTTTGTGTTCCCTACCTGGCACCAAGTTTAAGGACATTTCCACAGGCTGGAGAGGAACTTCGTGTGGGAGGGGAGGGATCCAGTTATCGTGGTACACATAGATACCAACGGCATGGGGAGGACTAGGGGAAAAAACTCTACTGAGAGATTGTGAGGAGCTCCAGACTACATTAAAAAGCAACAATTAAAAAGGTAACAATCTCAGGATTACTACTGAGCCACATGCAAATTGGTTTAGTGTAAATAAGATTAGAAAGATAAATGTGTAGCTTAAAGATTGGCGTGGGAGAAATGTTTTCTGACTCATGGGCCACTGGCACCAGTACTGGTGAAAGAGGGAGTTGTTCCTTTGGGACAGGCTTTATTTGAACCATGCTGGGACCAATATCCCAATGAATCATATCACTAAGGTTGCGGATAGGGCTATAAACTAACAAGTGGAGGAGACTGATGTTGGGGAATTCAATTGAAGCGATGTTTATAAACAAAAAGATGGTTACGTTCATGCCTGGGAGTCCTTGGAAAGGGCGTATGCAGTGTTCACTGGCACTCTGAATGCCTTTGGAAAGAGATGAGCACTAACGGAGATACAATGTTTTATTTGCCCCTCCAACTCCATTTTGATTTAGGCCCTTCCCTCTCTCCCTACCCCTCACTCACTTTTGATTGTTTGAATTCCCTATAACAGGCTCTGCATGTAAATATCTAATGGGCTACATGGGTGGTTTACTGGTGGCAGTTAATAGTAAAAACGAAATCATGGTGATTTGGTGATGGGAAAGAAAAATGTTCATTTGTACATAAGATCACCTCCAGATATAAAGAAAGTTAAAAAATAAAGAAATTAGAGGACATTGGTGGAAGGTGTTGAAGAGATGATCGATAATTAAGGTTGATGGGAAAGGATAGAAAATATAAGCAAAAGAATATAGTCTAAGTTAGAAACAGAATAATAATAAAAAGTCAAAGTTGACTGCATGCAGGATTTGTAAAAAGATAGATGAATGAATGGCACAAATAGAAATATATTAATATGACCTGAAAGCTATTGTCGGGTCCATATACAGGATGACCAGGACTGGGAGCTCAATGTGTTCAATGTGGCAGAAAACTCTCCGGATGAAAAAATGTTTAATCAAATCCACTCTAAGCTTTCTTCTCCTTGCTTTAAAACTGGGTCTCCTGTTTATTGATCCTTCTACTAAAGGGAAAGGATTCTCCTTATCTACCCTGCCTAGGCTCCTCAGAACTTTGTACACCTTAATCAGTTCCTTCCTCAGCCTTCTTTGCTCCAAAGACAAACAACACCCGTTATGTAGCTTCTCTTCATTGCTGAATCGGTTCAGTCCAGACAACATCCTAGTGAACAAAAACAAAGTTGCTGGAAAAGCTCAGCAGGTCTGGCAGCATCTGTGGAGGAGAAAAAAGAGTTAACGCTTCAGGGTCCAGTGTCCCTTCCTCAGAACTGATGGTGGCTGGGAAAATGTCAGTTTATATGCAGAAAATAGGGAGGTGGGTGGGGTAGGGAGTGAACGATAGGATAGACCCCAAAGAGAGAGACAAAGACAGTTGGACAGACAAAGGAGTTGCTAACTATCAGGCTGAGAGGGTGAATAGTTGTTAATGGGGACTGTTAGTGACTAACAACAGTGGGTGTGTAATGGCAGGCTATGTGGTAACAAGGCCTGGTGTGTGGGGTGGTGGACTGGGACATGGGAGAGTGTAGGCCCTAAAATTATTGAACTCAATATTGAGTCCGGAGGGCTGTAGGGTCCCCAAGCGGAAAATGAGGTGTTGTTCCTCCAGCTTGCGTTGGGCTTCACTGGAACACTGTAGCAAGCAAGAGACAGAGACATTGGCCAGGGAGCAGGGTGGTGCATTGAAGTAGCAGGCAACGGGTAGTTCAGGGTATTTTTTGCGAGCAGAATGTAGATGTTCTGTGAAGCAGTCGCCAAGTCTACGCTTCGTTTCCTCTATGTAGAGGAGACCACGTTGTGAGCAGCGAATGCTGTAGACTAGATTCTTGGAAGTGCAGGTGAAGTGTTGCTTCACCTGGAAGGTATGTTTGGGCCCTTGGATACTGGGGAGGGAGGAGGTAAATGGGCAGGTGTTGCACCTTTGCCGGTTACAGGGGAAGGTGCAGTAGGGCTGTGGAGAGGTGTTGGGGGTGAAGGAAGTGTGGAGCAGGATGTCCCAGAGGGAACGGTCAGGAGGGAACGGTTGTTAGTCACTAACAGTCCCCATTAACAACTACTCACCCTCCCAGCCCGATAGTTAGCAACTCCTTTGTCTGTCCCACTGTCTTTCTCTCTCTTTGGGGTCTATCCTATCGTTTACTCCCTACACCACCCACCTCCCTATTTTCTGCATATAAACTGACATTTTCCCAGCCACCACCAATTCTGAGGAAGGGTCACTTTACCCGAACTGTTAACTCTGTTTTCTCCTTCACAAATGCTGCCAGAACTGCTGAGCTTTTCCAGCAACTTTGTTTTTGTTCTGATTTACAGCATCCGCAGTTCTTTTGGTTTTTATTTAACATCCTAGTTACTCTCTTCTGCACTCTGCCTCATGCAGTCACTTCCTTCCTATTGTGCGGAGACTAGAACTGCACACGGTACTCCAGCTGTGGCCTAACTAACATTATATACAGCGCCATCATAACTTCCTTGATCTTGTATTCAATGCATTGACTAAAAAAGGCAAATAGGTCATATGCCTTCTTAGCTATCTTATCTTCTTGCCATTTCTGAAGAAAGGTCCTGACCCAAAACATCAGCTCTCCTGCTCCTCTGATGCTGCCTGGCCTGCTGTGTTCATCCAGCTCCACACTGTGTTATCTCTGACTCCAGCATCGGCAGTTCTTACTATCTCTATCTTCCTGTCTTGCTGCCTTCAAGGATCTATGGACATGCACTCTAAGGTACTTCTGATCCTCTGCATGTTCTAGGCTCCTACCATTTATTATTGCTCCTTTGCTTTGTTGCTCCTCCCAAAATGCATCACCTCACATTTCGAATTAAATTCTATTTGCCATTGTTCAGCCCCTCCGACCAACCTATCTGACTAGCCTATCTATATTCTCCCATAATCTAAGGCTTTCCTCATTGCTACTTTCCACATCATCAATTTTTGCATCATCTGTGAACTTACTGGTCATGCATCTTACATTCATGTCTAGATCATTAATGTACACAACAAACAGCAAGGGACCCAGCACTGATTCCTGTGACATGCCATAAGCTTCGAGTGGCAAAAACACCCTTCGACCATCACCCTCTGGTTCCTGTCTCTAGGCCAAATTTGAAGCCAATTTGCCAAATTGCCTTGGATCTCATGGTTTCTTAGCTTTTAAACAGTCTGCCTGACAAGACCTTATCAAATGCCTTACTAAAGTCCACATAGACTACACTGATTGCAGTAACCTCACATATATACCCAGTGACTGCCTCAAAAAGTTCAATTAAATCTGTTAGACTCAAACTCCACCTTAAAAGCCATGCCAATTATCTTTGATTAAGTTTTGGCCTCTCCAAGTGGAGATCGATTCTGTCCCTCAAGAGTTTTTTCCACAATTTTCCCTACCACAGATGTTAGATTCACTGGCCTATAGATTACTGATTTATCTATCACCCTTCTTCACTAATGGTACTACATTAGTTGTCCTCTACCCTCTAGCACCTTCCCTGTGGGCAGACAGTATTTGAAAATTAATGTCAGTCTCTGCAAACTCCTCCATTGCGTCCCACAGCAGCCTGGGGTACAACTCATCATAGCCTGGGGATTTATCTGCTTTCAAGCCTGCTAAAACCACTGTTACATCTTCCGTCACAATGTTAATTTGTTCAATAATAACAATCTCCTTTCTTGATGTCTATACCTACATTAACCTTCTCTACAGTGAGTACAATGCCAAGTATCCATTTAAAACACCCCCAGTGTCTTCCAGCTCGATACACAGATTGCCAATTTTGTCCCTAATGGGCCCTAGTCTTTCCCAGATTATTCTCCTGTCCCTGAATATACCTATAAAGCACGTTTGGAGTTTCCTTAATGTTACTTGCTCTTCTTTTCTCATGTCCCCTCTTTGCTTTCCTAATTTCTTCTTTAAGCAACACCCTGTATTTTCTATACTCCGAGGGCTTCTGCTTTTTTAATTCTTTGGTATCTTTTTTCTTCCTTATCTAATTCTGTACATTCAGGGTTCTCCAGACTTATTGTTCCCACCATTTACAGGAAGGTGTAGGCCCTGCATTCTCACTATTACCCCCTTTGAATGTCTCCCACTGCTCTGATGAAGATTTTCCTGCGCGTAAGTCCTTCCAGGCCACTTTGGCAAGGTCCTGCCTTATCTTAATAAAATTGGCTTTCCCTCGATTCAGACTTTTACTTCTGGTTCATCTTTAACATTCTTCAGAATTGTCTTAAATGTTACTGATTTGTGGTCACTCTCACCAAAATGCAACCCCACCTTCCACTTCTACCACTTGCCCAGATTCATTCCATAAAACTATGTTCCTCTCTTGTAGGACTTTCTACATGCTAGATTCATAAGCAGCCCTGGATACATTTTTAGAACTTCACCCTCTCAAATCCTTTCTCAATTTACCCTGTTGACTACTGGGGAAGATGAAATCCCCTAACAATATTAACCAGTACTTTTACTTTTCTCTGAGATTCCCTCTTTGACTGTTTGGAGGTATATAGTACATTATCAAAGTACCTGCCTCTTTTTTTCATTTTTAAATTCTACCCATATGGCCTCATTTCAGGAACACTGTAAGCTATCAGAGATAGTGGGATCTGTCGATGCTGGAGTCTTATCTGTAAGCTATCATCCTTCCTTAATGCAGTAATTGACTCCTTGATCAATATTGCGACACCACCTCCTTTCTTACACCAGGCCCACCCCACTCCATCTTGCCTAAATGTTCTATATCTTACAATACTGAGCTGCCAGTGTTGTCCATCCCTCAGAGATGGTAAGAACTGCCGATGCTGGAGTCAGAAATAACACAGTGTGGATCTGGAGGAGTACAGCGGGCCAGGCAGCATCAGAGGAGCAGGAAAGTTGACATTTCGGGTCAGGACCCTTCTTCAGAAATGTCTATCCCTCATGGTAGCAATGATGTCACATCTATATGCATTAATCAACACCCTCAACTCACTTGCCTTATTTGCAGGACTCTTAGCATTAAAAATAAATGCCACCCAGCCTTGCATTCCTTGTGCCTTAACTTAACTGCATTCCCATTATCTTCTAGACTGACTTGGTTCTTCAATATTTATCTGTGCATCGCCCCTGCTCTGCCGCTACTCTGTATCCTATCCACCTACAAGTTCATTTGAACATCTACCAACTGCTGAAACTACAAGGATGTTGGTCTCATTCCAGATTCAACCTGGACATGTATAGCTCCTACCTTCCCCATCAACCAGGAATCTTAAGCTTGCCCAGGTGCTCCAACTCTTCAGCAACATATTCATCTGCTTTATCTGCCTATTCCTATTCTCAGTCGCACAGACACTTGGAGTAATCCAGAAATTATAACCTTATATAAATGGTTAATCTGCTCCCTAAATTCTTCTTGTAGGACCTCATCCCTCTTTCTACCAATGTTGTTGTCCCAGTGTGAACCATGACTTCTGTTTGCCCGCTCCCTTCAGAAGCCCTGCAGCCAATCAGTGGCATCCTTGACCCTGACCCCTGTAGGTAACACATTATTTCGGTGTTAAGTTTGCAAGGGTGGTGTGGTGGCTTAATGGTTATCACTGCCACCTTATGGCGCCAGGGAACTTGGTTCAATCCCAGCGTCAGGCAACTGTCTGCATGGAGTTTGCACATTCTCCTTGTATCTGCATGCATAACCCTCTGGGTTTCCTCCCAGAGTCCAAAGAGGTGCAGGTTAGATGGATTGGCCATGCTAAATTGGCCCTTGGTGGCCAGGGAGATGTGCAGTGTGGATGGATTAGCCATGGGAAATGTAGTTTATGGGGATTGGATGGGATGCTCTTTGGAGGATTGGTGTGACTTGATGGGCCGAATGGCCTGGTTCCACATGCTAGGTGTTCTATGATAACTGCAGAAATGCCTGTATGTGCCATAATTGTTCAATTTCTCTTTCTGGATCCACTCCATAGAGGAACAACAAATTTCGCCGTTTACTGACTGGGAATCTATTGTTGAGCGAACTGTACGATAGGTCTTTCCTGACTGGTCACCTATTCCCTCTTGGACTGTACTTCCTTAAGCTATGGGATAACCACATCTAAAAACATGCTATCCACGTAACTCCCAGCCTCATGGATGTACTGCAGTGCCTCTAGCTAATGCTGAAGTTCTAAAACCCACTGCTCATGTTGATCAAACTGTTGGCGCTTACTGCAGATGTGGTCAGGCAGACTGCCAGGAGCCTCAGAGATTTCCTACCAACTGCAGGGCCGAGCCACATAGAGGCCTGAGTTCCTCCGTCTTAGGCTTAAACTTACTTCCCTTACATTCAAATTTCCTCTTCTTCGCTACCTGAAGTCATACTTCTATGTCTTTCACTTATTTCTGGTGCTAAATAAACTTTCCTAATTTATAGCCATTTACTGATTGTCCCTAACAACAATTTCTTACCAGTCAATGAACTTATAGATTTCCTGTGATTACACCTTTGCTGCTTTTTGACAAGAACCGAATGCAGGACTCTCCTCCCAGACTGTGCCCCTGTATTGCTGACTGCAGGACTCTCCTCCCAGTCCGCGCCCCTGTAATGCTGACTGCAGGACTCTCCTCCCAGACTGTGCCCCTGTATTGCTGACTGCAAGACTTCCTCCCAGTCCGTGCACCTGTATTGCTGACTGCAGGACTCTCCTCCCAGACTGTGCCCCAGTTTTGCTGACTGCAGGACTTTCCTCCCAGACTGCTTCACAGTGATTGCAGGACACATACAGTCCGACATCAAATACTTTATAGTCACTTGGAGCTGTCAGTCAAATTACAGGGCCCCCACTATGATATTGGTACATTGAGAAATCAGTTATGCAATTAATGAGGTAGCCCTCAGGCTTAAATGAAAAAACAGCTAGTGAAATTGCAAGCAGTTACAGCAAACTGGTGTTGTAAATAATAAAAAAGGGCTGAAATAGCTTGGAAATTTAACAGCCTTGACAGTTTGACAATACCAATTCTTTAGTTCTTAATAAGACTCATATCTACTTTTAAAAATCCCCAATGACGCAGACCCCGGAATTATTCAAAAGGATCCCTCACCTCTTCCAAAAGAGAACTCTATATCTCTCAATGGCTCTTACAGATTTAGATCTTTTGCTTAAATATCTAAAGTTCAGAAGTTAGGTTTTGTACTGCCCAAGTTTGGAGTCACCTGCATGTTCACCTGCAAACACCTCCATGGCCTATAGATGTGAAAACATGACCCACCTCTGTGCCCCTCGGCAAAATCGTTGGGTGCCAGATTGATGGGCAAGACTTCAGAATCAGGGCTCAGTATTACCTTGGCCAAGTCAGCGACTTCTTCCGAACCACAAAAATATGGCCCTCGGTCTTAATATGTAATGAGAAAGATACCAACTCAGGCACATGTACTAGTTCTCCAACTGTGTAATGCAGCAACCAAATTCTTATTTCCTTAACAAGTAGGCTGACACAATTTTGAGTTAAATAATCCTTGATACATAGTTGGTGTCTTGATATTTATTTGTTAAAACTCTTTTTCTTGAACAGGTCAGAAAACTCAGCTCACAACTATAGCATAAGTGGTCCCTTTGTAGTTGAGGGCTAGCATAATTGGACATGGTTAATAGCTTAGTCCCAATAGAGATAGGTACCTAAGCTATAATGTAAGTGACAGGCACAGTACGAGTCTTGGATCATGTGTGCATTGATGATGGGCATCATTGATCACAAGTGAACTTAACTGCTCAGAACATCAGGAAAATTATCTTGGGAGAAAGGCAATACGTAGCGTGCATTGCAGGACAGCTTGGTACATATGCTCTTAATGATGGCATTAACTCATTTTTCTTAAGGTCGATTCGTTGCAAAAGCAGTCTAAGGAAATCACTTTAATTCTATTGAGTACTCCCTACCCTAATATTTAGGAGACCTAAATTCTCAGCCTGAATGGGTTCTAGAAATCATAGAATTCCTACGCTGTGGAATCAAGTCCACACCAATCTGCTGGAGAACATCCCACCCCCCCGCCCTGTCCTGTCCCCTGTCCCTGTAACCCTGCATTTTCCATGGCTAATCCACCTACCTACATATCCCAGGACAATTTAGCACGCCCAATCCACCTGACCTGCATAGCTTTGGACAGTGGGAGGAAATCAGAGCACCCTGGCACTTTTGAAGCGGCAGTGCTAATGCTAAGTCGCGATGCTACCCTACTTCTACTTTGAGCTGAGTCATTGATGGAGGTTACCCCAAGGAAACCTAGCAAGGTTTGACTCATTGCTGTTAATGAGAGTATTTGTGGTGTCGTTGTCTTTATTGTTGTGGCTTCTTTGCTTTGCTGGGTCCTCTGGAGTTCACCAATCCCCTTTGACTATGGCTCAGGGGAATTCTGCCTCGCCTGAGCTAGTATTTGGGGGTTTTTTTCAGATTACCATGGGTCACTGTTGGTTGTTTTTTGTTGTTTTTTCTTGAAATTTTCCCCTTGCCTGACTTCATAACTTTTTATGTGACAGATTTTTAATTTTAATATGGCAATGGTAGCCCAATGTGTTGTTTATGTCAATTATTCTTAATTTTGCTATCGGGATTTTTTGTTATCGTTTATAAATTTCAATGCATTATTGATCATTTGAATGCATTAGTTTTTAATTCAATTTCATTTTAACTTACTGACGGATGTTTTCCTCCATCCATTTTCATAGTTTCTGAATGCCAGCTTCCTATTTTAAATTCAAACAATATATTACGGAAGATTAGAAGTAGCTCAATAAGATTGACCCAATCCAAAAGTCTGTTGTAGATAACCTAACTCACACCAGGTCTCATTCACATTTTATCCCAGTGCTCATGGACCTAGTTGACTCCCTATCCATCAACACCTCCAGCTGAAGCTCTCATTCTGTGTGCAATTTCAACCATGGACTCACCTATCAATATTTTTGAAAACTCCCTCAGCCCTACTGCCCATTAGTTACCCTGCATTTCTGTAATTCTAGCATCTTTTACGTCTCCAATTCCTTTCAACCCACTGTTGGCAGATGTGTCTTCAGCTGTCTAGGTTTTAGCCTCTGAAAATATCTCCCGAAAGCTCTTCACTCAGTTCACTTCTTAAATTTTTGATGAGAAATTAGGTGACCAAGATTAGGGAGAATCCCAAAATATCCTACAAGTATATCGAAGAGAAGAGAATAACTAGGAAAGAGTAGGGCCTATTAGGGATCAAGGGGGCAATCTGTACAGGAAGTTGGAGGACATTGGTAGAGCATTAAATGAATACTTCACATCTGTCTTTACTCAGGAGATGGGGGTGGTGTGGGGGGTTCGGGGTGGGAGGAGAAGTACAGAATTTGAGAAGGTGAATTGCAAAGTTCTTGAGCAGATTGAGAGAAGAATTGAAGAGGTTCTGGAGGTTTCGGAGGATTCAAAAGTGGACATATCCCCGTGTCTGGATGAGTTATATCCCAGACTGCTGTGGGAGAGGAGGGTGGAAATTCCAGGGGCCCTGACCCAAATTTTTAAATTGCCTTTGGCCACAGCTGAGGTGTCAGATGACTAGAAGACAACCAATGTGGTCCAATTTTCAAGAAGGGTGGTAGAATTGGACCAGGGAACACTGGACCAGCGAGTCTAACTTCATTGGTTGGGAAACTATTAGAGAAAATGGTGAAGGAGAAAATTAATCTCCCTTTAGAGAGGCAAGGTTTGATCAGGGATAGTCAGCAAGGCTTTGTCAGAGGGAGGTCAAGCCGAACAAATCGGGTGGAAGTTTTTGAGGAGGAGACCATGTGTTTGCATGAAAGTGGGGCGGTTGATGTGGCTTATATGGATTTTAGCAAAGCCTATCACAAGGCTCCACATGGAAGACTGGTAAAGAAGGTAAAAGCACATGGGATCCAGGGTAATTTGGCAAGTTGCATGCAAAATATGCTTAGTAACAGGGGACAGAGAGTGGTGGTAGGTGGCTGTTTATGTGACTGAAGCCCGGTATGCAGTGGATTAGTGCTATGTCCCTTGTTGTTTGTGATATTTGTAAATGATGAAGATGAGTATGTGGATGTGTGTAAAAAGTATGTTTGCAGATGACACAAAGATTGACCAGGTGGTTGACAGTGAGGAGGAGTTGTTAGGTTACAGGAGGATAGGATGTTCAGATGAACAGATCAGTGGTTGATGGAATTTAACACTGATTAATGAGAGGTGAAGGACTTTACAAGAAGGAACAAGACAAGGGAGTACTCAGTGAATGGCAGGACCTTAGGAAACTCAGAGGGATCCTGAGATGCTTGTCCACAGATCCCTGTAGGTGGCAGGACAGGTTAATAGAGCTGTATAAAGTTATGAGGTTGAATGGACAGATCGAATAGAAAGCAGCTGTTCCCCTTAGTTGAAGGGTCAATAACAAGGGGGCATAATTGTAAAGGGAACAACAGGAGGTTTAGAGGGGATTTGAGGAAGGATATTTCACCGAGAGGGGGTGGGGGTCTGGAATGCACCACCTAGGAGGGTAGAAGAGGGGGGAATCCTCATAAACTTTAAAAAGCACTTGAATGAACCACTTGAAGTGTTATAGCATTAAAGGTTACGGGCTTAGTGCGGGAAAGTGGGACTAGTATAGGTGATAGTACATTTTCGGTGGTACAGACTTGATGGACTATAGTGCCTCTCCTATACTCTATGATCCTATGATCTATGATTCTATGGAAGATGCTCCTTAAAACAAATCTCTTTGGCCAAACTTTTAGCTGCTGCTTCTGTTTCCTGTTCTGACTTGGTGCGAATCTGATTTTACTCTGGTAATATGCTTTCAGTTTTGTACGACGTGAAAAGAGATATATAAATACAAGTTGCTGTTATTGATTGTGCTGAGGCCAAAACTCCAAGGACTATTACCAGCTTTCATTCACATTCCTTAATATGAGCTTGAAACCTGTGCCACAAATTAACGACCTGAAAGTAACTTTACAAGGCTTGGCTTGTACTGGCACCCAATCCTGCCTTGAACCCTTTCATCTTTTTTTTTGTAGGTTATTGAGAGATGGGGCAGGCTGCCAGTCAGACTCCCATTGGCAAGTGGGAGCCTGCCAGTGCTCCCAAGGGGCACATGCATAGAAGGGCAGTGTATCATCTGGAGATAAAAGGTCTGAAAAAGTCATATAAGGACCACAGATCTCGATGACCAGATAAAGATACCAACTGAGACCCTGAGCCACAGTTTATTGTAACTTAGGCCGCTGTAGCATGTTGGAAAGACAGGGGAAAATGCTGGAAAAACAGTATGGCAGCATAAATGGGAGGAATGCATTTCCCATTTAAGAGCCACAATGAGAGGTATGAAGACCATTCACAGGATGTCCAGCCATGGATTTAATCAGGGCAGTGATGAGTAGAGGGTACTGTGCCCATCTATTACTCTTGTTCCCCATTACATTTCCCCACCCACCAAAATCAGATGAAGGAAGGCATTATGTTCCACGCAATGTTTCAGATCAACGAATTCTCATCTGAACTGGAAAGCATTAGAGACGTAACACATTTTAAATGAATACAGAAACAGGGAATGTGAGAAGGAAAATACAAAAGCAAAATGTGTATGGTAAGGAGGACGAAGACTGGTTCCAACTATACAAGACTTTAGTTGCAGCACATCTGTATCCAGATTTGGTCTTTCGTGCTGAAAAAATGATATGGAGGTGCTGGTGGTGGACTGGGGTGGACAAGGTCAAAAATCACATGACACCAGGTTTTAGTCCAACTGGTTTATTTGAAACCACAAGCTTTCAAAGCTCAGCTCTTTCCTCAGGCATAGTGTGAGAGAGAGGGTATAAGACACAGAATTTATAAGCAGAAAGGTAACGACACTAAAACTGGTTGCCTCTTGTTGAATCTTTAATCAGTTAGGAAGGAGTCTACTGTTTAAAATACAAAATCCAGATTCCTCTCAAGTCATTATCCCGAGTTAATTGAAGGTTTTATCAAAGTATAGATGAGTTGACATTTCAGGTCAGACAATGCATTTTAGGTGTGAGGTCTTGCTTAGGATCTGTCTATATTTTAAACCGGGGTCAGGTTTTCTTTTTTTGAGCAAAACAGAATGTATCTGCAACTACACAAACATCCTGGATGAAATAATTCATGTGTCTGTGTGTGTGTGTGTTTGTGTGTGTGTTTGTGTGTGTGTTTGTGTGTGTGTTTGTGTGTGTGTGTGTGTCTGTGTGTGTCTGTTTGAGAGAGTGTGAGTGTGAGGGATTGTGAGTGTGAGAGTGTGTGTCTATGTGTGAGCATGAGTGTGTGTCAGAAAGGGTCTGAGTACATATGCGAGTGTATGTGTGTGTGTGTGTGTGTCGGAGTATATAGTGTATGGGGTCACCTGTTGTCATAGAAAGACTCATACAGCACGGAAACAGACCCTATGGTCCAACTAGTCCATGTCACCCACGTCCCAAACTAAACTAGTCCCATTTGCCTGCATTTGGCCCACATCCCTCCAAACCCTTCCTATTCATGTACTTAGCTAGATGTCTTTTAAATGTTATAACTGTGCCCGCATCCACTGCTTCCCCGGCAGTTCATTCCACACACGAACCATCGTGTCCTTCATAAATTTTTCTCCTGTCACCTTAAAAATATGCCTCCTGGTTTTGAACTCCCCTGCCTAGGGCAAAGACCTTTGCTATTTACTTTATCTTGGCCCTTCATTATTTTATAAGCGTGTATTAGGTCACTCGTCAACCTCCTACACTCGAGGGAAGAAAGTCCCAACCTATTTTCAATAACCCAAACCCTCGATTCCCAGCAACATCCTGGTAAATCTTTTCTGAAGCTTCTCCAATTTAGTAATATCCTGCTTATAACAGGACAACTAGAACTGCACAGAATACACCAGAAGAGGCCTCACCAACATCATGTACAACCTCAACATGATGCCCCAACTCCTACGCTTAAAGGTCTGAGCAATGAGGGCAAGCATTCTAAACACTGTCTACCCGTGATGCTAAGTTCAACCCGAACCCCTAGGTTTCTCTCTTTTACAACATTACCCAGGGCCCTACCATTAATTGGATAAGTTTTGTCCTTGTTTGTTTTACCAAAATGCAATACCTTGCATTTATCCAGATTAAACTCCATCTGCCACTCCTCAAGCCATTGACCCAACTGATCAAGATCTCTTTGTAATCTTAGATAACCTTCTTCACTGTCCACTATACCACATCAGCCACAAACTTACTAACCATGCCTGCTATACTCTCATCACAACAACCACATTTCTTAAACTGCTATCTATTTGGTAATGAACAAGACTAAAAGGTACATTGAAATCTTCCCAGTTAGTTAAGCACTGAGTGTAAGACACTTTCAGTTGCCTGGAACTCTTTACCCAGGGTTTCCTCCAGAACATTCAACTGGGGTTATCATCCACAACAACCTTAACACTGTCCCATGAACTCAAGGTCATGATTGAGGCCATCCTCATGGGTTTGGAACTTGCCTATCTGCCTCTGCCTGGCGATCTTGCATTGTTGTGTATCTCGAAGTCCACCTTGGAGGATGTTTACCCGAAGATCGGAGGCTGAATGTCCTTGATTCCTGAGGTGCTCCCCCACTGGGAGGGAATACCCCTGTCCGGTGATTGTTCCTCACTGTCCATTCATCCGTTGTTGTCATGTCCACACGATCTCACCAATATACCACGCCTTGGGGCATCCTTGCCTGCAGCATATGAGATAGACACCATTGGCCGAGTCACATGTGTATCTGCCATGTATGTTGTGGATAATGTTCCCACGAGTGAGAGTAGCATCAATGTCGATGATCTGACATGTCTTGCAGAGGTTGCTATGGCAGGGTTGTGTGGTGATGTGGTTGATGTTGCCCTGAAGGCTGGGTAGTTTGCTGTGAACTATGGTGTGTTTAAGGTTTGGCAATTGCTTGAAGCTGAGAAGTAGAGGCGTGGGGAAGATTGTGGTGAGGTACTCATTGTCGTCGATAGTGTGTTGAAGGCTGCAAAGAACATGGCGTAGTTTCTCCGCTCCGCTCACACACACACACACACACACACACACACACACACACACACACACAC
>JAHRHZ010000056.1:21907190-21919760 GCA_024137785.1 Ginglymostoma cirratum | reverse complement strand
AGCAGGAAAGCTTGATGTTTCAGGCCGAGACCCTTCATCAGAAATGGTGACCCCAAGCTTTCCTGCTCCTATGATGCTGCTTGGCCTGCTGTGTTCATCCAGTTCCACAACTTGTTATCTTGGATTCTCCAGCATCTGCAGTTCCTATTATCTCCCATGTCAATCATTTCATTTTTCACTACATTCAGTACAAATCATGGTTAAACTTACAGGACAGATGATGAAGTGATACTTTTGCCTGGTACAGCATCCTTGGAAGTTGCACAAGTAATGGCTCACCTTTAACCGGTATTCTCCTCTTTATAGTCATTGCCACTAACCTCTGGAGATACTGATGTTCAAGAGATGATTTGCAAAGACCATTGAAATGGTCCAAATTGCCTTTGATCAGCATTTGAACCTGAAGCAGATTCACCCTGCATTCATTGCACATGGATGATGATTTGATTTGATTTAATTTATTGTTACCACATGTTTTACCTGCAGTGCAGGCAGATCATACCATATAAAAATCATAGGATGACTGAGCAGAGCGAAGAATGCAATGTTACAGCTGCAGAGAAGGTGTGCAAAAAGCAAGATCAACATTAGATTTGAAATTTGAGGGGTCCATTCAGAAGTCTAATAATAGCAGGGAAGGATCTGTTCTTGAACGCTTTGCAATGTGGGTTTATGTTTATCTTCTGCCTGATGGAAGAGGTTGGAAGAGATTATAACCGGGGTGGGAGGGGCCTTTGATGATGTTGACTGCCTTTCCAAGGCAGGGAGGAGTATAGATGGAGTCAATGGACTCAAATGATTGCAAATTGACCGTAGCTGCCAGTTGCAAATGCCTTCTTCAGGTATTTGCCCCTACAGTGACCTAACATTCAGCAGACATGGATCCCATGCATCAGACAGACATTGGTTCTGCCAACAGAATCCCAGTCATTTTCCAGTTTCATTGCGCATCTAGAGAGCAGCCAGTGATGGCAGTTTGAGATGGATGATGTCAACACCGGGATCTGTTTGGGCATCAGTTATCCCCTCTCCCAAGCCTCCTTTTTTACCTCACAGTCAACTGTCAGCACGTTTCACCAACTAACCCCCATCCCATTCCCATCATATTGAACTTCACCGCCAACTATCCTCCCTGCTCCCGACCCCTGGCATTACACTTTGTTCATGCCTACTTACTCCTTTATGGCCCCCCATGGAGGCTACAGTGGTAGTCACTGTCAATAATCCCTCTATCCTGTAGCACTTCATACCCTTCCGACTGCTCTGAATACCTCCTCAAGAACTTTGAGTTGCCCCCTTCTTTCCAGTTCTACAAATGCCTCCACTATCTACACCCAGCGTTGATTCCCCCTTCCCTTTTGGCAGTGATCTCCATGCTGCCCTTACAGCTCACCACCTCCCCCCCTCCCTTGCTCTCTCTTTTATGATGAATGAATGGGCACCCAGGCTGTCTTTGCCCCTGACCTCTAACCGATGTTGATAAACATGACTGACCAGAGCCTTCATGTCTGTGATGGGTGGTCCCTGGCTGACGGTACATGATTCCCCCTAACTGCTCCTCCTTATGGGATTGACTATTTGCCATTTCCCAGGCTGCATTCGGACAGATCCCCTGACCAGAGTAACCCAAGCAGTCAACTGACTGTGGCCAAACCTCCTGACGATGTGTGGACTGTGCCCATGACTGATGGCTCCCATTTCCCCAGCTCCCACACCCAGTCAGACTGAGGACTGGTCCCTACTCACTTTCCAACATGGTCATTTGGTTGAAAGGGCATGAAGTATGTTTGCCACATAGGCAGCTGGCACATGTTGTAGCTGTTAGACTTGACGCTCAGCGTGCCATATATATCAAAATATACCCCATCCTATACTGATCCCTACAGCCAAGAAGCCAGTTTGTGTGCCTGCGCCATAGAGCATGTCGATATAGAGCAGTACTGATAGCCTTTGGCTCTGGATATAGTGCCAACATGCTAACAAGCCAGGCCAGGCATGGATGCTGTAAGTGTATGGGTAGATGCCAAATGAGCAAGTGCCAAGACAGTAAGTGAGCCTCAGTGAGGTATAGCCTGGTCCATTTAGTGAGCTGGATGCATGACATGAGTTTAAAATGTCCTTGCAGCAGCCTTGCAATGCTGGTTGCCAGCAGACCCTGCAATGCAGGCCGTGTTTCCCAGACTCTGTGCTGGAGAGGTGCTGCAAGTGGATTGGAGAAGGACTGGTGGATGTCAATGAATAAGGGGTAAGTGAGGCTGGAACCTGTGGACCATTTCCATTGGATGGTGAGCAACATGGAGGCTCCTCACAGCCAGCTGGAACTGGTAAGTCCATGCCCTGACTTCCATGTTGAAAATTCTAGCTTGTTCCTTAAGATGGGAAACTAAACATTAATGAGGCAAGTTGCGGCATTTATAAGGCATCTAACAACCAATAATTCTTTTTAACTGACAACTTGCCACTGCCTAGTGAGAAATGCACCTCACTACTCAGCAAATACATTAAAGATGCAGCAAGATGCTCCCTGATTCCTCATGTGACTCTATGACAATCTCACCATAGGCCAGAGATAGTAGGAACTGCAGATGCTGGAGAATCTGAGATAACAAGGTACAGAGCTGGATGAACACAGCAGGCCAAACAGTATCAGAGGTGCAGGAAAGCTGACATTTCGGGCCTAGACGCTGCTTCAGGAAAATCTTCTGAAGAAGGGTCTAGGCCCGAAACGTCAGCTTTCCTGCACCTCTGATGCTACTTGGCCTGCTGTGTTCATCCAGCTCTGCACCTTGTTATCTCACCATAGGCCATGCTGCTCACACCCTTATAAGATACTGCCCAATGTGTTTCTTTTATCTCTGGACAGTTGGGTAAAACTGGACCCAAAAACTTGCTTCTTTTGTACTTATCTAGGGATAAAGCATAGGTGTAATGAGCATCATACAACAGTCACAGTCATTTTCATGTTATTCTAGAGGGGGTGTAACATAGACATCAGGCACCAGTGGGGTCAGGAGCCCAAAGTAGTCGCAATTTCTGATTCCTATCACTCATGAGAAAACTCAGCCCCTTCAGGAGATCAGTAAAGATGCCAATCTACCATCAGATACAAAAACGGGAGTCAGTCTGCCATCCCGAATTTCCGGTCTCTGTAGCATGGTAAACGTGGCTCAGGATTTTATCTCACTGGAACTTGAAGCCAAATATTACAACTGTCAGGCATTATAAACAATGGTGTTGACATTGTCCTTATTTTTGTTATACCAGTCACTCTGCTATGGAAATTGCAGTTTGCCATTAAAAAGTGAGGTCAACAGTTTGATAGAGAGAGAGAAGGCTGCTTGCTGAAATGGGAAATAGAACAGAAAATTAAAAACAACTGAAGGAGGAGTGAAAATAAAGCAAAAGTGTGGCAGACATAAAACAGACCTAATGAGATTTGATTTGTTCTGGCATTGTTGCCGATATCTAAATTATGGATAATTCCTTTTGCAACTCAAATAGAAACAATGATTAACTCAAAAGCATTCCAGAATGCTTAATGTTTGTTTGAATTCATGGCACATATTCAGCTCACTGAGCAAAGCAGGAACTATCAACTTCTTGTGAGCAATGCATGGAAATTGAGGAAGAAAATGAGGTTCATGATCCATGAGAAAAACAAAACCTGAAAAGTACATTATTATGGAAATAAAATAATTAAAATACCCTGGAATTAAAATGATAGTGTTCAAAGATGTTGAAGATAACGATAAGGAGAACTTCATATCCCACTGAAGACAATTCTCTTTCCCAGGAGAGTCTGGGTTTTTAAATTTACTTAAGGCTGAGCGGGGTAGATTTTGGATAGATGAGTGAGTCAGGTTAATGGGGAACATACTACAAATGAAACTAGCACCACAACCAGATTAGTTATAACCATGTTGAGTGATGGAAAAGGTTTGAAGGGACACATGGCTTATCTCAGATCCTAACTCTAATTCCTATGTTCCCATAGCATGCAGTACAGCACAGCCCTAAATCACAGAGCTGCTCAGGATGGACCTGACAAAAACTTTTGCATTTCTTTTTAGACCAGCTTTGTAAAGATGCATCCCACAAGGATTTAGCAATGGCTTCCTCCCCGTCACAGTTCTACCAAAGTCAGTGTGCACAGGGTGTAACATTGGAGTGCAGGAAGGATAAAATGGGGCCTGTTCCACCATCCAAGCTGCGTTGGTGCTTGTTTTAAAGTTCTGGTGATGAGGCCTTGTGCCAAGTGTTTTCATCAGTCTGTTCAGGGACCCATATGACAAAATTTTATTTTCTTGCAGGACCTCAAGTTTGTTACATGCGGACCACTGTCTAATGGACCCAGCCATAAAGTTGTCTCCTGCCCGCTGAGATAATGGCAACTCGTTACAATTATCAAAGGTATAAGGCTCTAAAAGAGTTAACGTTGACTGACTTGGGTGGAAGAACAACTCTGGATCTCAAAGTAGATAGAACTATCATCTAGGTCTCCCTAATATTGCTAACAATGGTGACTTTCACACCAATGTCATTTTTACCTGATTGCCTCCAGTATCCCTAAATCCATTGATGTATTTATCATCTAGAAATCTATCAATCTGTGTGTTGGATATTCTCAGTGCCTGAGCCTTTCCAAGGTAGAGCATTCCAATGACTAACCACTGACTGAGTGAAGCAATTCCTCAGTATCTCACTCCAAAATTGGCTGACCTCTTGTCCAGGCATTGCGTATCATAGTTCTAGACCCCTCAAACCAGGTAAAATATCCTTCTTGCACCTATGCTGGACAACTCTGTAAGAATTTCAAAAACAGAAATTGCTGGAAAAGATCAGCAGGTCCGGCAGCATCTGTGAAGAGGAATCAGAGTTAACATTTCGGGTCCAGCGACCCTTAAGGGACCAGACCCGAAACGTTAACTCTGATTTCTCTTCACAGATGCTGCCAGACCTGCTGAACTTTTCCTGCAATTTCTGCTTTTGTCTCTGATTTACAGCATCTGCAGTTCTTTTGGTTTTTATTCTGTAAGAGATTTGTACGCTTCAGTGAGAAGATCGCCTCTTATTCTTGTAAATGTGAAAGAATTCTCAGCCCAAACTTTCAATTTCACTGCGTAGGATAGTCCCAACAAGAATCAGTCTAGTGGAGTTTGGTTACTCTTCCTCAAAGGCAAGTTTATCTGCTTCCAGCTGAGGATGCCAAAGACCATTATCATAGTGTCAAAATGTTGAAACTCTTTTCCTAAAAGCAATGATGGTGTAACTATCCTCCAAGGACTGTGATGGTTCAAGAAAATGGCACACGGCCACCTTCTTCCTGGCAATTAGGGATGGGTAATACATTCTCACCCAGCCAGTGCATGCCTGCGTACAATGGAAAAATATATACTTTTAACAACTGTACACAATACTCCAGGTCAAAAGATAGGAATTTTTCTTTCTGTTGCGCTCAGTTTGGTTTTTAGTGTCAACTGTGACCAGGATAGGTTCAGATTGTTGATTCTACTACTTTGAAGTTAAGAAGTCAAACCTCCATCTCTCATTCCAATGAAAATTAAGCTCTCTCCCATGTTAGGTTTAGGAACCTCTTCCAACTATTTTCTGGGGAATCATATGAGGATTTCTTTTCAATACAAAATTATCGAGGAAATCATAGAATCCCTACAGTGCCGAACGAAGCCATTTGGCCCATCAAATCTGCACTGACCCTTAAAACAGCACCCCATCCAAATCCACACCCCTACCCTACACTTGTACTCCCACATTTCCCATGGCAAATCCACCTACCCTGTATATCCCTGGACACTATGGGCCAATTTAGCATGGCCATCCACCAATCCTGCTGAGGTCAGAAGCAGGAGAGGAGAGCTCACACTGCTGCAAGTTTTTTATGGGCCTCCGCAAAGTTCCAGGGATGTGGAGGAGAGGATTGGCAAAACGATTCTGGGCAGGAGTGAAAGGAACAGGGTGGTCATTATGGGAGACATTAACTTCCCCAACATTGACTGGAAATGCTATAACTCTAGTACGTCGGATGGATCAGTTTTTGTCCAATGTGTGCAGGAGGGTTTCCTGACACAGTATGTCGAAGGGCCGACAAGAGAGGAGGCCACACTGGATCTGGTACTTGGTAATGAACCAGGCCAGGTGTTTGGTTTAGTAGTAGGTGAGCACTTTGGAGAGAGTGACCATAATTCGGTCACGTTTAGTTTAGCGATGGAAAGGGATGGGAACATGCCACTGGGCAAGAGTTATAGATGGAGGAAGGGCAATTATAATGCGATTAGGCAAGACTTAGGAGGGATAGAATGGAGTAGCAAAATGCAGGGGATGGGGACAATCGAAACGTGGAGCTGGTTTAAGGTTCCTGTCAGGCAGGGAGGAAGTGATAAGGTAAGGGAACCGTGGTTTACAAAAGAAATTGTATCTCTTGTTAAGCGGAAGAGGGAGGCTTATGTGACATTGAGACAAGATGGTTCAGATGAGGCGATGGAGAGTTACAGATTAGCTAGGAAGGATTTAAAGCGAGACTTAAGAAGAGCAAGGAGGGGACATGAGCAGCCATTAGCAGGTAGAATTAAGGAGAACCCTAAAGCTTTCTATAGCAATGTGGGGAATAAAAAGATAACTAGGGTAAGAATAGGGCCAGTCAAAGACAGAAGTGGGAAGTTGTGTGTGGGCCCTGTGGAGATCGGAGAGGTGTTAAACGAATATTTCTCATCTGTTTTCACTCGGGAAAAGGAGAATATTGTAGAGGAGAAGACTGAGATACGGGCTATTAGACTTGAAAGGATTGAGGTTAATAAGGAGGAGGTGTTATCAATCCTAGAAGGTGTGAAGGTAGATAAATCCCCTGGGCTGGATGGGAGATTTCCGAGGATTCTCTGGGAAGCTAGGGAGGAAATGGCGGAGCCTTTGGCCTTGATCTTTGAGTCGTCATTGGCTACAGGTTTAGTACCAGAGGACTGGAGGATTGCAAATGTTGTGCCCTTGTTCAAGAAGGGCAGTAGAGATGACTCAGGTAATTATAGACCAGTGAGCCTTACGTCTGTTGTAGGAAAAGTTTTGGAAAGGGTTATAAGAGATAGGATTTATAATCATCTAGCAAGCAACAATTTGATTGGAGATAGTCAACATGGATTTGTCAAGGGCAGGTCGTGTCTCACAAACCTCATTGAGTTTTTTGAGAAGGTGACCAAGCATGTGGATGAGTGTAGGGCAGTTGACGTGGTGTACATGGACTTCAGTAAAGCCTTTGATAAGGTTCCACATGGTAGGCTATTGGAGAAAATGCGGAGGCATGGGATTGAGGGAGATTTAGCAGTTTGGATTAGAAACTGGCTTTCTGAAAGAAGGCAACGAGTGGTGGTTGGTGGCAAATATTCAGCCTGGAGTCCGGTTACTAGTGGTGTGCCACAAGGATCTGTTTTGGGACCACTGCTGTTTGTCATTTTTATAAATGACTTGGATGCAGACATAGGTGGATGGGTTAGTAAGTTTGCAGATGACACTAAAGTCGGTGGAGTGGTGGACAGTGTGGAAGAATGTTGCAGGTTGCAGGGAGACTTGGATAAACTGCAGAACTGGGCTGAAAGGTAGCAAATGGAGTTCAATGCAGATAAATGTGAGGTGATTCACTTTGGGAAGAAGAATAGGAAGGCAGAATACTGGGTCAATGGAAGGATTCTTGGTAGTGTGGATGTGCAGAGGGATCTTGGTGTCCAGGTACATAGATCCCTGAAAGTTGCCACCCAGGTTGATAGGGAGTTAAGAAGGCATACGGTGTGTTAGGTTTCATTGGTAGAGGGATTGTATTCCGGAGCCATGATGTCATGCTGCAACTGTCCAAGACACTAGTGCGGCCTCACTTGGAATATTGCGTACAGTTCCGGTCGCCCCTTTATAGGAAGGATGTGGAAGCATTGGAAAAGGTGCAGAGGAGATTTACCAGGATGTTGCCTGGTCTGGAGCGAAGGTCTTATGAGGAAAGGCTGAGGGACTTGAGTCTGTTCTCATTGGAAAGAAGAAGGCTAAGAGGGGATTTAATAGAGACATACAAAATGATCAGAGGATTAGATAGGGTGGACAGTGAGAGTCTTTTTCCTAGGATGATGACGTCGGCTAGTACGAGGGGGCATAGCTGCAAGTTAAGGGGTGACAGATTTAAAACAGATGTCAGAGGCAGGTTCTTTACTGAGAGAGTGGTGAGGGCGTGGAATGCCCTGCCTGCCAATGTAGTTAACTCAGCCACATTAGGGACATTTAAACAGTCCTTGGATAAGCATATGGATGACGATGGGATAGTGTAGGGGATGGGCTTAGATTGGGTTCACAGGTCAGCGCAACATCGAGGGCCGAAGGGCCTGTTCTACGCTGTATTGTTCTATGTTCTGTGTTCTAACCTGCACATCTTTGGACTTCTTAGAGGAGATACTTCTTTCAAAAGTAAAACTCAACAGTAATTGGTATGAAAGAATGAAGTTTGCTTTGTTTTTCCTGATTTACTGCTCGTGCTGGGCTTGGTTCTGTGGGAGCAATTCTGTTTCTGGTGTAGGAAGTTATGGATGTGAGAGACTTGAATGGACCCATTCAATACTCCCAGTGCAATTAAAGCTTATAGCCCCAGTCAACTCAATCAGCACCACGTGCACGCGCGCACACACGCACGCACGCACACACACACGCAAACACACACACACAGTACCACTCACTATGTCAAAGGGTATAGGAGAACTATATATGAAAAGTTATTCTCTCAGCAAAGTCCAGATGGAATCCAAAATTAGGGAACTACGTGGACTTTCCCAGAAAACGTATTTGCATATATCTGGTGAGTAAGTCGGTATCTGTTCTGTGTGTGGGTGGATTTAAATAGAAATATTAAGTGCTTAATTATCAAGTTGTTTTGATCCCTTTCTCCAGCGAGGATCAGTCTGAAAATTGCAGCAAAGCTGCAGAGCAGACTTGCTGGAACAGGCCTTATAGGTTGGAAACCTTCCGTCTTACATTTTCTTGCATTCTCATTTCTCATTTCACTGATGACACTTTTACCACATTGCAATCACAGAGCTTCAGCCTCCAATTCTTTCTCCATCTGCACAGCCCACAGCTAGAGAGATCCTCCTCTCCATATCTAACCTTGAAGAATTTTGTAGGTTTCAATAAGGTCCCCTCGCATACTTCTAACTGAAGTGAATAAAGGCTGAGTCTCCTCAATCTCTCCGCATAAGACAATCCTACTAACCCAGGAATAAGTCTGATGAATTTGCCTTTGCTGCACTCACTTTATGGCAAGTATGTCCTTCTTTAGATAAGAGGATCAGAACAGGACACAACACTCAGTCTCACCAACGTTCTGTCCAATTGAAGCTGGACACCTTCATTCCTGTACTCCAGTTCCTTTCCAGTAAAAGCCAACATACCATTTGACTTCTTTATTGTTTACTGTGCTTGCATGTCAGCTTTCAATGACTAATGAACAACCCTTCCCAATCTCTCCCACTTAACACCTCCATTTCTCCTACCAAAGTGGAAACCTCAAACTTAGCAACGTTATATCTCATGTACCATGTCCTTGCCCAATCATTCAAGCTGTCCAAATCCCCTTGAAGCAGTTGAGGCCAAAACACTGAATGTTTTCAAGAAGGAGTTAGATATAGTTCTAAGGGCCAGAGGGCTCAAAGGGTATGAAGAGAAAGCAGGAACAGGGGGCTGAGTTAAAGGATCAGTTACAGTTACGTTAAAAGGACAAGCAGGCTCAAAGACTCAAATGGCTCTTATTTTCTATGTTTCTATGTTTGAAGCCTCTTTGCATCACCCTTACAACTCACATTCCCAACTAGCCCTCTACAAACTAACTAATATTCCATTACAAGTGGATTTAGCCTTTATAAGATTCTTCGCCCAATCAAGTCCCACAGCTCACATCCACAGACACTTCTATCCACTATGTGAAGAGCCACAGGATATTAATATATATGAAGATATGCATTAGGAGCATGAGTAGGTCATTCAGCCCTCTTGAGCCTATACCCTTCATTGTAAGATCATGGTTGATCTGATTGAGGCCTCAATTCCATTTTTGCACCCACCTCTGTTACTCTTTGATGCACTTGTTAGCCAAAAATCTATCAACTTCTGCCTTAAAAATGTTCAATTTCCCTCTCTTCAATGCTGTCAGGGGAAGAGATTCTCAAAGAGTGACAACCCTCTCAGTGAAAATATTCAAACAATATCCCCTAATTCCAGTCTCTCTCACAAGGGCAAAAAAAATCTTTCAACTGATCCTATGGATTTTTCATTCAATATAGAAGCTCATATGGTATTATCTATTACTTTGATCCTCTGCTCTGAGTTTACGCACCAGATGCGTCATGGCTAAAATCACTTCCCTCTTCTAGCTCCAATTGAGGCGGAGAGTAGTGGTCAGAAACATTTTTTAAACGTAAACAATTAAATGGAAACCAGCTGAGATAATTTCTCCCATGACACAGTAGTTAAAGGCATTGTAAATCCTACAGACTGTACAAGTAGATCACTAATTAAGGCTGAGTGGGATAGATTTTGGATGGACAAGTGAGCCAGGTTATTTGGGAGCAGACTGCGAATGGAACTAAGACCACAACCAGACTAGTTATGACGGTGTTGAACGATGAAAATGGTTTGAAGGGACGCATGGCTTATCTCAGCTCCTAACGCTAATTCCTATGCTCCCAGAGCATACAACACAGCACAGTTTCTAGTCAACTGTCAAGATTCTTCTAAACTAATCCATCTCAGTGTGTATGTCAGTTTCATTTCTTAACTTTAAGAAGTGAAGCAAAATCTATTATTCTGGGTTTTTGCTCTTGGTTTGTTATCCTGTAATCTCTAAAGGAAAGTAACTGTTCAGAAAAATAAAACTTGCATTAACAAAGTGTATCCTCATGATCTGAGGATGACCCAAGAAGCATCTACGTGGGATGGGGAAGAAGCCCCCCTGCTTCTCCCATTAAACCTTCTCTGTTAGCAGACAATCCCTGTGCTGGTTTCACTCTGTGTTGTCTACAATGGAGCTGTTTTGTACAGGATACAAAGAGATTAATTTGTTCAACAAGGTGACCACTGAAATAGGCATAATATTGCATTCTTTTCATTTGATAAAATTTCACAAATGCAATGTGTTTCGATTGATAAAAATGTATCCGATCTTTTCCATTTGTCTGTTTCCTGCTCAACCTCTCACTTGTGTTTTCAAATCTAACTTTCCCATGTCCTCAATCTAACACGCAGCATGCTGGAGAAACTCAGCAGGTCTGGCAGCATCTGTGGAGAGAGAAACAGATTTAACATTTTGAAGCTCGTATTAACCATTCTGAAGAAGTCATACTATGCTCGAAATTTTACGTCAATGATTTCACTTGTGTGGCCTCCAGCCTTCCTCAATAGGCAGGGGTTCTATTCAATTCAGGGTGAAAGGTTTGCATCAATAGGTCTCTCAAGAGCAGCCAGTGAGTTGGTAAGACTATGGCACCTTTACCTTTGTGGACTGTTGTAGGGCAGTGGTAGTGCCTTTACCTCTGAGTTAGGTAGCCTCGGTTCAAACCCCACCATATGCCAAAGGTGTGTCATACCACAGCTGGACATGGTTGTACCTATAATCATAGAATCCCTACAGTGAGGAAAGAGGCTATTCGGCCAACCAAGTCTCCACCAACCATCCGAACAACATTCCACCCAGACCCAAACCAGCACCCCCCACCCCCACCCAATCCTCTCCCCATAATCTCTTATTTCCCACAGATAACCCAACCAGCCTGCACGTCCCTAGACACAATGGGCAATTTAGCACAGTCAATCCACCTAACCTGCACATCTTTGGACTGTGGGAGGAAACTGGAGCAGAAGGAAACCCACGCAGACACTGGGAGAATGTACAAACTCCACACAGTTACCCAGGGCTGGAATTGAATCCAAATCCCTGGACTGTGCCACCTTGGCGCTCAGGAATGATCCATGCTCTAGTTGAGGGGCAATATCTCTGGAAGCAATCCCAACACGTTTATCTACTGGCAAACTGCTACATGCCATACAAGTCACTATGTAGATCCTTGACAACAGGAGTTATCTCTCAAACATGATGGCTTCCACTGGTGAGAATGCCTAGCACTGAGACAGAGACACAGTGCACTATTAGCCCTGAATCCATCCAGGCCACATGTTACACCTGCGATAGTTACAAAATCATTGTGTTTTGGAACTTTAGGGTGAAATGAAAGTCATCTGACCTGCTGTGGGACCTGCCTGACAATAGCTTGGGTTCATGGCTGTTTAAAGAGAGGCCTGTTCTCCTGGAAAGACGATAGAAGGTGTTGATACTCAGAGACAAAGGCAGCATAGATCCAGCAGCTGTTTCTGCACGTCTGCATCTACATCTGTGTGTCTGTGTCTGCGTCTGTGTCTCTGTGTCTGTCTGTGTTGTGTCTGTCTGTGTCTCTGTGTCTATCTGCATCTGTGTCTCTGTGTCTGTGTCTGTGTCTCTGTGTCTCTGTGTCTATCTGTGTCTGTCTGTGTCTCTGTGTCTGT
>JAHRHZ010000056.1:21840193-21907180 GCA_024137785.1 Ginglymostoma cirratum | reverse complement strand
TCTGTGTCTCTGTGTCTATCTGTGTCTGTCTGTGTCTCTGTGTCTGTGTATTGACTTGTGTCTGTCTGTGTCTCTGTGTCTATCTGTGTCTGTCTGTGTCTCTGTGTCTGTGTCTGTGTTTGCAGCTGTGTCTGTCTGTGTCTCTGTGCCTGTCTGTGTCTGTATCTGCGTCTGTGTCTCTGTGTCTGTGACTCTGTGTCTGTGTCTTTGTGTCTGGTGTCCTGCTCATTAGATTGTAAACACCAGCTGTATGACAAACACACAACGGTGACCGTACCTGTGCTGGTGGATGGTACGAGTGAACGATGTGACCCGCTCTTGTTTGCACTGGAATGCAAGGGTCACCACTGTGGCCATTCTGAGTCCTATGTGGAGTTAGACTACAATTAGCTCCAGAGGTGCAGCGAAAACCCCCACTGTTCTGTGTATCATGTATCTCCTTTGTGCCCACAGGGTGACACCAACTTCTAAGTCCTTCTCATTGTCATCACCTCTGTACCCCTGTAATGGTGCAGCCTCCCTGATTCCCCACCACTTTCGGTGTCTCTAATTCTGTCGAGGTGTGATCTATCCCTGGCACTCCTGCAAGCAGAAGGACAAAATGTGCCTCCAGACAATTATAATTTCTCATCCTAATTGCCCAGGATTTTTCAAGTTCGTAAAAGGGCCTCAAGATTGGGCCTTGTACATGTACAACAGGACTGGGTCTAGGGACTTACTGTTACTGTGAGGTGAAAGCATATGATCCACATAATTCAATGCCCAGCAGACACTGTTCCTGGGGTATTTATTTCTATATCCTTCTCAAATGATTCACACTCTTCCAGCACCGCCAACCCCACACTCAACCCTTTTCCTGCCCCCAACCCCCAGTCTGGCTAATTCATGAAACCGCTCCTTTCATTAACATGAAATTTCAAGACCAGGCTTACCTTCACAATTCACATGAGAAGGAGGCCATTGACTTATATGCAGCATTAGGCCCAGTCACACTGCAGGACAACGTCACCAATGGCTTCCATAGCAATCTCTGACCAGGCTTCCTCAGCTAACCATGATGACCATCTCTTCTCATCTGCAGGGAACTAAATCTCGGTCTGTCCCCTGACTGCCTAAAGAAGAATCTACAGAGACCCATTGCTTTGGAGAGTTTGGCCATAGTCAAGCATTCCTTGATATTCTCTCAGGTTCTTCTGATAAAGTTTGAGTTACTGGCACCTCTCTGCTTTGACTGGTGTGCACTGCAGGAAGTACAACATGCATTTCCAGACCTTTATCATGTTCAGCTGAAGTTTGATGCTTCTGTACTGCTGATCAAAAATGGTGGTCAACTGCAAGGCAGTCCCACAGCAACCATTGCAATCAGGACTAGCTGCCATTTAAAAATGGCACCATACAACGTGATGCCAGCCACTGTATTCGAGGTTTACCACCTTCCTGCCTGCCCCGACACGTGATTCCGTGGATCACACACACACCTGCTACCACCTCATCTCCATTGGCTGATGGTTTCCCCTCCCAAGGACTTTGTGGTCCACTTCCAATACCATCTCCATGGCCTGTTCTTATTAAACTCTGCTCAAGGTCTTTTAACAAAGACATTAAACCAAGAGCCATTCTAACCCTGCACTTAGATACCAAACATCCCATGGCTCCATGTCAAAGAACAGCATGGGATTCCCCCAGTTGACTTGTGCAATATTTATCCTTGAAGCAAAGGTCACTAAAGCAGATTGACTGCTCATTCCCTTCTTACAGTTTATGAGACTTTGTTGTGCACAAACCCAGTTTTGGGATTACTACAACGAGCATACTTCTAAAACATATCTTTGGAAAGGCCTTTGAGATGTTCTGATGTCATGAAGGAACTTGGGAGTGGCATTCAAAACTCCTGTTCCTTGAGGAACCCCTTGCCAGTTCTTTCATATTTGTGAAGTTACAAGCCCAGTTTATGTCTTATCCGACCACTACTACAATCAATCTCTCCTCTGACCAGAATTCCTTTCACCAGTTTTCAACTTTCCTTTGGGCTGTGAGCAGCATTAGGTGCACCCTCTGAGATTGCACTATGTTCCTCATTTTTCCACATTATTGCTTCCTTATACCAATCCCTAGATCTCAAATTCTGCTCCTTGTTTTGTACATTCAGCCAGTTTTTGTGGCCTTTCCTGATCTCCTTACCATTGTGGCTTCCCTCTGCTCACTAGCCTGTTTTGGCATAAATGCCAACCTAATGCCAATATTTGTGAATAACGGCCTTATCCTGATATTTACCATTGTTGCATTATCACACCGATCTCAACAAGACACTATACCCTTAAGAGGTCTAAATGAAATCACAACATGTGATGCTCTGGTGTGAAATGCCTCTTTCCTATGTTCAGCTGTCAGTGAGTTGACCTGTAGTAGTCAGTCATTCCCATAAATTGGTACAGTTCAGTTCAGTTAGTTAGCCATGTAGATTGTGTTAGAATAATCTAAGTTGGCTTACCCACAAATTACCATTTACCAGCACAATTATAGCCTTTTGCCCAGAAATGTAGAATCTTTATCCCAAGCCACAAGGTCTATTACTACAGTGTAAGTAAAATCTTTTGACAATGGAAGAATTATTATCGGTCACAACTGTTGATGTTCTACTGTGCGTCATATTCCTCTACACAACTAACGTCACATTTTTCATAGATATCCTTGGTAAGTTTAATGTATTCCTCATCCAGTACCCCTGATTCCTTCAACAGAGTTTGTAACAAAAGACAAGATGGATATTCAAATTATCGTTGAGACTTCGAGATAATTTATTTCTTTTCTGTTAAATCCTTATGCCCAGATGTCATTAAAACTCTTTAACATTCTGCCAAGAGATAATAGGCCTTGTTAAGGGAATGTAAGAATGTCGTGAATGTAAAATATAGATCTGCAGATCTCCTAAACACAATTGCTTTATCATGTTCCATCTCTAACATCGTTTAGGCCTTTTTCGTTCAAGGCTGACTTATGAACAAAGGCATTTCACTGGATACTATGAACAGATTTATGACTTAACCTAGCTGTCTTACGTGAAATTGTTGCTCCTTTCAGTGAATTCAATGTATTATCATCAGTAAAAGTATCAGATTCTTTGACCTTTATTTCAGTCATATTTATTTAAGGAATCCATGTAACTCTAGCAAGCTCATTCCTTATACCATCAACATAAACCCACTTCTTAGAACTGCACAATTGAATCAACCCACAATTATGATGCTCATTACTGGACTGAAACTTCTTGTAACCAATACAATTCCATCTGATCAGTCAGTCTCACTGTCCTTCCCTCTGCACCTTCTATGTCAAATGTCATATCAATTACCCTGGGCCATTCCGCACATGTTGATACTTGGAGTCATATCTGAAGCATCTATTAGCCACTCTTGGTTATTTCTCTTGTTGTTCATTGTGCTTCCATGAATGCCTAATGCCTACCATCTGTTATAGCTGTCAAAATGGTTTCCATCCTCAGTCTTTTTAACTATGATTCATCTTCCTTACAGCTATTTGGGCCCAACATTCAAAACCTTGAAATGCTGCTAACATCGTATCCTCCATTTTTGGTATCACTGCTGATACACGCGTTTGGGCGATGAACGTGATAGGAAATGAATGTCTCCCCATAACACCAAGAGTCTATCTATGTTATACATCCTGGCTCAATCCAACAGTGTGCAGGCCATTACAGGTGTAAGGGTTTCCAAGTGGAATCACTGGGCTCTCACATAGAGTCAAGCTCTATTAGGTATTCTTCACTGGCAGAACCATCCCAGCTTTCTGAATTCATCAAAGTCTGAGATTCGATGAGTAATCTGTCATGTAGATTTTAGCCATTATATTTTTGAGTAATTCCAAATCTTCGAATTAGAATCAGAATTAGAATTAGGTTCGTTGTCACATTCAGTCAAGTACAGGAGTACAGTGAACAACTTTACAAAGTTCAGAAATCTTCTTACTGTCTGCTTGCTCAGCTTCTGGTTCCAAAACCCCTTTGCAGATGCCTGCTTCTGGTGAGAACTAAAAGTTCTACAGTAATTCCTTGCTTCCTCTTCAATAGAAGCACAACCAGTGTTGAGACTTTATTTTCCATAAGTTTCCATGTCATAAGATTGTGTTTCACAAAATAGCAGGGTAAAGCCATGTCCTGACCTCTTATTCCCGGTTTTAGCTATCTTTCTTCAAAGATCCTCTGTTCACAGCCTTCTCTCAAAACAAACGCTCTAAATCACACCCTCTATCTGAAAGTAAATCTTAGTCTCCATCCTTCAGTTTTAGTCAACCAGCCTCGCTACTAATGTCAAAGGTCCTCCAATCCAATTGTGAAGAGTACATGGGAACTAGAATACTTTGGTGTAAACTGTTTATCGCTTGCCAAGAACTTATATGTCCTCTCTAAACAAACTCTTCTTCATACACACATTTAAATGTATATGTTACGTATTGTATGTTATATTATTAAGCTAGAGAGGGTCCAGAAGGGATCTACCAGGATGTTGCCTTAAATGGAGGGTTTGAGTTACAATGAGAGACTGGATAGACTGGGACTTTTTTCACTGGACCATAGGAGGTTGAAGGGTGACCTTACAGAGGTTTATAAAATAATGAGGAATATAGATCAGGTGAATGGAACGTGTCTTTTCCCTAGGGTGGAGGATTTCAAGACTAGGGGCATATTTTTAATGTGAGAGGAGAAAGTTTTAAAAATGACATGAGGGGCAATTTTTTTATACAGTGTGGTTCGTGGTGGGTATAGTTACAATGTTTACAAGACATTTTGATAAGTATATGAATAAGAAATGTTTGAAGGGATATCAGCCAAGCGCAGGTAAATGTGACTAGTTCAGTTTGGGATTATGGTCGGCATCGACTGAAGGGCTCTGTTTCTGTGCTGTACGACTATATTGCACCTGAAAGCTCACTACAAAGATCATTAGGTTGATATTGGTGCATTGTCTTATAATTCCAAATACTGTTTGTGATTTTTAAAATATTTGATCAACCTGTTCAGGGATGTTATTACACACCTGTGGAGCTGGTGGAACTTGAACCCAGGTCTCTTGGCTGAGAGAGGGAGGCAACAGCCCAGTCATATTATTATGGATTGTTAATCCAGAGACCCAGCTAATGTTCTGGGGCCTCAGGTTCAAATCTCACCATGACAGAGGGTGGAGTTTGAAATCAATGAGAATCTGGAATTAGAAGTCTAATGATGATTGTGGGAATAACCCATTGGGTTCACTTTTAGGAAGGAAGTTGCCATCCTTCCCTGGTCTGGCCTACCAGCAACTGCAGATCAACAGCAATGTGGTTGACTCTTAACTACCCTCTGGGCAATTAGGGAAAGGCAATAAATGCTGGTCTAGCCAGAGATGCCCTCAGCCCATAAATAAATTTTTAAAAAAAGTAGGGACACTATGACTGCACCGCAAGAGACCCTCACACATCGAAATGAAAATTAGTTTTAACCAACTTCTTCAAACATATTATGACGCATGCCGTAAGACTGATAGGATTTGACCACTGTCTGCCAAGTAAGGAGCACCTCACATATTTAAATAGACATTTTCCTAATCAAATTGTTTTAATGTGTTGCAGTACATCTCTAGAGAAAATATGACTTGAACTCAGGCTCAGATGTAGGAGTACTATCACTGTGCCATAGAGCACTTGCGTACATTTTCTAACCAACCTGTTCACAAATGTTATTACATGCCTGTGGAGCAGTGGGATTTGAACCGATGTCTCCTGGTCGAGAACTAGGGACGCTATCACAATTGGGTGGCACGGTGGCTCAGTGGTTGGCACTGCTGCCTCACAGTGCCAGGCACCTGGGTTTGATTCCACCCTCGGGTGACTGTCTGTGTGGCGTTTGCACATTCTCCCCAAGTCTGCGTGGGTTTCCTCCGGGTGCTCCGGTTTCCTCCCACAGTCCAAAGATGTGCAGGCTAGGTGGGTTGGCTATGCTAAATTGCCCGTAGTGTTCAGGGATGTGGGTTATAGGGCGATGGGTCTGGGTGGGATGTTCTGAGGGTTGGTGTGGACTTGTTGGGCCAAAGGGCCTGTCTCCACACTGTAGGGATTCTATGACAAGATGAGCCCTTAGAATTATTAGGACAGTAATATTACTGTACACCAACAGTTCTTACATAATTAACTGATCATTACCCAATTGCTGTTTACCTTACTACCTTCAACTATTAGGCATAAAGTATAATGAACAGAACCTATTACTTACTAATGTTTGGGTCCGAGATGAGGAGCAATGTCTTCAACTTTGAAAGTTGTGAGGTTTTGGAACTCTCTGTCTCAGAGGGCAGGGAATGAATGGTGTTTTCCTGTGGATTCTTCAGATCTTCAGTCAAGATCACAACAAGCTTCTGGTGGCTGTGTTCAAATAATATTTTTATTAACAATGATATGAAGGCTACAGATTAGCATGCTCTGTGCTGTAGAGTTACACTTTCCAGTGTGTTACTACTGCGGTCACTGTGTAAAGGCCATATCTTTTTTATTTTTCACTATTTTGGATTAGGGACTGAAATGGGAAAATAACTGTTTAAAAACTGTTGTGGATTGTAGACAGGACTGCTGCACTTTTCAAAAGCAAGTAACCAAACCTTTGTTGAAAGATGTAGTTATATCACTGCTTATCCAGCCAGTGGGAGTAGATTACTGTAGAAAAGCTGACACTGAGGGCATGTTGAAAGTGAGATTTCGCGATCAACGAAAAGCTGATTGGTCAGTGAAATGGTGATCGGTTGTTATTGACAAAGGTCTTCTGCCTGCCTACAGCTAAGTGATAGGCTTGTAGGTAATTGAACAGCTTGTGGGTGCGAATGATATGGGCAGCAGCTTTTTGGCCACTTGAAAAGAGAGGTGGCATTGGTCTCTCTTTCTCTGTTTCTGGACTAAAAATACTGAAATCCTTAAGAAAGCCAATTTATTTTCCTTCATTAGTAGCTGTAAGCTATAGCTTTTAACCAGTAGTTAAGGGACTTTGCAATTTGTGAACCAGTCACTGTGCCTGCTACAAGAAAGTGAAAGATACCTGTGTAGTGAGATTAATAAACAACACGTCCTAACAAGTAAAATATCGTCTCAGTGAACCCTGCCTTCCCAGATTTTCCCTCCGCCCATAAAAACACCAATTCCTTTTTGACTGTATGTGTGGTGTGGAGGCGAAGGTTTATAAGGGACTTAGAGTCCAAACTAGTCATGTTTATGTCAACAATTCTTGTTGTTTACCTATTGATTTATAACAAAAAGTCATTCTTGTTAAGTATAGAATTTAAGTCCAGAGACCCAGATAATATTCTGGCGATAGTAAGGATTGCAGATGCTGGAAGTGAGAGTTGATAAAGTCCTGATGAAGGGTCCAGACCCGAAATGTCGACTTTCCTGCTCCTCTGATGCTGCCTGACCTGCTGTGCTCCTCCAGCTCCACATTTTATCTACTCTAATATTCTGGGGATTCGAGTTCAAATCCTGCCACAGCAGATGGTGGAATTTGAATCCAATTAAAAATAGGATTTAAGAGCCTAATGATGGCCATGAACCCATTGTCAATTGTTGGAAAAACCCATCTGGTTCACTCATGTCCTTCAGGGAAGGAAATCTGCCATCCTGACCTGGTCTGGCCTATACGTGATTCCAGACCCACAGCAATGTGGTTGACTCCTTACCCCATCTGGGCAACAATTGCTGGCCTGGCCAAGACACCCTCATCCTGCGAATGAATTAAAAAAAAACACTCCAGGAATCGTGGGGCTTGATTTCCAGTGCACACTCCAGTGAGGTGTGACAAAGTTACACCACAGCTTACCTCTGAGACTTATCTACATATTCATTAAATCTTTACAAATTACATTTAGAACAGGGATCGGTAGATTTTTGGACCCTAGAGTATTGAGGAATAAAGGCATAAATTGGGACTGTGGAGTTGATGTAGAGATGTGTCATGATTTTAACGAAGGGTGGAGTAGGTGTGATGAGGTGTGATCTGGTACCACTGTATGTTCTAATCATGTTTATTTGCAGAAAATGCGTCATGGATAAATTCACTTCCCCCTTCCAGCTTTCAACTGACAACACATGCGTGATGCAGAGAGTAATGATCAAAAACTATTTTTAAAAAGTTAATAATTTAGATAAAAAGAAGTATGACAGTTCCTCTAATAACCAAATGGCCAAAAGTAGATTATAAACCGTAACACGTGGCACACTTCTGCTCCAGTGCCCAGCTTCTGTCGGCTTAGTTCATCTTAGCTCGCGCTCTTGACTTAAAAAGGGAAACAGAACATATCTTATCATTCCTGTTAGAAAATATATGTTAAGAGAGTCTTGCACTGATATATGGCATTTTCATAGCCTCATGACATCCCAAAAGGCTTGAGAGCTAATTAAACATTTTTGAAGTGCTGTCACGACTATAAGCTAGGAAGCCTTTGGACAGAAAGTTGCCTCAAAAGTGACAAAATAATGACCACTTAATCTGCTTTCATGATGTTTGTGAGGAATAAATGTTGGCCAGGAAGCTAGTTTTATTGAAATGGGAATTTTTTCACACCCAGTGGAGTAGGAGGCAGTAGGTTACTGCCCCATTTAAAAATGGCACTCTCTCAGAAGGATACAAACGTAACAGCCTGGATTATGTCAGCCAGACTTAAGGAGTTAGATTCAAAATTCTGGGTTAGAAACTAGATGCCTTCACCTTAACCACCAACTGAGAACAGAATAAGTATTGACTGTGATACTCTGCACCTCACACGGCCAAACAGCAGCATCATGGTCCTTGAGACAACTGAGCCACAGCAAAAATTAGGGAGAAAATAGGAAAAAGAAGCCTTGGAAGTAGGAACGGTGGTGGGTTTCTAAGAATCTCTACAGTGTGGAAGTAGACCAATCAGTCTGCTGAGTCCACACAGACCCTCTGAAGAGCATCCCAACCAGACCCAGCCCATCCCTCTTACGCTGCATTTTCCATGGTTAATCCACCCAGCCTGCCCAACCTTGGACACTATGGGCAATTTAGCACAGCCAATCCACCTACCCTGCACATCTTTGGACTGTGGAAGGAAACTGAAGCACCCAGAGGAAACCAATGCAGACACAGGGAGAATGTGCAAACTCCATACAATTGCCCAGGGGTGGGATTGAACCCAGGTCCCTGGTGCTGTGAGGCAGCAGTGCTAACCACTGAGTCACTGTGCTACCCATTGTCATTGGATAACTAACCCAATGGTTCAGGCTAATACTCTGGGGGTGTGTGGGCTGAAATCCCATCGTAGGCACAGGTAGAATTTGAATTAGAATAGAATAGAAATTTATTGTCACATGTACTTTTATATGAAAAATACGGTGAATACTTTTATAAGCCACCCTGCCACAGTGCTGACATCAATAACAGAAGTCATAAATCATAGAAAAAAAAGTAAAATTAATTGGGAATTGTAAAGCTTGTGCCAGTAATGGAATCTACCATTTACCCATTTACTGTCTTTTTTAAAAACCCTTCTGGCTCATTAATTTCTTCTCGGAAAGGAGAAGCAATCCATTTTGCTTGAACTATAGAATTGTGCCATCCCACTGAAAAGCTTTGGCTAACCAGGCATCTCTTTGCTGATAAGTGTCAATTTGGCACTGTGATATAATTCAATCTCCCATTCCCCAGCTCCACACACAAACCTGGCACCTCTCGTCTCTCAAATCCCTCATCATTAAGCCCCTGAGAATAGCAACCACTTACCTGGCTGTTCTATTGAGTGAGCATGAGTCAACCATTCTAGCCCAATCAACACAAAGCATAACTTTAACCATGGGATATTCCTCAACTGGAAGGTTCAGAGAGAAAAAAAGAGTCAGTGTTGTGCTTACTGACTAGGCAAAATGGGGAACTCTTTGTGGTTTCTTGTTTGTTGAACGCTTCAGCGTGTACCTACACCTCAAGCTTGCAATGTTTTGATCAGGTTGACAGGGTTTGCAGATACACTGGGTTTCTTGCCTCTCACAAAAATACACCAGACTGGTCAAACACACATGTCAGAGAGGGAACTGCTGGTAATGAGCTGGGCAGTAGCGAGGCTGCATCTGCTATTGACTGCTTCCAATTTGCGTAAGAGGGATGTGTATAACAGAATCAAAGGTTGACAGAATTGTTACAATGCAGAAAAAGACCATTTGGTCATAGTACCATAGAGCTGTACAGCACAGAAACAGGCCCTTCGGTCCAACTCGTCCATGTTGACCCAGTATCCGAGATTAATCTAGTCCCATTTGCCAGCATTTGGTTCATATCCCTCTAAACTGTTCCTTTTCATATACCCGTCCAGATGTCTTAAATGTTGTAATTGTACCCACCTCCACCACTTCCTCTGGCAGCTCATTCTGTACCATCCTCTGCATGAAAAAGTTGCCCCTTAGGTCCTTTTTTAAATGTTTCCCCTCTCACTTTAAACCAATGGCCTCTAGTTTTAGACTCCCCTACCCTGGGGAAAAGATCTTGACTATTCACCCTTTCCATGCCCCTCATAATTTTATAAACTTCTATCAGGTCACCCGTCAGCCTCCAATGCTCCAGGAAAAGTAACCCCAGCCTATGGCTCAAACTCTCCGACCCTGGCAACACCCTTGTAAATCTTATCTGAACCCTTTCAAGTTTCACATCATCCTTCCTATAGCAGGGAGTCTAGAATTGAATGCAGCATTCCAAAAGTGGATTAGTTAATGTCTGTACAACCTCAACATGACCTCCCAACTCCTATACTCAATGCACTGATCAACAGTCAATGGGAAGGAATTGAAGGCTCTGTTCTCTGGTCTTTTTGACCTCATTCAGGCATACTCATCTTACAAGCAGAATGAACTCTTATCGGATTTTATAGCTAGTTAAATATCCATTAAATTCTACTTGCACTGAAGGCATTTATAGGCAAGGTTTTATTGCAGTTAATGGAATATCTTTCTTGTGAACAGAACAGATTAAAAGGTTGATTGGATTTTGTACATTCACCCAACACCATAAAATATAAACTAAAATAAACAACTGCAGATGTTAGAAATCGGAAACAAAAACAGAAATTGCTGGAGACACTTAGCAGGTCTTGCAGAATCTGTGGAGACAAAGCAGAGCTAACACAGTGACCCTTCTTCAGAACTGATAGCAGGTAGGAAAACGTAGCATACATGCTGAAGACAGCGACTGGGTGGAGTAAATAGATAGGCAGAGATAGAATCCCTATTGTGTGGAAGCAGGTTATTCCGCCCATCAAGTCAACACCAACTCTCCGAAGAGCATCCCACCCATTCCCACACCCCTACCCTAACCCTGCATTTCCTTTCTCTTATTTACCTAGCCTGCATTTCTATGGACACTATGGGCAATTTAGCATGACCAATCCATCTAAGCTACACGTCTTTGTACTGCGGCAGGAAACCAATGCAGACATGGGGAGAATGTGCAAACTCCACACAGACAGTCACCTGAGTGTGGAATTGAACCCAGTTTCCTGGCGCTGTGAGACAGCAATTCTAACCACTGAGCCACTGTGCCACCTCAGACAGAGTCCAGAGAGAGTGAGAGAGAGATAGACTGATGATGGCAAGCCAGAGAGAAAGAAAAGCTGATAATGGGGGCAATAAGTAGATGACAATGGGTTGGCTGTGCTGAAAGCAGTTCCACGTCATAACAGGGCCTGGATATGACATGGGCGTTCTGCAAAGCTATTGCCCAGTCCGTATTTCGTTTTCCCAAAGGAGACCATATTGTGAGCAGTGAGTACAGTACACTAGATTGAGTGAAGTGCAGGTAAGTCACTGCTTCACCTGGAAGGTGTGTCTGAGCCGTGGATACTGAGGAGGGAGGAAGTAAATGGGCAAGTGTTGCACCTTCTGCAATTACTTGGATGTGCTTAGGACGAGTTCAGCCAGGCAGAGGAAGTCAGGGTGGATGGGGGCAGTTCAGACCTTCTTCTTAGGAAGTATATTCAAGGCTGGCATAACTTTACAGAATTGGTCAGTTTTAATTGCTTGCATCATGTAGCAGTGAACTCTAGCGTCAAATCCATTTGTGTCTTAAGACTAAACTATGTGTCCCAAGTTTGCTATCTCACTCATACTGATACTGCCAAGAGATGGTGCATTATCAGCTGTGTATTTTCCCACTGGAGGAAGGGAGGAATGTGGGGATCATACATTCCCAGCTGCCCATCTCACATTAGGTCACGGAGTGGCTGATGAGGGCAGGTAGATCCAAGGTAATGCATAAAGTGTTGGAAGGTTTCATAATATAGGAAAGAAATAGGAATGGTTTCCCAGGATCATCAGCAATGGGTTTCAATCACATTGTTCAAGATGGGCATGAAAACCTTCAACTGAGCACCTTAAATGATCGTAATGCCCGTCAAAGCTCATACACTGATACCATGCACTTTAATTCCATCTTCTACGCTGAATCTGTTGCTGTTATAGGTTTCTGTTTGTGTCTGTGGGTGTCCCAGAGGTCTCAGCTTCAGCCATCATTCGGCGAGTCTGTTTGGGATAACTGGATAGGTCACTGGCCATAATCAGCTGGTTGCTTTATGGCACTGGATTATTGGATTGCCCATTTGGTTTGACTTCTCTCCACTGCATCATTCTTCAAACTGGCATCGAGGTCAGACATCAATGTCATCAGGTGGAATGTAACTTAACCCCAGCTGGTGTGTCAGTGAAGACGAAAGGAGTATCGCACCGTCAGTGGTGCTGTCTTTTATTTGAGAAATTCAATTCAGATCATATCTACCCTCTTGAGAAAAAAAGTCTACCATCCTTACCCTGATCTGGCTGAAATGTGACTTCAGATCCACAGAAATAGCTGTGACTCATAACTGTCCTCTGAAATCATAGAATCCCTACAGTGTAGAAGCAGGCCATTCAGCCCATTGTGTCATGGCCACTCCCTGAAGAACATCCCACTCATACCCCTACCCCATAACCTTGCATTTCCCATTGCTAATCCCCCTCGTTGGGCACTAAGGACAATCTACCTAACCTGCACATCTTTGGAGTGTTGGAGGAAACTGGAGCACCCAGAGGAAACCCACGCAGACATGGGGAGAGTGTGCAAACTCTACACCAACAGTCGGCTGAGGCTGGAATTGAACACAGGTCCCTGGCACTGTGAGGTAGCAGTGCTAACCACTGAGCTGCTGAAGCCACTCAGTTCAAGGACAATCAGGGCAGGCTTGCCGGTGACACACACATCCCATGAAAAATTAAAGGACAAAAAGAGAACTACATTCCTCGTGATAACAACCTTTGCATGAAACTAGGGTCTCCATCCGCCTTGCCTGGTGGTTCAGAAGGTTGTTGCTATGGCAGCAGTGAATTTTTCCAATGTCCAGAAGAATAGTCCTCTCAGACAATGCCAGCAAAAACTAGGTTGTTAGTGAAGCAGAAGGAAATGCGAGTCTGCTAGCTAAGGGAGAGTCACGTCAGAGACAAAGAATATCACCCAACAGGAACAGTATAGGCCATTCAGCCCATCCGCCATTTAATACAATCATGGCTGACCCACGCTGTTCTTATGACTCTTTGTAGCATTTATAATCAAACATTTATCAACCTCTACCTTAAATATACTCAAAGGCTGAACTTCAGCAACTGTCTGGGATACAGAAATCCAAAGATTCACAACCCTCTGAGCAAAAATAAAATCACCTCATGGTGATCCTAATTGACATCCCTTCATTTTTAAATTGTTCCCTTCAGGATTCTAGACTTCCCAACCATGGGAAACTAACCTGCCTCTACCCATGGGTATGTTATGCATTTCAATGATGTCCCCTCTCCTTCTATGAAACTCCATAGAATCGAGGCCCAGTTTGCCAAATTTCTCTTTATAAGACAAGGTCCTGCATCCAAGGAACAGCTCCGGTGAAACTTCCTTGCATTCTCTTTAAAGCAATAGTATCTTTATCGAGGTAAGGAGGCTGAAACAATAGATTACCACCTCATCAGCGAAGATCAAAATGACCCACTCTGAGACGTTAAATGGAAAATTTAGGCAGTTGCCAAAAATTAGATGGCTAACTCACTGAATTTGCACTGCCAAGGAGGTACATGAAGAAAGGCAATGTGGCTTCTGTTGTACCTTATCACTCCCCTGCATCTTTTTACATTCTTTCATGGGAAGTGTGCATCGCTGGCAAGACCAAGATTTCATGTCTATTACTAATTGCCCTTGAGAAGTCAGTGATGAGATGTTGCAGCCTGTGCTGTACATACACCCACAGTGCTATTAGGAAGGGAAGTCCAGAAATTTGACCCGGTGAAAATAAAGGAATGGTGATCCATTTCCCAATCAGGTCAGTGTGTAGCTTGTTGGGAGTGCCTTCCTGGTGGGTAGAGATCATGAGCTTGGATTCAAAAGTAGGTTTCATGAGTTCCGATCGCGTATATTCTGTATGATATTCACCATTGGCACTGCACAGGGACCAGATGTTTCAGTTTTTGAATGACTAAGTGAGCTGCTCTGTCCTAGATAGTGTCAAACCTCTTCAAAATTACTGGAGCTGCACCCATCAGAAGCAGATCAATGACTTGAAAAATTAAGTAAGTGCCTTGGGCGGCAAAGTTTGAAAGGGGACAGGGGTAGAAAGAAGCAGACAGTTTCTTTTAAAACTGACTAATCCAATTATTTTCTTGATCCCTACCAAGGAATAATTGAGCTGCATGAATGTTAATCCTCCTGTCAGCAACTTTTGGAGGATTTTTTCCCCAGCAAACCACTTTGACTGTCAGTTAAGCTGGCAGTTGCTGAGAGCAGGAACTGAATACAGAACTGTGACTGGGACTGCAGTGAGTTCCACTTTTGCTGCTCCAACAATTAAGTTTCTGTATCTGGAGGTGCAGTCAAAGAGGGAATCTGTGATTTGCAAAGTTTGAAAAGCAAGCTTGTGGGAGGCAAGACTGGCAATTGGAACAAGTAACCAAATCTATCTTGTCCACTCTGCTCCTCCATTCACAACTTGGGCCAGCCCTTAGGAGACTTTCAGGCAGTCCTCTTCTGCTGTCAGATTGCTGAAGGTTGTGGTTACAGTGAGGGTTTTGCCATCCAATCTTTCAATCCTTCCACTCCTGAAGAATCTTGGCCAGGCTGTGCAGCAATCTCACCATCAGTGGTGACAGTGACGTGGTTATCCAGTCAAATGGCCCACCAACTCCTTGCCTCTGGGATGAGTCTTCTTGTGACTGATGAAGCAATTTGAACTGTTAGTTACTGAGCATGTTATCAGAGACTATTGTCAGTAATCACATTAATATTTAGATTTCAGTTTCCTTTCTGGGTTCTGCTAATATTGATAGGAAACTTGATTTGCAACTGAGAATTGGTTAAACCCAAATGTTTGATGTGTCGAAACTGTCGATAGCCAGCCTTTACCACCAGACTTGAGAACCAGCATGCTGGAAATTGGCAGCACTTGCAGTGCAGTTGAAGAGTGGCTTCAAAATTTAATTCCAGTCCACAAACATGCTCTACGCAGTTTCAGCTGAAGTGTATGTCTTTCGTTCCTATTCCCTGTGCTCTGTCCATTGCATTACTGGTCAGTCATTCCTGTCTTTACATGGATTCATTTCATAGAATCACTCAGGAGAAATTACAGACCTTCAGTGTAAATGCAATAATTCTGCCCTCTCTGTAACTAAAGAAACCTCATGTTTCTCTATGTACATGCTGCCTGTGCTCATTTATTAATCCACACTTCATGATATATAATTTTTAAAAATTTAGTCATGGGAAGAGGACGTCACTGGCTAGGCAGCATTTATTGCCTATCACTAATTGCCCAGAGGGTAGTTAAGAGTCAACCACATTGCTGTGGGTCTAGAGTCACACGTAGGCCAGACCAGGTACGATGGCAGTTTCCTTTCCGAAAGGACCAGATGGGTTTTCCTGACAATCGGCAATGGATTCCTGGTCATCGTTAGACCCTTAATTCCAGATATTTATTGAATTCAAATACCACCAACTACTGTGGTGGGATTCGAACCCAGGTCCCCACAACATTATCTGGGTCTTTGGATTAATAGTCCAACGATAATACCACCAGGCCATCGCCTCCCCATAAATGAACATTTTAGGTGGGGGATGGAGGGGGCTTGCAGAACGGTGGGGGCGATGCAGGGTTGTCAGGGCCCTAGTCCTTTTGGACACTGGAACTCAACCAGAGAAGTGGGATTGTTTCATCACAGGCTTGACATATGCCTTGCAGGTGGTGGATAGGCCTTGGGGTGCCAGGAGGGGAGTTACCCGCTGTAGAATTCAAAGCCTCTCAATTGATTTTGCAACCACAGTATTTATAGGTCTGTTCCAGTGAAGTTTCTGATCCATGGTAACTCTTAGGAAGGTGATATTTGGGAACTCTTGATGATAATGCCCGTGAATGACATTGGGAGGAGATGGTTCAATTCTCTTTTGTGTTGCACGAATAAGTGTTTTCCAGGTTTGCTGCATGTGGACACAGATGACTAATTTTTCTGAGGATTTTCAAGTGGTGTCAACTACCGTGCAGTCATCAGCAAAAATCCTCACTGTGACCTCACGATGGAGGGGAGTTCATTGATACCGCAGCTGAACATGGAATGGCAAGACTGCTGTAAGAAGAGAGATTGAAACAGTTAGAATCGTATTCACTGGAGTTTGGAAGAATGAAGGGGTATTTCAGAAACCTGTAAAATTCAAACAGGACTAGACAAAGTAAACATATGACCAGGGAATCCAGAGCAAGCAATCACAGTCTAAGGATACAGAGCAGACAATTCAGGAATGAGATTAGGAGAAATTTCTTCACTCTCAGAGAGTGCTGAGCCTGTGAATTTCTCTGCCATAGAATGCAGTTGAGGCCAAAATGTTGAACGATTTCAAAAAGGAGCTAGAAATAGTTCTTAGGACTAAAGGGATCAAAAGGCATGAGAAGAAAGCGTGAACAAGGTACTGAGTTGGACGAGAGATTTTTCACTCTCCCCTTCCTTGAGCCAAGGAATCCAGGGCAGTTCTGAAGAACGGTCACTGGACGCAAAACACTAAGTCTGATTTCTCACCATGGATGCTGCCAGACCTGCTGAGTTTTCTCAGCAACTTCTGTTCTGTTTCTGATTTCCAGCATCCACAGTTCTTTCGGTATTTTATTTACTGAATTGGATGATCAGCCATGATCATGTAGAATGGCTGAGCAGGCTTGAAGTTCTGTTTTCTATGTCTCCATATAAAATGGCTGGGTCTATGACTCTACTTGAGGAACTCCTGCAGTGATGTCCTGGGACTGAGATAATGGGTCTCCAATAATCATAACCATCCTCCCTTGTGCACAGTATGACCCTGACCAGCGAAAGGCCTCATCCAATTCCCAATAGCCTCAGTTTTCCTCAGACACCTTGACCCCAACATGACCAGGTGCTGGCTGCCCTGTGTTGCCTTCAAGTGTAGCTTCATTTTGGAAAATTGGAATTAGTGGCAGCACATCTTGTTCATTTGGAGTTATGAAGAACAATCATACCAGACTCGAAATGCTAACTCTGGAATGTTTCTCTCTCTATAGATACCGCCAGAACTACTGAGTTGCTCCACCATATTCTGCGTCTATTCAATTAAATTGCTTATGTTGCTGTGTTCTGGAAGGAGTGGTGGTTTTTGTGTGTTGGAACGTGTTAATTGCAGTTGGGAAACAATTTCAAACCTGACATACCACTTTATATATATCGCTAGTGTTAAGCATTAAAATGTTTTAATAACAGGATTTAAGTAATTTAGTATCAGAGGAAAACCAGATTTTTTTCATTCAATTATTTCTCTTTCCTATGTTGATCGTTCAAGGGAAGGATTCGGGAGTACAATTCCTGACTTCCTTTGATCTGCTCCCGCTGAACTCAGTCACCCTGCTTCTACATGACTGCTCACATCCGTGAACTGAATTATCCACTGTGAGCTTTCTTTGAGGAAAGGAGGGAAAGTTGAAAACATTTAGCAGCTAAAACAAAAACTTATGTTACAATAATTTTATGGCAACAGTCAGCCTCAAGTCCCAACGTGTCTCACTGAAATTCTGACACTCTGGAGGTACTCAGATTGTAGAGGATTGGGTAAGAAAGACAAAGAGATAAAGATTTATTTCAAGCTGAGGATGGTATGGAATGGCCATATTTCCCCAGCTGATGCCCAGGATTGAATATCAGTGGCAGGATATGGCGGAGTGCTTGGGAGGTTCTTGTGATGCAGAGTTAGTACAACTAGGGCGACCCAATGTTCAAATCTTACCCCTGCCAGATATATACAATGAGATTACTAAACAGGTGGCAGAACATGTAGAAAAGTTATTTATGGCCACGCTTGAGTTATTGAAGCAAAATGGTCTGTTGTATATTGTAATTTTGTAAAGGCACATGCTATTCAAATATAGTGTCTGACCAGCTTCATTCTAAGGGACACATATTGTCTGAAATAATTGCTTTCCTGGGAATAATACTCTGGACTCAACTTCAAAAGTCTGAAATTTCAGAATTTCTACTCCAAACACATCATGAATCCAGTCGCGGTCTGACAAAATAACAAATTCAAGGAAAGGGAGAAGAAAGATGACTAAAATCAGCCATCTTCCTCATGACTGGTTTCTCCTCTTGTCTTCTCATGTTACTGTTGCGGGGTTGGGGTGGGGTGGGCATGGGGGGGGGGGTTGGATTCAACAGTGCCCCCTGCTGGAATAATAAAGACACACATTAAAAATAACGCCTGTCACAGAGATGGGTTGGAGTGTGGCAGCCACCTGTGGAAACTGAGCAGAGCATGACTCATTGTTTCCAGGAGAGAAAACTTTAAAATCACAGATTATTTGAGTGAGTAATTGGACTGGCATTTACTGAAGAGTTTAGGTCATTTCATAAAACTGAAATTTCAAACTTTTGAAGTTGAGTCCAGAGTATTATTCCCAGGAAAGCAATTATTTCAGACAATATGTGTCCCTTAGAATGAAGCTGGTCAGACACTATATTTGAATAGCATGTGCCTTTACAAAATTACAATATACAACAGACCATTTTGCTTCATTTGTACAGCTGTGTATAAAATGACCTCTACTATTTAAGTATAGAAAGTCTATTAACTGTAAGTAGATGACATTGAATGAGTGGGGGGTCCATGGATTGATGACTGTTTCTAAATCCAGACTACATTCTGACACCTTGAGAACTAGGCCTGAATCTTTGCTCCCGGATTATCAGCACAGAGTCAGGACAACTCTGGGATCTGCAAACATGACTGGACAGGAAGTACTTTACAAGTTAAGATTTACATCCCAAGTGAGCCACGGTTCCAGGGACACGTGGTAGGTGATTCTGGGAAGAGCTCCGAGCCAATGGGAATCCGAGGCAGGTTGGGCTAACAGTCGGCCTCATTGCAACAGCACTTTATTAACACTCTGAAATGAACATTTATACGCTTTATGCTGCCTCATGACCCTCTACCCAGCAGTTTTGCCCTTGAACCTACTATGCCAACCTTCCCAGTATTCACCATGGACAGAATTCAGGACATGTGCTCTGATTAAATAAGGTTTGTTCATGAACTTACTGTTTCCAAATGCCCATTTATTACATTTAACTTCATTTATTCCTTATGAAAAGATTTTTCATGGTGGCTCAGTGGTTAACTGCTGCCTCACAGCACCAGGGACCTGGGTTCAATTCCATGTTCAGGCAACTGTCTGTGTGGACGTTCTCCCCGTGTCTGCGTGGGTTTTCTCCAGGCACTCCGGTTTCCTTCCACAGTCCAAAGATGTGCAGGCCAGGTGGATTGGCCACGATCAATTGCCTGTAGTATTCAGGAGTGTGTAGATTAGGTGGGTTATAGGGGAATGGGGTCTAGGTGGGATTCTCTGAGTGTCGGTGTGGACTTGTTAGGCCAAAGGGTCTGTTTCCGCACTGTAGGGATTCTATGAAAACAGGGAATTTAATTCAGAGTCCTACGTGTCATGTTGTGAAATTGAGATAATGAAAGATTTGAAGTGAGTCATGCAGCACTAATCCTGTAATCATAAAACTGAGGCCTATTCAACAGGCAGAATTAAATGGAGAGCACCAATTTTTTTACATTGCTGACAGTTTTTCGCGTGAAATATTTAAAGGGCAACAGATTTAAATGCCTGATAGGAGCAAATTACTACAGATGCTGGAATCTGTACTGAAAGAAAAAGTGCTGGAGATCACAGCAGGTTAGGCAGGATCCATGGAGACAGGGCATGCCAACATTTCAACTCGAGATGAGATATGAATTCCAACAGATTCAATGAGCTTGGCAGTTTCATTGTGCTTATGGAATTCTTATGCACATTCAGGTCTACTTTTAACAATTCCAAAGGCCATCTTATCTCTCTGAAAGGTATTCATTTCTGAAGAAGGGTCTTGACCCGAAAAGTCAACTTCCCTGCTCCTCTGATGCTGCCTGGCCTGCTGTGTTCATCCAGCTCCACACTGTGTTATCTCACATCCAAATATGCAACTTACTGCTGCACAATGGTATGGTACCTCTTCAAAGAGCTCCAGTACTTTAGAACGTTGTCCATCCGGGTCTAAAGCGTCCAGAAGTTCTGTTTTTAATATCCTGTTGGTGAAAATACAATCTGTCAGAGATGGTTGTAATTTACCATGTGCTGTTGCCTCCACAATTATGGATGTGCAAGGTAGAACCTGTTCTCTCCACCCTTCTGCCATCATAGGAATAGAATTTGGACATGTGCCCCATCTACCATCCCTCAAAGATGGAGAGTATTTCTGTCAGCACAAAAGTTTAAGCCATAATGTTTACTATAAGACAGGATGGTAGTCAAATATAGGTGTTAGTAAATCACCTGTGGCATTGCTTGTGAAAGAATGGAAGGTCCAGAATTATTGGAAAGGAACACTGAAGGCACAATATACTATTCCACTGTTAAACAAACCTGAAGTCCCAAACTGCTTCGTGGAATTAATTAGTAACACTATAATGGTGCAATCATTATTTAATATTTTATTTTGGAAATAGAATAAAGAATGTGACTGAAATTTGAATACAAACCAGCCGCCTAAAAGCTGGTGTTGTCTCAGAACTGAACATTGTTAGAATGTTCCATTAATCATTTGTTTTTTATCCATTTACTCATTTGAAATGAACTTGGCTGGACAATTGAGCAAGGCATGCCAAGCATCGGGTTAATCTGCACCTGTTTCTGCACCAGTTTATTCCACTCTCCACTCTCCATGTGACTCTTAACCTCATCTGACATTCATTGCCCTGAAGTGGCCATGAAACAAAATGACCTAAAATTGGTCAAAATCCAAAATCTGGAGCAACCTCACTCCTCAGGCTCCTGCTTTTGAGATAATGTATCTGTATAGCCTGAACAGAAAGACTTACTTTTTTAATGCACCTATACACCTTCAGGCTATGCCAAAACAATCTGCAGTAGGGAAGTATAGTTAATGTTCTCTTGTAGGAAATGCAGCAGCCAATTTACATGCAGAAGGAGTTCACAAATAGCAATGAGATAATGACCAACCAATTTGGATTTGTGATGGTGGATGAGGAATAAATATTGAACAGGAATCAGGGGAAATTCTTCCTTGAAGTTTGGCAAAATGATATTGAGGAATACTTTATGTTTACCTGCAAGGGAAGATAGGTTATGACTTAATGTCTGCTCCAACAGATGGTGCCTCTAACCATGGAGAAATTCCTCTGGAGTTTCAGCTCACATTCTATTTCATGAATGAAATGTCCATTCATCGTGTTGATGACAATTGTAACTGAGAAAATGGGAAATGGAACAGATTAGGTGGGATGTCAGTTTACAAGCAGGCTGGGTAATATTGCGTTTAATCACCTCATTTACCCGAGATTAAAATTAGGCCATTGTTTATGTCACATTTCTGAATTCAGATCTGCTGTAGATACCACCTTCAGTTCAGTAGTATCTGTGCTCCATGAGGTAGTGTGTGCAACTTACCTCAGGTGACATTGTCTTGAACCACTGTACTTGGACTCATATTAGAGCAGGATCTAAGTGAATAACAACGGCAGAGAAAATGCAGGAAATACTGGAGAAAATCAGCAGCGTCTGTGGAGAGTGAAGTAGAGTTAATGTTTCAAGTCTGATATAAGTCTCCTTCAGGTCTCATTGATCACACAGTGCCTAGACTTTTTAGTGAAGACTTTGACCAGGCTCAGGACCAGGTCCATGAGGTGGTGATCCCACCTGTCCACCACAACTTTCCTTCTGCTCTCTAACCTAGTTAGTTTACAATGAGAGCTTTGGTCCCCTATTGTAACTTATTGGATTGGTTTGTATGAGCAAACCCTAATCTAAGTGAACACTGATGCTCGTATTAACAGATTGGATCAGGTACAGTGGGATTGATTTAAGTGGAGCAGGGTGAGAATCCATGATCTACAGACAAAAGAATTGAGGGACTTTATTTTTAAATATGATCAAATACTTTTGGAATATAATGGATCTTGCATTGTTGGGTCCAAAGAAAGTAGAAGGTGGGAATTGAATAATATAAATTATGATGTTAGAAGATTATTACAGTTTTATTGAACTTGCACCAGGGAGTGAAAGTTTTGACTTTCTCTGGTTAGCTTTGTCACCATTTGCAAGATATCACTTGGTTAAGGTGCATTATAGAGAACAGTGGTGTAGTGAGCAGATTTATAACATAAAGGGTTTGGAGCAATTTGATGGGAAATGGGAGATCATTATTTATTTCTAAAATTATTAATTGGAAAATGTTACAGTAACGTTTTTTCTTTTGCTGTAGCATATCTTCAACAATCTTCCTTAACCCTAATGTCACCAAGGAACCTCCTACAACATAAATGTGATGCACGCTCATTCCTCACACCCTCCTTCATGCTATCTCCACTCAATGGCAAACAATGTTGTATTCAGGACAGTTATACGGCACGGGATTATAAACAGTTCAAAGGTATGATTGCCAAATGATTGATCTCATGATTCCAGACTCAAATCCCAAAGTTCAATTTATCAAATGGCCCGAAACCCAATTTGACTATTCAGTTGGCATCTTGTTGGACCTTCAACCTTGAATATCAACAACGCAACCTTATTCGGTATTGAGTTAACAAAGAATTTGTAACCTTGGCAGTGACGGAGGTTCTTTTTAACTTGACAAACCATCGTTTGAGAAGGTAAACTCATCAGCACTGGTGAGGCTGGAAAGCTATAGCTTAATCAATTCCAATATGTACCTTTCCACATTGCACACTTTTACTGTGTAGTAAGAGTTTGCAGTACACAGCACAGGCTGTTATCATGCAGTTTTGCTTCCTGTGCTAGCCCTGTTCATGTCTTTCAAGATGAGTGCAAACCCCGACAAGAGCAAACACTATCAGACATATATGATAATTAAACACCAAGTTCTTGAAATGTCTTTCAGCGAATGGGCCCAAGTTAGTTTCACACATGGTTATTAACCTTATTCAGGGGCAGATCAACTTCACCAGAAATTGCTCGAACTTGTACTCTCCCTTGACAATATTGAATTGATTAACTGATTGATATCAATGCAAACAAAAAGTTTGCAGGCCTGAGACAGATTAATATCAGCCACTGTCTATCTACCGCTAATGCCTAGCCAATGGTGTTCTGTAATATTTAAAGTATTAATGTCTAGGAGCACAGCGAGTGCATGTTTTGCATCTGGTTTATTTTAGTGTCAATGTCAGTAGGATGTGGGCATCACTGGGAAAGGCAGCATATATTGCCTATTCGTAGTTGCCCCTGAATGGAGTGAAAATAAACCATTTCAGAGGGTAGTTATGGGTCAGGCCTATTGCTATGGGACTGGAGTCACATGTAGGCCAGACCAGGTAAGGATGGCAGATTTTCTTCATCAAAGGACAGTTGTGAACTAAATAGATTTTTAAAACAATTGATCATAATTTTCATGGTAATCCTCACTGAGACTAGCTTTATATTCTGAGTTAATCAATTGAGTTGGAGTAGTTTATACGGATTTCAGCAAACCCTTTGACAGGTCCCACATGGGAGGCTGATAAAGAAGGTAAAAGCTTATTTATCCAAGGTAACTTTGCCAGATGGATCCAAAATTGACTCAGTGATAGGAGACACAGGGTAGTGGTAGAAGGCTGTTTGTGTGACTATAGGCCAGTGAAGAGTGGTGTAACACAGGGATCACTGCTGGTTCTCTTATTTTTTGTGATATATATAAACAATGTAGGTGAGACTATTTGATGATGGCAAGTAAGTTTGCAGATGACACAAAGATTGGCTGTGCAGTTAGTAATGTGGAAGAAGGTCTTTGTTAGCTGGAAGATTGAGAAAAGTTGGTCAGATGGATAGATCAGTGGCAAATGGAATTTAATCGGGATAAATGTGAATTGATGCACTTTGGCAGAAATAACAAGGCAGCAGAGCAATGAGTAACAGGACACCAGGAAGATCAAAGGGATCTTTAGCTGCTTATCCACAGATCCCTGAAGTCGGCAGAATGTGTAATTAGGATGTTAAGAAGGCACGTGGGACACTTGACTTTATCAATTGTAGACTAGATTATAGGAGCAGGAAGGTGCTGTACAAAACTTTGGTTAAGCCACAACTAGGATACTGTGTGCAGTCTGGTTGCCATACTAAAGAAGAATCCACCTGCAGGAGAGGGGTTGCAGAGGAAATTCACCAGGATGTTGCCTGGGGTGCAGCAGTTTAGCCAAGAAGAGAGACTGGATAAGCTTAGGATGATTTCTATCGAGCAGAGAAAGCTGAGGGGGGGACTTGATTGAGGTATATAAGATTATGAGAGACATGGAAAGGGTGGATAGGAAGTAGCCGCTCCCTTTACTTGAAGGGTCAAAAACAAGAAACCAACTCCCCCTCCCCCTCCCTGGGTGACATGTCCATCCTGGGCCTCCTCCAGTGTCACAATGACGCCACCCGCAAACTGGAGGAGCAGCACCTCATATTCCACCTCGGGAGCCTACAGCCCAATGGCCTAAACATGGAATTCACCAGTTTTGAAATCTCCCCACCCCCGGCCTCATCCCATATCCAACCCTCCCTCTCATCCCCGCCTCTTTGACATGACACAACCTGTCCATCTTCTCTCCCACCTATCCTCTCCTCCCCTCTCACTGACCAATCCCTACCACTCCCTACCTGCACTCGCCTATCACCATCCCACCGACCTTCCCCAGGCCCAGCCCCGCCTCTATTTATTCCCCAGCTCCCTTGCCCCTCCCCATTTCCAAAGAAGGGTCTTGAACTGAAACGTTCCTGCTCCTCTGATGCTGCCTGGCCTGCTGTGTTCCTCCAGCTCCACACTGTGTTGTCACCACCCTTAAAGTGAAGGGCAGGGGGTTTCATGAGGATTTGAGGAAAGTTATTTCCACCCAGAGGTTGCTGTGGGTCTGGAGTGTGTTGATTGAGATGGTAATAAAGGCAGGAAACCTCAAAACCTTTAAAAAGTACTTGGATGAACACTTGAAAGTCATAACATTCAAGGCTATGGGCCAAGTGCTGGAAAGAGGGGTTAGTGTAGATAGGTCAGTGCAGACTCAGTGGGCCAAAGGGCGTTTTCTCTGTGTTGTATGACTCTATGATTTAAATTTTGCCAGCAACCAGGTTGGGGTGTGAACCGGAAACACCATCAGTCTAAACCCCAGATTAATAATCCCGTGATGTTACCACTACGCCACCATCCTCCCCAGTTACTTGTTAATACAACTTCTCATATCTAGAATCATGTCAATGCTACTGGTTTTGTTTACGACCCAGCCTTTACCACATCATTTGCTTAGCCCTTTTAAACTTTGTATCATAACAACACACTAAACTTTAGTTTGAGGTCTTTGGCCCACCTTAGGTTTTGCTTCCAAAAGTTTGTGTCCAAAAGTTATTGAAAGGAAGCCTGGTATTGTGGTCTTTCCAATTTACACTACATGCTGTGAAGGAAATGAAGAAAAGGAACTATTGTTGCATTTAGAAAGCACCTTTCACCACTTCAATATGTCCTAAGTCACTTTACACACTATTAAATCCTTTAGTCACTTTTGTAACATTGGAAATGAGGAGCCAAATTGCCCAACTCTTACAACTGCCAAGTGATAAATGACCAGGTTAGTCAGATGATAAATATCAGTCAACGCAATGGGAAGAATTACATTTGCCTCCACTTCTTTCAGGAATTATGTTTGGAATAGAATTATTCAGTGGTCTCCAGTTACTATATTCATGGGGCCTAATGCTAATCTTCAGCATGCTAAAATAAAAGGGTCCGTGAATTTGGCAATTGGATTAAGGCCTGTGTAGGACAAACATTGGTTATCCTATTGTTAAATGCCCAGCTTTCAGCTTGTTTTATTTCCAACAAGTGGATGCAATGCACGCAAACCTCTTTCAGCGCTTACTTTAAAGCCACTCAAGCGGAGACCTATCGAAAGCTTGGTCAACATACACCAATCCAGTATGGCTCTCTAGCACCATCCAGTGGTATGTTATCATTGTGTAGGAGTCTCTCTCTCAAGGAGGGGATACTAAGTTTGATGACAATTTGTGAAATTTCAGTGTTTATGTGGGGTGATGTTGGACACAGGTTTTGGTTGGATATTCATCATTCATAGTCAGCCCCACGCCTCTCAATCACATTCCCCATCTTCAGCCTGTGCACCTTGTTAAATGGTCTGTACATTATTTTGATAACTACTTTTCAAATTTTCCTCTGCTCCAACCCCCCAGAAGAAGTGGCTGTCTGTTATCAAAGGAGGAGGTGTATCATCATTGCCATGTTTAGCATGTTAATTGTAACAAGGTCAGCTAGTGGACCTCATAGAATATGAGTTCCCTGATTAGGACTGTTAACCTGGTCCAATCAGGGAGCTCTGGCTGACAGATAAACAGGAGGGGTACCTGTTCACTCTGAGAGCTGGCTGTGAGCAATCCAGACCAGTGTCAAGTACTATGCACATGTAAATAAAGGATGAATTAGTGGCGGGATACCAACTTCTGTAGAGTTCTTCCAGTGGCGACAAGAGAAAAAAGATGCTGCTGACGAAAGGGAGCATGGTGTCTCAGTGGTTAGCACTGCTGCCTCACAGCGCCAGGATCCTGGGTTCGATTCCAGCCTCAGGTGACTGTCTGCGTGGAGTTTGCACATTCTCCCTGAGTCTGCATGGGTTTCCTCCCATCATCCAAAGATGTGCAGGTTAGGTGGGATGGCCATGCTTAATTGCCCACAGTGTTCACGGATGTGTAGATTAGGTAGGTTATAGGGAAAGAGGTCTGGATGGGATGCTTTGAGGGTCAGTGTGGACTTGTTGCGCTGAAGGGCCTGTTTCCACACTGTAGGGATTCTAAATTTCCTCACAGCAGTCATCTTTGAATGGGGTAAGCATGTCTGGCAGCATGCCATTACTTGGGATGCTTGACTCATTCAATCTTCCCGTCGAAGACTGGGACCAGTATGTGGAAAGAATATCAGAGATAATAGGTACTGCAGATGCTGGAGAATCCGAGATAACAAGGGGTGGAGCTGGATGAACACAGCAGGCCAAGCAGCATCATAGGAGCAGGAAAGCTTGACGTTTCGGGCCTAGACATTTCATCAGAAATGGGGGCGGGGAAGAGGGTTCTGAAATAAATAGGGAGAGAGGGGAAGGCAGATAGAAGATGGATAGAGGAGAGGATAGGTGGAGAGGAGACAGACAAGTCAAATAGGCGGGGATGGAGCCAGTAAAGGTGAGTGTAGGTGGGGGGGTAGGGAGGAGATAGGTCAGTCCAGGGAGGATGGACAGGTCAAGGGGGGGATGAGGTTAGTAGATAGTAGATGGGAGTGCGGGTTGAGGTGGGAGGAGGGGATAGCTGAGAGGAAGAACAGGTTAGGGAGGCGGGGACGAGCTGGGCTGGTTTTGGGATGCGGATGCAGTTGAGGTGGGGGGGGCGAGATTTTGAAGCTTGTGAAATCCACTTTGATACCATTGGGCTGCAGGGTTCCCAGGCTGAATATGATTTGCTGTTCCTGCAACCTTCGGGTAGCATCGTTGTGGCACTGCAGGAGGCCCAGGATGGACATGTCTGAGGAATGGGAGGGGGAGTTGAAATGGTTCGCGACTGGGAGGTGCAGTTTGTTGCGAACTGAGCACAGGTGTTCTGCAAAGCGGTCCCCAAGCCTCCGCTTGGTTTCCCCGATGTAGAGGAAGCCACAGCGGGTACAGCGGATGCAGTATACCACATTGGCAGATGTGCAGGTGAACATCTGCTTGATGTGGAAAGTCTCCTTGGGGCCTGGGATGGGGGTGAGGGGGGAGGCAAAGGGGCAGGTGTAGCACTTCCTGTGGTTGCAGGGAAAAGTGCTGGGTGTGGTGGGGCTGGAGGGGAGTGTGGAGTGGACAAACGAGTCGTGGAGACAGTGGTCTCCGGAAAGCAGATAAGGATGGGGAGGGAAAGATATCTTTGGTGGTGGGGTCGGATTGCAGATGGCGGAAGTGTCGGAGGATGATACGTTGGATCCGGAGGTTGGTGGGGTGGTACGTGAGGACGAGGGGGATTCTTTTTTGGTTATTATTGCGGGGAGGGGGTGTGAGGGATGAGTTGCGGGAAATGTGGGAGACACGGTCGAGGGTGTTCTCGACCACTGAGGGGAGGAAGTTGCGGTCCTTGAAAAGTGAGGACATCTGTGATGTACGGGAGTGGGATGTCTCATCCTGGGAGCAGATGCAGCGGAGGCGAAGGAATTGGGAAGAGGGGATGGCATTTTTGCAGGAAGGTGGGTGGGAGGAGGTGTATTCTAGGTAGCTACGGGAGTCGGTGGGCTTGAAATGGATATCAGTTTCTAGGTGGTAAAACCAGCCCAGCTCGTCCCCGCCTCCCTAACCTGTTCTTCCTCCTACCTATCCCCTCCTCCCACCTCATCCCGCCCCCTTGACCTGTACATCCTCCCTGGACTGACCTATCTCCTCTCTACCTCCTCACCTACACTCATCTTTACTGCCTCCATTCCCGCCTCTTTGACTTGTCTGCCTCCTCTCCACCTATCCTCTCCTCTGTCCATCCTCTATCCGCCTCCCCTTCTCTCCCTATTTATTTCAGAACCCCCTTCCCTCCCCCATTTCTGAAGTAGGGTGTAGGCCCGAAACGTCAAGCTTTCCTGCTCCACTGATGCTGCTTGGCCTGCTGTGTTCATCCAGCTCCACACCTTGTTATGTCAAGGGTAGTTACTGTCAATTCACTTCTGGAATCCAGCTCTTTTGTGCATGTTTGAACCAGGCCAGGAGCTGAGTGGCCCTGGCAGAATCTAAGCTGTAAGTCATTGAGCAGGTTAAGGTAAAACAAGTGCAGCTTGGTATCACAGTTGAAGACACTTTCTATCATTTTACTGAGGGTCAAGGGTACATTGATGAGGCAGTGTTTGAGCAGATTGGATTTGTCCTGCTTTTTGTATACAGAACACAATTGGGCAATTTTTCACATTGTTGGGTAGGTACCAGAGTTGTTGCTGTACTGGAGCAGCTTGGCTAGGAGTGCAGCAGACTATTGCCTGAATGTTGTCAAGGCCCATAGCCTTTGCAATATCCAGTGCCTCCAACCGTTTCTTGGTATCATGTGAAATGAATTGAATTGGCTGAAGACTGGCATCTGTGATGCTGGGGGCCTCTGGAAGAGGCCAAGGTGAATTATTTATTTGGCATTTCTGGTGGATGTTTGTTGCAAATAATTCTTTTGCATTGACGTGCTGAGCTCCCCCATCTTTGAGGATGGGGATATTTTTGGATACCCAGGCTTGAGTTGCTGGATCTGTTTGAAGTCTGTCCCATTTAGCATGGTGATAGTGCCACACAACACAATGTGAAGGCAGGACTTTGTCTCCGTAAAACTGTGTGGTGGTCATTCTTACTGATACTGTATTGAACAGATCTATCTGCAGCAGGCTGTCTGCTGAGAATGTGCTGAACTGTGTTTTTCCATCTCTTTGGTTCCCTCAGAACCTTCCACCAACTCAGTCTAGCAACTATGGCCTTTAGGATCTGACCAGCTCAGTTAGTAATGGTGCTGCTGAGCCACTCTTAGTTGATGGATATTGAAGTCCCACAAACAGAGCACATTCTGTGATCTAACCATTCTCAAGTGTTGTTCAACATTGAGAAGTGCTGGATCGTCAGCTGTGGAAGGACAGTACGTTGTCAATCAGCAGGAGGTTTCCTTGGCCATGTTAGACTTGACACCATGACATTTCATTAGGTCCAGAGTCAATGTTGAGGACTACCAGGAGAATACCTTCCCAACCTTATACAACTGTGCTGCTGCGTCTGCTGGATCTGTTCTGTGGGTGGGACAGGACGTATGCAGGGATGATGATGGCAGTGTCTGGAATGCAGTGTATAAGGTACAATTCTGTGAGAGTGGTTATGTCAGGATGTTGTTTTACTAGTCTGTCAATTTTAGCATAGGTCCCAGGTTTTACTCAGGAGGGCTCTCCAGGGTTGACAGGGCAGAATTTGCCATAGTTGTTTCCAGTGCCTAGATCAATACCATCCACATGGTTTGATTTATTTTAGGCTTTGAAGAATGTAACTGAGAGGCTCGTTATGTCATTTCACAGGGTAGTTAAGAGTCAATCACATCGCTGTGGGTCTGGAGTTACATGTAGGCCAGACCAGATAAGGAGAACAGATCTTCTTCCCAGAGAACATCAGTGAACCAGATAGGTTTTTACAATACTGTTTTCACAGTCATCATTAGACTTTTCAAGTGTGATTTTAAAAAAAAAAATCTGCTATATTTGAATCTGGGTTCCCAGAGCACTAGCCTGGGTGTCTGGATTACTGAACTTATGGCAAGGCCTGTAACTCGTTGCCGAACAGGATTAGCACCTATTTCCCCAAACGATAAAAAATTTACCAGGAGCCCCAAGGTGGATGCACTGTGAGAAGATCTTCTTCAGTGAAACTGACAAGCTGATAAGGCTTTGATCAGTTACATGGATGAGCTCTAGCCGTGGTCAGGTGAAAGGTTTGTGATGATACTATGGTTTTAAGAGGTGTATTTTGTCCTGGTTTTGAGCCATAGGTTGTTGAACTATCTCCTCCAATCCAATAACGTAAACAGTTTGTGAGGCTTGTCTTTTTCTTAAAGTTGGAACAATAGAAGCAGCATGAATGGGTGAAGTCAGGCTCCACAGAACCAAGGTTTTAGTTTAGCGTTCAGCAATTGTCGGAATTTTGAAGTTGGATGTGGAAGCTGCCATATCTCTCTCAACCAGAATGTTCTCTTGGTGACTTTTTCCCTCCTGGACTGGAGAAACATTGCATGTGAGACAATCTATTTCACTGAATTTGCCTTTGCCAAGAGAATGTTTATGGGATGTTACTATATTGGAACAGTTAGTGTTTAGTAGTTAAATAATCTGAAGTGTTTGAGAAGATTTGCAGCTCGGGATGTGGATAAGGTTGTAGACTTGCTCACCGAGCCGGGGAGGGGTTTGCCTGCAGATGCTTTGTCACCCTGCTGGGTAACATTGTTAGTGCGTCCCCGGTGCAGCCAAACAGAGACATGCCAGGGAATTCCTGGAAGCCTTGCATTCCAACTGGAACTCCATTAACAAACACATTGAACTGGACCCCATATACAAGCCACTGAAAACAGAACCGGAAGTGATGCCCGACAAACCGAGGCATATAAATAACAAACAGGACGGAACACCAATGCTTCACCAGAGGCACACTACTGGTGTTACCTAGCAGGGTGATGAAACGTCTGCAAGCAAACACACCAGCTCAGCAAGGAAATTTGCACCTCAGTTAAATAATTTATCATTCTGTTAAGTTTTCTAATAAAGTCCTTTAATAAAAACCAAAAGAACTGCAGATGTGGAAATCAGAGAAGAACAGAAATTACTGGTAAAGCTCAGCAGATCTGGCAGCATCTGTGGAGCGAAATCAGATTTAACATTTCAGGTCCAGTGACCCTTCTTCAGAACCAGTTCCAGATCCGGCAGTTCTGGGGAAGGCATACTAGACCTGAAATGTTAACTCTGGTTTCTCTCCACAGATGCTGCCAGACCTGAGCTTTTCCAGCAATTTCTGGTCTTTGTACCATTTTTTTCCCAGGCTGATAATTTAACAGCGGAGTAAGAAAAATGTGTGTTTTGCTTCATGTCAAGTAGTGTGACCGAATGAATTACAACTGGAACACAGCACCTTACACTTGTGTTTAAATAAGATAGAAGTTAGGTTCTAGGCAGTCTCCTTGATAATATTTGAATTTATTTAAACACTATGCCCTGGAACTCTATGGGATGCTATGGGCCCCTTGGTGAGATATTTGTATCCTTGATAGCCATGGGTGAGATGCAGCAAGACAGGAGGTTGGCTAATGTGGTGCCACTATTTCAGAAAGGTGGTAAGGAAAAGCCAGGGAACTATAGGCCACTGAGCCTGACATCGGTAGTGGGCAAGTGTTGGAGGGAATCTTGATGGACCGGATTTACATGTTTTTGGAAAGGCAAGGACTGATTAGGGATAGTCAACATGTCTTTGTGCGTGGGAAATCGTGTCTCACTAAATTGATTGAGTTTTTTGAAGAAGTAACAAAGAGGATTGACAGGGCAGAGCCGTGGATGTGATCTATATGGACTTCAGTAAGGTGTTCGACAAGGTTCCTCATGGTGGACTGTTTAGTAAGGTTAGATCACATGGAATAGAGGGAGAACTAGCTATTTCGATACAGAACTGGCTCGAAGGTTAAAAAAAGACAGAGTGGTGGTGGAGGGTTGCCTTTCAGACTAGCGGCCTCTGACCAACAGTGTGCCACAAGAATTGGTGCTGGGAATACTGCTTTTTGTCATTTATATATATGATCAGGATGTGAACATTGGAGGCAAGTTTGCAAATGACTCCAACATTGGTGCTTTAGTGGACAGCAAAGAATATTACGTCAGACTACAATAGGATCTTGATAAGATGGGCCAATGGGCCGCAGAGTGGCCGATGGCGTTGAATTTAGATAAATGTGAGGTGCCTCATTTTGGAAAGGCTATTCAGAGCAGGACTTATACAATTAATGGTAAGGTCCTGGGGAGTGTTGCTGAACAAACAGATTTTGAAATACACTTTCATTGTTTCTTGAAAGTGGAGTTGCAGACAGATAGTTTAACAAAGAAGGCGTCTATATTGCTTGTCTTTATTGGTCAGTGCATTGACTATAGGAGTTGGGAGGTCATGTTGCAGCTGAACAGGACATTGGTTGGGCCACTACTGGACTACTGCATGCAACTCTGGGCTCTCTGCTACAAGGAAGATTTTGTGAAACTTGAAAGGGTTCAGAAAAGATTTATAAGGATGTTGCCAGGGTTGGAGGGTTTGAGCTATAGAGAGAAGCTAAATATGCTGGGGCTATTTTCCCTGGAGCATTGGAGGCGGAGGGGTGACCTTATAAAAATTTATAAAATCATGAGTGGCATGGATAGGGTGAACAGACAAGGTCTTTTCCCTGGGCTGGGGGAGTCCAAAACTAGAGGGCATAGGCTTAAGGTGAGAGGGGAAAGATTTAAATAGGATGTAAGGGGCAACTTTTTCACGCAGAGGGTGGTGCGTGTAAGGAATGAGCTGCCAGAGGACATGTGGATGGATATATGAATAGGAAGGGCATAGATGGATATGCTGGAAATGCTGGCAAATTGAAGTAGATTTGTCTAGGATATCTGATCGGCATGGAAGTGTCGGACCGAAGGGTCTGTTTCCGTGCTGTTTATCTCTATGACTCTATGACTATAGTTAAAATACAACCAAAGAAAGAGGATTTTAGAATAACTATTGGAAAACTTAAAAGAGTAATAGATATAGTAACTGTTACTAGTTAACTGTTCCAATATAGTGACATCACATAAACACACACCTTGGCAAAAAGAAAAATGCAGAAAAATAGATTTGTCTCACAGGTCACCCAGCAGCAGATAGAAACCCCAGCTTCTAGCTGCAACTGAGAGAGGGAAAAGATCACTTCTACTTCTTCAAGCCCATAACAGTAAATGCTTAAAGCTAACCCTAAAAACCTTAAAACAAAAACTAGAAAACCTGGTCTGTGGGAACTGGCCACACCCAGCCAGGCTGCCTGTACTGCTCGAACTTTAAAAAGCACCTCAAGGCCTCACAAGCCATTTACTTTCTTACAGACAGCTTTTCACCTCTTGTTCAACCTTTCTCTAAAAAAAAAGGACAAAATAACCGCTTAAAGCTTTAGCATCATCACATGTGTTGTAGCTTCACCATGTTGGCACCTAGTCCTTAGTTATGCCTTTTGCTGCTCCTGACATAGCCTCCTGCACTCTTTGTTGAAAATATATTCAACATTTCCTGCTGAAAGCAGAGCTCTCAAGGACAGACCGACTAAAAATGTGGATATTTCAAACGCCAGATACCTTAGAAGGGCCAGGGAGAGCTTAAAGAAATAGGGAGGATCAGGTTAATGTGATGCCCAGTGGCCTTGGAGATGGAGTGTGCCCTGTCCACTGGTACACTGAGGCTTTCTATGATAGGTGGGCACCATGGGCTGGAGTGTGCAATCTCCCCATCATAAAACTTAAATTTAAATTTTCATTTTGCTTAAGGATTTGATTTACATTGCCTCTTTAAGGGGCGTTACTCATTAATTTCCTTTAATTGGATTCAATTTATTGTTTTTAATAGAGTACAAGTGATTGGAAGCACAGCAGCAAGCTTGCAGTTTGTTTGTTTAAGCCTTCAAAATTGACCAAGTTGCTTGGAGTCAGTCACTATGGGAACAAAAATCAATACTTTCAGTTCCATGACATTTAGCTGGTTGAACTTTCTGCCCACGTAAGATGTTGGAAATAGCAACACAAATAAACCATTTTAAGGGTCAAGAAAGGTCAAGATCAGATGGAAGTTGGCATCATCAATGTGCATCCACTCACTGCCCCCCACCTAGACCCTCAATGTACTGTTCACTGCTCCAATCATTGCAAAACTTGTTGCCCCACTTAGCAACCTACTCAGCGACCCACTCACTGCCCTGTGTGTTGCCCCCACTCACCACATCCTGTGCTGTCTCCACTTACCATCTCCCTTGCTCCCCTGCTTGCTGCCTCCCTGTCAGCTCTTTTGGCAGGTAAGGCAGTACGTTGAGGCAGATAATTGGCAAAGAAGGAGGCACCAGTGGGCAGATTGAGTGAAAAGTTGTCCTGAGGTGGCAGCAGGAGACAGTGTTTAAATTAGAAGACATGCTGCAGTAACAGCTAACCATTAGGTGGTGCTGTTACTCCAGTAGCAAATACCAGTAATTCTCGAATAACGTGATAGTTGTGTTCTTGTGTGACTTCATGCTATAGAAAATCACGCTATAGGGAAATTGCTATAGAAAATTGCTATACCTATACAGCAGAAAGTTCACATTATCTAAACAGCATCCACTATTTATCAATTATGTTACAGCCAATTCGCATTAACGAAACACACGCTATCGCAGAAATACCTGTACTGAATTTCCTTTGTACTGAGAAAGTCATAGCATACCTTCACAGGACATAGATACTTTCTAATCAACCTGTTCAGAGATTTTATTACATAGTGCTGAGGAAGGTGGGATTTGAACCCAGGCATCCTGGCTAGGAGATACAAACACTATCACTGTGCCACAAAAGCCCTGCACTGGCTGTTTTACCGCAAACGCAGCTCCTTATTGCAGTAAGGTCGCTGTTTTGATGCAAAGACCAATTAGTGCATATCCCTTAACCATTAAAGAGGTGATCACCAGAGATGCCAAGAAGGCCCAGTGTTAACTCACACCCACATGGTTAAAACTAGGCCAGTCTGTTTCATTGATTGACAAATACAACTGAGCTGGGACGCCAAGAATTCTGCCCAGTTTTCTTTGAAATATTACCATGGGGCCTTTTCCGTTTACATGTGAGAGTAGAAAGGGCCTTATCAAGAATACAGCTTACATGACAGCATTTGCTGTGTTGTCCAACAATGACTGGGATTTAAAGAAGCCCTCTGGATCAGGCTTGGTAACAGCTGAGCCAACATAATTACAGCCCATTCCCACTGTCATTTCTTGCTTGTTATTGACCCATTTAAAGGCTGAGCCCGTCAGAATTTACTAGAGGTTCTGGCGCTTTCCTGGGCTTACTCGTGCCACCTGAAGCTGCTCAGCAAACTCTCCTGGTTTATTTTCTTTCTTCAAACGTAAGCCTGATCAAGGGACTCAGCATTGGGTAAGGGGAATGCCCACACACAACCTGCCCCCTCCTCTTGCATTCAACCCTCCATCTCCCCCTTGTTGACATCCATCTCCCCAAGAACCCCAACCCCCCACCCCACGACATCGCAAAGCATTAGCGGCACTCTTTAAGTGACTACCTGTACCGTAGAGCTGCCAGCCTCTGCCAGCCTCTGCCAACAACCTCCCTCAGGCAGGATGTCTACACTGTTGAAGACTTAATTCTTGGCAGGCCTGATGTGCTCCACTTCAGTGCCTGACTGCAGTCAAACAGCGTCAGGTACCCCCTTGGAGAGGGGATACATGTTCCCACCACTTCTTCCGCCAGTTTCATCTCTACTAAATCTTGCCCAAAGCACCATTTTAGATTTTGGGCTCAACATTCTGTAAAGGGGCTTGAACTCTCGACTATTTGACTTAGAGCCCACAGTGCTACTCCATTAACACTGCTATTAAATAGTAATAGCTGACAGACTCAGCCAATATAGGACCTAGATTATTCATGAGATTAACATCTCACATTGTCTTCTGCAACCGTCCCAATATTGCTCATGGAGCTTGCAACTTCTTAATTTTATCTGAAATTTCACAGCATTTCTCTATCTTTTCCTCGGAATTTGATAATATCCTACAAAGTACAAGATAGGAATTGGTCATTCAGCCTATCTAGTCTTTACACCCTCTTCATTGAGTCCTTTAAGCCAATCATGTTACCTGAATATTGAGTCTGGAGTATCTCAGGCTGGGAGCATCTGAATTGACACTGTCCCTGAGGATGATTGTTCGTTAACACTAAGTAAGGTTTTTTGACTATTTATCTCATGTAACAGTCCTTTCTTTGCACTTATACATAGTAGATTAATGGTACATTTTCTAAGACCTCAACTATTCACATCCTCTTTCTAGACTGACATCTTCTCTTTTAATTATATCAGAGTCAAGTGGCTAGTTATACCATCATGATGTACATGAATCCCATTGTATCATGGTAATGTCATGGGACGAGTATTCCTGAGGCCGAAACTAACATTCATGGGGGCATGGATTTGAAACCCACCACAGCAGAAGGTAACATGTGAATTCAATTACTCAATCTGGAATTAAAAATTAGTCGAACTGTGATAACCAAACCATTGTGAACATCTATCTGGTTCGATCATGCGCTTTAGAGAAGGCGATCTGCTGTCCTTACCTGGTGTGACCCACAGTAATAGGGTTGACAATTAAATGTGATCTGACGTGGTCTGGCAAGTCGCTTGGTTGTACCTAACTGCTAGGGAGTCTAAAAACATAAGGACGGACTACAGGACATTGAAGCAAGCACAGGCAAAGACGGAAGCAAATCCAGCCCAGATGATCCTGTAATGTCCTCGTTACTAACATCTAAGGGCTTGTGCCAAAAATAAGGAGAACTTCCCGATTAACAAATCAAGCAACAGCCTGATGTGGTCATAGTCATGGAATCATACCTCACACACATTGTCCCTGACACCATCATCACACTCTGCTGTCATTTCCGGTACCTAATCTTGGTTATTGTACCTCACTAGCCAAAGGATCTTGTACATATTGCGATCATGCAATATATAACAAGGGAAGTCTTACAAGCTTCTGAGTTGTGTGGGAATCAGGTGATAATTCTGGCAAAGCCCATTTCGAAGTCAGGAGCATCTCACTCCATCTTTTTTGCTTTTAGCATTTAGCATACCGAATTTCTCATGAGGCAGCAGCAAGTTGCCAAGTATGGGGGATTATAGTTTGTTAAATGTGTTGTGAATGGCCAAATGCGCCTCATTAATATTCACTTATGTCACTAAATGTGCTAGACAGCTACACATCAAGAAAACTCAACATGGATACCAGAGCGGGTAGCTGCTGATCTCTACTTGCCATGTGCTCTGAAGGACCTGCATATTGGAATACCAACATTTAAGGGGACGTTCCACAGGTTCTGGCCACAGGCACTCAATGTCCGCAGACATTGGCATCCAACATGTGCCGACCACTAAGAACCCTCATGGCATGTTTTTGAAGGAAACTTCTGCACTTCACTGCTGTACCTTAGGCTGTACCAGCAACTATCATTGTAACACTGCAACAAGGACATGGTGTACTTAGGGACACACACACAGCTCAGGGACTGGACCAGGCTATATCTCCAAGTTCTTCGCACGCTGTCATAGTGCTCACCCACTCTGACCCTACCTGGACACTCACAGCTTCGCTGCCTTTCATTGCCTTTTCTTTTGCTTTGCCCCATCAGCCAGAGATATCAGGGTCTGCCTTGCCTTGTTATTTACTGCAGATGTAAAGGAAGGAGCCTTGTTCTGGGTGTTAGTGGTCCTCAGTCAAATAGCTTTCAGTCAGGAGATCCCAGCTTGGTAAGTCAAGGGCATCTTCCAGGGGCTTGGATATAGCCAATCAGCTGCATGGGATAGTCAGGGTCAGGATCCGTCCCTTTTTAGGGGTGAGGAGCTGAATGCTAGGCTACCCATCTACTGAATTGTTGCTGTTATCTTCCTGGAATGAGGGGAAGGTGGCTGTCAAGAGAGAACTGAATGGATAACACAGCTGTAACATTTGGAGCGAGTGGGGAGCTGTCCCAATTGAATGGGTACGCAGCAGAGAGAGCATTCAGGTTTAATGATGTTAGGAGATAGTGAGTGAGGGAAAATGTTACAAGCTATGGTGGGAATGTTAGAGCATCAGCCTTGGGACAGGTGGGTACAATGGCAGAGATGGAAAAGCCATTGGCGGCGGCACTTATGCAGGTAAAGTGGAGAAGGTCATTGACTTTCTTCCTATAATGCTGAGCATTCCTCCAGATGGTGAGGCTGCTCTAATCTATGTGGCAACGCCAGGCAAAGCTGGCAGTGTCTGGTGTCATGACCTCCACTGCTTGTCCTGGGGAAAGAGGAAATCCCATTTCTAACATGATGCTGAGGTTGTTACCTACATGAATTCCCCTGTCTGCTCTGTGCAGGGCGAATGCCAGGACCCATGCAGGGCAGCTGTAGGCTGGCAGTGCTTAACCAAGTGCTCAGCTGGCCTTTTAAAGATTGCATGGGCACAAAGGATGGCAATGAATTCTGGAATGACCACTGAATAGTGAGTTGTTCTGGGAACAACTTGTGGTAAGATGGAGCCAAAATCAGAAATGATGGATGCTATAGGAATGCAGTAGTTAGTTAATGAGGTGAGTTTGAGAAGATATAGAGATATAAGTTATAAGATACTATACAGAAATTTGTTTTGATCTAAAATGCAGGGCAGTGAGGAGGAAGATTAGGACTTATTAGAAATCTCTTTCAATGATCCAGCACAGCTATTGTGTATATTCAAGGCTGAAACAGACAGATTTTTAATCAGGGAGAGTGGGGAAAAGGCAGGAAAGTGAAGTTGAGGATTAATGATCAGATCAGCCATGATCTCACCAAATGGGGGAGTAGACTCGATGAGCTGAAAGGCCTACTTCTGCTGTTATGTGTTATGGTGGGTAGAATTCCTTCCTACTGCACTGTCTCATTCCGAATCACTGATTCTGACTGTGGAATAACAGATTAATAGCATCATTGTAAGGAACCATGACATAATAGTGATGTAATATCATTTGACTAAGAGGACAGCAGGAGAGAAATCTCATGGACATGCTCTGAGTTCCTGCTTTATTTGCATTAAGTTCCTGTTATATTCTCATGCTGAACCACTGTTATATTCTCATGCTGAACCACTGTTATATGGTCACTCTGAGTTCCTGTTATGTTCTCACTCCGAGTTCCTATTATGTTCTCACTCCAAGTACTTGTCAAATCCTCACTCTGAGTTCCTGTCATATTCTCACACTGCATTCCTGTTACATTCTCACTTTGAGTTCCTGTTATATTCTTACACTGTGTTTCTGTTATATTCTCACTCTGAGGTCCTGTTATACTCTCCCTAAGTTCCAATTATATTCTCACTCCAAGTTCCTGTTATATTCTCATTCCAAGTTCCTGTTATATTCTCCATGAGTTTTAATTATATTGTCATTCCAAGTTCCTGTTATATTCTCACACCAAGTTCCTGTTATATCCTCACACTGCGCCCCTGTCTGTGTGGAGTTTGCACATTCTCCCCATGTCTGCGTGGGTTTCTTCCAGGTGCTCTGGTTTCCTCCCACAGTCCAAGGATGTGCAGGTTAGGTGGATTGGCCATGCTAAATTGCCTGTAGTGTTCAGGGAGGTGTAATTAGGTGGGTTATGGGGGATGGGTCTGGGTGGGATGCTCCGAGGTTCGGTGTGGACTTGTTGGGCCGAAGGGCCTGCTTCCACACTGTAGGGATTCTATGGTTCTACGATTCGATATTCTCACTCCAAGTTCCTGTTATATTCTCACGCTGAATCCCAGTTATATCCTCACTCTGAGTCCCTGTTAAGTGCTCACTTCGAGTTCCTATTAAGTCCTCACCTGTGAGTTCCTGTTATATTCTCCCTGAGTTCCAATTATATTCTCATTTCAAGTTCCTGTTAAATCCTCACTCTGTGTTCCTGTTATATTCTCTCTGAGCTCCAGTTATATTCTCATTCTGAGTTCCTATTAAATCCTCATTCGGAGTTCCACTTACATTTTTATCCCGAGCTCCTGTTAAATCCTCACTCTGAATTCCTGTTATTAAAAGTTTTTGCAAAAATTTGTAGCTCTGGTTGTGGATGAGGTTGTTGACTTGCTCGCCGAGCTGGCTTATTTTCATTCAGACGTTTCGTTACCGTGCTAGGTGACATCATCAATGAAGCCTCTGATGAAGCAGTGTTATTCTACATCGCTTGGAATTTATATTGTCTGGTTCGTTATGGTGGGCAGTGTCATTTCTGGTTTTGATCTGTATGGGTTTGTATATGGAGTCCAATTCTATGTGTTTGTTGATTGCATTATGGGTGGAGAAGCATGCCTCTGGGAATTCCCGTGCTTGTCTATGTTTGGCTTAGGCTACTATGGTTATGTTGTCCCAGATAAACTGATGGCCTTCATTGTCCAAGTGTACTGATATTAAGGAAAATTTGTCATGTCATTTTGCTGCTGGCTGATGTTTGTGTATTCTGATGGCTAGTTTCCTTCCTGTCTGTCTGATGTACTGTTTGTGGCCGTCATTGCATTGTGTTTTGTAAACTACATTGGTTCTGCAAGTCGTGGGTATGGGGTCTTTAATCCTTTGGAGTGTTAACTTTAACATGGCTGTGGGCATGTGTGCTATCATGATTCCTAGTGGTCGTAGGAGTCTCATTGTCAGTTCTGACATGTTCTTAATGTAGGGCAGTGTGACCAGAGTGTTAGGGCTTACTGTGTCCTCCTGTTGTCTATTTAGTAGGCACTTGTGGATGAAATTGTGGGATATCCATTCATAGCGAGGATTTTGTATCGGTGCTCTTCCCCTTTCCTGCTTAGTTCTGGCATACTGTAGTGAGTGGTGGCCCGTTTAAATAGTGTCCTAACACAGCTTTGTTTGGATGTTGGGGTGGTGGATGTGGAAGTTGAGGACTTGGTCAGTGTGGGTTGCTTTTCTGTATTCCAAGGTTTGAAACTCCCCGTTGGTCATACGTTCAAATCTGACGTTCAGAAACAGAAGCTGATTGTTGTTTTCTTCTTCTCTCGTGAATTTAATCGGGGATGAGGTGGAGGGTCTCTTCTAGTTTGGCGCGTTTAATGATGAAAAATGCGTTGCCCGCGTATCGGAACCACAGTTTAGGTTGAACGAGGGGGAGAGTAGTATGTTCTAGCCTCTGCATGACTGTCTCCATGATGAGTCCTAAGATGGGTGACAGCATTGTGTGCCATTGACCTGGTTGTAAATTTGACCACTAAAGACGAAGTGTGTGGTGAGGCACAAGTCTAATAGTTTGTGTAAGTTGTCATTGCTGATGGAGCTGCTGGTCTGCATTCCTGCTTCCTCTAGTAATGTGGCCAGTGTTTCTTTGGCTAGTGTGATGTCAATTGACATGAACATGCTGTGACATCAAAGGATCCAAAATCTCATAGTGGTTGATCTTTATGTTCTTGAGGATATTAAGGAATTCTCGGAATGAGTGATGGAATGGGGTGATTCATCTACTAGGTCTCCGTTGTAGGCCCTTGGCCAGTTTGTGTGAAGGCGTGCCCAGTAGGGAGGCAATGGGTCTGAGGGGATGTCTGGTTTGTGTACTTCAGGAAGTCCGTAGAAGCCGGGGTGGGGGGGTGGTGTTCGTGCCTTCTGGTTTCACTCTCATGTAGTTTTTCTTGATTATCTGCCCTGCATCCTTTAGTCTCTTTAGTGTCTGGGTGATCGTGTTACCGAGCTGCGGTGTTGGACCTATCGCCACCTGTTGGTACGTGTTTGTATCTGCGAGGATCCTATTATGTTCTCATTCTGAGTTCCTATTAAATCCTCACTCTGAGTTCCTGCTAACTCCTCACTCTGAGTTCCTGCTAACTCCTCACTCTGAGTTCCTGTTATATTCTCCCCGATTTCCAGTTATTTTCTCACTGAGTCCCTGTTATATTCCCATTGAGTTCCTGTTATATTCTTCTTCTGAGTTCCTACTGATTTGCCTGCCCCCCACCGTGTGTGTACATTGTCCGTAATAAATGATTGTTTTTTGAATAAATTTGGATGACAAAAGAGTTCATTAAAAGACAATCAGACCTCTATCACCCAAATAACAAGACAGACCACTAACCCTCGGCTTTTAATTCCCTGGGAATCCAAATCAATGCTGTAACCTGCTTAGAGACAAGAAAAAAACTGCAGGTGCTGGAATTCAAGGTAGGCAAACAGGAGGCTGAATGAACGCAGCAGGTCAGGCAGCATCTGGAGGAAAGGAGCAGTCAAAATTTGGGTATTACCCTTCTTCGGGACTGAATGTGGGGATAGAGGGAGCTGGAGATAAAGAGGTGGGGGTGAAGGCAGAATGGTGGTGATAGGTGGACACTGGCGATGGGTGTGGCCTGGTTGGTCAATGGAGGGGATGAATCTGGTTGGTGGCTGGAAGGGAGGGTCAGTGGGTGGAATGGAAGGGGGGAGGTGGGGCTGGAAGGGAAGCCAGGGGATGGTTGGGAAGGTTGTTTGAAATTGGAGAACTCAATGTTGAGTCTCCCGGGCTGTATGGTGCCCAGGTGGAAGATAAGGTATTGTTCCTCAAATCTGCATTCTGAGTCACTGTGACCCTGAAGGAGGGTGAGGACAGACATGTCAGAGGGAGTTGGGGAGTTGAAATGAGTCGTGAACAGGTTAGGCTGGCTGTTATGGGCTAGGTGAAGACACTCAGTGAAATGGTTACCTAGTCTAAGTTTGGTCTCACTGATATAGAGAAGATCACATTTGGAGTGCCAGATGCAGTAGACTAGGTTGGAGGAGATGCAGGTGAAACTCTGTCTCACCTGGAAGGACGGTTTAGGGACCTGGATGGTGGTGAGGGAGGTGGTGTTTGGGCAGGTGTTGCATCTTTTACAGTTACAGGGGAAGGTACCAAAGGGGTTTGAGTGATTGGTGGGGAATGTGGCACAAACTAAGGAGTGGCGAAGGGAATAGTGCACACGGAAGGCAGAGAGGGATGGGGAGTGGAAGATGTTCCAAGTGGTGGGGTCTGATTGGAGTTGGCGGAAGTGTTTGTGGATGATATATTGGATGCTGAGGCTGGTGGGGTGGAAAGTGAGGACAAGGGGTGCCCTATCTTCACTGTGTTGGGGGAGGTGGTGGTTAAGAGCTGTGGAGAGGAGAATGGAAGAGGCACAGTGAAGGGCTGTCTGGATGATGGGAGTGGGGTACAGAGCGTAGTTTGAAAAAGGCGGACACTTCTCCACTTCCACTGGTGACAGTTTACGGACGAACATTTGCTATAAACACACAGACTCAGACTCCCATAGCTACCTAGACTACATCTCCTCCCACACTGTATCCTATAAAAACTCCATCCCATTTTCCCATTTCTTCCGTCTCCATCGCATCTGCTTTGATGAGGAGACGTTCCACTGCCAAGCATCCCAGATGTCCCACCAGCCTCCGCATCCAATGTATCATCCTCAGACACTTCCACCAACTCCAATTAGACCCCACCACTTGGAATATCTTCCACTCCCCACCGCTCTCTGCAAGGACCATTCCCTTCGCCACTCCTTAGTTCGTGCCACACTCCCCACCAACCTATCCAACACACCCAGTACTTTCCCTGTAACCATATAAGATGCCACACCTGCCCACACACCACCTTCCTCACCGCCATTCAGGTCCCTAAACAGTCCTTCCAGGTGAGACAGAGCTTCACCTGCATCTCCTCCAACCTAGTCTACTGCATCCGGCGCTCCTGATGTGGCCAGTGACGCCAGTGAGACCAAATGTAGACTAGGTAACCATTTCGCCGAGCACCTTCGTCTGGCCTGTATCGACTATCCTAACCTCCCATTCACTGCCCATTCCCACTCCCCATCCCACTCCCACTCCGACACACCTGTCATCAGCCTCCTGCGGTTTCACAGTGACTCGCGACGCAAATTTAAAGAACAATACCTTATCTTCCACCTGGGCACCCTACAGCCCAGAGGACTCAACATTGAGTTCTCCAATTTCAAACAACCTTCCCAACCATCCCCCGGCTCCCTTTCCAGCCCCACCTCCCACTTTCCATTCCACCCACTGACCCTCCCTTCCAGCCTCCAACCGGATTCTTCCCCCACCATTGACCAACCAGGTCACGCCTATCACCAGTGTCCACCTATCACCACCATTCTGCCTTCAACCCCCCTCTTTATCTCCAGCTCCCTCTATCCCCACATCCAGTCCCGGAGAAGGGTAATACCCACAATTTTGACTGCTCCTTTCCTCCAGATGCTGCCTGACCTGCTGTGTTCTTCCAGCCTCCCATTTGTGTACCAACACTGGAACCTCTCCATTTTTACATGGTTTAATTTCATTGCAGTCAGTTGAAAACTGTTTGTGGATTTTTGGTGTATAATGATTTACCAAATAATATCTCACCTTTAGAAGTTGAAAAGAACTTCTAAAGCTCAATATCCTGTATTGTTTTGAAATATTTGTTCAGAGTGAAGGTTAAATATTGCACTGTTTCATCTGGTTGTGCATTTCAGCATATTTCTAGATTTTTTTTATTAATAGGTTGATTATGAGTTTCAGCCTGAGATCTACTGTTTGTAGTGTACAATTTATCACCTTTCATTGTTAATCATGGAAGATGGTGCACACCTCATGCGAAGTATGAATGGATAGGACAAATTGTTAAACTTATGGCATGTAGAGTCATATCATGTATACATTTACAAAGTTCTATTCATGAGACTCTCAGATCTAATGGGAACTTGAGAGTTTTTGGAGACGGCTCAATTGTAACCGTAACATCAGTGCACGCAAACAAATGGTACCAAGGTCAGTCTCAATTCTTATGTATCTTTTTTTTCAGATAAGGACATTCTAAAATGTCCCAAATAAACAGTCATGGTTTAATGATTTCCAGTTAATATTTTTCCAAGTATTTAACGCATCTTTGCACAATGTCCCACTCCAGAGTGGAAAATCGTCCACTGGAGATTATATTTGATTATGATAAGTCAAGAGATATTCCGGTAATTTGCAAATTTGAGAAATCAGCGTCTAAGCATGCAAATAATGTTGGCATATCTTGAAATGTAACTTTAAGGGGAAGGTCACAGCCATCAAACTGTCATGGCAGGGGACATATTTATCTCACTGGGACATGAACGTCATAGTCAGTTTCTCTGTCATTCAAGTGAGAAAGAGAACAAGCCTTTCTTTGATGTTCATTTTTTTTTGTTTCTTCCCCACACCAGTTTAACTTTTCCCACGTTTGCCTTTTTCTCTTGTTTTGTGCTTTGTTTGAGAAAATTCTACTGACTCTTTGGTACATGGTGCTTATTTACATGTGGATCGAGATGATGAGTGTTGCCAGAATGTGCCAACATGCTATACATCAAAGCCACTTATTCTTTGTTAAACAACCGTGTTTAGGGATATGTGCCAAAGGCACGTATATGGTATTGGACCATGGATCAGCCATGATCTCATTGAATGGCAGAACAGGCTCAAGGGGCTAAATGACCTACATCTGTTTCTTTGTTCCTAATGCCTAAACTTCCCAGCAAGGATCTCTGAACAGTAGAAACCCTGACTGATTTGTCTTCCCTCATCCTAGCACATGAACACTGGGACTCATTAGAATGCTGAAATGCCTGTCTGAGCTGAGATGCTGACGAACAACAGACAACATTCCGAGCTTAGCCAGCATCGCCTCCTGGAGGGTGGATGATGAAATGCTACTTGAGATGCAGGGTTGAGGAAGTGGCTGTTGTGGAGATGAGCAATGTTGCAAAGTTGGAAGTTGGCAATTATAGTGATGAGGAACATATTGAATACAAAACTCAGCTCAGGGCTTTGTTCAGTCTGAGTGAATGACTAGAGGAAGAGGATAAGGAAAATGCTGAGGCAATGGAATATGTATCAGATGCTGAATACAATGGCTTTGATGGTCATGTTGTTGAATTAATGTTGGGCAGTCTGACAACAGTGGTGAGGGTGGTATGGTAGCTCAGTTGTTAGTGCTGCTGCCTTACAACGCTGGGGACTTGGGTTCAATTCCAGCATTGGGCAACTGTGTGGAGTTGGCATATTCCCCCCATGTCTGCATGGGTTTCCTCCCACAGTCTAGAGGTGTGTAGGCTAGGTGGATTAGCCATGGGAAATGTGGGGTTACGGGGATAGGTTACGAGGGTGGGTCTGGATAGGGTGTTCTTCAGATGTAGTTGATGGGCTGAATGGCCTGCTTCCACACTGAAAGGCCTCTGTGCTTTCTAATTGGTGTGGCTGCTGCCAACAGACATCCATTTCAATCAATGGAGAACAATTGGAAACCTTTCTAATCAAATCTTGAGTCAGGCAGGGCTGTCCTCCTTCCTCTCATTATCTTGCATTTTTCAAACCTTTTGCCAAGTCCATTAGGAAGGATGCAGGCATAAGACGGGTAACGATCTCAGCCCAAAGTATTTCTGTACCTGGATAACATTGCACTCTTCTGCTCAGATCCACTTTCAGCGTGTGGAAAGATATAAGCCTGAAACCATTGTGAATGGGCCTCAAGAGCCAAGGTAAACAGGATCAAGACTACTCTTCATTAATGTTTGCTTAACAGACACTCAAAACAATTGCCTCAACCTCTCCACCCCTCTCACCCACTCCAACCTCCCCCCCCACAGAAAGTGTAGCTCTCCGCTCCCTCTGCTCCAATCCCAATCTCACCAAAAAACCCGTGGACAAGGGAGGCGCAGTTGTAGTATGGTGCACTGACTTCTACATTGCCGAGGCCAGGCGCCAACTCTCCGACACCTCCTCCTACCACCTCCTTGATCATGACCCCAGCCCCGAGCACCAAACCATCATCTCCCAAACCATCCACAACCTCATCACCTCAGGTGACCTCCCACCCACAGCCTCAGCCTCCAACCTCATCATTCCCCAACCCCACACGGCCCACTTCTATCTCCTTCCCAAAATCCACAAACCTGACGACCCTGGTCGACCCATTGTCTACGCCTGCTCCTGCCCCACCAAACTTATCTCCACCTATCTCGACTCCATTTTCTCCCCCTTGGTCCAGGAACTCCCTACCTACGTCTGTGACACCACCCACGCCCTCCACCTTCTCCGGAACTTCCAATTCCCAGGTCCCCAACATCTCATCTTTACCATGGATGTTCAGTCCCTATACACCTGCATTCCCCACACAGATGACCTAAAGACCCTCCGCTTCTTACTGTCCCACAGGCCCGACCAGGACCCCTCCACTGACACCCTCATCCGCTTAGCCGAACTCGTCCTCACCCTCAACAACTTCTCTTTCAATTCCTCCCACTTCCTACAGACAACAGGGGTGGCCATGGGTACCCGCATGGGCCCAAGCTATGCCTGCCTCTTTGTAGGTTATGTGGAACAATCCCTCTTCCGTACCGACACTGGCCCTAAACCCCACCTCTTCCTCCGTTACATTGATGACTGTATCGGCGCCACCTCATGCTCCCACGAGAAGCTCGAACAGTTCATCCACTTCACCAACACCTTCCACCCCAACCTTAAGTTTACCTGGACCATCTCTAATACCTCTCTCTCTTTCCTGGACCTCTCTGTCTCCAGCTCTGGCAACCACCTAGAAACAGATATCCATTTCAAGCCCACCGATTCCCACAGCTACCGAGAATACACCTCCTCCCACCCACCTTCCTGCAAAAATGCCATCCACTATTCCCAATTCCTTCACCTCTGCCGCATCTGCTCCCAGGATGAAGCATTCCACTCCCGTACATCTCAGATGTCCTCATTCTTCAAGGACCGCAACTTCCCCCCCACAGTGGTCGAGAACGCCCTCGACCGTGTCTCCCGCATTGCCCACAACTCATCCCTCACAACCCGTCCCTGCAATAACAAGCAAAAAAGAATCCCCCTTGTCCTCACGTACCACCCCACCAACGTCCGAATACAACGCATCATCCTCCGACACTTCCGCCATCTGCAATCAGACCCCACCACCAAAGACATTTCTCCCTCCCCACCCTTATCTGCTTTCCGGAGGGACCACTCTCTCCGGGACTCCCTTGTCCGCTCCACACTCCCCTCCAGCCGCACCACACCCGGCACTTTTCCTTGTAACCGCAGGAAGTGCTACACCTGCCCCCACACCTCCTCCCTCACCCCAATCCCAGGCCCCAAGAAGACCTTCCACATCAAGCAGATGTTCACCTGCACATCTGCCAATGTGGTATACTGCATCCGCTGTACCCGTTGTGGCCGCCTCTACATCGGGGAAACCAAGCAGAGGCTTGGGGACCGCTTTGCAGAGCACCTACGCTCGGTTCGCACTAAACAACTGCACCTCCCGATCGCGAACCATTTCAACTCCCCCTCCCACTCCTTAGCCGACAGGTCCATCCTGGGCCTCCTGCAGTGCCACAATGATGCTACCCGAAGGTTGCAGGAACAGCAACTTATATTCCGCTTGGGAACACTGCAGCCCAATGGTATCAATGTGGACTTCACAAGCTTCAAACTCCCCCTACCGCATCCCCAAACCAGCCCAGCTCGTCCCCACCTCCCTAGCCTGTCCTTCCTCCCACCTATCCCCTCCTCCCACCTCAAGCCCCACCCCCATCTCCTACCTACTAACCTCTTCTTGCCCCCTTGACCTGTCCGTCCTCCCTGGACTGACCTATCTCCTCCCTACCCCCCCGCCTACACTCACCTTTACTGGCTCCATCCCCGCCTCTTTGACCTGTCTGTCTCCTCTCCACCTATCTTCTCCTCTATCCATCTTCTATCCGCCTCCCCCTCTCTCCATATTTATTTCAGAACCCCCTCCCCTCCCCCATTTCTGAAGAAAGGTTTAGGCCCAAAACGTCAGCTTTCCTGCTCCTCTGCTGCATGACCTGCTGTGTTCATCCAGCTCCACACCTTGTTATCTCAGATTCTCCAGCATCTGCAGTTCCTACTATCTCTCAAAACACAAACGCTCGTATTGAGAGAGGGAGGAGCACACTCTCCGCTTCTCTCAAAACAGAAACCAGAAAAAGTAGGAAAAGAAAACTGAAATAGCTTCATGAAGAGTAGCATCCTGTCACCAAGTCACTTTTTATTTTCACATGCTTAGTACAGGACACTGACCCAGCTAGTCAGAGCCAGTTCCTAGAGTGAACAGAACCCCTGACACTCCTGTTTATATCTGTCAGCCAGGGCTCCCTGATTGGACCAGGTTAACAATCAGGGAACCTATATTCTATGAGAACCCTCTGGCTGACCTTGTTCCAATCGCTGCAAAAACCATGGCCGGGGTCAAAGGATATGTCCCATGAAGGTTTGCTCATTCAAAATATAGGGCTGACTTGTACTCTTATTTTGGCCAAGTCAAAGTCACGCTGAATTTTTGACAGTATTTTTTTGCTGCAATATCTAGTGAGTGTTCTCATCCTATCTCTACCAAACTCATCTCATTAATTACCTGCCATACTCCTGTGGTACCTCTCATATCTAATTTCTGCCCTATTTGTGCTATTCCTGGAACAGCTTTCCACTCAGCAGACCTCAGCTGCGAGATTAACACCCTTTCAAAGCCCAGAGTAAGCCTAGAAAAGCACTGCCATTCTGCAACGATACTCACAATTGTTGACATTTGTCCCAGTTGTGGCAGGGAGCGGGAAGTCAGTGCCCTGCTTTGTGGGCAGGGTCCTGCATGTCCAGGTAGAGCTGACACGGAACTTCCTCCTCCTCCAGGACCAACAACGGAGTCTAAAATGCCACAGCACGCCAGCCTGAGTCTGAAGTTGCCACCCAGGTTAGAGTAATCTCAGCCAGCTGAAGGAATGCCCAGCACAGTAGGAAGAAGATCTTTCTCCACTCCACAAGGGTAAGTCCCACCATCTTTTCTCCGATACCTCACTCTTACTCTATCTCTGCTGCCAATCGACCCTCCTGCGAGGCACATGCTGTACCCCTCTCACTATTACTGCGACATTGTTCCCACATACTCTGCCCCATTCCCATCCCCAACACATGCTCTCTGTGCCACCAATTCAGTCACCCAGGGCACTTCCCACCTGCACCAATTGTGCCGGCCACTTCCACCCCCGCCCCATACAACTCTCACCCACATGGCATGAGGAAAACAGCCTACAGTAGAAAGAGTCAAGACGGGTGGTGTGCTGCCTGTCATCCAGCTCCTCACCTCTTATTAGGAGAGGAGCCCTCTGAACAGGGCTTGAACTAGTCTGGAAGGCTACATTTGACTTACTGTGTCCCAAACCTCTGAGCAAAGGATACGCCCTTTTGTTGGACTGAAGCCTACCGACAACTATGACAAGTCTCCTGGCTTTGAGTCTGCATTAAATGGCCTGAGCAAGCAGCAGTATTTGAGCCTGGTATCTCTGGCTGAGGTGGAAAAGTCAAAAAGTGGCAGGCAGGGCAGGGACGCTGTGAGCATCCAGGGAGGGTCAGAGGGAGTAAGTGCAATGTTAACCAGTGAACAGCCCAGCGATGTGGCCTGGCCGACTCCATGAGCTGAGTGGTTTGTCCCTGAGAGCAGTGTCCTTGTTGCACCAGCGCAGAGGGGGAACAAAAATCAAAAAACACTAACACATGAAAGTGAATGAATTTGTCCAATTGGATAAAAACCGAAAGAACTGCGAATGCTGTAAGTCAGGAACAAAAACAGAAGTTGCTGGAAAAACTCGGCAGGTCTGGCAGCATCTGTGAAGGAAAAGACAGAGTTAACGTTTTGGGTCCGGCGACCCTTTTTCAGAATTAGTTCTGAGGAAGGGTCACTGGACCCGAAACATTACCTCTGTCTTTTCGTTCACAGATGCTGCCAGACTTGCCGAGCTTTTCCAGCAACTTCTGTTTTTGTACAATTGGAGCTCTGTTCTGAGGTACACACAGGTAAGACTAAGTTTTACATAAGTCATAAGCTTTACTGGCTTTTCCTTCCTGATAGTTGCCCAAGATTCTGCATTGAATTGAATTAGCTTCATGGTTACATGTTCTCAAATCAGTAGTCAGTAGTTTGTTAGTCGTCACTTACAGCACCATCTTATGTACAAAGGTACCTCGGCACAGCTTCTTCAGTTACAGGATTAGTTACACTATTAACAATGTCACCAACACATGGTACCATCTTAGGCACAGGGTACCTGGGTACAATCCTTCGTTACAGAATAGAGAAATGAAGAAAACAAAAATGCAGAATGACCTTGCAAGTGGATTGGATGTGTGCCATGAGTGTTCCTGGAGGCTGGCACATGTTGGATACCAATGACCATGAACATAAGATGTGTGTGTCAGACGCCCATGGAGCGTGCCTGAGATGTTAATGTGCCAGTTTCCAAAGTGAAATTCATTTAGAGCAAGCAGCAAACCAAATCTACCACACTCACTTTGATTTTCTCATTGAGTTTCACTGATGCTAAAGCTGAACACTAATGAAGTGAATTGGGTTGTTAGTAAGACATTTAACAAGAAATAGTGAATGTCAGTTGGCATCCCACTGCTATGTCATGAAAATCTCACCACATCACTTGTCCAAAACATAAAGAAGAAGTCATGAACAGATGTCAACATTGAGATGATCCTTGCCATATTCATTGGCTGTTTCTGTCATTCATCTCACCACTGCCCATGTTCCTCAAACCCCTATAAAATTCCACCCATGATTACAGAGAAGGAAATTTGCACACAAATCATTAATTTATTGGAATGTGAAATATTGAACCTTCCTGTACTTTGCTGCCCCATTAAGTATCAGGATCACTGACTAACATCATTAACTGTAAAACATCATTTCACCCAGAAAATTAAAATGGTAACTATTTTATTCTCATGGTTCCACTTTAAAACTAAGTACACATTGAAAATAATTACTGCTCATTTGTTAAGGAGTGAACTTTCACAAACATGTATATGATGTCACCTTTTCCGAGTCAGCCTGAGAATTTGAAGTGTTGGCATTCAGCGCTGCCATGTTTTAGTTGATTTTATTTTCTGGGAATTGTTTTGATTTTAATTTCAATTTACAATAAAGTTCCTAAGAATGCTGAGTGCAAGAGTTTCTAATCAGCAGTGGCTTCCTGTTTAGGCTGCACGCTACATTAGCAAGTCTCTAAACAATTGGGTGTTCTCAATTCCAACTCAATTTTATTTGAAGCCTGAAAATATTTCCCACCCAGCCAGATGTTTGAGTGAAACTTTCACTTGAGACTCTACTTTTTGTCCACCAACTGGTTTAATGCACATAATATAACCGCAGGAAAATCAAGAAATGCTGCTTTAAGTGAAGGTCTCTCTTCCTCTCTGTCTCAGGCACTGATTCTTAGTTAGGGTTCACTGGATAAAAGTTCAGTGTTTTCTCTCCTCATTGTACATCAGTCCATAAACTGCACCTAAGCACCAATGATTTCTAGTGCAAGGACAGTTTTGTTCACCTTTAATATCAATAATTTAGATAAGAATATAGAAGGAATGGTTAGTAAGTTTGCGGAAGACACCAAAATTGATAAAAAAAACAAACAGTGAAGAAGGATATCTAAGATTACAAAGAGATCTTGATCAATTGGGTCAATGGGCTGAGTGGCAGATACATTTTAATTTAGATAAACGCGAGGTTTTGCTTTTTGGCAAAAAAAAAAGGGCAGGACTTACACAATTAAAAGTAGGGCCTTGGGTAGTATTGTAGAACAGAGAGACCTAGGGGTTCAGGTGCATAATTCTTTGAAGTTTGCATCTCATGATAAGGTGTTTGGCATGCATGCCTTCATTGCTCAGTCCTTTGAGTATAGGAGTTAGAACATCTGGTTGAGATTGTACAGGACGTTGGCGAGGCTTCTTCTGGAGTACTGCGTCCAGTTCAGGTCACCCTGCTATGAGAAGGATATTATTAAGCTGGAGAGGATTCAGAAAAGATTTACGAGAATGTTGCCCGGACTTGAGTTATAAGGAGAGGCTGGATAGGCTGGAACTTTTTTCTCTGGAGTTCAGGAAGTTGAGGGATGACCTTATAAATGTTAATAAAATCATGAGAGGCATAGATAAGGTGAATAGCAGGTGTCTTTTCCCTAGGGTGGGCAATTTCAAGACTAGGCAGCATATTTTTAAGGTGAGAAGAGAAAGATTTTAAAAAAAGACATGTGGGACAATTGTTTTCCTCAATGTTATTTTTGTGGAATGAACTTTGAGGAAGTGGTGGACGTGGGCACAGTTACAACATTTAAAAGACATTTGGATAAGTTCATGAATAAGAAATGTTTGGAGCAATATGGGCCAAGTGCAGGCAGATGGGACTATGGTTGGCATGGACTGGTTCAACCAAATGTTTCCTTGTAGTGTGACTGCATGGCTCTATGACCAGCTTGCTTTCTGTTTCTCTTTCTCTCTCTCTCTCTCTCTCTACACTTCAACCAAACAGACAGACTCTGTTCATTGGATGAAATACTGATGAACAAGGCAACTTGGTCCCTTTGGTTTATTCGTTCATGGGATATTGACATCGCTGGCTAGGCCAGCCTCGATTGGCCATCCCTAAGTGCCCTGAAGAAAGTGGTTGTGACTGACCTTCTTGAATCACCGTAGTCGTCATAGTGTGGATACATCCCGATGCCATTTGAAAGGAAATTCCAGGATTTTGACCCTGTGAAGCTGAAGGAATGATGATATACTTCTAGGTCAGGATTGTACATGAGTTGGAGGGGATCTTGCAGGTGATGCTGCTCCCATGTACCTGTAGCACATGCCCTTCCAGGTGACACAGCTCGTAGGTTTGAAACGGTGCTAATGACAAAGGTATGGTGAGTTACTGCAGTCCAGCTTCTGGATGATATTCAAAAACAGAAATTGCTGAAAAAAAACTCAGCAGGTCTGGCAGTATTTGTGGTAAGAAATCAGAGTTAACGTTTCAGCTCCAGTGACCCTACTTCAAAACACTGATCATTGGACTTGAAATGTTGGCTCTGCTTTCTCTTCACAGAAGTTGCCAGTTTGGATGAGTTTTATCATCAATTTCTGTTTTTGTTTCTGATTTCCAGCATTCACAGGTGATTTTTTGTAAGATGGTATATACTGCTGCCACTATGTAATGGTGCTGAAGGGAGTGAACATTAAAGGTCTTGAATAGAGTGTCAATAAACTTGTCCACAATGATGTTGGGCTTCTAACGTGTTGTTGGATCCGCATGCTTCTATGCATAATATTCAATTATACTCTTGACTTACATCTTGGAGATGGTGGATAGGGATTGGTGATAAAAGGGCTGAGTTACTTGCCATAGAATTCCTAACATTCAAACGTGAAAAGGTGCAGAAAAGATTTACAAAGATGTTGCTGAGTTTACAGGGTTTGAGTTATAGGGAGAGGCTGAATAGCTTGGGGCTACTTTTCCTGGAGCGGCTGAGGCTGAGGGGTAGCATTTTGGGAGTTCATAAAGTCATGAGGGGCATGGATAGGGTGAATAGCCAAGGTTTGGTACCCAGAGGAGGGGAGCCCAAAACTAGAGGGCATAGTTTAAGTGAGAGTGGAAAGATATAAAAGGGATCTGAAGGGCAATTTTTCCACGCGGAGGGTGACGTGTATATGGAATGAGCTGGCAGAGGAACTGGTGGAGGCTGGTACAATTACAACATTTAAAAGGCATCTGGATGGGTACGTGAATAGGAATGTTTGGAGGGATATGGGCCAAATGCTAGCCAATGGGACTAGATTAATTTAGGATATCTGGTCAGCATGGACAAGTTCAACCAAAGGGTTTGTTTCCGTGCTCTACAACTCTATGACTCTATCCGACCAGTCCTTGAAACCACTGCATTATATGGCCCGTCCAGACCAGTTTCAAGTCAATGATGGACGTCAGGATGTTAGTAGTGGGCATTCAATGATGGTGGTGTCATTAAATATCAAGGAGTAATGGTTAGATTATCTCAAGCCGGAGACGATTATTTCCTGTGACTTGTGTGACATGAATGTTACTTGCCATTTGTCAGCACAAAGCTGGATATTGTCCAGGTCTTTCTTCATTCAGATATGAACTGCTTCAGTATCTGAGGAGTTGAGAATGGCACTGAACATGGTGCAATCATCGGCCAAAATTCACACTTCTGACCTCATGATGGAGGGAATGCTATTGATGAAGCAGCGGAAGATGTTTGGGCCTACCCTGAGAAACTCCGGCATAGATATCATCCAACTGAAATGACTGACTTCCAACAATCACATCCATATTCCCCTGTGCTACAATTGTAACCATTGAATTGATTGTCTCATATTACCCTTTATTTATGTCTGTATTCATTCACGGGATTTGGGTGTTGCTGACTAGATCAGCATTTATTGTCCATCCCTAAATGCCCAGAGGGCAATTAAGATTCAACCACACTTTGCTGTCAGTCTGGAGTCACATGTAAGCCAGACCAGGTAAGGATGACAGTTTCCTTCCCTAAAGGATATTCGTAAACCAGATGGGTTTTTCTGACAATCAGCAATATTTTCACCTTGAGACTCTTAATCCCATATATTTTTTTGAATTCAAATTCCACCATCTCCTATAGCAGGATTCAAACCTGGGTCCCCAGAACACTATCTGGGTTAACAGTCCAGTGATATTATCACTCGGCCATCGCCTCCCCATTGGTTCCAGTATTTTTCTTCCATGATGACACACAAATAATGCCTTGATATCAAAAGCTGTCATTCTCACCTCACCCCTGGAGTTCAGCTCTTTGTCCATGTTTAAACCAAGTCTGTAAAGAGGTCAATTGCTGAGTGACCCTGGAAAAACAGAACTGAACATCGGTGAGCAGGTTATTCCTTTGTAAGTGTTGTTTATAGTACCGTGGATGATCCCTTCCACCAGTTTACTGTTGATGGAGAGTAGACTAATAGGCAGTCATTGACCAGGTTGGATTTGTTCTGCTATTTGTGTGCAGGACATACCTGGGCAGTTTTCCAAATTATCATGCTGGTGCCAGTGTTGTAACTGCACTGGAACAGGTTGGCTAGGGGCACAGTTAATTCTGCATCACATTGTTTGGTACTGTTGTTAATACCTTCAATCATTTCTTAATATCCTGTGAAATGAATCAAATTGGTTGAAGTCTGGCATCTCTAATACTGGGGACCTTGGCATTTCCAATGAAGATGAATGTAAATGTTTTAAGGCATGTCTTTCGCACTGATGTCCCATCCTTGAGGATGTATATATTTGTAGAGCCTGTCTGTTGCATGCTGCTTCTGTTGTCTGGCACACAAGTAGTCCTGTGTTGTAGCATCACCTGCTGACACCTCATTCTTAATACTGCCAGGCGCTACTCTGTGCATCCACTCCTGCACTCTTCATTGAACTAGGTTTGATCTCGTGGTGTGATGATAGTGGGAAATGCTAGTCTGTGAGGTTACAGATTGCGGTTGGATACATTTCCACTGCTGCTGATGGTCCATAGCACCTCGTGCATGGCCAGTTTTGACTTGCTGAATCTGCCCAGTTAGTCCCATTTAGGATGGTGGTTGTGCCACACAATACAACAGAGGGTATCCTCTGTTGTAAATTTGATCCACAATATTCATGCCATGACCCCTCCTACATATCTCTACTTGTCCTAACGCAGATTGGTGTATTATCAGTCATGCATTTTACTCCACATTGATTATTCTTGATGAACACTTTAAACCTTCTTATGGTTTCCAAGCTGGGAACCCTGGGGCTAGCCCATTGCCTCAGTGTCATACTAAGGCAGTGCTGCATTGTTGATGGTGCTGTCATTTGAATGGCTGCTCCAGCTGCTGTAGAAATTCTAAAGACCATTTTGAAGAAGAGCAGAGTGTTCCCCAATGCTTCTCAGAGGCTTCTGATTCAGCCTCAGAATCAGAAGCAAGTCGATATTCTGGCCATTCATTCATTTTATTCTTGATAAAACTTTGCTGTTTGCAAATTGCTCCAGTATTCACATTAGTCTCGAAGCTAAAATAAACGGGAGTAGGGAGCGGAGCAGATGAGCATCCTAATTTATTCTGAAACAAAGCAAAGTTTGTCACCCTCCCTTAGAGATTCACAAAGTGCTTCAGTTCTGTTGCTAGACATTGGATTTTGGCTGCGTTTACATGATGGCTGCATCATGCGTGGGTAGTTATGGCATAAGTACACCTCTGATTGAATTACGCTGCATGAAAGTGAGACAATTGACCTGCACAAGTCAGCATGGCTTGCCTTGTAATCAAGGCCAGAAAAATCTGACCAATAGGAAGTTAGAGAGAAGACCATTTGCAATCAAAGGGAAGAAATCTTGTCTGGTTGCTTGAGATTGGATTTTTTGTTTTAGTAATTACAATACATTGAATTTAGACAAACTTTCTTAGAACTAAAACCAGGAGGCTGTGGAAATATCTGGGTAATCATTTTAAAGAAAAACAACTGTCTAAAGTTAGAGATGCAAAGTGTCTGCCTGAAATAGAGCTGAATATCTAAACAGGGAAGATCCCACTATCAGATTTGAGTGACCACAGAGACCTTACAATGAGGCTCAGCAAGAACAGAATGAGGCTCTGACCAGATTCAGTTCTCTCACTTGAAAAATGTCCATGTGTGGTGAGGGTCCAGAAGACCAAATGGGTCAAGAATTTCAAGAGAGGTATGGAAAATAGATGGAACATTTGGAAAAGAATGGTTTGAAGCAGAATTGAACAGAATTGTTGTGAAAAATATGGTGAACTGATTAATGCATAGCAAGTATCAAACTCATCTTCTGGTGTTTCCCAACTCCGGTAAGTGCAATCACCACATTTACCTTTACATTTTTTATGGGCTTGTCTCGAGAAAGCACCATCTTAAAATACATATCTTCTGTGCTAGGCAGCTAATACTGAAGGTTCACCACTGTTAACTTACGCCCTTAATTGTTTTCTACACTGAATTAAATTATTTTAATTCGATAACAATTTCTTATTGAGCTTCTTGGTGTTCTGAATGCATGGAACATTGCATTGTTTGTGGCTTGTGTTTGCTGATCTTCTGTGACAGGAGAAGGACAGATTTATCATGGAAATCAGAGCCAAACATACAGAGATGAGTCGGTGTGACCATCACGCAGTCACTGCCGACATTAAGTCCCATCTTCATGTTGAGGATACTCTGCATTGTTGTCATAGAGCCATACAAGCACGGAAACAGACCCTTTGGTCCAACTTGTCCATGCCAATCAAAATTTCCCAAACTAATTTAGTCCCACTTACCTGCATTTGGTCCATATCTCTCTATTTCCTATACATATGCCTGTCTCAATGTCTTTTCAGTGTTGTAACTGCACCTGCATCTACCACTCCCTCTGGCAGTTCATTCTACATACGGACCAGCCTCTGTGTGGAAGATTAGCCCCTTAGGTCCTTTTTAAATCTTTTTTCTCTCACCTGAAAAATATGCCCTCTGGTTTTGAGCTCTCCCACCCACTTTGCTATTCACCTTATCTATGCTTCTCATGATTTTGTAAACCTCTATAAGGTCACCCCCCAACCTCTTATCCTTTAGTGAAAGAAGTCCCAGCCTATCCAACCTTGCTTTATGACTCAAACCTGCCATTCCTGCAACATCTGATAATTTTTTTCTGAAGCGTCTCCAATTTAATAATATCCTTCTAATAACAGGTGAACCAGAACTGTACACTGTGCTCCAAAAATGACCTCATCAAAGTGCTGCACAATCTTAGCATGACACACCTCACTTCAAGCAGATCCAGCAGAGCTAATGATAAAACTAAAGACTCCCCATCCTAGAAATCAAAAACAAAAACAGAAATTGCTTGAAAAACTCAGCAGGTCTGGCAGCATCTGTGGAAAGAAAGCAGAGTTAACATTTTGGGTCCAGTGACCCTTCATGAGAACTATTCTTTGCCTCTTTGAGAGGCAATTGCACTCACAATGCACTTGCAGAGTTTGGGTTCACATCACTTGCACCATATCATGGTGCATGTGAAATACAGCACCAAGCAAGTGTGTGGCATGCAAATTCCGATTGTAAACAATGTTGGCGGTGTCATTGGTCTTTGCGAATTGTAGATATATGTCTTTGGGAAGCAGAAGAGATCACAAATACTTTAAAAGTGGCATCCATGGGCCACAATACACAAAGGTAATGCAAGTTCTGCTAGGGTGCACAGGACAATTGAGCAATTCCCTCTCCTTAGAGTCATAGAGTCATACAGCACGGAAACAGACTTTTTGGTCTAACTAGTCTATGCTGACCGTAACCCCAAACTAAATTAGTCCCACCTGCCTGCTCCCGGCCCATATCCCTCTGAACATGTACTTACCCAAATGTCTTGTAATTGTACCCACATCCACCACTTCCTCAGGAATTTTATTCCATACTCAAACCACTCTCTGTGTAAAACAATTGCGCCTCATGTCTTTTCAAATCTTTCTCCTCTCACCTTAAAAATATACCCCCTAGTCTTGAAAACCCCTAGGGAAAAGGCATCTACTGTTCACCTTATCTATACCCACCACACCAACTCCCCCATTTTATAAACCTCTACAAGGTCACCCCTCAACTTCCTTTGCTTCAGTGAATAACGTCCCAGCCTATCCATCCTCCCCTCCTAACTCAAACCTTCCATTCCTGGCAACATCCTGGTAAATCTCTTCTGAACCCTCTCTACTTGAAGTATAAATTCAGTACAATACTGTCACATGTGTAGATGCCCTTCATGGCTGAAGTGAGGCTGAGAAGAAGGGGATCTGTGCTCATGCAACTCTTACACTCTGCTGCTATCTTTCTGTGACATGAGGGTGGAGCACTTGTTGCAATAGGATTCTCTAAGTGCCTGGATGAGTCAGTTCATGGCTTTCCTCGTTGGAGTGCAATCCATCTCACTCTAATTACCTGCTCTGTACATTGTGGGCTCCCACACAGGGTCATTGTAAATGTGAGTGATGGGGCCAGCCACAGCGGGCTTATTCTCAATGAAGGTGCAGGAAGGTGGAGGATGACCAGATACACAGCCAGCCCTGGGCTAGCAATAGCCTGCTGCAGGAGTTAAACAGCCCCTGCCTCTTGTTGAGACTGTGACTGAAGGTCTCTCAGGATGTGTCACGGCCAGAAGAGGGCTAGAGGCTTTGGTCCTTGAGTCCCCGGGATGAGTGAGGTGCACTGTCAGTGCAACTGAGACTCACTAGAACACTGGCCTTGGCTGAACTGTGCTGGAGTGGGACATGTGACCTGAAGGAATGGGTAGCCATCCCTTAGCCTGGTAGACATAAGGGCGACAGCCACATTGAATCTTTGTGTGACTGGCCCATCCCAGGGACCTACGGGGGATCTGTGAAAGATCTTTCAATAGTCCACCTACAAATTAATCAGGTCTGTCACTGATACCATTTGTACAAGACCACAAAACTTCCTTTTGCTTCCTTGTGAAGACTTCAGAGTTGCAAACTAGGGAACACAGCTGGCTGGTCCTGGATGGAGGACACCACAGACCGTATACATCATGCTGAGAGGGTCATATCAAAACAGAGCACACTTCACCAGAGAAAAGGGTTCCATTTCCTCAGTGTGTGAGAGATCTGTGATCACCGCTGCATGCAGATTTATGCCCAGTACCTTGGAGGCTTTCATGACTCCTCCATCCTTGAGAAGTCTCATGTTCCTGCTGTGTTTCAGGGTGCAGGTGCCTTGCTTGGATGGTTTCTGGGGGATAAGGTCAAAAATCACACAACACCAGCTTATAGTCCAGTAGGTTTGTTTGAAAACACAAGCTTTCGGAGGCTCAGCGTAAGGACTAGCCTCTGCAGCACGGCTCACGCCTCCTATACAAACCACAAGTTTTTTTATTTCTCTATATTTCTGACAGTGGACTACAATGGGAGAAAGGGCCAGTTTAAAGCCAAGGATTGTTGAAGGGTTGCTGCACTTTTTAAAACAAAGATTGTTGGTGCCATTTACACAGCTGCTGGTTCAAACAGGGTCTGTAGGGAATGGTGGGGTGGGGTCAGGTAGAGTTTAGTTGTAGACAAGATGGGGACAGGGGTTATAAGAATAGAAATTTGGCCAGCAATTTGTAGCTGATTGGTCAGTGAGCTAGGAACCAGCTATCAATGGCAAAGGCCTTCTGTCTGCAAACAGCAACATGATTCACTTTCAGGTGGTTGAACAGCTTGGAGGTGAGATTGTTCAGATCAGAAGCCATTGGATCTCCAAAACGGCAAGAGCTGTTCTGGGTCTGCAGTAAAAAAACACATCTCAAACCTGAAGATAGCCAGTTTATTTCTCCTTTCCAGTCCTTCAAGTTGTGATTTTTTTCTTAAAAAGTCAGAGATCTTTCTAAGTGTGAGCCAGTCTGAGCAGCAAAGGATCAACTCAACGAATGTTGTGGACAGTGATCATTGAACTGCCTTCCCAGTCTTTCTCTCCATCCACAATACCCATGTGTTTTGTGTCTATATGAGTGGTTTATAAGAGAGTTAGAATTTTAACTTGTAGAATTACATATTCATAGAATCCCTACAATGTGGAAGCAGGCCATTGAGTCCACACTGACCCTCTGAAGAGCATCCCACCCAGACTCAATCTGTACCCTAAACCTGTCACCCTGCATTTCCCAGCCATAATCCACCCAGCCTGCATTTTCCTGGACAATCTGGGTAATTTAGCATGGGTCAATTCACCTAGCCTGCACATCTTTAGACTGTGGAAGGAAACCCACACAGATGTAGGGACAATGCACAAACTCCACACAGACAGTCACCTGAGGGTGGAATTGAATCCAGGCCCCTAAGCATTGTGAGGCAGCATTGCTAACCACTGAACCACCATGCCACCTGGTTGACAGGTCATAATTGTTTATCTGTAGTTGGAATCCATTTATTTGTAATAAATAGTAGTTTTTTTGTTAAGTACTGAAGTATAATCTGTGCTTTCTGACAACCTGGCACTAAAAGACAGGTAAACTGAGGAACATTGTGTCCTTTTTAAAAATAATTAACTTTTATAATGATGTTGGGAATCAGTGGGCTTGATTTCCAGTATGTTATCTCAGTGAGGTGTCTCACTATGTCATGTAACCCCCTGATAGAGGCAAGCATAGGCAAAATCCAGATCATTCTTTACCAAAGCGACAATGAAGTAGATGATCGGCCAGCTGAAGAGGAGATTCTGCTGCTTCGATGGTTCTAATGGGGCCCTTCAGTATGTTCAAGGCAGAATAGGTTGTACTGTTCACATCTGGAGTTCACAACAAGGGATTGTGATCAATGCTGGGGAACTGGGAAAGCAGAAGCAGTCTTCTGAGCGCGGGAAGGATGAGGACATTGAGCAAGAGGAACATCACCTTGTGCATGACTGAGCTTAGCTGTGTCAGGTACTACTAGCCACATAAGACGTGAGAGCCATCCGCTTCCAGTATGAGAGCTGGGTGCATTCATCATTGACTGGAAAATAGATGTTGCTCAACATGTAAGTAATCCGTTCATATGCCAGAAAGGAAATGCAGCTTAAGTTTGCTTGATTTCTGTTTGCTTTTGGTTTCTGTAAATAAAGGTTAATGTTTTACATCATTTGAAGGCTTCACTATATGCGATGACCCCTCAGCGAACACTGATAAGTTGCTGGGCTACAGTGAACATCGGAAAATGAATAGCAGTAGCTGCAGACTTGGAGAGCCTGCAAGATGGGATGTACTGACATGTTTTGTGGCCTGGAAATTAATTAGTGATTAGGGCGGGGATGTGCAGTAGCATGTGTAAGGAACTGGCAGCCGTGCCACCTCTGTGCTGTGGGATGCACTGGTTTGTGGGAGCTGTGCCACCATGTTGACATTGAAGGTCAAATCCAGGCTGCTAATGTTTGGCCCGGCTTCCAGGATGGTACCACTGCTGCCACTGTCAGTCTATTCCGGGATTTCCCGGCAGTAGTGAACACTCCTTGTAATGGCAAGTGGTAGTATACAGTTAGCATCCAATGGAAGGGATACAATAGGGGGCAGGCTAGTTAATGAGGCAGGTTTGTCAGGCATGTGGCCTCATGGAGAGAATCTCTTCATGAAACTCACAAAAATAATACTTCACCAAAATATAGAATAGAATCCCTACAGTGTAGGGACAGGTCCTTCAGCCTAATAAGTCCACACCAACCCACCCCATCTACAGACCCCTGAACACTACAGGCAATTTAGCTTAGCCAGTCCACCTAACCTGCACATCTTTGGACTGTGGGAGAAAACCAGAGAAAGCCCACACAGACACAGGAAGAATGTGCAAACTCTACACAATGTGCAAACATACAGTCACCCAAAGGTGGAATTGAACCTGGGTCCCTAGCATTGTGAGGCAGCAGTGCTAACCACTGAGCCACCATGTAAGTTTCAGCTCAAAGTTCCCTTTTATCACATTGGAGTTGTTGGTTGATTCACCGAGCTGACTGGTTTTCATGCAAATGTTTTGTCTCCTTTTTGGGTGACACAGTCAGTGCTAAGTAACCTTTGTTGAAGTGCTTGAGAGATAAAAGGTACTGCAGATGCTGGAGAATCCGAGATAACAAGGTGTGGAGCTGGATGAACACAGCAGGCCAAGCAGCATCATAGGAGCAGGAAAGCTTGACGTTTTGGGCCTAGACCCTTCATCAGAAATGGGGGAGGGGAAGAGGGTTCTGAAATAAATAGGGAGAGAGGGGGAGGCGGATAGAAGATGGATAGAGGAGAGGACAGGTGGAGAGGAGGCAGACAAGTCAAAGAGGCGGGAATGGAGCCAGTAAAGATGAGTGTAGGTGGGGTGGGTAGGGAGGAGATAGGTCAGTTTGCTTCAGGACATGGTCAAGCTTTCCTGCTCCTATGATGCTGCTTGGCCTGCTGTGTTCATCCAGCTCCACAACTTGTTATCTCGGATTCTCCAGCATCTGCAGCACCTATTATCTCTGATACAATTTTAACCCCACTGCGAAGACTCTTCTAAGGATGCCTACCCTAAAGAAGTTACCCTCCTCCCTCCGGACAAACCTCAGGGGATCTCTCTCCCACTGCAACTCTCTAATAATCTCTTCGGCCTTGAAACTGCTCGACCTCTCCTCTATCCATCTTCTATCCGCCTCCCCCTCTCTCCCTATTTATTTCAGAACCCTCTTCCCCTCCCCCATTTCTGACGAAGCGTCCAGGCCCGAAATGTCAAGCTTTCCTGCTCCTATGATGCTGCTGCCTGCTGTGTTCATCCAGCCCCACCCCTTGTTATCTTTGTTGAGGTGCTGTTGTGATGTCCCCATCTGTATTTATATGGGTCCGGTCTGTCATAGTGGGCAGTCTTGTTTCTAGTTTTGTATCATAGTGCTGTGTAGATGGGGTCTATTTCAACATGTTTGTTAACTGCACCAGTGGTTGAAAACCAGGCCTCCAGGAATTCTCATGCGAGTCTTTGTCTCGCTGGTCCTAATACTGTCACTTTGTCCCTGTTAAATTGATGTCCTTCTCTGTCGGAGGGTACTGAAACAAGGGAGAGTTGGTCGTGCCGTTTTGCTGTGAGTTGGTGTTCATGTATCCTGGTGGTGAGTTTCCTCATAGCCCATCTGTCCTATGTAGCGTTTCTTGCAGTTGCTGCATGGTATTTTATATATCACATTGCCCTGCTCATTGTGGGTATGGGGCCTTTTATCTTTGAGAGTAACTGGCGAAGTGTGGTTGTTGGTTTGTGTGCTATCCTTATTCCAAGAGGTGGTAGGAGTCTTGTAGTCAGTTCCGATGTGTTTCTAACATTGGGTAGGGTGACCAATGTGTTGGGGCGTACAGTATCTTCTTGGTGTTGTTTGTTTGCCAGGCATTGGCAGTCGAAGCTGTTGAGATACCCATTGTTTGCCAAGACTTGGTATAGATGTTCCTCTTTGTTTTTGCGCAGCTCTGGGATGTTGCATCGAGTTATTGCTCATGTAAACAGAGCCTTGACATGGCCCTGTTTGTGGACGGTGGGGTGGCTACTGTTGTAATTCAGGATTTGGTCTGTGTGTAGTCTTGCTGTATCCGCTGGTCAGGAATTCCCTGTTGTTCGTTCATTCCACCATTACATCTGGAAATGGGAGTTGATTGTAGTTCTGTTCTTCCCTGGTAAACTTGATTCTGGTGAAAATGCTGTTAATAAGGTGGTGTGTTTCTTCTAACTTTGCTCGTTTAATGATCACGAAGGTATCGTCCACTACGGCACAAAACCAGAAACAACAACGCTCACCATGACAGACTGGACGCATATAATTCAGAGCAGGACAGAACAACAGGGCTCCAACGGAGGCTACACAGCACTGACAGTATCACCTAGAAGGGAGACAAAATATTTGCATAAAAACTAGACAACTCAGCAAACCAACTGACAACTCCAATCGCAACCCGAGCTACAGATCTTCATTAAAACATTTATCACATTCTTTTTAATTGAACCTAACATTTTCTGTACAGCTGACTTCCAGGCAGCAGATCTGTTATCCCATATGTTCCCCCACCTTCAATGAGAAGAGGTAAACACTTTGTCCTGCTCTGTCATTAGAGAGTGATAACTGGTGGTGGATTAACCTGTGGATCACCACACTGGTACTTCAGCCTCCAGCTGGGGTGGGAATTGATCCCATGTTAGTGGGATCATTCTGCATTGCAAACCAACCATCCAGCTAATGGAATTGATAAATCCTTAAACAACAAGGGCCCATTAATAACCTTCCAATTTACAAACACCATTCCACAATCTATAGAATTTTGAAAGATGACCACAAATACATTCACAATCATTATAGCCACCCGCTTCTTGATGAAAATAATTATTTTAATTGTTATTTTGGGAAGTTTTTGAATAAAATGTTTTGCCTTTATGCCTTCGGCTGCACTCAAAATCAGAACATGCTTTAAATGGGTAAATGTACAGCATTGTTACAACTGGCCTCCCAGTGAGCGTTCCCAATTCATTATAATTCTTGACACCTCAATATTATTCTATTCCTAGGTGAGGAGGGAGTAAATAGCTCCTCTTCTTTACCAAACTGCTCCGTCTTTCTTCAGAGATAGTAGGAACTGTCGATGCTGGAGAATCTGAGATAACAAGGTGTAGAGCTAGATGAACACAGCAGGCCAAGCAGCATCAGAGGAGCAGGAAAGCTGACGTTTCAGGTCTAGACCCTTA
>JAHRHZ010000056.1:21817055-21839793 GCA_024137785.1 Ginglymostoma cirratum | reverse complement strand
AAGGGTCTAGACCCGAAACGTCAGCTTTCCTGCTCCTCTGATGCTGCTTGGCCTGCTGTATTCATCCAGCCCTACTCCTTGCTATTCCCCTTTCTTCAGTTGGTCACAACAGTTGAGTGGCTCAGTCATTAGCACTGCTGCCTCACAGAGCCAGGGACCTGGGTTTGATTCCACTCTCGGGCGACTGTCTGTGTGGAGTTTGCATTTCCTCCCCGCGTTTGCTTGGATTTCCCCCAAGTGCTCCGGTTTCCTCCCACAGTCCAAAGATGTGTAGATTAGGTGGCTTAGCCATGGGTAATGCAGGCATAGGATAGGGGTGTGGATCTTGGTGGGATGCTGTTTGGAGGGTCAGTGTGGACTCAGTGGGCTGCTTTCCACACTGTGGGGATTCTACGAATATTAACTCAACATAAAGGGTCCCTTCATTTATGGATCCCTTTCCCTATTCCAATGTATTTATGTTTTAACATTGGCCAACTTAGGCAGGCTTTCCTGGGTTAAAAAAAGGGGTCGTCATTAGTTACCAAAATGCAAGGAAAAAATAATAAAATGCGAATTGCGTAAACATGAATTAAAAATGAACATTGGCAGAGCACATGACAGTTCAAAAAATGCGAAGGGAATCCATCTTTGTCTTGTCTGTGAGGAGTAGATAATGAAATGTTTAGCTGTTACAGTGGGTGATTCCAACAGCATTGACTGTGGTTGTTGAGCATTTACCTGAAAGTTTGCAGTTAATTGAGGAAGTTGCTCGGTCTCCTTTTTGACAGAGGCTTTGTTGACTTGCGACTTACTTCCAGCAATCTGTGTGAGAGAGATGGAGAGAGAAAGAGACAGACATTCTTTATTTTGAGCTACAATTACTGCTTAATGGATGTTCTTCAGCTGTGATCTGGTCAGCATACACCATCTCAGGAAGAACCAGAACACCAGACCAGCACACTGAGACCCAGCCTGCAGTTAGCTTCTTAACCCATTCTCTTATACACTCCCCGGAAGGGAAAGCATAAACAGGCCTTCTGCCCAATATTGTTTTCTCTCCTGTCATATCATATGTACAATCTTGGATATATCTCACAGGATAGAGTTTCTGGTGAGATGATAATCGACTTCCAATATCTTGGCAATTATAGCAAATGACAGTTCAAGTTTGGTGTTGCATCTTTTTCTTTGAAGTGTATCTGTCTAAAGTTCCTTGGCATTGTCCAGTGGAACATTCAATGCTTTCTCTTAGGATTGACTACAGACTACACAGGAATTTTCTAGGTAGTTCCTAAATTACACTCTCACCCTTTATCTCGCCAGACATTTTTGGCTTGTACATTTTCTTCTTCACAGATGCTACCAGCTGAGATTTTCCAGCAACTTCTGTTTTTGTACCAAGTTTAGCAAGGTGCATTGAGTCATTTAGAAGGTTTCTCTTTGCGTGGCCTGGCAAGATTGCTTGGTACATTTTAGCAAACGCACCTCATTAACCACCCACACTGTTCCTTTGGCATCTCTTTTTTCTGATACTAAACTTGTCTTACAACATGCTGTTCCCAAAACAACTCTCTATTCAGCAAAGACTGCCATCCCTTGCTATTTTGAAAAGACTACTCTGCACTTGAGTCAGCATTGGCAATCGGGAATTGGTCTTCACTGCAATGTGAAGGCATAGAAACCACAGAACCACCCTGTTCATGACAAATTACTGATTCTCCCTCAATCATACAACCCTATTCTCTCACACTAGCTGTCGTTTAACCACTGGGCTGCACATTTTACCTGTCCTTGGACATATCCTGTCTAAACACCCTCTCTGAGTACCTGCTACTCTCTCCCCAATGCGCACTGGAGACTGCAACTTTTCACTGTCCAATTGGGGAACTTTACATTGAGGCAAGAAATCAGGCAAATACAAATGAGCTTTTAGTTACAGCCACCAAAAATAAACAAAACAAAATGAATAGAGACTGCAGATTTCCTCCATAGTACAAACCAAATGCGAGCATCATCCGATGACCATTTGGTAGTCCATGCTGCACCCAGCTCTATTGACTGAAAGCAGGTATCTGTCACCAACTGTCTGCCTGATGCAGTTGAGATCTGTCATCCTCAAGGAGACTTTGTCCCCCCCCCCAGTGACCTTGTCTTCCTCCTTGGCAGGCCCATCCTAGTTCCTCTACATTCAGCACATTGCCTCTCACAGCACACCAGATAATGTGGTACCCACCATTCAGGCTAACTCAAGCTGCAGAACCAGAACCTTCCACAGCCTTATTGTCTGCTTCGCCTTGGTCCTGGTCACAGCCGGTGACCAACTTGTTGAAGATGCTGAGTGACCAACATCTGTCATCAAAAAGGGAGAGTTGGTGACACTCTGATTCCCCTTCCCATCGCAGACCCACACTACCATACAACTCTTCATTAAGTTCAGTCAATTCCACTGTAATACTGACATGACCAATGATGAACCGATGTTCCACTCCTCCCATAGCACCCTTGGCAGTTTCATAAGTGATGAAATATGTTTGACCAATGCAGTGATAAGTTATTGCACTACCTTTGGAACTATTGAGATGTCCACGTCAGATTTACAAACAGCATTGCCGTGGTACACATTGCCTTTGACCAGAATTTGAACCCGAGGCACATTCACTCTGAAAACTTTGCTCGGACTTACATGTCAAGAAACCTCAGTGACTAGTTTGTTCCATAACTTTGGTAAGATAGGAAGCTACATCAGTCGGATGAGGTATGGACTTACTAAGGCATTTAACAAGCAATTATTCTAATTTAATCGGCAAGTCACTGCTGCCTACCAAGCCTGGCTGATACATAAATGAAGCAACGAGTAGCTCCTGATGTTGAGATAGGCCTTGCCAGAGATCTCATGTGATTCTACAATGAATCATGCCACAGCCCATGTCATTCTGGCCCCTATCAGAATGGGAAGATGATGGGCATTCTATTCCAAACTTTGCTCACCATTTCACTGGCCATTTCAATGGTCTCCCCTTCCCCTAATGCACTGGCTGCCCCCAAACTTTCGGTCTGACCCGAGACGCATATCAATGTCCTGGCTCTATGTCATTCCCTGAGGTGTGTGCAGTACCACTATCTGAGCTTGCAGATCTGAGTATGAGGTCACATGACAGCACCCTGCTCTTAATCACTTCATGCTCCGTACTTGATACTTGGCCAGATGTCTGTTCTTGGGTATGTGAAAGAAGGATAAGAGCACAAGGGTCAGGTTGCAGTGAGGGAACAGGGAAGTACACAGGGAGTATTTGAAGATGCTTATATCATCTGCAGCTTGCATCCATGTCATTGTCTGTTGAGTGAGGGAGTTGGATGTGTGAAGGTGTGTTTGTTTGGAACATGCTGTCATCAGCTGTATAGCCCCGTTGTCATCTCATGAATGTCAGCACCTTATCCTCCAAGAGCGTGAGAACATGCAACCCTCAACTCCACCTACTTTCTCAAAGCTCGTCATCCCACCAGTCTGCGCTGCTGCCCTGGAAAATAGACTTGTCCCGGAAGAGAGTGGGTGTGTACTAATGACTGTGATGCAATCTGTTTGGGAATCATGACTATCATTATTGAATGGCTGACAGCATGCATAACCTGTGAGATGTGAGGCTGAGGCAGAGCTATGAATGTAAAACATTGTCCTTAATAGAAATTGTTGGTAAGGATGTAAAGGGATGAAGTGAATGGAGCAGCATGTGACTAATTCAGTGGGCTACTCAACTAATGACATGGGTTTGATATCATAGAGCCATACAGCATAGAAACAACCCTTCAGTCCAACTTGTCCATGCCACTTCAGTTTCCCAAAGTAAACAAGTTCCATTTGCCTGCATTTGAACCATATCCCTCTAAATCTTTCCTATTTATAGAATCCCTACAGTGTGGAAACAGGCCCTTTGGCCCAACAAGTCCACACTGACCATCAGTGCATCCCACCCAGACCCATTCCCCTATAACCCACCTAATCTACACATCCCTGAACATTATGGGCAATTTAGCATGGCCAATTCACCTAGCCTGCACATCTTTGGACTGTGGGAGGAAACCGGAGCACCCGGAGGAAACCCACTCAGACACAGGGAGAATGTGTAAACTCCACACAGACAGGCGCCCAAGGATAGATTCGAACCTGAGTGGCTGGCACTGTGCGGCAGCAGTGTTAACCACTGAGCCACTGTTCATGTACTTGTCCAACTGCCTTTTAAATGCTGTAACTGTACCTGCATCCACCACTTCCTCTGACAGTTCATTCCACATTAGAACCATTCTCTGTTGAAAAATTTGCCCCTCAGGTCCCTTTTGTATTTTTCTCCTCTCACCTTCAAATTATACCCTCTGGTTTGGAAGTCCCCCGCCTTAGAGAAAAGAACTTTGGTGTTCACCTTATCAATGCCCCTCATGAGTTTATAAACCTCTAGAAGGCCACAACTCAACCTCCTATGCTCACGGCAAAAAAGCCCCAGCCTCTCTGTGTTTTGTAGCAGACAACTGAGGGAATGTTAGCTCCTTCATGGACATTAAGAATTTCAATAGCAACAAACACAGGAAATGCTGGACAAACTCTGCAGGTCTGGCAGAGCCCTGTGCTGAAAGAAACAGTGTAATATTTTGAATGCTGAAAGACTGTTCTTCAGAACTAAGTTTCGAATAGCTCATGCTTTAATCAGAAATGGCTGCATAGCCATTCCCTTTGTGGTTCCTTCATGTTAGTTTGACTGGAATGTCAGTGTAATATTCCCAACGGATGATGTAAGCTTTTGTCCCCTGGTTAATTCTGAACAGAACTTGTGGCCAACTTGCATCATGTGACCAAAGGCAGCCATGTTGTCAGCCCACAAAAGTGTCTAGTTTAAAAATAAATGAATAAGGGAATATAGTTTTAAATTTAAAAAATACCTGGATCTCTTTTTGTCCCTTCTAGGTATGACACACTTTCAGCATAAAGATCACTGGAAAGAGTGTTGTCTTAAATAGAGAGTGGAACAGTGATGGGACATGTTTTATTAACAGTAGGCTTGTCAAAACCACAGGAAGTGAGGATGAGTCATTGTCAATTTATAACCCATATCAATGAGCAAATTGTCCCTGTCTGTTCTAGTACAGATAACCGATAAACTGTGCAACCAATGAATGTCACAGTGAAAAGTTCAATCCTAAAAATGGCTCGGTATCTTTACAGACTTTGTTACTTTTTGAAACAAATTTCTATCTCGATCGTTTTAGTTTTCAGAAACTACACTAAACCATTCCTGCTTAACAGATTTTGCATCGTTTTCAAATTGTAGCAATGGGGCAATTAAACGTGCCTATTTTAATCTTTAATCAGCACTATAGCAGTGTTGATAAACGAGTGTTAGCTGGTATTTAATAATTTGTCATTGTGTTTGGTTTTACAACAGCGTAAATTGAGCTGAAGAAAAGTTTGTAGTGTTTTGCAGTATTCTGCAAGCAAATTATTGACACATTTCCAATAAAGTTTTGGACATCAAGACGTAAGAACTGAGGTGAATATGCAATGAGCAGGAGCATTTGGATCATCCGCTCTGTTTTCTCACTAGGCTAAATTATGAATGCACCCTAATTTATCTCAGGTTTGCTCAATTTCCAAGAAACTGAATCCCTTATGGTTCCTTGAAAACTTGCTCGGCCAGTTTAATAGAGAAAGTCGGAACTGCAGATGCTGAAGAATCTGAGATTACAAGGTGAAGAGCTGGATGAACATGGCAGGCCAAGCAGCATTAGAGGAGCAGGAAAGCTGACGTTTCAAGCCTAGACCCTTCTTCAGAAATGCAGGAGGAGAAGGGGATCCTGAAATAAATAGGGAAAGAGGGGGAGGCGGATAGAAGATGGATAAAGGAGAAGATAAGTGGAGAGGAGACAGACAGGTCAAAGAGGCGGGGGTGGAGCCAGTAAAGGTGAGTGTAGATGGGGAGTTAGGGAGAAGATAGGTCGGTCCAGGGAGGACAGACAGGTCAAGGAGGCGATATGAGGCTGGTAGGTAGGAGACAGGTGTGGGGCTTGAGGTGGGAGGCAGGGATAGGTGGGAAGAAGGACAGGTTAGGGAGGCAGGAACGAGCTGGCCTGTTTTTGGGATGCGGTCAGGGGAGGGGAGATTTTGAAGCTTGTGAAGTCCACATTGATACCATTGGGCTGCAGGGTTCCCAAGCAAAATATGTGGCGCTGTTCCTGCAACCTTCGGGTGGCATTGTTGCAGCACTGCAGTAGGGCCAGGATGGACATGTCGCCTAAGGAGTGGGAGGGGGAGTTGAAATGGTTCGCGACTGGGAGGTGCAGTTGTTTGGTGCAAACCGAACGTAGGTGTTCTGCAAAGCGGTCCCCAAGCCTCCGCTTGGTTTCCCTGATGTAGAGGAGGCCACATCAGGAACAGCAGATACAGTATACCACATTAGCAGATGTACAGGTGAACATCTGCTTGATGTGGAAGGTCTTTTTGGGGCCTTGAATCAGGGTGAGGGGGGAGGTGTGGGGGCAGGTGTAGCACTTGCTCCGGTTGCAGGGAAAAGTGCTGGGGGTGGTGGGGCTAGAGGGGAGTGTGAAGCGGACAAGGCAGTGCCGGAGAGAGTGGTACCCATTCCACCAAGAGTAATTTATACTGCACCAAGCACTGGGGGATGGTATTGAAGGGCCATAACACTCTGGCTACTTCGGCCAAAAAAAAAGTTCGACATCTTGTGGGGCAATCACCTCTGTATGATTACAGATCAGATCAGTGACAGCTTCTTTGTGTGGTAATTATTAAGGTTTCTCCCTCAACCTGTGACTGTGAGCATCTGTTCACTTGGGTTAAGTCCTCTCGTGTGTGATTTTCTGCACCAACACTGAGCTTTATTATTGAAAGAACATATTAGAAACTTGGAGGTCAGTGATCCTACCATCAGCCATTCCTGCCCATCCCACAAGATTTACCATTAATTGGCTTTACCTTTCGATATCAACTGTGGCCCAGTTGGTAGCACTGTTACCACCAACTCAACAGGCCATAGGTTACCGTGGCACTTTCTAGCTTCGTGTGAAATAGAATTTGGTCGTCATAGGAAGCACAGTATATACTGCAAGAATGATAAGAAGTATGAAATTGTGAGGTGGGAGTACGCTGACTAGGCGGTACTCGCTGGGATTTAGAAGGACAAGGAATGAATGACGAAGATTCTGAAGGAACGGTTATGGTATAGAGAAACAATTTCCGTTGTTTGGGGTGTCTAAGACTTGGAACATGGTCAAAAATTAGAGCTGGACCTTTCAGGAGTGAACGTATAATGCAATTCTATACACAAACAGTCGTAGAAGTTTAGAATTCTTCATCAAATGCCAATTGGCGCTAGATCAATTGTAAATTTTAAAACCAATACTGATAGGAATGTGTTGTCTAAAGAGATAAGCAATTTGGGGCATTTGCAAGTTATGTCATAAATCAACCATGATCTCAGTGAGTAGTGAATCAGGTTTGGAAGGTTAATTGTTTTCCTATATTCCAACGCTTCTAAATCTACCTGGTTTGGCCTGTGGTAACGTGCTTTACATTTTTTTACCCTTTAGTAAGCCATTCGGTTGCATCAATCATAACAAGAATAAAGCCAAACAAACTACTAGACTTTAACTCAGGCACCAGATAGGACAAAGGTATCCCTAACCCTATTCGCCCAATAAAGTCCACCTCACTAAAAGCCTGTGCCAAATTTGTGTGCGTTGTCAGGTATCTAGTCGAGCAACATCCTGAGATATCCATCTTCCGAGAGTTGTATGTATCAACTCGAATTATGGATACCTTCATTATCATTCCTGGCTATGTCCTGCCTCATTGGCAGGTAGATATGCCTGTAGTGGCAGCATGAATGTGTGGTAGTTGACATGAATTGACTCTGTAAGTACTCAAATTTGAACCCCATGAAGTCTCAGACTGTTTGGTATCCAGTTGTTCTTGATCACCATCTTCTGCTCTCCATCAGCTGATTACTCAAAGCGCCACTTTGAAGAAGCATTAAAGGTAATGTGGCGCATTTGATTCACTCTAAGTGCGGGACTTCAATGTCCATCACCAAGTCAGTCTTAGCAACAACATCATTGATTGAGTTGGTTGAGTCGTGATTTATGTATCTGCCAGACTAGGTCTATAGCATATGGTAAGATACGTGAGGGAAAAATGCATTTCCTCGCATCCTCACCAATCTACCTATTGTAGATACATCTACCCACCACAGTATTGGTAGGAATGGCCACTGCACGGTCTGTGTGGAGATAGAATCCCATCTGCACCATGAAGAAACACGTTATTTTGTTGTGCATCTTTCCTGCTGCGTTAAATAAGACAGGTTTACAACAGCTACAGCAACTCAAAACTCAGCAACCACAGGGAGCTGTAGCTCAATATCCATAGCAGGAGCAAGTCAGCAGAAATTGTATACTAGGTGACCAACCCTGGTTTAAGGGCATGTAGCACTGCTTGCCAGGAGCAGAAATGCTGGCCAGCTACATCCCACAAATGAACAGAAAAACATATTTAAGAAGGGCCTACTCATGCTGCAACATTTGACTACATGCATACCAACCAATGGAAACAGCATTTTTTAGACAGGGCTGAGTGTTCCCATGACCGTCAGAGCAGATTAAAGACCTCCCATCCATGGTGGTGGATAATTAACATTTCATGGGAGGAGGATGCCACATAAAATAGAATCCCTACAATGCAGATTAGGTCATTCGGCCCATCAAGTCTGCACCATCCCTCCAAACAGCAGCCCACCTAGACCCACCCTCTTCCATATCCTGATGACCCTACATGTTCTATGGCTAATCCACCTAGCCTGCACATCGCTGGACATGATAATGCAATTTAGCATGGCTAATCCACCTAACCTGCCCACCTTTGGACTATGGAAGGAAACCAGACCACTCCAGAGGAACCACACGCAGACATGGGGAGAGCGTGCAAACTAAACACAGGGAGTCACCCGAGGTGGAATCAAACCCAAGTCCCTGGCCTTGAGAGGCAGCGGTGCTAACCTCTGAGCCACCATTGTGCCATATTTACATTTCGATTGTCAATGATGGTGGAGCACAGCAGATGAATGCAGAAGACAATGCTGTAACATTTGCTACGATCATCAGGCAGATTCCAAGTGGATGATCCCATCTTGGCATCCTCCAGAGATCTCCATAATTACAGTTGCCAGTCTTTAGTCAATTCAATTTATTTCACATGATAACATGAAATGGCTCAGTGTATGAGATATGGCAAAAGCTATGAGTCCCTAAAAATCGTGGCTTTTGTGGCCAAGGTTTGTGCTCCAAAGCTAGCCTTGTCCAAAGCCAAACTATTTCAGTATAACTACAACATTGGCAACAACTGGATGACATTTTTAAAAAGCCCAGGTTTGGCCTGTCTGCAAAAAGCAAGGCAAATCCTAAGTGGCCAATTTCTACTGTATCAGCGTACTTACACATCAGCAAAATGATATGTCAAAATGGCGCCTCTTTACCTGTTTACTGATGATTTGGATTCCGCCAAGATCCCTGTTAATCCAGTCTTAATCTAAACATGAACAATAAAGTTTAATTTGGAGGCCAGTTAAAGGTCACTATCCTTGACATTTGCTTGTATCTTTATAGAATCATAGAACCCCTACAGTGTGGAAACAGGCCATTTGGCCCAACAAGTCCACACCGTCTCTCCGAAGAGCATCCCACCCAAACCCATTCCCCTACCCCTACATTTCCCATGTCTAACCTACCTAACCTAAACATCCCTGGACACTATGACAATTTAGCATGGTCAATCCACCTACCCTGCACAGCTTTGGACTGTGGGAGGAAACCGGAGCACCCGGAGAAAATCCACGCAGACACAGGGAGAATACCAAGGAATTCTACCAAAGTAGGTACCAATCAGAATCAGCGGGGAATCTTGCAATTGTTGGAGTCGTAAGTCGTGCAAATGAAGGTGGATGTGGTTGTCAGAAGCCAATCAGCTGAGTCACAGAAGATCGCTACAGGAAGTGCCTAGAGCAGTGTCCTTCATTTTCGGCTGTTACTTCAATAAACATCCTCCCATCATGCGATTGGAAATGGAGATGATTTATGATAATTGCAGTGTTTATTTTTTGTCAGCAATTCTTCACATAATGAAGTACTTTGTTGCCACAGGCAATAAGATCTGGACAGCATTTAGGTTTAGTCTAAACAAAAAAAAACGAAAGAACAGCGGATGCTGGAAATCATAAACAAAATCAGAAATTGCTGGAAAAATTCAGCAGGTCTGGCAGCAACTGTGCAGAGAAAGCAGAGTTAAAATTTCAGGTCCAGTGACTCTTCCTCAGAAATCTGTTCTGGTCTGTCTCAGTTCTGAAGGAGGACCACTGGACCTGAAACATCAACTCTGCTTTCTTGCCATAGATGCTGCCAGACCTGTTGAGGTTTTCCAACAACTTCTGATTTTGTTTCAGATTTGGTCTGATGGCTAGCAAGTAATAATTATACCACAGATGTGCCAGGCAATGACTATTTCTAATAAAAGAAAGTCACCAGTCCTAGACATTCAATGGCATTACCATTGCTAAATCCTCACTGCCAACATTTGGGGGTCACCATTGATCAAAAACTGAAGAGCAGCCCAGTGGATTCTTCACTCTTCACTCTTTTCCACCACCTACAGAGTGCAGTTGAGAAACATAATGGAATACTCTACACTTATCTACCTTTGTGGTAACACTCAAGATGCAGAGAAATTTTACTCTCCCCATAAAGCAATCTGTATCTGATGTCAGAGTGTCTAAGCAGTTCTGACCCTTATCCTAACCCTAACCCTAAACTCTATCACAGTGATTCAGAGACCCTGTACTTCAAATCTGAGAGTTGGACAACTTAGGGCCTCCTGATAGGAATGAGCTTAATTGTACAAACTTCATTCTCATACAGGGTACTCCAGCGAGTCTGAATTGGGAGTAGGCTTTAGATAGGAATGTAAGTTTTGTGCAAAACAATTAGCACCACTGCTAGTGTTAAATTGCTGGGACGGTGAAAAAACTATTGAGTTCGAGGATTTGTTCCCTGAATTTTCGGTTGGTTTGGTGTGGGCTGCAGCACCCTGGGAGTGACAGGTTAGAAATCTTTAAACGATGAATGGTCTTGATAGGGTAGCTATCGAGATGTCTCCATTTTGGGAATGGCCCAAAACCAAGGGTCATGAATATCGCAGGATTGTTATGACACAGATTAGGCCATTTGGCCCACCGTGCCTGCATTGATTCTATCACCAACTGCCAATCTCCTGGCCTTTCCCCACATCCCTGTAGACCATTTATATCCAAATAACCATTCTGTGTCCTTTTCAATGCTTCAGTTAAATCTGCCTCTGTCATTATTTCCAGGCAGCGCACTCCAACCCTAACAACTGGCTGTGTAAATAAGTTTTTGTCAAATCATCCTTCCTTCATTTGTACACTTTAAATCTATTCTCTCTTATTCTTTTCTCTTTTCTGAGCAGGAACTGCTTCTCCACATCTATAAGAATAGTAAGAACTACTGATGCTGGGTCAGGATGGACCCAGCAGGCCTGGCAGCATCAAAGGAGTAGGAAAGTTGAGGTTTTGGGTTGGGACCCTTCTTCAGAAATGGGGGAGGGGCATGGGAACTCAGAAATAAATAGAAAGAGGAGGGGTGGGCCTGGGGAAGGTCGGTGGGATGGCGATAGGTAAGTGTAGGAAGGCAGTAGTGGAAATTGGTCAGTGAGGTGGGAGGAGCAGACAGGTAGGCGAGAAGATGGACAGGTTGTGTCAGGTCAAGGAGGCGGGGATGAGAGGGAGGGTTGGTCATGGGATGAGATCAGAGGATGGGGAGATTTTGAAACTGGTAAAATCCATGTTTAGGCCATTGGGTTGTAGGCTCCTGAGGCAGAATATGAGGTGTTGTTCCTCCAGTTTGCAGGTGGTGTCATTGTGACACTGGAGGTGGCCCACGATGGACATGTCGTCCAGGGAGTGGGAGTGGGAGGGGGAGTTGAAGTGGTTTGCTACTGGAAGATGTTGTCATTTGTCGTGAACCGAGCGCAGGTGCTCTACAAAGCCGTCTCCGAGCCTCCACTAGGTCTCACCGAGGTAGAGAAGGCCACATCAGGAACAGTGGATGCAACAGACCACATTGACGGATGTGCAGGTGAACGTCTGTCTGATGTGAAAGGCTTGTTTTGTGCTTTGAATGGACGTGAGGAGGGAGGTGTAGGGATGGGTGTAGCACCTCCTGTGGTTGCAGGGAAAGGTGCCGGGGGTGGTGGGGCTAGTGGGGAGTATGGAGCAGATGAGGGAGTCACAGAGAGCGCGGTCCCTACAAAAGACAGATGGAGGTGGGGAGGGAAATATATCCTAGGTTGTGGGGTCATATTGCCAGAAGTGGTGGAGAATGATATGTTGGATACGGAGGTTAACGGGGTGATACGTGAGGACAAGGGGCATTCTGTCTTTATTTTAGTTGGGGGGAGAAGTGCGGGAGACGCAAGATATGCAGTCGAGAGCATTTTCGACCACTGAAGGGGGGAAAGTTGCGGTCCTTGAAATAAGAGGACATCTGGTATGTTTGGGAGTGGAACACCCCATCTTGGGAGCAGATGCGGCGGAGGCAGAGGAATTAGGAGTAGGAGATCCCATTCTTGCAGGAAGGTGAGTGAGATGAGGTGTAGTTGAGGTAACTGTGGGAGTCTGTGGGCTTGAAATAGATATCAGTTTAGAGGCAGTCACCACAGATGGAGACAGAGAGGTCCAGGAAGGAGAGAGAGGTATCAGAGATGGTCCAGGTGAACTTGAGGTAGAGGTGAAAGGTGTTAGTAAAGTTAAAGAACTGTTCAACCTCCTTGTGGGAGCATGAGGCAGCGCCGATACACTCATCGATGTAGCAGAGGAAGAGGTAGAAGATAGTGTCAGTGTAGCAGCAGAAGAGGGACTGTGTTATCTCCTCTCCCTATCTATTCTGACCAACCTCTTATGATTTTGAAAACACCTGACCAACCTCTTCTCAGCCTTTTTCTCTACGAGGAGAACAGTTCCAACTTCTTCAATCTCTCCAAAAAAGCTGAAGTTTCTCGTCCCTGGAAGTATTCTTGTAAATTGCTTATTCATTTTCTCCAAAATGTTCACATCTTTCCAATAATATCTCACCCAGAACTGTAGACAATACTCCAGATCAGGTCTAACAAGTTTCTTTAGAAAGTTCAATATCACCTCCTTGCTTTTGTGCTCTACACCCCTATTAATAAAGCCAAGAACACAGTACGCTTTATGGACTGTTCTCTCCACTTGTTCTGCCAGCTTCAATAGTCTGGCACAGATATACCCAGGTCCCTCTGTTCCTGCACTCCTTTTAGAATTGTAGCCCCTATACGGTACTGACTTTCAATGCCCTTCCAGTCACCTCACTTATCTTTTCATTGAATCTCACGTGCTAACTACCCACCCATTCTACCAACTTGTTAATGTTCTTTTGAATATAGAGTATAAAAATATCCATTCCGGAACAGAATCTCTTTACCTGGAGGGTGGTTAAAAGGGTGGAAAATGAAAACCATATGCGAGTCGCTGTGGCAAAAATAATCGGCGCATTTAAGGAGAAGCTGGGTAAGTACATGAAGGAGAGAATAACAGAAGCAGATGACCACAGCATTAGATGAGATGGAGTATTGAGAGGTTGTGCCAAGCATAAAAAAAACCAGCGCAGACCCGTTGGACCGAATGGTGAATTTTTGTGCTTTTAATTATATGCGATTCGTTTTGGGACTGATGCTATGCTGCATCAATGTAAGTCAAAAATATAAACTGTGCAAACGTATTAATTGTTAATTGCTACATCACTATGTGTTCTGATCCTGCCTGTCCGAAACTTTTAATAAGTTACAGTAAACCCAGTGTTTAAAGTGATATTTAGCCCTATACAACTTTTGCTGTCTGTCTGCATTATGGCCCAAATAGAGTATACAATTTCCGGTCAGGATCTTTCATTAAAAAAAACCTTTCTAGCTAATTAGAGCTTTTGAAACTGAACTACTGTGGTGTGTTTTGCAGTTTAGCCTGTGGGATTCAGACTAAATTAAGGGTTGACAATCCTGGATGGAAGTATTCCTGAAGCTATCAGCCAACCTCCCCCATTTGGTGCAGATTTGTTCATTCTGATAATGCACAAACTGGAAAGCTGACAGAATCTGGGTGGAGCTGTCCAATCAGATCTCTGACCCTGCCATAATATTAAAACTGCTGATATCGAAATCACAAACTGTATTAGACGTGACTGTGGTAAAAGTAAACCAAGCCTTCTCACCATTCTCAGCCAATCTGTGACTATTAACATGGTTAGCCATGAATTTCTGTTCCAACATCTCTCCACCACTGTCTGTCTGTATGTGACTGCTCCATTGGTAACTAGTCAGTCACAGCACAAGGATCAGCTGCAATGGGTTTCCAGCTTCTCAGTTGCTGAAGTTACCGCTATTACATTGTGACTTGACAAATCCAAACCATCTTCCATAGTCGTGAATCCTCAATCAACTTGAGTTCACTCAAAGCTGTCTGTGCTAACTTGCACCAAGTCTCGCTCCCAAACTCCCCTGCACTCGCTTGGTTCCCAACCAAGAAAAGTTTTAAGTTTAAAGTTCTCATCTTGCCTTCCCCATCTCTGAAGGTCTCCACCTTTATAGCCGCCTTGATCTCTGGACTTTACCAATTCTAGCCTCTTGAGCGTTTCAAGCATTAATTACGAAAGAACATTTGGCAGAGTGGACTCGATGGGTCGAATGGCCTTACTTCCACTCCTATGTCTTATGGTCTAACATTAATTGGCAGCCATTAACTCCCCGGCTCCTGATTTCTGAAATTTCCTCACAAAATCTCTCAGCTCCAACCTTTCCATCTGCCTTTGTTTTAAAAACTGCCTCATTGACCAAGCTTCAGGTCATTTGATCTGAGACATCCTTATGTGTTCAGTGTTTAATTCTGTAAGGCGAATTTTTTCTGTACTTTAAAGGCATTATATAAATGTATGTTATTGTGTTGGCAGCTGACTGTCAGTGAAATGACGTTTCTCAACCTTCGATGTTTTAAGCGCAAGTGCGTCTGTCTGATTTTATAACTAATAAACAAAAATGCTTAAAGAAAATGAAAAACAAATCACAAGTTGTTTAATGCCTCTATAATTTTATTTGTTCATAGGTTGTTCAAATCAGCCCTGGAAATTAATCTTTAAATTCTCGGTGACTCCAGGACAATCTCAGAAGGTTGGCAAGCTGAAGCTAAAATCTGTCGGGTAGCTTGGTGAGGCTGGGTCTGGGTGGCCGGAGCAGTCTGGAGTGACAAGTCAAGGTAAGGCAGGGCCTGGGTTTGCCCTGGTCAGGATCAGGTAAGTTACCACAATTCATGCAACATGGAATGAGTGAATATTTTTGACCTTTGGTGATGGACATTACGCTTTGTTCTATGCCACATTCAAAAATATTTCTGTATCTTTTATATGAATTTACTTAGTCAGCTTGAAGTATTGCATGTGTGAGTGGTGACCTAATAAGGAACTTTTCCAGCTTCTCAAAGCTTGAAACAGAACACAGTATTGGCTGGAGTAACATTATCTTTGGAAGTGTGAAATCTATTACTGCCTGTAGAAATTTTGCATCAGGCATGGAATTAGACAGAAATTAAAGTGGGAAATAGGCTGTTTGTCAGTGTATGTGCTCTATCCATATAAATCGTAACCCTAATCCCTTGTAACTTCTCTCTTTTTCTGTCCCTTACCTCCCACCATATTAAATAGTTATTTACTCTATTTTTTAAAAAATCACCTGGTCTTTGGTTTAATCACTAACTAATTTGATCACGATCCATAGAACCATTAATGGAATAGATTGCATTGTGTTGATAGCTTGTTGCAGTAAACAGATTAGGGAGGACCGATATCTGAATCTTAAAGTTTTACATAAAATCGGGTATAAGGTGAGAGGTGGCTCTTCTGTCATTGAATGTCCAACCGGCTCGTGGGCTGTGAAATAACTCCACAAAGGCTGGTAACCCATCATCAAGTCTCCCTTTATTCGCACGTGGAGAAGAGACAGCTCTCAGAATGAAGAGGATGTCTGACACTCCTGTTTTTGTCTGTTAGCCCAGGCTCCTATTTTTTTCCTTTATTCTTAATGGGATGAGGGTGTCACTGACCAGGCAGCATTTATTGTCCATCCCTAATTGCCCAGAGGGCAGTTGAGAATCAACTGCATTGCTGTGGGTCTGGAGTCACATGTAGGCCAGATCAGATAAGGATGGCAGTTTCCCTCCCTAAGGAACATTAGTGAACCAGATGGGTTTTTCCTGACAAGCAACAATGGATTCACAGTCATTATTAGATTCTTAACAGATATTTTATTGAATTCAAATTCCAACATCTGCCATGGCAGGATTTGAACCCAGGTCCCCAGAATGTTATCTGGGTCTCTGGGTTAACAGTACAATGACAATACCACTAGGCCATCGCATCCTTGATGGGTCCAGATTAACCGATCCAATCAGAGAACCCTCTGAGGTATTCTTGGCTGATTTTGTTTACAATCACTACAAGGTCACTACAACGCTGTTTCATTGATTTCTTTTTAACAGATGAGAGCGGGAGCTGTTTGTGGTTGGAATGGAAAGCAACTTGTACATTGACTGGTGCCAGAGTGAATGGGACTTGATTCAAACGCCAGACCAGGGACAAACAGGAAGTTTAGAGTTCTCTTTCTCTGTAATCGGATGGGGTCTGATCTGATTTTGTGCCTCTTCCGCAAAATTGCTTGACTTCCCAGTGGGATAGGGAGGGGAAATATGATGCACAAGGTTTCGCATTTGTTTAGAACAGCTGGATGAACTAAAAGATCTTTTTCCTGCCCAGCACAAGAAGAGTGGCTAAAAGGTTGGAACATAAAAATCATGTTGGAGTTACTCTGACAAAACTAATCGATACATTTAAGGCGAAGCTGGGTAAGTACATGAGGGGGAAAATAACAGAAGGAGATGACCATAGCATTGGATGAGATGGAGCGTTGAGGTTGATGCCAAGCATAAAAACACAGCGTAGACCAGTTGGATCAAATGGTGAATTTTGGTGCTTTTAATTATATGCAATTCTTTCTAGAATAGACGCCATGCTGCATCAAAGCAACTCAAAAATATAAATTGTGCAATCTTACATTGTATTAATTGCACTACATCACTGTGTGTTCTGAACCTGCCCATCCGAAACTTTTAATAAGTTGCAGTAAACCCAGTGCTTAAAGTGATTTTTAACCCTAGACAATTTTTTGCCTGCATGATGGCCCAAATAGATCTCTGTGTTTATCATCTTCTGTCGAGATCTTTCATTAAAAAGAACAGCTGAATGGGCTAAAAGATCTTTCTCCTGCTCATCGCGGTTCATATTTATAAGTCCAGTTGCAGACTAGAACAAAGGCAAAATGCTGCAGATGCTGGAAATCTGAAACAAATTTAGGGAATGCTGGAGAAACTCTGCAGGTCTGGCAGCATCTATGAAGAAACAAACACAGTTAATGTTTCAATTTCGGAAAGACTCCTTTTCAGAACTTTCCAGTTGGGTCTTTTTTGGTTTGTTAACAATCCTATTTATGGGTGCATCTCACCTCATTAATATGCAGCTTGTTGGTCCTTAGCGAAGCTTGCTGTCCGGCAGTATGCTAGACTAATCTCACACCTACACTATGTGCCAGCAGCTTATGCAGCAAACACGGTGCACGCTCCATAAGCAAGCTGCCGCACCTCAAAGTCTCAGTGAAGTAGTTCTTCCCAAAGTCGCAGAGTCAAGGATTCTCTGCACAGACAGCCTCCAACAATGGCTCGGGGAATTGGGGTGTTCTTGGGCAGGGGACTGTGCCTCTGCAGTCCAGGGAGTGGGTCACAGTCCTGAGGCTCCACCTGGGGCTAGAACAGAGCTAACGCAATTGAAAATATCTACAAGCATTAGTCAGGGCAATGGGCACGTCTTGTACAGGGCTAGTAAGAACTGCCAATGCTGGAGTCAGAGACAACACAGTATGGTGCTGGAGGAATGCAGCAGGCCAGGCAGCATCAAAGAAGCATGAAAGTTGACGTTTCAGGTCGGGACCCTCCTTAAGGTATGATTTGCCTGGACAGCACACAAAACAATTAGTTTTCACTGTATCTCGCTACATGTAACAATAATAAAAATCAAATCAAGTAAACCGGAGGGCCTATGGCTGGGGAGATGGAGTGTAGTTTGTGTGCCTCTCCAGCAAATCCTGGGGTTGCTGGGCCTGGCTCTCACTGGCAGCTACCAGCCCATCTCTGGAGGCAGTTGGGTGGGGTTGGCCTGGGTGAAATGCTGCAGCCTCTTGGGCACTGAGGATCACTGTCTCCCACATACCTGTCTGCTGCTGTTGTTCCTCCCTGTGCCTGTGGAAAATTGCTGACACCACAGGATCCTCTCTGGCCTGGGGCTGAGCAGGTGCCCAGTCTATGATAGTCCTCCGAGTGCCAACGGCCTGAGCTGATTCTTTCTTGACCAGTTGCAGAATTGTCACAGCAGGTTGTGATCTCAAACATTTGAAGCAGTTCCCTTCGAGATGTCAGTATCTCGACTGGTGGAGAGTGCAGGAGGTCAACTTACTAATGCTTCCTCTGACACCTCCTGAACGCTCTTCCTCAGAGATCGAGGAAGTGGCCTCTAGTGGAGCTGCTATCTCTCTGCTGGGGTCATGGACGTCCCATTGGCAAGGGACAAGGGAGAACTGATGTTGTGTTCAATGGTTAGAAATGGTTGGCAGTGAATGACACTGACAGTGGAGTTACTGTGAGAGTTGCAGTGGAGTGACAGTGGTATTCACCCAGTTGGTGAGACATGGATGGCTTGGCATCTCTGAGGAAGGGTTTCTAGCCTTCTCCAGCAAGGGATAAGGTTCTTTCACTCACAGGGGTTGAGGAGTTTGACATTGGGCATCCACCCTTTGTGTCCTATTGTGAACTGTGACCTCCTGGAGTGACAGAAACAGTGAGTCAGGTGAAAGTGGGTGGCATGACTGTTGGCGCTGGGTCAAAAGGTGTTGTGGCAAGTGTGTAAGCAGAGCAGAAGCCAGGGCAGGCTTAGTGATGTGAGAGGTTGTGAGAAGGATAGGAGTGAGTGAGGAAAGATGTTGCAGGAAGAAGTGAGAGTGACAGAGCCTCAGTGGGAGTAGCAGAGACAGAGTGAGTGTGAGGTAGCAGAGAAAGGAGTGTGCCACTTACCCTGCTGAAGTGGAAAAGGTCATCAACCTTCTTGGGGCATTGTGGGCAATGCAGTGGCTCAGTGGTTAGCACTGCTGTCTCTCTGCACAGAGGACCTGGGTTTGATTCTACCGTTGGGCGACTGTCTGTGTGGAGTTTTCATGTCCTCCCCGTGTCTGTGTGTGTTTCTACCAGGTGTGCCGGTTTCCTCCCACAGACCAAAGATATGCAGTTTAGGTGGATTAGCCATGCTAAATGGCTTGTATTGTCCAGGGATGTGTAGGCTAGGTGTATTAGCCATTGCAAATGTGGGGTTCTGGAGACAGAGTGAGGGGGAGGGTTTGGGTAGGATGCTCTTCGGAGGGTTGGTGCAAGCTCAATGGGCCGAAAGGCCTCTTCCCACTCTGTAGGAATTCTATGTTTCTCCAGACCATGGAGGTTGCAGTCACGTGTGTGATGACAGTGGGCCACACTTCCTCTGTTGCTCCTTCTGAAAGAGGGCACCCCATCAGCAGGATCTCCAGAACCCTGTCAGAAAATCACGCCAACATTTTCTACTTCCCTGACATCTTCTGACTGAATGCCCATCACTAAATTGGGCATCTTTGGAATGCCGGTCTGGGTCCACAATGGGGACTTAAATATAGCATGGACAACAAGGGAGTTGGTCTCTCGGTGGATAGCCATTGAGTGGCAAATTCTTCTGGAAACAGCAGGTGATAACATGGGGCTAGAATCGGGCAAGGGGGACACCAGAAGAATGGGGTAGATAGGCAATGAGGCATGTTTGGTAAGATACAATGAGAAATCTCACTGGGTCTCATGGTGAGAAATCCTCATGGTGACACTGAGACAGAAACAAAACAATATGATTTTCAATGAACCGTGAAAATCCTTTCAGGGCTGGGAACAAGAAATTGCATGCAGTCCATCCACAGTAGTTTTTTGAAGATTTGATCTAGACTTGGCATTACATCTTGACTTTATATTTTGTATCTCTCATCAGAAAACCCAGTATTTCATTAACTGTTTCCTACATGACTTCAGATTTAAGGCACCTCTTTTAGTTTTTCTGTGGATCTTAAACCCTCAAATCCATCTGCAGTGGGTTGAGCCTGTTCACATGCTGTTGACCTAAAGGAGATTGGATAAACCATTCTAAAGTTACCGCAGAAATGTTCCAGTGCAGGAGGAGGCCATTCAGCCCACCGTGCCTGAACTGGCTCCTTAAGTGAGCACCATATCAACAGAAGGCCACCCGTTCACCAAGGTCTTGTAGTTGAGATGCCATTTTCCAATTCTCTCTTTCGTCTTGTGTGTTTTGCAACGTTACAACACTTGGAAGACACAGCATTTTCCAGTAAGCTAGCCCTTGTGAAAATTCAACGTGGAACTCTAGAACTCCAATTCCAATCCAATTATCTTTTGTTTCTTATTCAAATTATAATTGTAACATTTATACTTATATCCAAGTGTAACAGCTTGCATTTACTGGTATTGAGCTTACTACCTTTTGCCCATACTGATATCTTCTCAAGAACCCCACGCAAATTTGCTACATCTCTTGTTAATGTAGAATCTGCAAATTTATTCACCATTGCATCTTGTCCTATATCTAAGTTATAAATGTATGCATGGACCAGAAGTGGGTTTAGAAGAGATTTACCAGGATGTTGCTGGGAATGGAGACTTTGAGTTATAAGGAGAGGCTGGATAGGCTGGGAACTTTTTCACTGGAGCACAGGATGTTGAGGGGCAGCCTTACAGAATTTTATAAAATAATGAGGGGTATAGATAAGGTGACTGGCAGGTGTTTTTTCCCTAGCGTGGGGGATTTCAAAACCGCGGGTATATTTTTAAAGTGAGAGGAGAAAGATTTTAAAAAGTCATGAGGGGCAACCTTCTTACACTGAGTGTAGTTCATGTGTGGAATGAACTTTCAGAGAAAGTGGTAGACGTGGGCACAGTTACAAGATTAAAAGACTTCTGGATAAGTACATGAGTAAGAAATGTTTGGAGGGCTATGGGCCAAGCGCAGGTAGGTAGGACTAGTTTGGTTTGGGTTTACGGTCAGCAAGGACTGGTTGGATTAAAGGGTCTGTCTCTGTGCTGTATGTCTCTATGGCTCTATAAGTGACTGCACCCTAAACACCTCTTCTGAGGCAATCTGTCAATGGTTTTCTGATAATCCATGTTCAACACATTCATGTATTTCCCTTATTTAGCATATATGTCACCTCCTCAAACAATTCCATTAGAGTTTGTCAAGTGCCCTGGCAATTGTTCCTAATTATTTGTCCTCCCTCTGGTTATGTAGCATTGCCATCCTGATTAAAGTCTCCAAAATGTTCTGAGTCCAGTGGTTTGTAACCTCCCTGGCATGCCTTTACAAAACATCTTATATGGCAAATCTCACTCTCAAAGTACAGCTGCACAACATATTGAACTAGTCACTTAACTGTTGCATATTCAGTTGTTATTCATTTATTCTTTCACAGGATGTGAGTGTTGCCAGTTTGGTCATATTTTATTATTCATCCCTAGCTGCATTGAGAAGGTAACGGTGAGCCACCTTCTTGGGCAGCTGCAATCCTTTAATGTAGGAGAATTCACAATTCTGCTCGAAATAAAGGGAGCTCCAGGATGTTGACCCCTCTACAGCGAAGGAACAAAGATATAATTCCAAGTCAAAGTGATGTGTGACTTGAAGGGGAACTTGGAGTGTATCTGTTCCTTTAGTCCTTCTAGCTGATAGGGAAATGGATTTGGAAGGTGCTATCAAAGGAGCTTTTTTGCAATGTATCTTGCAGATGGTACACATTGTTGCCACTGTGTGCCGATGGGGAAGTTTTGAAATGGTTTTCAGTGGATTGGCTGCCAATCATCCCAGTTGCTTTATCTTGAATGGTACGTTGAACTTCTTGCGTATCGCTGCAGCTGCCCCTGTCCAAACAAATGGGGACTGTTCCATCAAACAGGCCTGACTTGTGCCGTTTGGATGATACATGCTTTGGAAGTCAGGAGGTGAGTGCCCATTATAGAATCCACCGTCTCTGACCTGTTCGAGTAGCCCCAGTATTCAATACAGCTGGTCCAGGTCAGTTGATGGTCAATAGTAACTCCCAGGATCGTGGGTGGGGCGGATTTCAGCAAATATAAGAGAAAATAGTTCAATTCTCTCTTGTTGGACATGATCATTGCCTGGTACTGACTTGCTACTTGTCAACCCTAGCCTGAACGTTGTCTAAGTCTTCCCACGTATGGACCTAGGTTTCTTCAGTAAATTTAATGACTTGTGAACTGACAGTAGAATATGATCTATCACTCCTTGATCCACTTTTCGGATAACTCCAATTCTAAACTGGCTGGATTCAAAATGCCTTATAAGGTATCTTCATCACCACTGGGGAAGTAGGAATAGACAATAGACAACAGTGTGGAGCTGGAGGAACACAGCAGGCCAGGCAGCATCAGAG
>JAHRHZ010000056.1:21765388-21816127 GCA_024137785.1 Ginglymostoma cirratum | reverse complement strand
AATGTGGTATACTGCATCCGCTGTATACCACATTGGCAGATGTGCAGGTGAACATCTGCCTGATGTGGAAAGTCTTCTTGGGGCCTGGGATTGGGGTGAGGGAGAGGTGTGGGGGCAGGTGTAGCACTTCCTGCGGTTGCAGGGGAAAGTGCCGGGTGTGGTGGTGCTGGAGGGGAGTGTGGAGCGGACAAGGGAGTCGCGGAGGGAGTGGTCCCTCCGGAAGGCAGATAAGGGTGGGGAGGGAAAAACGTCTTTGGTGGTGGGGTCTGATTGCAGATGGCGGAAGTGTCGGAGGATGATGCATTGGATCCGGAGGTTGGTGGGGTGGTACGTGAGGACGAGGGGGATTCTTTTTTGGTTATTATTGCGGGGACGGGGTGTGAGGGATGAGTTGCGGGAGACACGGTCGAGGGCGTTCTTGACCACTGTGGGGGGGGGAAGTTGCGGTCCTTGAAGAATGAGGACATCTGAGATGTACGGGAGTGGAATGCTTCATCCTGGGAGCAGATGCGGCGGAGGCGAAGGAATTGGGAATAGGGGATGGCATTTTTGCAGGAAGATGGGTGGGAGGAGGTGTATTCCAGGTAGCTGTGGGAGTCAGTGGGCTTGAAATGGACATCGGTTTCTAGGTGGTTACCCGAGATGGAGACAGAGAGGTCCAGGAAGGAGAGAGAAGTGTTGGAGATGGTCCAGGTGAACTTCAGGTTGAGGTGGAAGGTGTTGGTGAAGTGGATGAACTGTTCGTGCTCCTCGTGGGAGCATGAGGCGGCGCCGATACAGTCATCAATGTAGGAAATGGTGCTGGACCTTTGATACAGGTTTTGAAGGTCTGTGAGCAAAGAGTTTGCTCCAACTTGGGCAGTGGTTGGGGAGGGGGAACTATAGTTATGGTTCCTCTTGCACTGCAGCTAACAGGGAAACGGTGGAGTTGGGGAAACAGAAACACAAGGTGGTGTGCAGGGACAGACGGTGGGGGTTTCTCAACCAGATGATAAACCCACATCGGGCACTTTGAGACTACTTCTCCTACTTCGACCTTAGCCAAGAGGAGTTTCTGGGCTGGCAATGTTGCACCAATGTCTCTGCTCCACAATTATCTTGCAGTAAAAGAGAAGGTCACTGCTGCCAGTGGCCACAAAGATTACTGTTGTCCTCAATGCCTATACCCAATGCCTATACTCCTTTTCCTAACACTTATTTTTATACGTCTCGGGTTCATTCCAGTGCTACGGCTAATATCTCTCAGTTCACTACGTAGCGTCATGTTGTGGAAGTCACAGATTTCCTGTACACCAGTAGAGGAGATTTCACTATTTTCTCACTAAGCAGGGGCCAGCAGGAGGAATGGACACATGGTGTTTCCAGGGAACAGGGTTCCCAGTGGTGCTATAGACTGCAATCATGTTGTTCAATGGATCTTATTGCAGACATGTACGAGAATGGCAAAGAATTCTACTTCCTTACAGAATGGCTGCCATGGGAGCATACAAACAGCATCAAGCTGGTGAATACTTGATAAGGTGGCAGTGGCACTGCTTGTCCATTGTTAACCCACTGCACTGATCCAGAGGGTGGCTGCCTGGCAACAAGGGCTATCCACTCTCCAGGTAACCTGACAAACATGAAGGTCGAACTTTCGCCCGAAGAACATTGGTGAATCCTTAAGATGGAGGAAGAGCAAGGAGAGGAAGAAAGAAGGCATCTAGGACATCAATATTCCAAATAGCCGTCTGTGAGGAGCTCTTCAGTATCAAACTCCCCTGAAAACACTCCGACATTATTGCTGCTCTACAGTTCCTTACCTGTCCATTTCTCTGATGGAAATCATCAGATCATACATTTCGCCAAAATCCTGAAATACAAGCCACCATGTTGAAATAATTCTATAACTATTTTATCCAACAACTCTGTCATTAATATAATCAATGCGTGCTGTCATTTAGTCTAGTTTAGAGGTATTGCATCAGGGCTTTGGGAAGTTCGTTTTAATAAACAAGTTTTGTGGCTGAGCCAAATGCTGTGTCTGTGAGATCTTGTCCTTTATGAAGTCCACAAACAGATGACAGGATTAGAAACCACACACACTTGTGATTTCTCTTAGCCTCTGTTTACATGCTCCATTTCCGCAGTCACATCTCAAAGGTTACAGCATGGCTAATGGAAGCCATTCAGTGGTAGAAGCCTAGCAAGAACAGCTCAAGCAGCTATGGGCATTTAGGAACTGACGCTTGATTATATCTTCAGGAGCAGCAGTTTGCACATGCAGGCTAACAAGTGGGTGGAGTGGTAGGAGGAGGACCTGTTATCCTGAGAGACGGCAGCATATTGACACTCCACGGAGCCACTATTATTTAGCTCAAATAGGGCGTGAGCAATGCTGGTAATGTATTGGATAGTTTTCTGCCCTGTGGAACCCTGCATGCCTGTTTGAGCACTGGCAGCCAGCATATCACCAAGCTCGGCTTGCAGAGCAACAGCAGACATCTCAAACGGAGTGTCCTCTCTAATACTCAGATATTGTATTCGAACCATGTTGCTACACAAGCAGAGGCATTGGACACCAGACTCTGCTTCACGGATGTGTCCATGTGTCTTGGAGTTGGCCAACTTCACTCCCACCAGAGGTGCTGGCAGAAGAGCTAGACCCACCCCTAACCCCCCACCAGCCCTGCAACAGCCAAATCATGCCTAGTGCCTTATCATCTTGATCCCATCTTGAAGGTGTGCCGGGATCTGAAGTGGTATCTGTGAATATCGGATCACGTGACCAGTCAGGTTGGTTGCCTACAGGAAGCAGTTGGCAATTACACATGCATTCATGGATCTTGGCCACTATGTGAGGTCCCATCAGAGGTCTGCTTTTCTTTTCATACTTCATTGCACTGGCCATCCAGGGACACGCTTCATCTATTTGAAAGCACAAATGCAGAAGGGGAGAGGGTTGAGGTAAGTGAAGAGATGGATTCAGATGGAGAGCAAGTTTGCGGGATGACTGTGAAGTAAAGGTGGAATAGATAGAAAAGAGAGGAACATACCTGCCTCCAGGATGGTTTGGGCAAAGCTGGTTGTAATGGCCTTAGTGACAGCTGTGTCAGCAATTCAGGATCTCCTTCAAAATACCGTAGTGTTGTAAATGTGTCCATACGTGCAACATTGTCTTGCAAGAGAGACAGAAGGCCATCAATTCTGGTCACCACATTACCAGAAGGATGTGGATGCTTTGGACAGGGTGCAGAAAAGGTTTACCAGGATGTTGCCTGGTATGGGGGATTTTAGCTATGAAGAAAGGTTGGACAGACTGGGTTTGTTTTCACGGGAACACAGGAGGTTGAGGGGTGACCTGGTAGAAGTTTATAAGATTGTGAATGGCATGGATAGAGTGGAAAGTATGAGGCTTTTTCCCACAGTGGAGGGATCAATTACTAGGGGAGCCAGGTTCAAGGTGTTGGGGGGGGAGGTGGAGGGCAAAGTTTAAAAGGGATGTGTGAGGCAAGGTCTTCACACAAAGGGTGGTGAGTGCCTGGAATGCGCTGCCAGAGGAGGCGGTGGAAGCAGACACAATAAAAGCATTCTTGAAGCACCTGGATGAAACACATATATAGGAAGGGAATAGAGGGATACGGATCCTGTAAGGAAAGACAGTTTTCGTGTGGAAGGGCAAAATGTGTCCTTTGTTCTTGTTCAGTGAGCGCATTGCCCTATGTTTGGGGGATGTATCTATTAAAGTTGAATAGCTGCTGGTGAAGTGGAATTTTGAGATGTGTATTTGGAGCTTGCAGCAGAGTAAGCGTGAATGTTGGACACGAATTCCAGACTGCTCAAGATTCCTGATGGGTAGGTATTGGGAAGTTTTGATGCATTGAATGGTGAGCGAGGTTGGTGATGTGGTGGAGACTCGGCAGCATTTGTAACTGGATTAACTGACCTTGTCCAGTTATAAGTGGCCATTGACTTTTTCTTGTCATTACAGCCAGGTCATTGGGGCCAAACTGCTTTCAGTGACCTCTGTAGCTATTTGATCCAAGTATGTTTTTCACAGTGGGGGCTTTCTGTGATGTGCTCCTTTTCACCCCTTGCGTTGAGCTCTCCAGTGTTTTATTTTCTTCACTTACAGCGATCATTCCAGGACCTCCCCTTTAGGAGATGCACACTGACTTTAGCTCACGGTTGCCTTGGAGAAACCTGGACACCTGTAGACTCAGCATCCATTAGCAATGTGTTTAGTACATACTGCAGTCAAAGGGAGGAACCGGGAGCACAAATTTTGCTTGTTCCCTGCCTCACCTCAGTTGGGTGCAGCTAATTGTATACCACAAACCTTGTGCCTGCACATGGGCCACTTACAATTTATAAGCCAGTATTTTTTGCTGTCAAAACCCTTAGAAAAGTAGATCTTCTTGCAAATATGGTGTGGGCTACCTCTTTTCTTGTGGGACTTAAAGACGTACATCAACACCTGGCTACACAAATGCACCAACTGACACAAGGACAATCCGTCTAACTTTGAACATTGAAAGGGGAGTATCGTGTACTTTTTGAAAAATTCTTGCCTAATTTGGACCTTTTTTCTCAAAAGAGCGCAACTTCCAACAATGTTGAAGTTGCAATGTTCTTGCATTCCTTGCAATGTTGTTTAACTAGGATTTAGAAATTTAAGAACAATGAGGGCGTCTTGCTTTATCAGTTGCCATTGTTTTAATGCAAGTTAAAGAAAAGGTTAAAGAAAGAGAAAAATCGCAAAGAAATTTGTAAGAAAAAGACTTGATGTCTATTGTGTCAGCTTTGAAGTACACGTCAGGATTTGGCTTTCATTCATTATGGAATGTTGCCTTGACGTAAAGGATGGTTATTTCCACTGCTGGGGTTCAGCTCTCTTGTCCATATCTAGTTAAACCCTTAACAAGGCTGTAAATGAGGCCAGGAGTTCAGCTGAACATCAAATGAGCACATTATTACTGAACAAGTACCACTTAACAGCACTTTTGAAGATCCTTTTCATCACTTTACTGGTGATCAAGAGTAAACTAATAGGATGGTAATAGGCAGGGTTGAATTTGTTCTTTATTTTGTGTACAGGTCCAACGTGGGCCATGTCACACATTGCTAGGCAAATGCCATTAAGTTGCCTGTAATGGAACAACTAAGTTAAGGGTAATGGCTAGTTCAAGAATACCGATCCACTTTGAGTCTGCTAAAGTATTGTCATCCAACAAAAAATAGCAACATTATTTTTCCATAGTTCACCATCACTTCTGGCCTGTGAAGTCTGTTCTTTCAGAAGAAGTAGTAAGCACAATTCTAAATAATATCCATACAAACACAAGTGGAGGTTGAAAGGCAGAAAATAAAGTATGGAAAATCGAATTGTCTGGGCAGAATGCCCTCCCCTTATCCTAGGTAGAAATGCCACTATCGGAGCAAATTACTGCAGATGCTAGAATCTGTACTGAAAACAAGAAATGTTGGTGTCACAGCGGGTCAGGCAGCATCCATGGAGAGAGAGCAAACTAATGTTTCGAGTTGTCCAGACGCTGTGACCTCCAGCATTTTGTTTTATTCTATACCAACTCTATCAGTTTTATCTAAAATTACCACAACAGCAAGACACTTAACAACTGCACCTTCAACTTTATTGGCCTGATCTGAAGCACAGTGCCACTCCCTGACTATGTTGCAAGATTGTAACCTCCCTCACTATTAAACCCAGAAGTTTTTTTTTAAGGAACTTGTTAATTAAGATATCGGTGTGTCTAGTCACAGAAACAGGTTTTACATCTTCTTCACTGTACCATTATTACAGTGCTGAACATATGACAGGTAGAGAGAAAAATAATTATTTTTGGATATCTAGTGATGGAGGTGCTTGGGAAGGATGAAAAGGCATTATTGTAAATGTGATCGTAATGGCTTTTAGTAAATCATGATAGGTTCCACTTACATAAAACCTTTGAAAGATAAATCATGTGAGCACATTGTCGTGAATTGAGTTTGACTTTTCTTGTAGTTTGTGAAAGCACTAATCACCTTTCTCTAGAAATGTGTTCTGTTGAGATCTATTACACAATAATGACATGCATTTCAGTAGCATTGTTCATGTTTACAGAACAATGCAAAGCAACAATGGATGCATAAACATTTTTAGTTATATTAATTGAGAGATAAATATTGGCCACAAATCTAGTAATAACTTGTCTGGTCCTCTTCAAAAGTGTGCTGTGGGATCTTTTGTGTCCAGTTGAGAATGCTTTGGTTTAATGTCTCATCCAAAAGATTGCATCTCCTAAAGTCCCTCAGTACCATGAGTGTGTTGAAAGAAAAAGAAACAGTTTGCATTTATATAGCACTTTTCAAGTCCAGACACCTTAAAGCATTTTACAGCCAATGAAGTACTTTTTGAGGAGCAGTCAAAGTTATAATTTAGGAAGCATAGGTGACCAAAATGTGCACAATGAACTCTCACAAACAATACGGTCAAGTAATCCTTTTTATGAGGAGATTGAGGGATAAATATTCATCAGGACACTGGGAATAACTTTGCTGCTTCTGTTTTAAACAGTGCCAGGAAATCTTTTACATCCAGCTGAGCAAGCATGTGGAGACTCAGTTTAACATCTGATTTGAAAGATCGCAGCCATAACAATGCAGCACTTCCTCAGTAATGCACGGAAGTGTCAGCTTCGATTTTTAAACTCAAATCCTGAGGTGGGACTTGTACCTGAAACATTGTGACTCAAAGCCAACTAAGCCACAGTTGACAGTGTTAAACTGTATTTCTGAATTATTGAAACATATAAGATTTTGAGGTGACTTGACTGGGTAGATGCAGAGAGGTTTTTTCCTCTTGTGGCAGAGTGTAGGATGATAGGCCATAATCTCAGACTAAGGACTCATCCATTTAAAACAGAAATGAGGGGAAATACCTTCTCACAGAGGGCTGTGAATCAGTGGAATTTTTTTTAACTACAGACGCTGTACAGACTGAGTCATTGAACATATTTCAACATTGAGAAAGAGAGCTTTAATCAGCGAGGGAATCAAGCTTCATGGGCAAAAGGCAGGAAAGTAGAGTCGAGGAGTATTTTCTCAGCTCATTGAAAGGCAGACTAGACTCGATGGGCTGAACGGTCTGCTTCAACTCCTATGTTTTCTAGGCTTATTATGCACACATTTCTGGAGAGGGGCTTGAAACGACAACTTTCTGACTCAGATGCACGTGGTACCCAACAAGATTTCAGACATCCAATATTTGCAATTTTCTTTATGATTTAGATTTAGATTTTGAGTTTATTGTCATGTGCATGCATGTACGGAAGTACAGCTGTGCAGTGAATAGTGTACAATGTCGTCACACATGGTGGCATCTTAGGTAGAAACGTAACTAGGTACAAAAAAAGCTTAGGTACAAAGCAGTAAAAGAAACAAAGCTAAAACGTTAAGCATTACCATCAGAGAATAAATAAAAAATGAAGAAATAAGGTAATACTTAACATTAAAGTTCTTCTTCGTATACACTAGAAAAATAAAGGAATAAAATTGAAAGTTCAACGGTCTTAGCTTATGCTTCACTGCCCTCAAGTCATTGCTAACCACTTACACAGTAACATGAGGAAGTGTCCATGCTGAAGAAAGCAAGCATTAAAAATTATTGTTTACTCAACCCCCTCCCCCATCGCTAACTGTTGAAGCATTTTGGGGATTACAGCCAGTGCGAGACTAACCTCTCTTCACTCTTCCCTGAGACTGGTAGCAGCCTGTGAGGGCAGATCAATTGACGGCGATGCCACTATACTGTCAACCTGAAAGTGGCTCAAGAAATCTTTCTGATAGATTGGGGGCTGGAGAATTACATTTATGTTTGCTTTTCAGTGTTACAGTCTTTCGAGATGATCTAATGGCCTACAGTAATTTGGGGGTGGAGGGGTTGTCTCGAGCCTGGAACAGTTATTGCAAAAGCATCCGTGCTTTGGACTGATCTAAGCACCAGTTCTGAAATTCCCAGTCAGCTGAGCGTATGGCAATGTAGGACCCACATAGTACCTTTCGCTGTCCCTGAGCCTTCCTTAGTTTCCTCAACTGATGAGATGGAGTTCCTGCTACAATATTGTCGCTGTGATTAAGTAAAGTATGAAAGAGTAGTTACAGAGAAGCCATATCCACTTGTGAGACAGTCTAGGACCAGAGGGCACAATCTCAGAATAAGGGATCACATATTTAAGACAGAGATGAGAAGGATTTTCTTCTCTCAGAGGGTAATGAATCTGTGGAAGTCTTTATGAAAGAGTGTTGTAAACTGGATCATATAGTCAAGGCCGTGACAGACTTTTAATCAGTAAGGAAATCAAGGATTATGGGCAAAAGGCAGGAAAGTGGAGTTGAAGATTATTAGATCAGCCATGATCTCATTGAATGGCAGAGCAGACTGAATGGGCTGAATGGTCTATTTCTGCTCCTGTGCCTGTAGGTCCTACAATACTACAATATTTCTCCTTGGTGGATTCCCCAGTGGACTGAATGGAGATGTGGCTTCACAGGTGTTAACTCCATCCCTTTAACTGATATCACATTTTTTTTCCCTTAGAGGCAAAGGAACAATTTAACCAAGAATACTTTCCCTTGAACTTCCACAAGATAGTTCTGGACGAGAAAGCACATTGATAGTCCTTTGTCTGAACAAGAGTTCCTGGATATTAGTCTTCAAATTGAACCTCAATTAACACTTAAATATGGCATTGCAGTGGGCAAGGCTCTCCAACCATTATGAATTAAGTGTATCTTGATTGTCTTAGTGGGTTGTTTTTTGTTATTATTAATAGCTTTGCAAACGTATTCTGCTGATGGTAAATCTGTCTGATGGACAAGCAATTAAAAACTTGCCATGGAATGATAATGAGAGAAAAGGCCCATTCAGAAAGTTAACACAGTTACGACGGGCTGATTGGCTTCATTTTGTGATGCATTAATTCTGTGAATTGCCTCAGACTGCAGGGAACATCCTCAATGTGGTCATATCCAAACCTGGAGAAATACTCTGACAGCCAGTCAGAATGTTACAATTAAGCAACTGATTGGATTCACAAGTGTGGGCCAGGCTCTGAGACCATGCCGGAAGAATGTAATAAGCGTGAAGTTAGCATTACTTTCTGATCTCGGGTTAGCTGGCCTGAAAAATGTCTTTTCTGTGACTATCCAAGAGAAAGGGGGAAGGAGAAACCCACTTGTTCTTACTGCTCTGTAACTGTAATCCACAGCAAGTGTGGCTGTCGAAATACTGAACGTTTTGCAACCGACAAGAACATTGGACTGTGTGCATTTTTTTACAACCGGATCATAAGTGCTGGGGCAAGTTGGTTGAACACTGTTCGCAACAGACTTATCTTAACACAGGAACATGTTAATATAAACTAGAGGGGCGGAGGGCACTTGCTTTATATTGGAACCATAACATTAAACAGCTGGCCTTATGTTTGGGGGGGAGAAAGGGGGATTTTTTTTTTGTAGGTCACACAGGATTTTGACATGGGGAGCTGTCGAATGGAAACTATTTAAGCAGCTCGGAGGTGCTATTCTGTCCTACTTGCATCAGCAGTGCTGCCTGTTCTCCTGGACGGGGGCCAGCGCTGCTCGAAAGAGGTTAGCTGTAGTGTTCATACTATATCGAGCATCTTGTCCAAATGCTGTCTCGTTTCCTGTCGAGAGGAACTCTGACCGGCTGAGGGAGTGTGTGAGCATTGGGGGTACAGACGCTTGCGATGGAGCCACTGAAGAGTTCGGATGGACGGCAAGGGTGCAACTGAGATAGAGAGCGAGAAAAGAACATGAGTTACGTTTCTACCTTTCACATTCGACTGCAAAAACCCTGTCAGCAACCGGGCGACAGGCAGGCGGAGGGCAAGGTGACGTCTCCAGCAAAAGTTGGGACTGGAGCTCGGAGGTCAGATGCTGACTCTGTCAGTGCAGGTTAGAAAGCTGTGTGTGTGTTAGGATGCATATGGCCAGAATATGGTCAACCTGGGTATCTGAGAACGCTTGTGTCTATATGTATGTGTGTATATAACCATAATATAATAAGCGTGAGATAAAATTTGCCTACTTTTCAGTTTTAATACGATGAAACTTTGGCCTGCAATATTCCACTCTGTTCAAAGGGGCAGGCTAGCACAGCAAAGAGGGAAGCCAATTCCGACTACCTTCAAATAATTAGGATCAAGGAGCTTTGAATTAAAAGGAGCAAATATTTAAACTGAGCTCAGGCAGCGTATTATTTGTCCTGTGTAGCATGCACGTTGCAAATGTAATCTCTGTATATGATTTGAAGGCATATTTATATTGTGAATACTTGGGACCACAGTCTTTTATGGTTCATTTTAATTACCATTATATTTGCACAAGTGATCAACTTTTGTAAATCTGTAGAAGTTTTATTTAGATTTTAAATTCATTTTCAAGATTGTTTTTCTGTATTTCCATTACAGAAAAACATCTGTATCTGAGGAGGAAAATCAGTTACTTTATGTCCAGGAGTATTTTCTTTAAGTAGGTGACTGCTGACATCCTGTGTGTCATTTTAAAAATACCCCACAATTAAGACAACTGACCTGAAAAACGATATTTCTTGTCTACAAAAGCCCACCAGGTGGAGTTGACCACCTCTTTGTTGGGAACTGATCAATCTCCTTTTTTTACTTTCCCATCATTTTCTGGTTTATTTCAGATTTCCAGTTTTTCTTTTCAAATCCTTTTGGATTTTGCATGCATTCTGTGAAGGATTGTGGTTGAGCTGACTGCAAAGTCTCTGCTAATTGCCCAAGGGTATGCATGTTCTGTTCATAAGCACAATGAGCTGGACTTGGATATACAGGTTATAACAAGCAAAACTTGCAGATATTGCAAGACTTTCAGGAATGTGGTAAATAGTGAAACTGACTCTCCTGTAACCTTCAGTTTGTGCCAAATGTTGTGTTCCAGTATATCTAGCTGTTTGGGTGAAGCTAGCTGAGCCATCCAATTTAGGAACGGGGTAGGCCATTCAGGCTGTTGAACCTCCCCAACAATTCAATATGACCGTGGCTGATTAAACACTTGATCCTTTTAATTATACCATCCCCATGACCCTATAAGTTACTCATCATCAGAAATTTATCAATATTTACTTTAAACATACTCCAAGACACCACTTCCATGGTCCTCGGGATACAGAACTCCAATGATTCCTAATCCTCTAAGCTTAAAAACTTCTCAATTTAGACCTGCATGGTACTCCCCTTATTTTTAGGTTGTCTCTAATCAGGGGGGACATCTTACCTGCACCTATCCTGTCTATCCCTTTATTTTGTACATTTCAATGATTGATTGAATCATTCTATGAAATTTTGTGGAATACATGTCTGGTTTGCCCAATCTCTCTCCATATCAGTCCTGCCCAACCAGTCTGGTGAATCTTCCGAAAACAAAATGCTGGCGATCACAGCAGGTCATGTAGCATCCATGGAAAGAGAGTGAGCTAACATTTCAAGGCTAGATAACGCTTCTTCAGAGCTGATGTGAACCTTCATTGGACTCCCTCTGTGTGGCAATGATATCTTTCTGCGACAAGGAGTCAAAAGCTGTACACATTACTCAAGGAGCAGTTTAACCAAATTCTTAGACATGTGAAGCAAGTCTTCACTGTTATGTACTTGAACTCTGCTGTAATAAAGGCTAACATTCTGCTTGCTGTGACAGCATTGACTTATTAAGTCAATTAAAATTGACTTTTATATGTTTACACTTTCCAAGCTCTTACCATTTAAGAAATACTCCACACATCTGTTTCTCCTAACAGAATGGAGATTTGATGCTTTTTCCAAATTGCTTTCACTTCATTCAAGGAATATAATGTGACATGAAATATTTACAAGTGAAGTTTAAATGTTAAAAACAACACCTTTTTGATGCTTTCAATATGTCCAAGTGGCAGCAGAGTTGGATGAGAAAGTTTGACCTTGATGCTTCTATATCGTCAGCACGCCTTCTGTTTTTATGGCTTACTGTTGCTAGCTGATGAGGGGTTTCGTCACTGGCAAAGCACTTCCCATCAGAGCTGTAGCTTTCCAGTGCAGATCTTTAACATTTTAATCATGTTGTGGGGGGGGAGAAAGGGAGAAGCCAGAAGGTGGAAGTGGCATATAGTTGCAGTTTTGCCTTTGAACATAGCACATCACTGACAAAACTCTGCCTTTTAGAATACAAAAGCAAGAAGGTTATGTGAATCTGTACAAAATAATGGTCAGAGCCCCCTGCTGAAGTGTGTTGGTCAATTCTGGGAGCCACTTTTTATTTCAGAAGGATGTCAAAGCCTTAGCGAGGGAGCAACAGAGATTTACTGGAAGGGTAAGTTGATTTTTGACTCCAGTGATAAAACTGGAGAAGCTGGTGTTCTCTTTCCCCTCCCCCAAAGCAGGGAAGGTTAAGGGGAGTTTTATCTGAAGGGTGTTCGTACCACCCCATCAATCTCCAAATCCAACGCGTCATCCTCCACCATCTTTGCCACCTGCTATCAGACCCCACCACCAAGAAGATATTTCCTTCCCCACCCCTATCTGCTTTCTGTAGAGACCGCTCCAACCCTTCCACCACACCTGGCACTTTTGCCATATAATAGCAGGAAGTGCTACACCTGCCCCTACATCTCCCCCCTCACCTCTATCCAAATCCAACAAAGATCCACCTGTATGCCTTCTAACCTGGCCGACTGCATCTGTTGCTCCCGACGTGGTCTCCTCTACTTTTGGAGAGAGCAAGCACAGACTGTGAGACTTTTTTTGCTGAACTTTAATCAACACCACCTTCTGGTTGCCTGCCACTGGCACTGCCACCCCCACCTGGCTTCAGGACATGTCCATCGTGGGCCGCCTCAAGTCACCATGAGGCCACACGTAAACTGGAGGAACTACACCTTATGTTCTGCTTCGGGAGTCTACAGCCCAATGGCATTAACGTAGAATTCACCAGCTTCAAACTCTCTCCACTCCCTGCCTCACCCACCACCCCGCCTCCTGGCCTTATCACATGTCCAGTCCTCCCTGTCATCCCCACCTCCTTGACCTGACACACCACGTCTGTCTTCCTTCTCACCTATCCACCCCACTCTTCCCACTGACCAATCTTTACACCCCCCTACCTATGTACACCTATCACCATCCCACCTATCCTCCCCCAGCCCCAATCCCCCTCTCTATTTATTTCTGAGCTCCCCAGCCCTGATGAAGGGTCCTGACCTGAAACGTTGACTTTCCTGCTCCTCTGATGCTGTCTGACCTGCTGTGCTCCTCCAGCACCGCATTTTCTCGGCTCTGCTTTCCAGCATCTGCAGTCCTTACTATCTCCTAGTCACTGAAAACTCTTTCTTGTTAACAAAGGCACAGATTTAAGGTGGTGGCTAAGAGAGCCAGAGCAACACAAGGTTGGGGGGAAAGAACTGCCAGATATTTTGACTTTAAAATACTCCCTAATTAAGGCTAGTAGAAGAAGCGTAAACAATAACTTTCAAAAGGAAGTTGGAGAGAGAGTCATGTAGGAAATAGTTGCAGTGCTATGGGAATAGCAGTAATTTCTTGATGGTCTCAAAAAGCCAGCATGTATACATCAGATCATTGGGTCTCCTCTGTCCCAATCATTCTGTTAGGGATGGGCTTCTGAAGCTTTCCGCTGCAATCAGCATCAACATGTACCGACAAGAAAATATCTCTCTTTACTCTGTCTGGACTGTTTCATCGTTGCCTGATTCTTCATTGAGCGTTGCTGGCTAGGCCAGTGCTTAGTGCCCATCTGTGTTAGCCTTCAGAAAGTGGTGCTGGTGGATCTTCGAATTGCTGCAGTCTATATGATGCACATATAAATATACAGCATCTCTCAAAACCACAGTGTCCCAAGTTGCATAGAGTCACTGATATTCGTTTTGCATAGCTGTGGTTGTATTGTAGGGAACATGACACTCAATTTGTGTACAGCATGCTCCCACAAACAATAATGTGAATTTCCAGATAATCTTTTTTAATATGATGCTTAATGATAAATATTAGCTAGAGTGCTAGGGAGAGCTGCCCTGCTCTTCAGACAATTCTCATGGGATTTATTTTCCTCCATGACAGGGCAAACACTGTTTAACATCAAAAAAGCAGTGCATCTAGTAGTATTGCTGTAGAGTGTCAGCCCATGGTTTCTTTTTCCTTCCAGCCCTAAAATGAGACAGCAGAATGCAAATTTCTGGGTTTTTTTTCTCTTCTGATTCACTCATGTGATGTGGGTGTCACAGATTGGGGCAGCATTTGTTGCCCATTCATATTGCTGTGAAAGGTGGTGGTGAGCTGCCTTTTTGAACTGCTGCAGTCCACATGCCGAAGGTGGATCACCACTGCCGGTAGGGATGGAGTTCCAGGATTTTGACCCAGCGACACTGAAGGAGGGGAACTTGCGGGTGGTGGTGTTCCCACGTATGTGCTGCTTGTCCTCCTTGAAGTTGTCATGGGTTTGGAAGGTGCTTTAGTGAATTTCTGCGCACTGGTAGTGGAGGGATCTGATAACAGTCAAGTGGGTTGCTTTGTTCTGCATGGTGTCAAGCTTCCAAGAGTGTTGTTTGAGCTGAACTCCTCCAGGCAAGTGGGGAGTATTTGATCACACTCCTGACTTGTGCCTTGTAGATGGTGGACAGGCTTTGAGGAGTCAGGAGGTGAGTTATTCATTGCAGTATTCTGACATACTCTTGTAGCCATTGTATTTGTATGGTAATTCAGTTTCTTGTCAATGCTAATCCTGAGAATGTTGCAAGTAGGGGATTTGGTGATGGCAATACTGATGAATGTCCAGAAGTGATGGTTGGATTCTCTCTTGGTGGAGATGGTCATGCCTGGCACTTGTGTGGTGCAAATGTTAACTTTCCACTTGTCAGCCAAAACCTGGATATTGTCTAGGCCTTGCTGCATTTTGATGTGGACTGCTTTGGTATTGGTGAAATTAGGTTTATGGGAAATAGTGCTGCCAATTGAGGATTAGAGTTACAATTCAGGTCACAATTAAGGTTACAATTCAGGGCAGTTAACAAGAGTTGAAGGCCCTTTGGAAAAACTAGCTCTCATTCATTCAACTTTGGATTGTACCAGTCCAGACACTAACACAACCTGAATAATAATGTTTGTTTCTCTCTCAATTGGCGTTTTGGTAGAACTTTTTAAAGTGGTGTGCTCGTGATTTTTTTTCATTATACTGCCAGGTCACTTGCTATATAAAGACTTCAGATTTGGGCCACATGACTTGGGCTCCCTGAAGCATAATACATTAATGGAAGCATGTTTATGGTTTGTAACTGAATTCCTGAATAAGGACCCAGTTTCTCTTGACCGTGCTTCTTGTAATATTTCTATAAAAGAGAGTTGTAATAAATATTCTGGGTTCTTCAGTCCTGCGGTACCTAATGTAATTCTTACATTTGGGTTCTGGCTTGATTGTGGCATCATGTAGAGATACTCTGCTGGAAAATGGTACACACTAAATCATAAATCTTTAAATGAGTAGGGTACAGACATGCTTAAAAATTTGAAGATATAAGTCTTTAGTAAACCGGGACAAAATGATAAAGCTATGGAGGAAAAGGCACCTGGGATCACTGACTTAATAAATGTTAAGGCAATGTTTAATGTTGTATAAATCATTGATCAAGCTGCAGTTAAAATATTCTGTTCTGTGTTGAACAGTGAAGGCAATGAAAGTGTGTAGGTTTCCTAAGAATAAATCAGTTAGAACTGGTTTTGGATGTTAAGTGGCATTATGGAAACCTGTTTTCTTCTCACTAGAGTGAAAATGTTAAGAACAATTCTCCAAGAAATATTCAATACTTGCGAAGGTAAATCAGGAAAAACTCGCTCTCGCTCTCACTCTCGTCCTTGAATCACTAACTAAAGAATTACAATGTGCGACATGCACATTAATCCAGACATTTTTAGAATGGAAAGCACCCATGGCAGAAGTTTGACCTTTAAATTATTTTCTCAGAAGCTCATAAATATCCCATTCCATTTTGTCCATTCCCTTGTATATGTTACCTGTTTGTTTCTAAAGATTCCCCTTTGAAAGCAAATAAACAACAGAATGCAAAGACACCATTTTTGCCCTGTGGATGAAATAGTGGGGAGCTGTAAAATATGCTCAATGTTTGGAGACATTAGAAGGTGGTTGAGATTTTTGAATCAAAACAAGGGTGACGCTGTGTTTGTTTTTAATATTTTGTGCAACTTCTTATCTGTGAACCTTGAAACCTCCTTTTTACTATTGTACTTATGTTGCAAATGAAAGCCATTAGTTGGGAAGGTTCTGGTTTGGTTCTAGAGGTTGTAAAAGGTACTATAAAGAAACAAGCTACTAATTCTTTTTTTTTTAAATATTTAATTTTGTAGGGGGGGGAAAGAGAATTATTAGGTTTTTTTTATTGTCACCAAGTTAATAAACTAACTGAGACTGATTATTGATAGCCTTTGTCAGCTGGGTAGCAAGGGATATGGAACAAAAGTACAAGGTGTTGAATTTCTGGTCAGCCGTAAAAGATAGTAACTTGCTTCTCTAAAGCATTTCCTATAATGTAATAAAATCTGCCAGTGTGTTTCACGGAGCATTATGAAGCGAGGTTGGTCACCAAGCACATGGGATATTAGGACTCGAAGACAAAAGTTGCTTTTTTAGGAGAGCCTTAAAGGAAGAATGAGACACAGGGGAGGGAATTTAAGAGCTTTTTCAGGGCTTTTAGGCTGCTGAAAGTGTAGCTATTAATAGTGAAACCATTTAATTTTGGGGATGCTGTAGTGGAGCTCGGATGTCTCCAGGGTGTTGTAGCTAGAGGAGATTACTTTGACTGGGAGAGGCAAGCCTCATAGAGCATTGACAAGGAGAAGAATGATTAAAACTGAGGTGTTGCACTAAGAAGCCAAAATAGGTCAACAAGCACAGGGATAGTGTGTAAAAAGAACCTGTCTGGAGTGAGGACACAACAGCAAATCTTTGACTTTGATTTGCAAAGAGTAGAAATTGAGGCCTGTCTGGAGCATATTAGAATAGTGAAGTCTGTCTGTGATTTGATCATGGAGAATGAGTAGCCAGCACTTATTGCCTAAACTTTTTTGCTGTTGAGAAGGGGCTGGTGATCAGCCACCTTTAGCCACTGAACCCTTTTTGTGTAGGTACACCAGCATGTGGTTCAGAAGGGAGTTCTTGCAGTTTAAGTGGCAGTGAGGAATAGTGATCTATTTCCAAGTCGGGATATTATGTGGCTTGGAGAGATCTTGCAAGTACTGGTATGCCCATGCATCTGCTGCCCTTGTCCTTCTGGATGATGGAGGTTACAGGTTTGGAAGGGGCTATCTAAGCAGCCATGGTGAATTTCTGCAATGTTTCTTATAGATGGCTCATACTACTCCGCATTGGTAGAGACAGTAAATGTTGAAGATGGGGGGTCAATGGAGTGGAATGCTTTTCCCTGGATGGTAGTTTTAGAGCTGCAGCCATCCACTTGGGTGGAGAGTATTTCATCTCATTCCTGGCTTGTATCTTGTAGATGGAGGACCAGCTTTCTAGAAATAGGAAATGTTCCTAGCATTTGTCTTGCTCTGATAGTCATATTGTTTTAAATAGTGCAACCAGCTCAGTTTCTGGTCAATGATCAATGGAGGTAATGAAGACATGGGTGAGAGTTTCAGCAATAGATGAACTGAGGAGAGTGTAGAGCCAGTTGATGTTGGAAGTAGAAAGAGGCAGTCTTAATGTGGAGGTGTCTGGAAACTGATTTTTTTTTTGTGAAATATCACACTGATATTCTGAATAGTTTGTCCTCATGTTGGCACATGAGGGGGATGGAGCCAATAGCTAGGTAATGAGGTTTTCCACAAGGACTGAATGCTGCGCTGAAGATGTTACTCAGCATGGTAACGAAATGTCTGCGAAACAAGAAACCAGCTCGGCGAGCCAACCAACCTCAACACCCACCACCCCAGCTACAAATCTACTCCAAAACCTTAAAGGACTGAAGGCAGTCTCTTCAGTCTTCCTGATCTTTTAGTTAAAGAAAACTTCACATCCAGTACTAGAATATTCAATAAGCAATTTGTTATTTTTCCCAACAGCAAGGATGCTGGAGACTGATGCTAAGGTGAATGTCGTCTGTATCGATGTGAAAACAGCTTTTGAATGGTGTCACTGAAATGTAATATATAGATGAGAAATTGAACAACCAAATGGGCTAAATGGCCTACTCTGAAGTCTTTTATCTCATGAGAAAATAATTAACTTGTAGAGGGGGGGGTGGGGGGAGAAAAGTTGGAATCCATTTAAAATCTCAAGTGTCCTGTGCATATCGTCTTGCTCCTCATCTTTTCTCACTACTCACAGGATGGAGGAGTTGCTGGCTAGGCCCACATTTATTGTCCATCCCAGAGGGTAGTTAAGAGGCAATCACAGGGCTGTGGGTCTGGAGTGACACGTAGGCCACACCAGGTAAGGATGGCAGTTTCCTTCCCTTAAAGACATTAGTGAACCAGTTGGGTTTTCCCCAACAACAGTAAACAATGGATTTATGGTTATCGTTAGACTCTCGATTCCAGATTTTTATTGAATTCCAATTCAACCATCTGCCATGGCAGAATTTTAAACCTGGACCCACAGAACATTACCAGGGCCTGTGAATGAACGGTCCAGCAATAACGCCACTAGCTCACTGCCTCCCCATCTTCTGAAAATAGTGTCTGCAGTTGAGGATACTGTTCCACACCTATAGTAAATTGTACCTGTGCAGGTCTTGGACCACTGCCTAAAATGGGAAGGATAAACTGATCACTGTTTCTTTTGAAACACAAATGTTCCAGAATAAAATGAAATGCCATACTGTGGCCTGAACTAAAGAAAGTCAGCATTGATTTGGAAAGCAAAATAATATTTGAGTAACTTGTTTCGGTTCTTTTAAAAGGAATGGAAAGAGTTGATGAGTGTAGTGCAGATGATGCTTATTTGACCTTTCCAAAGATATTTGACAAATTACTACGTGATAAATTTGGTTTGTGAATTGAAACCTGTGGGATGAGTGGCAGTCTGAATACAAAATTGACTAAAGGACAGAAAACAATAGGGCTGAGTGGTTGTTTCCATTTCTAGTGTGCACTGGTATTCCCCAGGGCTCAGTATGAGGGCGACTAATGATTTTTATTTTTTCATATGTACTAATGACCCAGAATTTTGTGAAAGGGATCGTTTGAGTTCACGCTTGACGTGGAGCTAGTAAATGCAGCAAACTGAGGTGGAAAGATCAAATCTTAGGAGACCAAAGGCACAGGTGTGGTGAAATTGACAAACAGATGGGATATTTAATGCAATGGCATATGAAGTAATATATTTGGTGGGGAGTATGAAGAGAGTGATAAGTCTGGCTAATATTCTAGTGAAACAGTATATATCACAAGAAGTGACAGTGTCACAGATCTTGTTCTTGTGGCAAGATGGGGCCTCAGTAAGATGTTTCAACTCCCCCTCCCATTCCTCAGATGACATGTCCATCCTTGGCCTCCTACGATGCCACCCGAAGGCTGCAGGAACAGCAAATCATATTCAGCCTGGGAACCCTGCAGCCCAATGGCATCAATGTGGATTTCACAAGCTTCAAAATCTCCCCTCCCCCAACCGCATCCCAAAACCAGCCCAGCTCATCTCCACCTCCCTAACCTGTTCTTCCTCTCACCTCAAGCCACACCCCCATCTCCTATCTACTAACATCATCCCGCCCCCTTGACCTGTCCGTCCTCCCTGGACTGACCTATCTCCTCCCTACCCCCCTACCTACACTCACCTTTACTGGCTCCATCCCCGCCTCTTCGACTTGTCTGCCTCCTCTCCACCTATCCTCTCCTCTATCCGCCTCCCCCTCTCTCCCTATTTATTTCAGAACCCTCTTCCCCTCCCCCATTTCTGATGAAGGGTTTAGGCCCGAAACGTCAAGTTTTCCTGCTCCTATGATGCTGCTTGACCAGCTGTGTTCATCCAGCCCCATGCTTGTTATAAGGTTTTCTTTACATCAGCTATTAATATTAGTGCAATAATTCTAGAATATTGACAGCTGATAAACTGCAAACTACAATGTTAAATGGGATGCAGGATCAGAGAGCACTTGGAGTTCATGTCGAAAAAAATTGAGGTTTGTGTGGGAACAGGCCACTTATTCACCATCTTGTAACTGAGATGATCCCTCATACTGGGAAACATCACAGAAATAGGAAGCAAGCAGGCAACAACATAGGGAAGTGTTTAAAATTGAGCTTTTTGCAATCAAGTGGTTTACACGAGAGTTCCTGATTCTGCTAACTTTTTTTAAACTTTGCTTGCTGGAAACTGTTAGAAAAGGTGTTGAGTAACTCACTTTTGCAGTTACTGATTCAGTAAAGTGTGGGTTTTTTTTTTGCAGCAGCAGTTGTGACTTCTGACCAACTTGATTTGTGTTACAATGATAAAGTGTAAAACAAAACTCAATTAGCAAGACCAAACGTTCAATTTCAGAGTCAGTGAAGAATAATTCAAAGAATTGTTTTCAATATCAAAGGACAATTGGGAAGCTTCAGACTGAACAATGTTTGCTGTTTAAAATACCAGGTAATTAACAGGTTCGGTGCTTTTGCAATAGAACAAGAACTCAAAGCTTGTTTATATAAAAAAAGAAATTGCATTGGACATAGTGTTTTGTCACTTGCGGAATTTGTTGATTGTAGGAAGCACAAAACCGACTTTAGTTGCTGGTCTAAATTCTATTCGGCATACACTTGGTTCGTGTTGAGTTAAAAATGGATAATTTGAATTTAGTTTGATCTCTATCAATTGGGTCAGTGGGCTGAGGAGTGGCAGCTGGAGGTTAATTTGGATCAATGCAAAATATTACAGTTTGATAAAATAGGACAGGACTAGTACAGTTAATGGTAGGGCCTTTGGGTAGTATTGTAGAACAGAAACCTAGGGTTTCAGGTACATAATTCTTGAAGTTTGCATCACACGTAGATCAGGTGATCTGAGGAGGTGCTTAGCACGCTTTCCTTCATTGCTCAGACTATACACCGCCTCTCCCTATAGATCAAACCCTCCAACCCTGGCAACATCCTTTTTGTAAATCTTTATTGCACCCCTTTTTCTTAAAAAACGTACATTTCACCCAGCATGTTCTTTATTGTGGGATGGTGGTAGATTCTTGACTAGCAATGGATCCAAAGGTTACCAAGGACAGGCAAGAGTATAAATTTAAAAACATGGAGGTACCTTTTTTAAGCTAAGACTTTAGGCTTGGTCTCTTTGTTCAAAGTGAAAGTAAAAGAATCTGAGACGAACTGAAAGAAGCCTAGCAGAGTCCTTCTGGTCCAAAAGCAAGACCTAGTGGATGCTGCAGTAAAAGCTACTGAAAATCTTCAGCAGGGCAGCAGCAGCTGTGTTAAGAGAAACAGTTCGTGTTTCACAAGTTTCGTCAGAACTTTGAGAAGTGTGTTTCCAGCAATTTTTTTTATTTGCTTCTGTTTTGAGCTTGTGTCCTGAGACACAGTTGTCACTGAATAAGTTTTACTCGCTCCAAGGTGAAATCTCTTTTCGAGTTTGCTGATTTGCAAGCTGTTGGTTTGAGGTTTTTTAATAGACTTTATTCTTTTGAAAACTTTGACGTACACTGTCAGACTTTATGAATGCAGTGCATTGCATTCATATCAGTTCATGGGACAGTGTGATTAAATACAATCAAGACTCTGTGGGATACTTCGCTCCCTTGCATTGCAAATTACATCTGTTTACAGTACACACTGTGATGTTCACAGCCTTTGTGTTCATTCTCTCGGAGTAGGGAGGAGAAAAATCCACAAGGGTCCATTAATCCCTCACTCAGCTCTGTGACATTTGCTGAATTGTCCAGGCTGACAATCTGGTTGAAGTGCCTCCCCATTGATTAATGGGAGTGTAATGAACTTCTTTGGGATAGTAAGAACTGCCGATGCTGGAGTCAGACAACAGTGTGGAGCTGGAGGAACACAGCAGGCCAGGCAGCATCAGAGGTGGGGAAGGCTGACGTTTTGGGTTGGGACCCTTCAGAAGTTTCATCAGAACTTCAGAGCAGAATGAACTTTTGTCTATTCAACCTAATGCTCTTTGGGCGTACTGAATTAAAACGTTCTTGATGATTTCAGGTGTGGTAAAGAAACTACTACACTCTATCTGACTAGTGTGAAATGCTCAAGTGTGCACAGCAATCCCATTGTTTGTTGAACCTGTTGGATTACTGCAGCAACTCTCTACATTCCCTTTTTTTGCTGAGTTTGTGTGTTGAACCCGAAAACACAGAAATTGTAGCAAACTTCATGTTTGTGGATGTTGGAGGTCAGGCATTCCAGCTCCAGGACTTTATATGCAGGGGTTCCTCAGCACAGGTTTCTAATCAACCTGTTCAGAGATGTTCTTGCACACCTTTTTGGAGCTGGTGGGACTTCATCCCACGGCTCCTGCTCCAGAGGCAGAGACTCTACCACAGTGCCACAAGTGCTGTTTGGTTTCTCAGGGTAGTGTGCTAGGCCCACTCCTCTTCAGCTGTTTCATCAATGACCTTCCCTCCATCAAAAGGTTAGAAGTGGGGAATGGTTGTTGATGGTTGACAATGTTCAGCAATATTCTCGGTCCTGGAGCAGTCAGTGTCCAAATGCAGTAAGACCTGGACAATATCCAGGCTGGTGTTAAAAAGCAATAAGTAACATTTGTGCCCCACACAACTGTCAGGCAATGACCACTTCCAACAAGAGAGAATCTAGACCATTGCGTTTTGATTTTCAATGGCTTACTGTCACTGAATTCCTCACATTCAATACCCTGGGCTTGCCATGAAATACTGTAGCTTCTAGTGGGTCAGGCTAGGAATCCTACAGCATGTAACTCCTGACTTTTGAAATTCACTTCTGGGATGAGTGTGTCAGTGGCCAGGCCAACAGTTATCCCTCATCCCTTATTGCTCAGAAGGCAGTTAATAGTCAACCCCACATTGAGTCATAGAATCCCTCCAATGTGGAAACAGGCCATTTAGCTCGTCAGGTCCACACTGACCCACCTAGACTGACTTCCACCCAAATCCCTGCATTTCCCAAGGCTAACCCACCTAGCCTGCACATCGTTGGACTGTGGAGGAAACAAATGCTGACGTAGGGAGAATGTGCAAACTCTTAAACAGACAGTTGCCAAGGTTGGAATTGAACCTGGGTCCCTGGTGCTGTGAAGTAATGCTGAGCCATTGTGCTGCGTCTAGAGTCACATGTAAGCCAGACCCAGTAAGGATAGTAGATGTCCTTCCCTAAAGGACGTTAGTGAGCCTGATTGCTTTTTCCTACAATCGACAATGGATTCCTGGTCATCGCTAGACTCTTAATCCCAGATATTTATTGAATTCAAATTCCACCATCTGCTGTGGTAGGATTCGAACTTGGGTCCCAAGAACATTACCTGGGTCTCTGGATTAACAGTCCAGCAATAAAACCACTAGGCCACTGTCTCCCTAAATACTTCTCAAAGGCTGTCCACCATCTCCAGGACCAAGTCGGGAGTCGGATGGATAATCCTCCCTTCCCTAGATGGTTGCAGCTTCAAAAATACTCAACGATTTGCACCAGCCAGGACAAAGCAACCCGCTTGGTTGGCACTATGTCTGTATTCGCTGCTTGCACCACTGATGCTCAGTAGTGGCAGTGTGTACTAACAACATTGCAGAAAATCATCAAAGACAGCACTTTCCAAACCCACGACCACTTCCGTGTAGAAGGACATGCCGCAGACAGATGGGAGCCCCATCACCATCCTGACTTGGAAATATATTGCTGACCCTTCAGGGTCAATAGGTCAAAATCCCCAGAACTCCCTCGTTACCTGTATTTGGCAATTCAGTGCTAAAGTTGTGTATGTGTGTAAAGGAGCCTTTTAAAGTCTCCATTCCTTACAGGTCTTTGTTCAAAATAACATCACTTAAGTTTAAAATATTTGCTTAATTACTCCATGCATTGAGGTAAACATTACAGTTTACACTTTAAATGGGAAAAATTGCATGCTGCTTTAGGCCATCATCAATTATCTAAACCTAAACTTGCAAATTAGGAGTTGTGAAATAGCAGTGAGGTTCAATACATAGCAGATCGGTGTAAAAGGAACACTTTTTTTGTGTGCATGCCCTTTCACCTGATGAAGTTTGCAAACTCTCAGCGGTGTAATCAGTCATGAAAGTAGCTTTTGGAAATGTTCAGCAGATTGGGCAACATCTGTGCAGGGAGAAATGGGTTTAAAATTTCAGGTCAATTACCTTGTATCAGAACTGCAAGACATTCGAGAAGTAGGTGGATTGGCTGTGCTAAATTGTCCATGATGTCCAGAGATGTGTAGGCCAGGTGGATTAACCATATAAATGTGGGTTATCAGGGATAGAGTAAGGGGCTGGGTCTGAGTGGGATGCTGTTTGGAGGGTTGGTACAGACTTGAAGGGCCAAATGGCCTGCTTCCCCACTGTAGGGATTCTATTATTCTAAAGCATTACAGAAACAGGCTCTTGATGGTATATCTACAAAAATCTTAGAAGCCAAGTTGAGAAGACTTGAAAGCATAATGAGATTCTTGGCATGAGTTGCAGTGGCAAATCTTTTTTGCTAAGGCTCTGCTACAAACCAATATTCCAGCTGAGGTTATCCTTGGCACTTCTTTGTAAAATGAACATCCATCGGAATGGGATGCTAAGATTTGCTAGATGGAACCAGGCCTACAGTAAGCCTGTTGCAGGGAGAGATTGAAGAAGTTAGAGTTGATCTCCTTTTTGCAGTGATGCCGACTTAAGGGGAGATTTGATAGAGATGATCAAGTGGCAACAATAGCACTGGGTGACAATCGAATAAGGATGTGGTCCGAGCTAGGGGTGGTCAGTTGAGAAGTTACCAAGGCATAAAATGAGATTTTACTCAATCTGACACTCGCTGGGGAACTTTTCAGTTGTCTGCTGCAGAAATATCCAAGCTCTGACATGATCTCTCAGTTGGAGACTTTCCCAAAAGATCCTGGGGAGCCATAGAATTCTTCATCGAAAGTGGAAACCTTCCAGCCAATTTCCATCAGGGCTGCTTCAGGGTCACGACCCACATCTTCAATTCTCCATTGGAGCTCTGATGTTCTGGCACCTGGAAGACTTGAACAATGTGATTGGCAGAAGAACCACAAAGTGACGCGAGAGAAAAGTCCAACACAAGTATTGATCTAAAGTGTCAATTCTGTTTGTCTCCACAGATACTACCAGACCTGCTGAATATTTAAAGTCTGTTTTCTTTTGAAATGTCGGGAACTTCTTTAGAGTGAGTTGTGTGCAGAAAAACAAAACTGAGTGGTGAAATTATTATAACCTGGGATGCATTACCTGAAAGGGTGATGGATACACTAGTTCTGAGCAAGGTGGCCTGGGTTCATGACCTGCCTACTTCAGAGCTGTGCAATTACATCTCTGAACAGGTTGGTGTTTTTAAAGAAAATACCTCCGATGGGAACTGGATAACTGAATAAAAAAGAAATAAGGCCTATGAGGAAAGACTATTTCGACAACTTGACTTGTGTTGGAGATCATGGGTACTGCAGATGCTGGAGAATCTGAGATAACATGGTGTGGAGCTGGATGAACACAGCAGGCTGAGCAGGAAAGTCAGAGGTCAGTCCCAGGCCTTGCATTATAGTGGGCCTGTGTTACTCTTCAGGCCTTGACACCAGTACCCCAGATAAGTATCAGTACAAAGCCCTTTGTGTGGGGATGACTGTGCATTGATGATGTCCCTGGGCTAGTAATCCCGAGCCGCAGGCTCATGGTGTGGGAATATGGGTTCAAACCCCACTGTGGGGAAACTGGTGAAATCTCAGCTCAATGAGGAAAATCGGGAGCTGACAGCTAGATCATGAAGCTGTTAGCAAATGTTCTAACTTTCCAGTTGGTTCACTAGTATGGAGGGAAGGACATCTGCTATCCTGGCCTGGCCTACATAAGATGTAGGAGTAGGACATTCAGCCCATAGAATCTGTTCTGCCAATCAATTTCATCATGCCTGATTAATCTAATATGGCAGATTCCAGGTCCATAGCAAGGTGTGGTTAGATCCTTCTGCCTTCTCAATGCCCAAGCAGGGCAGTAGGAGATGGCAACATATGCAAAGCCTTTTCACCTTAAAGAAAAGCACACTAATGCCAAGCAGGACAAAGCCCATTTGCACCATCGGTCTACTCTCCATCGGCAAAATCTATTGCGAGAGCAGCTTGATTGTACTCGCACTCGATTATTAATCTGCTCGTTCAGATTGGGTTCTGCCTGGCCCACTCAGCTCCTGACTTTGTTCGGACCAAAGCTGCTGTAAAAAGAAGAATAGGTAAGATACCATTTCCAGAGCTGTAGTGAAAATGAATGCCCCTGATGTCACAGTCCAACAAGTGCTGCATGAGCAAAACTCACTCTGGGCCAGTGAGGGATGCTGGTTCAGGAGATTGTGTACCTGAGCAAGTTGTAGGCAGGGTTCTCTAGTAGTGAATTTTTTTAAGCTAATTCAGTGCACTTGGGGGTAAAAGGTACTTATCTGTCCTTTTTTCCCAAAAAATCAGTGCCATTTCTATAACTATAGAATCCCTACAGTGTGGAAACAGGCCCTTCAGCCCAACAAGTCCCCACTGATCCTTGGAGCATCCCATACACCCCTGAACATTACGGGCAATTTAGCATGGCCAATCCACCTAGCCCCCACATCTTTGGACTGTGGGAGGAAACCCATGCAGACACGGAGAATGTCTGTCTGTGAGGAGTTTGCACAATCACCCGAGGCTAGAATCGAACCCAGGTCCCTGGTACGGTAAGGCTGCAGTGCTAATCACTGAGCCACTGTGCCTTCCCTAGTTATTTTGGTTCCAATTAATATTACTCTAGCAGGGTATGCCATCAACAAATTCAGTAAATAACTCGATTAGACGTGGGAATCTGTGGAACGCAGCAGTCTGAGAAAACTGTACCTGCATAAGCTGCACAGTCACTGGACATTTTTGAGCCTTGATCTGAGTTGCAGAGATTCAGGAGGGAATATGTTACCTGGACAGTTTTTTTCTTTTAATTTGGCAGATCGTTGGAGGTGGCCAGTGGTTGGGAGGAAGTGCAGTCAGGCAGGTATGGGGAGAGGTAATTTCCCCCGAAGGAGGCTCCCCAATGTCCATCATGACCTATTTGGTTCCCCATATGTGGGAGATTCTGTTTTGTTTTTGGTTGCGGGGAGCAGTTGAGGGCAGAGGTGTGGGAAACATGAGATGTGGTCAAGTCTCAATCTCCCCACCCCCAGCCTCCTCCCGTGACCAACCCTCCCTCTCATCCCTGCCTCTTTGACCTGACACAACCTGTCCATCTTCTCTCCCACCTATCCGCTCCTCCCACCTCACTGACCAATTCCTACCACTCCCTACCTGTACCCCCCCCCCCATCACCATCCCACTTACCTTCCTCAGCCGTACCCCTCCTCTCTACTTAGTTCTCTTTCCCTATCCCCCATTTCTGAAGAAGGGTCCTGACCCAAAACATCAGCTTTCCTGCTCCTCTGCTGCCTGGCCTGCTGCATTCCTCCAGCTCCACACTGTTGTCTCTGACTCCAGAATCGGCAGTTCTTACTATCTCTGCCTTTCTCCATACCCTTGATTCCCTTACTGATTTAAAAATCTTTAAAAAGAAAGCTGAAAGAACTGCAGATGCTGTAAATCAGGAACAAAAACAGTTGCTGGAAAAGCTCAGCAGGTCTGGTGGCATCTGTGCAGGGAAAGAAAAACGGTTAACATTTCCGGTCTGAATGGTTCTGAGGAAGGGTCACCAGACCCGAAATGTTAACTTTTTTCCCTGCACAGATGCCGCCAAGCCTGCTGAGCTTTTCCAGCAACTGTTTTTGTTCCTGATTTTAAAAATCTGTCTGTCTCAGCCTTGAATATGTTTTACAGCCCAGCCTCTACGGCCTTCTGCTAAAGAATTCTATACTCTGACAAATATCGGAGAAAAGAAATTCCTCATCTGTGCTCTTACTGAGATTCTGACACGTGCTCCTCGACGCTCCTTCAGGGGAAATTGCCTCTCCATATCTACCCTGTCAAATTCCTAAGAATCTTGGATGTTTCAATCCAGTCTTTTTCTCTCGTTGTTCTAAATTCCAATGAGTACAGGCCAGACCTACTCCTAATGCCTCGATACCCAGGATCAATCTTGTGTGAACTTTCTCTCGACTGCCACCAGTGTCTGTATGGTTTTTTTTTTGAGCTCAGGAGACCCAACACTGCTGTGTTCCAAGTGTGGTCTGACTAATATTGTTTTAGTAAGAATGCCTGCGCCCCCCCATTTTTATACTTCATTCCCTTTTTGAAGTAAAGACTCCTGTTCCTTTTGCCTTGCCCATTACCTGATGAGCTTAAAGGCTACCCTTTTATGATTTTATGCATGAGGATCCCAAAAATTTCCTTGTCCTGCAGCTTCTTGCAGTCTTTCTCTATTTAAATAGTATTAATTTTCTTTTGCGCACTTTAGCAGGAAGCACAGCTTCTCATTTCGGAGGAGGTGGCCCATGTGGGAGCCAGCAACCAAAGATAGATTTAGAAACCAGATTCCCAAGAGAACCAGGAATGGTTTCCCAGAAGAGATCATAGAGAGTTTGGGTGCAAATTAAAACTCGGAACATCAAAGCTGATCAGCTTTGGATTGTTACATGCTGATTGGCGTAGGGCCAAGCAGATTAGTGAATTAAACACAGCACTCAAAGCATGATGTGGGAAGAAGGGATTTTGATTTGTAGGAATTTTCTGTCAGTACTTGGCGTGAGCTGCTTTGGGGTTAGCTTCCACTTGTACTGTGCTAGGGCCAGTCTCCTGGCCAAGCGTATGTAGGTGGCTGAGACACCCAGGTGAGGAGCGACTGCAGTTCCCTTCACTTTATTTTTAAACTTGCTCTGTCGCAATAGTTTTTTAAAACTTTAGTCTTAGCATATAGCTTTTGCACTTTTTAAACTTGGCTAACAAGATCAAAACTAAAAGGGAGCCAATTCCAGTTTTCTTGAGTGAAGGAGATTGGAGTTCCAACAACTAGTATCCTTAAAATAAAATGCAACATCGAGTGAGCAATTAGGTACTTAATACAGACCAAGAAGGTAAAGGCTAATACAGTTGCAGATCTTGAGTGCCAGAATGAAAGGTCCGCCATTTCTGATGAAGGGTCTAGGCCCGAAACGTCAAGTTTTCCTGCTCCTATGATGCTGCTTGGCCTGTTGTGTTCATCCAGCCCCACGCCTTGTTATCTGTGTCTGAATGTTTAACTGTTTTCCTGCTTATTTAGCAGTTAATATATATCTTCAGTTTTCCACGAATGTACGTTTGTTCTTTTTCCCCAAAGTTGCTTTCTCTCTCCTCTCCCTTTGTTCAAAGGCTCCTGTTGATTCTGTTTGTTTGTTCCTCTGCGGATTCCGGTGGCTCTCCTTATTTCGTTTCAAGCTGAATTGTCGTAGGCAGCCTTTCACCTCTGGAGGTATACTCAGTATGAGTAAAACAAGAGACCTTGGCACCTTGCTGAGTTTCAGTGCCACTTGCTTGATTGATTGAAAGGATATTCTAAGGCAACTGGCTTTAATATTTCTTGTGGATTCCATGGTCTTGTCAGACAATCATGGAAAATATTTTGGGTCAGACGTATCTTTATTCCATGAATTCTCAGGTGTTCACATCAAGTGATGAAAGTTGAATATTGGTAGTCCATTTTGAATATGTGCATTACATGGTGGACATGGTTTTAATGTGGGTGGGGGCAGTGTGTGGGCAAGAGTTGGGGCAGCATGGTGGATAGCATTGTTGCCTCAGTCCCAGGTTCAATTCTGCCCTTGGGCAACTGTCCTTTATTCATTCACAGGATGAGGGCACTGCTGGCCAGGCAGCAGTTATTGCCCATTCCTAATTGCTCAGAGGGCAGTTGAGAGTTGACCACATTGCTGTGAGTCACAAGTAGGCCAGACCAGGTAAGGATGGCAGCTTCCTTCCCTAAAAGACATTAGTGAACCAGATGGGTTGTTCCCCTGACAATTGACAATAGATTTATGATCATCATTCAACTCTCAATTCCAGCTATTCTATTGAGTTCAGATTCCACCATCTGCCGTGGCAGGATTTCAACCCAGGTCCCCAGAACATTATCTGGGTCTCTGGATTAACAGTCCAGTGATAATACCACTAGGCCATCGCCTCCCCTGTCTGACTGTGTGGAGTTTACACACTTTCCCCATGTCTGCGTGGGCTCCCTCCCACAGTCATGTTAAATTGCCCAAAGTGTCCAGGGTCGTGCAGGCTGTGTGGGTTAGCCATGGGAAATGCAGGGTTACAGAGATGGGTTTGGAGAGTGGAAAAGGGTGGGATGCTGTTCAGAGAATCAGTGTGGCCTCAACAGGCTGAATGTTCTGCTTCCACACTAGGGATTCTGATTATTTAGAAATCAATAAAGAAAGATTAAACTGTCAAAGTACAGTGATGTGGATAAAACCAAGAAAAGCTGGGTAGGAAGGATAAAGGCATTTTCTTTAAAAATATGCAATAGCATACAGGTCATCACAGGAAATATAAGTCTAAAACAATTTAAAGTTTCTTTATTTGAATGCATGAGGCACCTGCGATAAGATAAATGAATCAGTGGCACAAATAGAAATAAATGGTTTCTATCTAATCTCCATTACATAGACATGGTCACAGGTGATCCAGGGTAGGAAATATTTCAGAGACTGAAAGGACAAAGGGGGAATGTGTAACTCTGATTGTAATAGATCACATTTGCAAGAAAGGATCTCATTTCAGAAAGCTATGGAATTGAAATTATGAATAGCAAGATTCAAGGCTCCAGGCTTGAGGTTCTGTAAATTCCTCCGTGCTGCAGCTTCCTGCAGTCATCATCTTCTATTTAGCCCAAGATCAGCTGTCATTGTTTTTGAATAGTCAAGCAGCCTGTACAGGCCAGATTGCCCACTCCTGCTTCTATTTCTTGTCTAGTCAGTGGGAAAGCTCTCCTCTGGTTGGTGTCCTATCTAGTACAAAAGGTGATGGTTGTGATTGTTGGAGACCAATCATCCCTCTTGCAGGACATCTCGAGTTCCTTAGGATGGTGTCCTAGGCCCAAGCATCATCTGCTTCTTCGCCTGAGCTTCATTCCATCATGTGATCAGATGTGTGGGACACTTGCTGATAATTGCATCCGGTTCAGCGCTACTTGTGACTCCTCCGATGCTGATGTACATATACAGGAAACCAGGATCCTATCCAGGTTTGGGATTAAAAGGTGGCAAGTGACAGCTGTGCTACAAAACTACCAGGCAATGACTGTCTTAAACGACCAAGAATGTAACTATTACCCCAGACTTTACTGACATTAATTACAGGAATTTCAGTAATTGTAACATTCTGGAAGTTGCCATTGACCTGTACCTGAACTGAAACAGCTATACAAGTATTGTGGCTACAAGAAAACATCAGAGGCTAAGAATTCTGTGATCAGTAACTTGCCTCCTGTCTTAAAGCTCTTCCACCATCTACAAGCCAACAGTGTGTTTTATTATTCTCTACTTTGCAAACCATTCTCACGTAGCTTGATTCCATTCAGGACATAATCATCCATTTGAACTGGCATCCCATCCGCCACCTCCAACATATACTGTCTTTGCCACTGACTCACAGTGGCAGTAGTGTGTACTGTCTGAAAGATGAATGGCAGCAACTCGATGAGACTGCTTAGACAGCAGTCTAAGATTCTGATCCCATTGCCTCCCATCTAGAAGCACAAGTCAATAGTCAGGGACACCACTACCACCTGTGAATTCTCCTCCAAACCACACCTCAACTGGATGAGGAACACTATCACTGCTCCTTCGCCATTACTGGTTCAAAATTCTGGTACTCCATCCCAAACAGGTATGAAAAACTGCAGCTGAAAAAGTTGGCTGGCCACCATGTTTTTGAGGACCGTTAAGGATGGGAAATAAATGCTGGCCCAGTCAGTGACACCCCAAACCAAACAATGTGAATGCAGGTGATGCAAAGCATTGAAATGTGGCCGGTTTCAACGATAGCTTCAAATTCGTGTCAAGCAATTCCATGCTGATGGATTACACAGCATAGCTGCAGTATGCAGCATCCTCGAAGTGGTTGCAGAGGGGTAGAGACTGTCGCACATCTCCTGCTGGAATGTGCCTTCGCATCTTTCTCTAGACTTCCTTCGCAGTGGCTTTTGAGGTTCATCCCAAGCAGCTCTGTGATGCGGGAATCTGTGCTGTATGGTCTATTTTCCTCCAGATGCACACTGAGATGAGCATCAACTTGGTGAAAGCTGCTCTTTCGTCTCCCTGTAGCCTGCTGGTGTTGCAGAGCAAGGTCAAGTGCTGTAGACTAGCACGTTCCAAGGTCCAGGACTACATGCTGAGGGATGTGCTAAAGCTTGGGGCAGCTGCTGCCCAGGAACAGTGGGGGACGTCTTTCTGCTGAAGTTAAACGGGGATCCATTCAGTTATTGGACCCTCTTGGTGCCTCAAATATGAAAATATAACCTTGTACAAGTCAGAAATTCCTTTTGGTTTATTTGATGGATAGAGTAAAATTCTAGTGTTTGTTTCTTTAACTACTGTACGGAACTGAATTGCTTCAGTGACTGTGCATGTCTATTTTTCTGAATAACGTACATATTTTTGAAATAATAAAATCTGGGTAAACCAATGCTTAAAGTGGAACTTCTGTAGTGCAGTTTGAGCTCTTCCCAGTTGTGTATGTCTACCTACATACATGCAACTCATTCATTGTATGTTCAAGTTAACACTTAGTTAACAGCATGCATAAGGCTGTTCAGTTGTCCAGCAAAACCTAACGTAATGAATATCTCCACTGCACTCGCACCCCTTGTAACTAATATGCACACTATTTTGAGGTGGAGGTCATGTCGCTCATGGTTGGGATTTGTTTTATTATTCATTGCAAGTGGGAGTGTTGCCATTTTCGGCCTCCCTCTTCTGATCAGTCTGCAATAATGTCTAAATTGTTCAGATTGAATTCCCAAGACAGTGCACATCGCCAGAGATTGTAGAAGTTGCACAGAATTTCCTTTTTATCGTATCTGGTTGTCTCTGGCAGTAGAGACATACAGTACGAGGTAGCCATTCAGCTCATTGTACCTAGGTCAGCCCTGTGAAAGATGTATCCAATTGCTCCTACTCCTCTGGAGACACTGCCCAGTTCAGATTTGAAGGCATCGAGGTTTCAGGGTGGACAAACAATTGTGCAGCAGCTACATAAATCAATATATCAGGAATATTACAGATTGAAGGAAACTCCTTTTTAAATAGCTTAGTTGCTCAAGAGGGTGGCCAAGCACGCGGTTGCAGACTGAGAGCAAATTAGTAAAATATATCAATGAAAGTGACCTGTTTGTTGAGGGTGTATCCAAATACTCAAGAACAAGCAAGAAAATTACACAAGGCAGGGATCAAAATTTATCCCTGGATGGTATACCAGGTTTATTACAAGAAATAGTTTTGGACTGCATTAGAAAACTAAGATTACCACAGTCTACCAGCAGACTCTGAAGACAAGCTTATCACATTTCAGTGAATCATCAAACATTGACAAGAAGGGTACACATTAGCCTGCATTAGGAGTCAGGTTTTTTGAACAGCAGGGAGTTGTCCAGGGTGGATAGGTGTTGATCTGGACCCATTTAGCCTGTAGATTTGTATATTCTGGCATTTTGAGCGATCATCTAATTTCGGTGGGTGTTGAGTGAGTGTTGTTGGTTCCCACTGTCTCCACCCTTTTCCAGCAATGTGTTCCAGATATTCATTGCCCTCGAGTGAAAAAATCTTCTTTTAAATCCTCTTCCCTAAACCTCCCATCCCTTTGTCCCTCACCATGACACTTAAATCAATGAATTAGATGCCATGAATTTAAGATAAAGTGTGGAATATCTAATGTATTTGATGACACACAAGCTGATGATTTATGGAATGATGATCATCTGCAGTCATGAGGATTAAATGGAATGCGTGATCTTCTTTTGGCTTGGAAGATGAGTTTCATGGATTTTAGTGCCCTTTTCATTGCATGCTCCTAGTGCTAAGTCAAGTTTCTTTCTGTCCTATGGCAGTAGAAAACTGCAACTATATAAATTTTTTTTACATTATATATGGCTTTTGTCTTTGAACAGCTGAGTGATTGCTACGCACTAAAATATCTGTCTCCATGCAGTTATTTGCTTCATAAAAATATGATTAACATTTTTTAACCTCCTCTTTTTGGGGGGTGGCAGCATCACCAAATCAGACTATAACAAAGAATGATTTCTCTATCCATCCAAAATCTGACTTGTGTAAAAGTTGGCGACTGACTTTTGGACTAAACATTTGGCCTTGGAAACTCACCAGATGCTTTACTGTGTAATTAATGTTTATTCGTTAAATATCAAATCCCTTTCTCAAAGATTTGGGAATTTTTTTTTTCGTGTTTATTGGCTCACAGGAGCCAAAATTCTCAAGCATGCTGGATCCAACTGTGATAAGCCAATTGCAGTAACGCTTGCAAAGTGTCAACCGTTCTAACATTTGAGGAACGTGCCAACTTAGCATTGATGCTAAATGCACCTGTTACTCTTATGTGCATCTTCACCCCCATTTATCTGTCTTCAACTGATTTTGTTGTCTTCCCCTGCTCCCAAGTAGGGTCAGGAAGATTTTCTAAATGAAAGGGGCATTTTTGAGCTTTTAACTTGGAAGTCTTAACGTAATAGTTATTGTAAAACAGCGGTGTGTTTTACAAGATGCATAATGGTCTAATACCCAGACCATTGGTGGTCATGCCTTTAGCTACTAAGTCCTTTTTTTTTTTTTTTTTTTAAAATAAGCTCTGTAAATCCCTCTACGCCTCTCTCTTCCATTCCTCCTCCAAGATGCAACTTTAGGAGAAGATGATGGTTTAGTGGTGTTTATTGCTGAACTTTTTTTTAATCTAGAAACTCAGCTCATGTTATGGGGACCTATTGAATCTCAGTGGGATTCTAATTTTTTTTTAAGAAAAGAAACTGGAATTAAAAATCTACTGATGACCAACCATTGTCAATTTTTGTTAGAAAAATCCATTTGGTTCACCTGATTTCCTTCAGGAAAGGAAACCTGCCATCCTCGCCCACATGTGACTCCAGATGCACAGCAATGTCATGGACTCTCAATTGCCCTCTGAAAAGGCCTAGCAAGCTGCTCAGTTACCAGTCACTACAAAGTCTCATCAAAACAATGAAACCGGATGGACCACCTAGCATCAACCTGAGCACAAGAAATGACAACAGTAGAAACAGCCCTGTTGACAGTGCAAAATCCTGCTCACTAACAGCTCTCCCAATTTTCACGCTCTTTCCCCAAGATATGTCTCAAACCAGTCAAGCAACAGTCTAATAAAGTCATACTCGAAATCCTACCTTACAGGCGATGATCCAGTAAAACCATCACCATCCCTGGATATGTGCTGTCCCACTCGCAGGACAGACCCAGAGGTGATAGCACAGTGGCACGTAGTGAGGAGGGAGTTGCCCTTGGAGTCCTCAACATCAACTTTGGGCAAGGAAGCCTTTTGCTGATCACCATGTACAATCCTCCCTCAGCTGCTGAATCAGTACTCCTCCATGTTGAGCAGTACTTGGAGGAAGTACTGAGTGGAAAGGGTGCAAAACGCACTCAGGATTTCAAAGTCCACCACCCAAGACTGGCTCGGCAGCAGTGCTACTGATCAAGCTGGTTGGTTTCTAAAATACATATCTTCTAGACTGGGTTTGCTGCAAGTGGTGAAAGAAACGACGAGGGGAATACATGCTTAACCTCATCCTTACGAATCTGTCGGCTGCAGATACATCTGTCCATGACAGTATTGGTAAGAGTGACCACTGCACAGTGCTTAGATAACAAGATGTAGAGCTGGATGAACACAGCAGGCCGAGCAGCATCAGAGGAGCAGGAAAGCTGACGTCTCGGGCCTAGACCCTCCCAGAAATGGCCTGAAACGTCAGCTTTACTACTCTGCCTGCTGTGTTCATCCAGCTCTACATCTTGTTATCTCAGATTCCCCAGCGTCTGCAGTTCCTACTATCACTGCACAGTCCTTTTGTGGAGATGAATCCCACCTTCACATTGAGAATAGCTAACTTCCATCGTGTTGTGTGACTCTATCACTGTGCTAACGACTTAGTCCTGAGTTACTAAATCTGTTCAGAGCATCCAGTAGGTGCTGTACGACATCAGCAGCAGAACTGTACTCCAGCAGAATCTGAAACCTCATGGCCCGGCATACCATCAGGCCAGAGGATCAACCCTGGTTCATTGGAGATTGCAGGAAGGTGTGCCAGGTGCAGCATCAGGTATATGTAAAAATGAGGGGTCAACTTGATGAGTCCAGTAGACAGGACCACTTGCATGCTAAACAACATAAGCAGGAAGTGATAGGCAGAGCTAAGGAATCCCACAACCAATGGATTAGATCTAAGCTCTACAGTCCTACCACATTGAGTCAGGAATGGTGGTGGACATTTTGAAACTACTCACTGGATGAGGAGGCTCCACACACATCCCCAGTGCTCAATGATGGAAGAGCCCAGAAGATTAGCACGAAAAATAAGGCTGAAGCATTTGCAGCAAAAGTCAGCCAGAAGTGCAGACTAGATGATCCATCTCGGCCTCCTCCAGTGCTTCCCAGCATTACAGATACCTGGCTTTAGCCAATTTGATTCACTCCACGCGATATCAAGAAACGGTTAGAGACACTGGATACTGCAAAGGCTATGGGCCCTGACAACGTTCCGGCAAGAGCACTGAAGACTTGTGCTTCAGAACTTGCCGCACCCCTAGTCGAGCTGTTCCAGTACAGTTACAACAGGTGACCCCTACCCAGCAATATGGAAAATTGCCCAGGTACAGCCCTTTAGACAAAAAGGACAAATCCAACCTAGCCCACTACTGTCCCATCAGTCTACTCTCTCTCACTTAAAGTGATGGAAGGGGTCATCAACAGTGCTATCAAGCAGCACCTGCTCAGTGACGCCCAGTTTGGGTTCCGCCAGGGGCTGCTCAGCTCCTGCCCTCATTACAGCTTTTGTTCAAACTTGGACAAAAGAACAGAATTCCGGGCATCAAGGCCTGCATTTATTACTGTTGCATCAAAGCCCGAACAAAACTGGAATCGATGGGTATCAGGGGCAAACTCTCTGGTGGTTGGAGTCCTACCTGGCACATAGGAAGGTGGTTGTGGTTGTTCAAGGTATGTCAACTCAGCTCCAGGACGTCTCTGCAGGAGTTTCTCAGGGTAGTGACCTAGGTCCAAACATCATTTTTTAGCTGCTTTGTTACTGACCCTTCCCTCAATCATAAGGTCAGAAGTTGGGATGTTTGCCAGTAGCGCAACATTCAGCACCTTTTCACCTATCCTCCGATACTGAAGCAGACCTGGTTCAAATGCAACAAAATCTGGACAGCATCCAGGCTTGGGCTGATTTTAAGTGGCAAATAACACTTCTGTTTTGCCTAGAATTTGGTATGGTGCCAGTAACAATCACCAGTAAGAAGAGACAAACTAACCGCCACCCCTTGACATTCAATGGTATTACCATCACTGAATCCCCCACTATCAACATCCTAGAAAACTATTGATGAGAAACTCAACTGGTCTCGTACAGTGGCTACAAGAACCGGTCAGACAGTCCTATGGAGAGTGACTCACCCCCTGCCTTCCCAAAGCCTGCTTATCATCTACAAGGCACTAGTCAGGAGTGTGATGGAATACTCCCCCACTTTCCTGTTTTGGGTGTTGCTCCAACAACACTCAAGCTTGACACCATCCAGGACTAAGCAGTCCACCTGATTGGCTGACATCCACACCCTCCAGCACTGTTCAGAAGCTACAGTACCTACTGTCTATAAGATGTACTGCAGAATTTCACCAAAGATCCTTTTGAACAGCACCTTCCAAACTTCCATCAAAAGCAGCAGAAACGTGGGAACAGCACCCCCTTCAAGTTCCCCTATAACCGACTCGCCAGCTTGACTTGGAAATATATCATCGTTCCTTCACTGACCACTGGGTCAAAATCTTGGAATTCCCTCCCTAATGGCATTGTGGGTTAACCCACAGTGGTTCAAGGCAGCAACTCACCATCACCACCACCAGCTTCAAGGACAACGAGGAACAAGCAATGTCCACATCCCACAAAAGAATCAAATTAAACTCTTAACCTTTTTTTTAATTGAACATCTGCTCAGACATCTTGTGACTTAGTGTCAATTTTTTTGCTTTATTTCGCACCTAAAAGGTGTTGACAAGTTTTCATGTCATGAAATGACCTAATATGGCATTGTTGATGGCAGAATACTTCCACTGGAAATTCAGGATGGGGCTATTGGGTTAGTAAATGTTGAGAAATGTTTAAATCTATGCAGTGCTGATTGGATGGAAATCATGTCTGGTAAGTGGTTGTATATGTCAAGAAATGGGTTTGAAATGCATTTGGCTGTTGTCATAACTTTTAGCCTGGGCCCACAGTACAAGTGGTCCAACATTTTGCACTCAACTGCACTACCAAAAAAAAGTCACAGAACATTTTAATGCGTCTAATGTAAAAGTTTAATGCATTATTGTATTTTTGACTGACCCATTTGTCTGTTACGTACAGAGTGCCCTGTATTCACACAACCCCTGACAGATGTCACTGTGGATGAAAGCAGCACCATCACGCTACAAGCAAAACTTACTGGAACTTCTCCAATTACTATCACTTGGTATCTAAACGGTGAGGATAAATTCTGGTGACTTTCTTTTCTTGTTCCCTTCAAGCCTGCATGTTGGAAGTTGATCTCAAGACTGTCCAATCTAAAAGAATGTCGACTACTTCTGCTGTACAAGAGTGTAAAAGAATCAGATGTTGGCTGAATGCAATCAGCTGTATAAATAAATTTGCACAAATAATATATTTTAGCATTTTGGTTGAAACCAAGCCTTTTCCCATTAGCTCTTGACCACTTGATTGACATTTCTCACCAATCTCGACCCCTAAAGTTGTACAAAAGGGGCCCAAATATTTGTGTTTATTTATGAATTGTAAATACTTTGCAGACCAGATGTTTAATTTCTTTGCATTAAATTCATTTTTCAAATTTCACAAAAACAAAATGTAAGGAACAAAGATTTTTAGGGGCTAATTTCAAATCTGAGTGAAAGTGTTTAGAGAGGGAAAAGTCTCACCCTAGTGAACAGTTTGCTGTAAAAGTATGAACTAACTAACATCAGAATGTTGTTTTGATTGTTGTTAATTGTTAATGCATTACAAAGTTGAATGTCCTCAATGTCAAAATGATATTTATATGATAGCCTTTCCTTCATTGACTTCAGAATATTGGAGCTCTTTGTGTGAATCCATCAATTATTGTAGCAAATCAGCTCCATTAATCATGTATCCTGCGTACCCACGATACAGAAATAATTTATTGACTTCATCACTGTCAAACATTTTGTGACAGTTGAATCATACCTTCTTTCCATTTTGTTTTCATACGTGGGTGTCCAGCCTACAGATTTATGACACGAATTCTCATGCTTACAAATGTTAATTCCATATTACCGTTAGGTTTTTAGGACTGACATGCAAATGTTATCTTGTACTTAGATATTTTGTATCATGTATTCTGATTTGTGTACAAATCTGTTTCCAAGTACATTTGTAAGTTGAACCTGTATGTAACCCATGGACTGTCTTTACTTAGATATGAGCATATGAATTAGGAGCTGGTACTCATTTATTGCAAATTTGTATTCTGTTTATTGAACAATTATTTTTGTGGTACAAGTCACAACCGTTGTTAAGAGACCTGAAAGTGAAACTTTGTCTTCTATTCTTCAGGTCTGAAATGCAAAGAAACAAATTAGAAAGGGAACCACAATTTTTAGACACAAGAGGCTGCTGATGGATGGTATTGCAATGTTGTAACAAAATGTTAACTGTTAATTTTACTTTTAGATTAAATTCAAATCCGGCACGTTTATTCTGATTGGCCAAGGCTTATCATTGAAATGCAGCAGATGTGATTAATGGGTAGATATGTAGTGAAAAGTTCAATATTAGTTAAGTAACTGAAATCTCAGAAAATTTCTTTTGGGTGATATTTGAATTAACTCCAATTAATATAGGTTCAATATCTGCTCATCAGTGACTAACTTTCTGGTGGGGCCTTTCGACACCAGTTAAGCCACTAATTCCTATAATCAAAGGACCTGGTACCTGTCTTTAAGATTTACCTTGAGGTGACTAGTAAATTTGAGCGTTGGTCCCACTGCTAAATCGATTTGCGAGCAGGAGCCTCCATTTGGTAATGTAGTAGAATTCATACCTATTTTACTCCCCAAAAAAAAAAGAAAATTTTGGTTGCACGCAAAGGAAACAATTGTCATGGTTTCAATTCCTGCCGAATTCTCAAAGTTTGGGGGATTTTTTGGTAACCATGTGACCAATAAAGCTGTTGAACATGGTGCAAAATGAAGCCTCTGTCAGCATCAAGGTGATCAGTGCTGAATAGCATCTATTAAAAATAGTTGCGATTTCTTGGTGACAATTGGGTTTTTTTTTAATCCGCTTATTTACTTGTGTTATTGCACATGTCCTGGAGCAGATGGGACTTGAGCAAGGTCTTCTGCCTCAAAGATGGGGATGCCACCATTGTACCTCCAAAAACCCAAAGTTCTTGGTTATAATACTGTGTCTGAAATAATTGAAAAAAGAGGCAGGTTTGAAGTTTCTGCAGGCACAGTCATGACATTTAAAAGACTTAAGTCCACGAATAAGAGGTTTGGAGGGATATGGGCCAAGCACAGGCAAGTGGGGCTAGTTTAGTTTGGGATTATGTTTGGCATGGACTGGTTGGACCAAAGGGTCTGTTTCTGTGCTGTATGACTCTGACTTGAGTAGTTGCACTGATTTCTTTCTTTTTAAACCCATCCCAGTGAAATGAGGAATATATCAATGAGTTATTTTAAAGAAAAACCTGTAAACCAGTGCTTCTCAAGCAAATTTAACACACAGGATAATGTGATTCCAGATGCTAGCAGAAAATAAACGTCAATAAAGCAGCATGATATTGCTCAGTTTATAGTTCTTGGTATTTGTGCATTATACGCCAGTTTTTAGTACAACACAAGTCTGCACTCTGGCTTGTAAAATAATCAGGATTTTAGAAGACGTACATTTCAGGACTTCCAATTGAGTGAGAGGACTTTTTAAAGCCCCTCTTTTCCTCCTTTTTTGCTTGTGCGGGATGGCTTTGCACGTTATCTACTGTACTGGGCCCTGTATAGAATTTAGCAGCTGTGAATCTGGGCAGGTCACCTTTTTTCAAGACATTCGGCAATTGCTGCCCAACTTGATATTAACCCAGGACCCACTTGTTGCCTTGCGTTTTTTTTTTTTTTTTTTTTTTTTTTTTTTTTTTTGTTTTTGTCGTCTGTAATATTGAGGAGGTCTCCCCAGGGCCTGAGTCTCATTACTCACCCTGCCTGCTTTTCTTTTCCAATCCCACTGGGACATTGTGACCCACACTTTAGGACGTGCTGCTGTAAAGCTTGAACATGCGCAGTGAAGTAATGTAATTTATTCGTGTAACTTCATTGGAATGCATAATTATTTGTTGGCCAGTCTATTTTACTGATGTCAGTGCTTGACACATCTGGTTTCAGGTCAAACAGCAAAGTTCGGCAGGTCGTCTTTCAGCAATGGAGTTGCTCAGTGGGTGGTTGAGGACTGTTTGCCAGAGGATGCTGGAATATATGGATGTGTTGCAGAAAATGTTGCAGGAAGAACATCTTGTAGTGCTACAGTGACAGTCCGAGGTGAGTGAGGACAATTGACAGTTCTGTTGTATGTACAGTGATTGAAACTATATAAAAATCCTAGACTCTAGGGGAGGCGATGGCCTAGTGGTATTTTCGCTGGACTGTTAAATCCAAAGACCTGGATAACATTCTGGGGGCCTGAGTTCAGATCCCACCACAGCAGATGGTGGAATTTGAATTCAATAAAATACCCAGAATTAAGAATCTAATGCTGACCATGAACCCATTGTCAGTTGTCAGGAAAAACCCATCTGGTTCACTACTCCTCCTTTTTTTGGAGAAGGAAACTGCTATCCTTACCAGGTTTGGCCTGTGTGACTCCAGACCCACAGTAAAGTGGTTGATGCTGAAATGCCCTCTGGGGTAATTAGGGATGGGCAATAAATGCTGCCTAGCTAGTGATGCCCTCATCCCGTTTTAATGAATACTCCTTTGTAGGTCACAACATACTGTTGATCATTACACATGGAACCTGAAAAGAATTCTGGCCACAATTTGTTTTATTTAAGTCAAATTAACTTTTTATTCTTCTGATTTCAGATCATTAACTATTATGTATGGAAATAGATCAGGACAACAGAGCTTTTTTTTTTTAAATGTACATGGACTTCAAGAACATGGGGAATGAGGAAAATGACATTAACACTACTACTTTCCAAACAATTCTTAGAATACTCATTTACGGATGCTGTTTTCACACTGTTCTGGTTGATCCCCGTATTACTTCCTTCACACAGACAACATATTTCCACCTGTCCGATTTTGTTTCATTCCTTTTATGTTCCTGCTTCATGTGTTGAAACTTATATTTGTACCTTGTTGTTTTATTACCAGACTGAAACATTGCAATGTTCAGCTGGCTAGACTCTGGTCCTCCATCTTTGCTCCTCTTACATTCTGCACAAGTCCGATGACACATCAAGCCATGAACATCCATCGCACCTGCTGTCCCTAACCTGCATTGGCTCTTGGTGTCCAGTGCCTCAAACAATCAATTCTCATTATATATCGACCCTTTCATGACTTTTGTGCCTTCCCATCTTTTCTCTAATACTGCAAAATCTCCTGTATTTGCTATTGTTCCGAATCTGGCTTCTCCCTGTTGATCTCCTACCATTTCCCTCACTCCCCCTCATGATCTGTCAACCATCACGATGGTGCCAATCTTTTGAATATAAGGAAATTTCACTTTTTTTTTTGAGCCAAAGTTTAGCTGACTCCTATCCTCTTATCACATCATTAATTCCTTACTCCTCTGTGAAGTACCTTGGGGATATAAGATTTGGGAGCAGGAGTAGGCCCCTCAGCCCTCCAAGCCTGCTTCACGTTTAATGAAGTGATACCTGATGTGGTTGCAGCCTCTTCCCCACCTTTTCTCTTTTTTCCTTCCTTTTTTCCTTAAGTCCTTGAACAGAAAGTTCCCCCAAATCCATTCTCATCATAGGATGTTGGGATGTCCTGTTGCAATTGTACAGGACGTGGGTTAGACCACTTTTGGAATATCACATTCAATTCTGATCTCCCTGCTATAGGAAAGATGTTGTGAAATTTGCAAGGGTTCATAAAAGATTTACATGGAGGTTTCCGGGGTTGGAGGGTTTGAACTACGGGGAGCGGCTGAATAGGCTGGGGCTATTTTCCTTGGTGTGTTGCAGGCTGAGGGGTGACCTTCTAGAGGTTTATAAAGTAATGAGGGCCATGGCTAGGGTGAATAGTCGAGGCCTTTATCCCAGGGTAAGAAGCTCAAGGTGAGAAAGGAAAGATGTAGAAAGGATCTAAAGGGGCAACTCTTTCACGCATGGGGTGGTGCATGCATCGAATGAGCTGCCTGAGAAAGTGGAGGCTGGTACAATTACAACATTTAAAAGGCATCTGGATGGGTATATGTATAGGAAGGATTTACAGGGATGTGGGCCAAATGTTGGCAAGTGGGACTAGATTAATTAGGATATGTGGTCAGCATGGAAGAGCTGGATCACAGGGTTAGTTTCTGTACTGTATAACTCTGACTTTATTTCCCCACGAGTCATGTTCCAATCTATCCAGTGAGTTTGTTCCGACCACAGCAAAGAATTAGCCTTAAAGTTTTCAGGTCCCCTTGCCTGAGCCGCCACCTGCGACAGCTAAGGACATTCACACGAGGATTTGTCACTGTATTGGGATTTGAAGTCTTCAACAGATTTGGGATGAGGGATGGTGGGGTGGGGACAAGGGCAGGGGAAAACTGTCAATGATTTGATAAGATGGCCATTGTAAGATTGTGACCACCTTCACAACATGGGCTATCTGACAGGTACACCCCTAACTTCATTTTCCTGCATGCCAGCTGTGAATTAAGAGTTTATTTGTATTGAGACATTTAGCTTTGGCCATAATAATCGCATGATGTGTTGGATTTCTATTTGTTTGTGTGCCCCTCCCTCCTCTTAGCCATTGCTGCGATATTCCTTCATGCCTGTGTAGGTTTCCTCTGGGTTTCATTCCACCATCCAAAGATTTTCAAGTTAGGTGGATTAGCCATGGGAAATGCAGCATTACAGTAATCGGGTAAGGGACTGGGTTTGGGCAGGATGCTGGTTGGAGGGTCAGTTTGGACTCGATGGGCTGAATGGCCTGATTCCACGCTAGGGATTCTATGATTATGTGCTTGTTCCTTTTGGATATAGCCCAGCTCTGCTTTGTTTCATGCAGCATTTGCTGCTGCACGAATGAGAGCAAAACAAACTCTCTAATCTTTTAATCTCTTGGCACGTGACATCCTCACATGAATAACTGGTTCATTTAATCCACACGGTAATATGAAAAAAGATAATCCGATAATGCCAGTAAAGGAACAGTGCATAAAGCTGTGGCACGATAGTCTTTAGATGTTGATGGCCAGATTAATTCATTTTGCTGAAGATTAATGATTAGAACAGCACGAGATAGGTACTAAGGGCATGTCCTCTGTTTTAATAGACTTTGAAACTCTTCAGCGACTCCATTTGCCCAAGCAAATGAGAAACACTAACTGTTACGGTAGAGTTGGTGACAGTCAGACTATATTTGAAGAAAACAATGGTGCTGGAGCCAAGGCTGAAATGGCCCAATTTTCAACCCTCAACTTCAGTACTCAAGATGACCAACCGAGTACAAAGAACAGAAGCCTTCCTAAAGGTAAAGTTAAGGATTTGTATTAAAATATATCCATTTTATACTGGTGTTTTTCATAATAACAGTGCACGGAGATGTCTATTCTGTTCTGTGCGCCTACAGCTGGTCAAATGCATCTTCCTCCAACTTCTCCCTCTTGCTCTCGATTCTTCCTTCACTAGTTTTATGCACAGTTCTTTCTGACCACACTGCCCTACTTTGGGTTACAGCTCTAAAAATGCCAATATTCTTCGAAGGTCACATCTGAGTTACCAATCTTCAGAGAGGCAGAGTGACTGGTAAGCCATAGAGGGCAACCTTATCAGTATACATTGCCAATTATTGTCTCAGAGTCATACAGCACAGAGAGAGCGAAAAGCAGCTGGTCATAGTCATTCAGTCAGGAAACAGACCTTTTTTAGGTTGAACCAGTCCATGCTGATCATAATCCCAAACTAAACTGGTCACACCTGGGTTTGGCCCAAATCCATGATCGAATCCCAACAGTGCTTCAGTCCAGCAAGTCCCTCAAAGCATCCTGCCCCCAACCCACCTAATCCACACATTCCTGAACACTATGGGCAATTTAGCATGGCCAGTCCACCTAGCCTGCACATCTTTTGGACTGTGGGAGGAAACCCACCCAGACACTGGGAGAACGTGCAAACTCCACACACAGTCCCCCGAGGGTGGAATCAAACGCGGGTTCTTGGTGCTATGTGGGAGCAGTGCTAACCACTGACCCACTGTGCTGCCCTATCCGTCCAAACCTTTTCTATTCATGAACTCATCCAAATGTCTTGAATGTTGTAACTGCACCTGCATGCACTGCTTCCTCTGGAAGTTCATTCTACATATGAACCACTCTGTCTTTGGGGAAAAAAAAGTTGCCACCATTTCCTTTTCTAAATCTCTTTTGCCCCTTTCACCTTTAAAAATATGCCTCCTAGTCTTGAGATTCTGCCCCCTAGGGAAAAGACACCTGCCATTCACCTTTATCTATATCCCTCCTGCAATGGCACATGTGTTGGTGGCCATTCAAAATTTACCAATGTTGATTGGAATGCATGTCGTTGCCTTTGCATTGCACATTTAAATAGTGCACGACTGTAATGTATACTAAGTAAATTCTATTGATAAGCTGTGGGCTTCCTTATCAAGTGGGCGCACAAAGTATGTAGAAAATTTATAGCATTGAAAGGGTCTATTGTCTGTGCCAGCCAAAACAAAAGCTACCCAGCTCGATCACGCTTTGTACTTGATCCATAGTACTGTAAACTGCAGCTCTTTGAATACATAACCAAGCATTTCCAATATGCCACGAGAGTTTCTTCCTTAACACACATTCGGGTGGTGAGTTCTATATCCTAGCATCGTCCTGGTGGCAAAGAAAAGTCTCCTTGGTTACAGTTGAATCCTTCTCGTAATTCTGATAATTGATTAGATTTTTCTGTAGAATAAAGATATTGTCGAATATTAAAATAGTTTACGAGCTGATATGCTGTATATTTTGTTTACATGGCATTTAGTCAGGACCAAATTGGCTTCCTGTGGTACCTTTCCAATTTTTTTTTCCTAAATTAGTTTGGTGTTTGCATCCTTATATAAAAATGAAATAGTAACAGCGGGATTTTTAAAAGGAGAATTACGAATGGCTGCTTTTTAAGATTTTTTTTTTGTAGCATTGCTAGTGTTTTTTTTTGTTCTGTACAGACTGGATGAAATGCCATGGAATGGGTTGCCATGCAGGCTGGTGTACAGGTTGTAAGGGACCGTGCATTTGCTTTGGGTGGCACAGTGGCTCAGTGGTTAGTACTGCTGCCTCACAGCGCCAGGGGCCCAGGTTCGATTTGTTTTTTTTCCCCTCTCTCCCTCCTTTTTTTTTTTTCCCACTCCTTGGGCAACTGTCTGTGTGCAGTTTGCACATTCTCCCTGTCTGTGTGGGTTTCCTCCCACAGTCTAAAGATGTGCAGACTAGGTGGGTTACAGGGGAATGGGTCTGGGTGGGATGCTCTGAGGGTCAGTGTGGGCTTATTGGGCCAAAGGGCCTGTTTCCACACTGTAGGGATTCTACGGATCAAAGACTTTCTTCCAACCCCATTTTGGTGTCACATTTGGGATGGGAATCTCAGCCACAGCAGCTGAAGTCTTCAAGACTCCTTTTAGATTCTTTCCATTTATCAGCTTTCATCATCAAGACTCCCCTTTCAGCAGGTCATGGCTGGTTTATCTCGTGCTACTTGTGTAAATATTGGTACAAGTTTTACAGATATTGGTCTGTTGTGTCAACACAATGCAGAAGAGACTGGTGCTCAATATTATCATTTGATAGAGGATGTTTTGTACCAGTTAGTGGGCAAAGCTGGAAGAGCCCCAGGGCAGATGGACTCTACGTTGAGCATGCCCAACATATTTTGGGGAAGGTATCAACGAATTGAAGACCACCCTGAACCACCTTTTGCAAATCTGGAATCTGATAGGATAGGAATATAGATAGGATTCTGATAGGGAGGCTGCATGTTGCTCACGTCAGGGTATAGCTCCGTTAAAGTTTGAGCCTGGCTTCCCAGACAATGAAGAAAGATACAAGCCCTAAACATAGCAGAAGCAAGGCTCGCAAGGTTAGTTTTAAAGGACTAAATTTGAGGAAAGCAATGAACAATTGGAACTCTTCTACCATTTTTTTTAAGATGAGGCAAGGGAGTGAACCTCAGTGAGGTAAGATATTAAGTTTTTTTTTTTTAAAAGATGCTGGAGTTACATGAGAGGTAACTAGACATGATTGGGGAAAGCTGTGAAATGTATAGTTAACCATTCAGAACGTATTTATCCAAAAACTGCTTAAACCCTGAAAGGGTTACCTGTTTGTCTGCAAGAGTATATCTGATATTTTGTATTTAAATCATTTATTTTCATTAAATGTATGAGTGAATACACTCACTTACTCCTTCAATCTCGCCAAGTCTTCAATGGTGTGTTCCTCTCGTTCATATCCTCTTCAATCTTTTTAAAATTTTTATTCATGTTTCAGATTCATCCCCTTCAAGGAAGAAATTGTCTTCTAAACCAGGTGATTTTTCCTGTCTTTGTGCTGGGGGGTTGTGACTGCATGTTTATAGATGGGCCCACTGTGCTGGCTACAGTGTGCACCTCTCTTTGTGAAAAAGTGAGCTTTGAGGTTTGCTCAAGGGGTTTTAACAGAATGAATGAGCTTCACACTTCTTGAAACTCTTTGCATCTGTGGAGAGAAAGTGGAGTCAGCATATATAGGTCCAATGACCGACCTTCAGAACAGAGATGGAAAAGATCACCGTACAGAGGAAGGGCTACTGGACCTGAAATGTTATCTCTGATTTTATCTCCACAGATGCTGCCAATCCTGAGATTTTTTCCAGCAATTTTTTGTTTTTGTTTTTTGTTCTGATTTCCAGCCTCCATAGTTCTTTTGCTTTTTATTTTGTAAGGATCAGTACTTGGGTCTCTGTTATTTGCAGTCCCTGTCAATCGCCCAGATGAGGAGGCTACATACAATGTTTCCAAGTTTGCTAACACTTTTTTTTTAAAAGAAGTGGGGAAACTAAGCTGTAGAGGCTAAAGGGCCTGTTCAGTGATGGAGTGTTGGAAGTGGATAGTGTGAAATTTATTTCAGGAAGAATAGAAAGGAAGATTCACCTTTTTTTGGGAGAGAGGCTAGTAACTATTTTTGTTTTAAAGAGATTTGTGGGGTCTTTTACATAAATTGCAATAAAAGTTTGGTATTGCAACTGTTTGAGTGTAACAGGGAACAAATCTTGCTTCAATTATAACTTTAAAACCGGTAAAGTTGCTACAGCCTGCAGCCCCATGGTCTGGTAACTCTCATTAGAGATATAATTGGGGGTTGTTTAACATGAGGGTCACCACACCTCATAGTCATTAGAACTCCTACAGTGTGGAAACAGGCCCTTCGGCCCAACAAGTCCACACTGACCCGTCCCCCTCCAGCCCACCTAATCTCCGTATCCCTGAACACTACAGGCAATTTAGCATGGCCAATCCACCTAACCTGCACATCTTGGACTGTGGGACGAAACCGGAGTACCCGGAGGAAACCCACACAGACACGGGAAAATGTACAAACTCCACACAAACAGCCATCCAAGGGTGGAATTGAACCTGGGTCCCTTGTGCTGTGAGGCAGCAGTGCTAACCACTGCCACCATACCACCCAGGCAGGAGGAGAGGCTGAGAAGGAGAGTTCTTCATGGTGACTTCAGCTTGTGCAGGGATTGAACCTGCACTGATGGAATCACTCTGCATTGCAAACCAGCTGTCCAGCCAACAGAGCTAAACTGATCTCCTGTGCAATTACAAAGGCTTTAGTGGCATCCCACGGAGATTACTGTTCTGGTATCCTTACCTCGGATGAGGTCAGGTTTGATTTCAAGGAGGTGCAACAAAGGCTCACTAGGAATATTTTGAGATAGGAGGGCTGAGTTATGAGGAGAGACTAGCCAATTTTTTTTATTATGCATCTTGGGAACAAGTGTCTTCTTTACATGATTTTGTCAGTGAAACAGTTTGAGGGAGTTTGATCTTTGTTTGTCTTTGTTACAGCAGATCCGCCTCAGTTAGTGGATCCCCAGACGTACACGGAGGTAAAGGCAGGACAGCAGGCAGAGCTGTATGTTGGGGTTGTAGGAACTCCACCCATTGCTGCTGTATGGCTGAAACAGAAAGATCAGGTACTTAAAAATTGGATCCTTGAGCTGCTGGTTTACATTGGCATATAGTCTAGTAATTGCCGTAGAACTTGGTGGAAGACGAGTGCATTCAACTGCTCAAGTCTTCTTTTTCCTTGAATTGTATAATTGTGGAATCTGTGCCAGCAGCTGCTTATTCCTGCAGTCACTCTTGACTCGAGCTAGCTGTCAATTATTGCTTGAATCAATTTTAACAATGTTTCACAATCCACTTCACATTTTCTGCTTTGGTTTGGTCATGTTTACCTAAGTACAGTGAATTGCTTTGTTTTTGCGATCAGTACAAGCAGATTATAGCAAACAAGGACACACCGATTTATAGGGTGCTTAGACACAGTGAGGCATACGGGTCACAGCAACACAGGAGGTGCGCAAAGCAAGATCAACATTATCTGAAGTTAGAGAGTCCATTCATCAGCCTAATAACAAGGGAAGAAGCTGTTCTGGAATTTGTTGGTGAGTGTTCAAGCTTCTGTATCTTTTGCCTGATGGAAAATTGAAAAACACCCAAAATATCAAGTTTTCACTTACCTCTCTCTCGCTCTCTTTCACGTGCGCACACATCCACACCTGTACACACGCGCTCTCTCTCTCATGCACAAACACACGTGGCTTATGTTCAAATAAGCCTCAGCGTTACAGGGAAAAGACACCAGATTGGCAGCAAGTTAAAATGCGGAGAGAGCTGGTAGCGTCCAACACTAGAAAAGCGTGAATCATGGAATTATTATTCACATTTTCTCTCAACCAGTGCAATCTCTCTCACTAAGATAACAAGGTGTAGAGCTGGATGAACACAGCAGGCCAAGCGGCATCAGAGGAGCAGGAAGGCTGACGTTTTGGGCCTAGACCCTTCTTC
>JAHRHZ010000056.1:21738181-21764988 GCA_024137785.1 Ginglymostoma cirratum | reverse complement strand
TCTGAAGAAGGGTCTAGGCCCAAAACGTCAGCCTTCCTGCTCCTCTGATGCCGCTTGGCCTGCTGTGTTCATCCAGCTCTACACCTTGTTATCTCCGATTCTCCAGCATCTGCAGTTCCTACTATCTCTGAAACAATCTCTCACTATATTTTTGGTATGATCATGTCAGTGCTTTCGTAAACTACTTTTTTTTTTTGTCCATTTTTTTCATGAGCAAGTCTTCCTTCAGCACTACACTCCTTTCACTGCCACTCAAATCATTCTTTCCCTACAAACTAAGAACTATAGAATTCCTCACGCCTGTTTGTTCATTTTAACATCTTGAATTGTGAAGACTGAGCTTGATAAGACTTGATTCCTGCTTCGCTTCCCGTTTTTTTTTTTGTTCTTTCTGCTTCAGCTAAAGATCTGAATGGGTGTTAATGGCAGGGTGTGACAATTCCAACAAGGAATTGTGACTGGAACCCAATCTCAAGAACTGGAGTGAGCCATTCGGCCCCTCTGACCTCTCCCATTATTCAATGAGATCGTGGCTGTTCCGTGGCCTAACTCCATTTACCAGCCTTTGGTCGCATATCTCTCAATAACGTGTTGCTTAACAAAAAAAATTAACAACTGATCCAGCATCGACAGCTGTTTGTGGAAGAGTTTTAAACATCTACCACCCTTCTGTGTAGAAGTGTTTCATAACTTCACTCCTGAATGGTCTGGCCCTAATTTTCAGACTATACCCCTACTTCTACAGACCCCAACAAGTGAAAATAGTTTCTTTATCTACCTTGTCTTTTCCTGTTTAATATCTTGATGTTGTCAATCAGATTACCCCTTAACCTTCTCAATTCTAGAGAAAACAGGCCAATGTTGTATAATCCCTCCTCCATTACTTAACCCCTAAAGTCCAAGTAACATTCTTGTAAACTACATTGAACTCCCTCTGAGGCCAACATATCCTTCCTAAGGTGTGGTGCCCAGGTCTGCTCTCGATGCTCCAAATAGGATCAAAGCAGGGTTTTGTATAACTGCAGCATAACTTCTGCACCATTGTATTCCTGGCCTCCTAGATATGAAGGCCATCACTCCATTAACTTTCTTGGTTTATTTTCTGCACCATGGATGGCATTTTAAAGGCCTATGCACCTACACATTTGAATTAGAATCATAGAATCCCTACAGTGTGAAGTAGGCCATTCAGTCCAAATAGATTCCACACCAACCCTTCAAAGGGCATCACACCCATGCCCAGCCCCCTACCCTATCCCCGTAACTCTGCATTTCCCATGGCCAAGCCACCTAACTTGTACTTCAGAGGGAACCCATGCAGACTCTGGCAGAATGTGCAAACTCCACACAGACAATTGTCCAAAGCTGGATTTGAACCCAGATCCCTGGTGCTGTGAGGCAGCAGTAGCTAACCACTGTGCCACTGTGTCATTAGATATACTTAAGGTTTGTCACCAGACACTTACACCTTCAACAAAACCAGCCAAAGGTACGTGTACGTGTACGTGTACGGTTGAAATGCTCTTTTCGGCCATGTTACTCTTCTCCCTTTTTCAATCTGGACTATTTCGCCATCTGTTCCTCTTGTCCATTTATTTCAGATCCCGAATAGTTCTCGAATGTCTGTAGACACAACAGACACTGGGACCAAACTGGTGATAAAGGATGTGCAAATGGTCGATGCTGGCTATTACACACTGGTGGTGAAGGATCGAAATGGGAGTGTGCAACATCAGATCAGCCTGGCTGTTGTAGGTAAGTGGAACACCTCACATTCTGCTGAGGAAGATAATTTTTTTTTCCCCTTTTATTCATTCACAGGATGAGGGCATCACTGACCAGGCAGCATTTATTGCCCAGAGGGCAGTTATGAGTCAACCACATTGCTGTAGGTGTGGAGTCACATGTCAGCCAGACCAGGAAAGGATGGCAGCTTCCTTCCCTGAAGAGCATTAGTGAACCAGATGGGTTTTTCCTCAACAATCAACAATGGATTCACAGTCATCGTTGGACTCTTAATTCCAGATATTTTATTGAATTTAAAGTCTACCATCTGCCATGGTGCACTTCGAACCTGGGTCCCCAGATAATGTTCTGGGTCTCTGGATTAACACTCCAGTGATAATGCCACTAGACCATCACCTTTCATAATACCTTGAGATAAAGCAAAGCGATGCACAGAGAGTCATAGAGACATGCAGCATGAAAACAGACCCACAGTCTAAATAGTCCATGATGATCCCACCTGCCTGCATTTGGCCCGTGTCCCTCTAAATCTTTCCTGTTGTCTATTTACCGGTTTCTCTGGCAGTTTGTTCTGTACATGAACCACCCTCTTTGTGGAAAAACTGGCCCCCTCCAGTTCCTTTTTATTTAAATCTTTCTCCTCTCACCTGAAAACTATGCCCTCTAGTTTTGAACTCCCCACCCTAGCGAAAAGACCTTTTGCTGTTCACCATATCTATGCCCCTCACGAATTTTATACACCTCTATAAGGTCACTCCCCAACCTACGCTCCAGTGGAAAGAAGTCCGAGCCTATCCAGCATGCCCTTATTGCTCAAACCCTCCATTCCTGGTAAATCTTTTCTAAATCATCTCAAATTTTATAATATCCGTCCTGTAACAGGGTGACCAGAACTGTACATAGTGCTCCAGAAGAGTCCTGACCAACATCTTGTACAACCTCAACATGATGTCCCAACTCCTGTACTCAATGAATCTGCCAGCTTGTTAACGTACAGGAATGGGAGGCATGTTATTTTTGTGTGTAAGCACAGTCGAGGTCAATTCACAGTTTGGTTGCATGCGCACATGTTGTGCATGACTGCAGCTTGGCTGGGGCAAATGTGATAGAACAATTGAAAAGACAACTGAACACCTCTGTAATGGATGGTGGAACAAATGCCAAATCATGTTTAAAGTGCAGTTTCCTGCTTCCCTCAGACAGGCCAGAGCCTCCGTCTGGAAGACCACATGTTTCGGAGATCTGTGGGAGCTCTCTCTCGCTGTCCTGGTCTGGTCCGTGTTATGATGGTGGGAGCGCTATTCAGTCCTATATCATTGAGATGAAGCAGTCTGGAGAGTCGGAGTGGAGAAGATTGACTGATTTGTGTAGTAGCACCTCCTATCAAGTGAACGGTCTGAAGCTAGACGGAGAGTACAGTTTTCGTATATATGCAGTGAACTCTTGTGGCATTAGTGAAGTAGGGAAGGAATCTAAACCTGTCAAGCTAACTGACATCAAAGGTAAGCATTTGAGTCCTAAGAAATTTCCTTTGATCCAACTGGACTGAATTGTTCAAATATTTAAATGTACATATTTCTGTCAAAATTTGACGTGGAAAAAGATTTTAACTCTCGGGCATTTTCCAAATAGATGGGATTGGGAATAAAATTGTGTGGCAATTACATCGAGTCATACAGCATGGAAACAGACCCTTTTGGTTTAACCAATCCATGCTGACCATAATCCTATACTAAATTTTTCTCACCTGCCTACGCTTGACCCACATCCCTGCAATAATTTCTTATTTGTGTACTGTTCTAAATATGTTTTAAATATTGTAACTGTGCCCGCATCCACCACTTCATCTGGAAGTTCGTTCCACACACGAATCTCTCTCTCTGTGTTTTTAAACAAAGTTCCACTTTTTTTTTTTTTAAATCTTGCTCCTCTCACCTTTTAAAGATAAGGCCCGAGTCATGAAATTCCCCACCCTAGGGAAAAGACACCTGTCATTCACTTTTTTTTAAAATTCATTTCATGGCATTGCTGGCTGGACCAGCTGTTATTGAGGGCAGTTAAGAGTCAACCACGTTAGTCTGGAGTCACATGTAGGCCAGACCAAGTAAAGATGGAAGATTTCCTTCCCTAAAGGACATTAATGAACGAGACAGGTTTTTTTTCCTGACAATCGGTGCTGGTTTCATGGGCATTATCAGATCCTTAATTCCAGATTATTATTGAAATCAAATTCCACCATCTGCCGGATTCAAACCCAGGCCCCCAGAACATTAGGAACAAGAACAGAAACAGAAATTGCTGGAAAAGCTCAGCAGGTCTGGCAGCATCTATGAATTTTTTTGTTTTTTTAAAACATCAGCTAACGTTTTGGATCCAGCGACCCTTCCTCGGAGCTGGACCCAAAATGTTAACTTTATTTTTTCTTCATGGATGCTGCCAGACCTGTTGAGCTTTTCCGGTAAGTTCTGTTTTTGTTCCTGATTTACAGCATCTGCAGTTCTTTCGGTTTTTCCCAGAACATTACCTGGGTCTCTGGATTAATAGTCTAGTGATACCACTAGCCCATCGCCTACCCATTTCACTCATTATTTTATGAACCTCTATAAAGTCACTTCTCAACTTCCTATGCTCCAGTGAAAGAAGTCCCAGCCTACCCAGCGCCTCCTTTATAACTCAAAACCTCCATTCCTGCAACATCCTGGTAAATCTCTTCTGAATCTCTGCACCTTTAATATTCCCCCCAAAACAGGGAGACCTGTCTGATGAAAGCAGTAAACTGTGTTTTAAACATGATTAGGCATTTGTTCCACCATCTATTACAATCATGTTCAGTTGTCCTTCAATTGTTCAATCGAAATTTGCCCCAGTGAAGCTGTGGTCCTACATGGTAGGCCAGAAGAGGCCTCAACAATGTCCTGTACAAGCTCCATGCTCCATCTCCACTCCTGTCTTCCAAATTCATTCTTCTGCTTCATCTCTGATAGTCCCTATGAATGAATCATAGCATTATGATGGTGTAGAAGCAGGTTATTCAGCCCATCGTGGCTGCACCAGCTCTAATATGAAGTGCTAGTCTCCTATCTTTAACACATACTGCTGCCCACTATTACTATCCAGATAAACTTCCCATAAGCATGACTTTTATGACCAGAACCAAAATGTGGAAATCTTTTTAACGTAGGAAAACTATCATGCTGCAGCTATCGCACGGCACGAGTTGGCCAGGAAATGCTCCTGCTCTTGCTGCCTGTCATGGGTTTATTGGAAGGATTTGCTGGTGGATGATCAGTTTGTTTGGCCAGGCCACAAACACATTCTCCCAGTGTCTGCATGGGTTTCCTCCAGGAGCTCTGGTTTTGTGCCCACAGTCCTCCTGCAGATTAGGTGGATTGGCTGTGTTAAAATGTCCATCGTGACCAGGGATATGCAGGCTAGGTGGATTAGCCATGCGAAATATAGGATGGGGGGGTGGTGGTGGATGGGTCTGGTTGGGAAGCTTTTTGGAGGATCGGTGTGAACTTCATGGGCTGAATGCTTCAACGCTGTAGGGATTCTATGATTAAAGATGTTGCGGAGTGGGATAGAAACCCAGAGTTTCTGGCTTGAAGCAAGGGACGCTACTGCTGCATCACCAGCCCTCCCCATTCATACATCCCTCAGTCACCGCATGTTGAATCAGAATTGAATTGCTGGCAGTTGTACCTGTCTGGGTCATCTGTTTGACTCTGTTCGTGAATCTAAAGTACCAATAATGGATCTGACTAGGAATAGCTACATCCAGAAAAACAGGAATGGGCTTCCTTAGTGAAGTGGTTGCAGATGGTCAGACATTTACATATAACATTTACATATCATGTTTTTTGTTAGTAGCTCTCTTCTCTCAGCCTCCGAATGCAGTCAACCTCCCTAAAAGCTAGGAGAAGGCATCTCCAAAATACTCAGTGTTGACTAGTAAATGCAGGAAGGCTGCTTTCCATCCCTCTATTATTCCTGTTCCTCTTCCTTCAATGAAACTGGGAAGGTCGGAGCGCTGTTAGTGGTGGTGGGTGTTGAGAACACATCTCCAAATTATTGCCATAAAACGTTCATGAGCATGTAAGTGACAACTTGGGGAAAATGATCAATGGAAATAGTTCAGAAATGGAATGTTGAATGAATGTTCTTTAAAAAGTCCTTTTTTTTTTTAAACTTGTTTGCAAATACTGCTCAGTATCTAGTAACAGCCTCTAATTTGCTGAAGAGAAATTTTTTACTTCTGATAAAACTTCTCCAGAATGAAGTAAAATGACTTCTGCCTTCAGGATGGAACTTCCTTGACCTGCCTCAAGGTCAGAGTCTAATCCCAATAAAGCATTGTATAATTATCAGCCAAGATATTGTCTTGTGGGCCATACAGATTAAAGTCTGGCTTGCAGTATTCAGGTTATCCTTTCATAAATTGAATGTAGGCAGTTCTGGGCGATTTTTATAAAGAAAGCCAGTGACAGCAATAGTAGGAAAAGCACTGGAAGCATAAAGGTTCGTGACCATATCACTTCTACACGAACGGGAAGAGGGTTCTGAAATAAATAGGGAGAGGGGGGGAGGTGGATAGAGGAACCCTCTTCCCCTCCCCCATTTCTGATGAAGGGTTTAGGCCCGAAACGTCAAGTTTTCCTGCTCCTATGATGCTGCTTGACCTGCTGTGTTCATCCAGCCCCAAGCTTGTTATCTCGGATTCTGCAGTACCTTTTATCACTTCTACATGGTCCTTTTCCAAAGTCTGTGTTGCGTGGAGGACAGTTTCGGTTGTTGCCACCTTGCTGTTATTTTAATGTCTTTTTGTCTCTTTTTTGAAGAGAGAGAAGAAAAAGAGGAGTTAGGCACTCGTGTGACAATCAATACAACTCAGATGCTGACTGATCTCTACATACAGCAGGAATGTCTTGGAGTGTGAGTATCGACACAGCCAGTCTGTGTGCATAACTTTTTTTCGTTTTTAAAGTGACCGGTGACCCTTCATACATTATGTAACTTTTTTCCCTGTCTGCAGCACCTGGGAGTAAGTCATTTCTGGCTTTTAGAATGTTCTACATTCTGATATGGTGTTGGAATAACTGTGCATGAGAGTTAAATATATGAAATATAAATATATATGAACTGATATATACTGATATATGAACTAAATATATATGAACATTGTGCAGTAGTTATTACAATATTTAGTTAAGTGAAACTATTTTTTATATCTTCCATGTATTCACTTTGCTTCCAAATATCTCAAACTGTTCAGAGATCCAAACAATATACCTCTCTCAAATTTTTTTTCACTGAAGCATCTTTGTCTTGGGGTTTTTAATGATTTCCACCTTTTATTGATATTGGAAAGGGAATGTGCTTATGTTTCACTACTTTTCCTAAATGCCACGATGAGGGTTTTCATGGACTAACTCTACCCAGACACTGCCAGACCTGTTGACTTTCTCAGGACCATCCCGTAAGCCCATGATGTTGTGCTGAACATGACACCAAATTAAACTAATCCCTTCTGCCTGCCCTTGGTCCATATCTCCACATTTCTTGCATATTCATGTGCTTATCTAAAAGCCTCTTAAATGCCCCTAATCATATCTGCTTCCACCACTACCCCTGGTAGCACATTCCACACTCCTCCTACTGCCTGTGTTAAAAATAAAATAAAAATGCCCCTCACATCTCCTTTTGAATTTGCCCCCTCTCTCCTTAAATGCACACTTCCTAGTTTAGACATTTTCAAATCTGAGAAAAAGATTCTGACTGTCAACCCTGTCTCCAGATCTCATTGTATAGCCTTCTATCAAGTCTCCCATCAGCCTCCACTACAGAGAAAATAACGAGAGCTTTTCTAGCCTCTCCTTTTTATGCTTCATACCCTCGACTCCAGGCAGCATCCTGGTAAGCTTCTTCTGCACCCTCTCCAAAGCCTCCACATCCTTCCTGTAATGTGGGGACCAGATTTGAATGTAGTACTGTGTGAGGCCTAACCAAAATCTTGTAAAGCTGTAATATTTCTGATGGCGTAATAGACTGATGGAGGGAGAAACCAACAGAGACTAGATGGTGTTGAGAAAGAAACTGTGGCCCCGTAACCTCGTGCTGTGTTTTCCTAAGTTACAAAGTCACTGCGTTGGATGAGCTGATGCCTTACTGATCTTCTGCAGCACCTCACAATTGAGTGGCGAGTTGGATTAAAAGCCTGCACAGACAAGATGAGCTGAATGACCTCCTTCTGTGCAGTAACTTTTTTTCTATGATTCTTAGTCTGATTTCTGGATAACTGTTACCTCAGGACTCCAGATTTCCGGACTGCAGAGAGGACATTTTTTCCCCAAGTTGAATATAACAACAATGCTATGATTTACTGCAAATACTAATGTTTCATAAAACTTGTCTGTCATTACAAATATCTCCTTGTTAATTGCAAGACTTGTTTGGGGTGGAGTGATTTGAAAAATGACTGACTGACTAATTCTATCACTTGAGTGACCTATTGGAAGAAGTAAACAAATTGCATTTATAAAGCATCTTTTTGCAGCTTCTGGATGTCCCAAAGGGCTTCACAAATGAAGTACATTGTCATGTCTTCAATAACCAATTTATGCACAGCAAGCTCCCACACAATGATGGTGGCCAAATCTATTTTAATGTTGTTGATGACATCTCCCTTCCCCTGCCCCCACCCAGTGTGCCTTTTAAAGACATTCTACACACTGACAGTCAGACATAACACGATGGATAAGAGAGAAATGTTGATTAGGAGAGATTCCCTGGTTGGTTTTTTGAATTTTTTTTTTAATGTAAATATGTCTGCCCAAAAGGACAGACAGTGAGCATCTCAAGGTGAACACTCCCTTGGTATTGCTCTGAACTTGCACCTTAGTTCACGTCCTGAAATCTCTGGAGTGGGACTCCAATTTACAACATTTCAGACTCCAGCAAGACCAGGCCACCATGAGACTGTGTATGAAGAGGGAAAGAGTTGCTGGATGATGTAAGATTGACAAATACTTTTATTTGGTCACTTTTTTTTTAATATTTTTCTGCAAGGAAATTCAGTTAAATTTGTCTCGCTATACACTAATTGGAAGGAAAAGTACGTAGTGGCCTCTTTATGTGAAAAGTGCACTCTCATGTACGTTGTTTAGAATTGTCAAATGTGAAAATTGCCTTCAGGTCATCTACAGGAAATGCCCGCTTCCATATCGGAAAGTTGTTCAGTTTCTGCTTTTACATCCAAGCTCAAGGTCCTCCAAATCCTCGTGAGGGAGTTGCTGTAATCTGACGTTCCACATCAAGAAACCCCTTCAGCAAATAGATTTTTCTCTCCTTGTCTGTCAAGAAGTTGATTTGATCATTAGCATCGGGGGATGGAGGGGGTGGGGAGGAGAAAAAAGCAAATATCATGGTCCAGAACATTGCTGTTACTGCCACCTGTTAATATTGGCGCTGGAGATTCTGATAAGCTTTCATATCTAGGCTCTACAGTCAGCAGCAATCTGTCACTTTGATGCTTTAAAAACACACACATTGTAAAAACCACAGCTATTCTGCTGACGCTGAATCAGAGTTTGAATCGGACTCCACACCAAACTGCAAATCTACCAAGCTTGTGTCCTCGGCACCCTGCTCTACAGAAGTGACCCCTGGGCAACATATACTAGTGAAGAGAAAAGGCTCAATCATTTTCATCTTTTGCTGTCTTAGACATATCCTCAGCATTCCTTTTGACAAGAGAAGGTGACCAACTCTGGTCGTGAAGTATGCTGATCCCTCCAGCATATATAGGCTTTTATCCCTGGGGTGGAAAGTTCAAACTGAAAGGTGGGGCGGGGGTGCGCAGAGAGAGAGGTAGTTTAGGGGACAAATGCAGGGAAGATTTTTTTTTTCACCCAGCAAGTGATGGGTGCCTGGAATGTACTGCCAGTGGATGTGGTGGAAGCAGGAATGTCAGCAATGTTTTGAAGTGTATCTTGGTAGACACATGGATGAGAGGTGAACAGAGGGATAGAAATCACACATGGTCCACAAGTAGCAGGCCTAAGTAAGGATTAGGAATCAGTGCAGGCTCAGTGGGCCGAAGGGCCTGTTCCTCTCCTATATTGAATTGTATTGTGTTGTATATTCATTGCTGAGACAATGATGCCTGTACCGGCTTGGTCATGCTTGTTGATGGTTGGTGCACAGATCTTCACTATGGTGACCTAGCCATTGGGTCATGACTTCCTTGGTATCCATGCATCCAGTACAAGGGCACCTACAAGCAAAAGTATGAAGACAATGGACACTGACAACTGGGAGACAGATGCTAACAAGCTTTGAAGGCTAAATGCAAATATTGTGGATGCTAGAAATTTGAAAGCAACACAGAATGAATACAACAGAGTAGCCTTTGGTTTGTTTTTGTCCCTGATTTACAGCATCTGCAGTTCTTTCAGTTTTTACAAAGTTGCTGGAAAAGCTCAGCAGGTCTGGCAGCATCTGAAGGAAAACAGTTAACATTTCGGGTCCGGTGACCCTCGGAACTGTTCTGAGGAAGGGTCACCGGACTTGCACCGTTAACCGTTTTTTCCTTCACAGATGCTGCCAGACCTGCTGAGCTTTTCCAGCAACTTTGGTTTTTTTGATTCTTTTTTTTTTTCTGCCGTCACTTGTACTACAGTATAGAAGTGCAGTGAAATGTTTCTACAATGGCTGCCTTTTGATGGGTGCCATCATAGGTACAAATCTTAGTCTTTTTAAAAAAAAAAGTGGTCTTACACAGAGGCTTAAAGGAAAGCATGGGCATTACTTAGAGATGGTTACAACATAGTGTAATGCTGGAGAAACTCAGTGGATCAGAGTGGCAACTGTGGAGCGAAAGGCAGGTAACGTACTGGACTTGCAATGTTAACTTTTTTTTTGGAGTCGGATTGGGAGGGCATTGTTTTCTTCTCCAAACAAAATGACTTATCGGGCAGTAAACAGAGCCAAGAGAAATTAGAGGTCCTCAAATGGTGCCTGCTGTCTTCCTCTGCAGAAAATGTGACACTGTCAAACCAAGTGAGGCCTCTGAGCCACAGCAGACCAGGTTTATCAGAGTTGATCACCACTGTGTAAATTGTCATCTCCCCAGACCGAGGGTCACCTGACTATCTTTTTGGAGGAGTTATTCATTACCTGTTGACCAAGGTGACTGTTTGTTTGTTTCGGGCTGCCTTTTCCATCTGGAAGTTGATGTCACTGAGTTGGACCAATCCCCAACTCCTGATAAATAACAGAAGAGCAAATGGGGAGTGTGGAGCATCAAGAATAGTTTAGTTTAAAGATGATTCAGGAAGACCTCCAAACCATGTGGGTTAAATCAACATAGTGTCCAATTTTGGGTGAGCAGCTTGGCAATCCAATTGTACCCATCATAGGAAAAGTACCACTTACTTACAGCAACCCAGCCATCATTGAGAATCATAGAATCCCTACGGTGTGGAAGCAGGCCATTGAATTCACACTGACCCTCCTAAAGAGCATCCTACGCTACCCCTGTAACCCTGCATTTCCCATGGCGAACCCACACACCTCTGGCCACTATATATATGGGGCAATTTAACATGGACAGTCCACCTAACCTGCACACCTTTGGACTGTGGGTGGAAACCAGAGCGCCCAGAGGAAACCCACACAGACGCAGGGAGAATGTGCAAACACCCCACAGACAGTCGCCCGAGAATGGAATCGAACCCGGGTCCCTGGCACTGTGAGGCAGCAGTGCTAACCATAGAGCCATCCTGTCTCCTTATTGACATGTGGATGTTTGAACAGATAACATCTAAGCCACCTCAAATTATCAATTTTTAGGTTGCTCACCACAGCCAAAGGATCATGTCTGTAAGTGCGCAATACAAGATTTGAGATCAGACTGATTATATTATGACCTTTTTTCAACCTGTCTCTAACCAAGCTATTCTCGATCACATTTCAGAGGGACATTTGGAAAAGTTTATAAACTGTTGCAAAAATCCACAGGAAAAACTCGAGCAGGCAAGTTTTACAAAGCTCGTACGATTAAAGATAAGAAGAGTGCACGCGATGAGATTGAGATAATGAACTGTCTGCACCACCCAAAGCTGGTTCAGTGCCTGGATGCGTTTGAGAGTCGGACTGAGATTGTCATGGTGATGGAATAGTAAGTTATTCGTGCAAATCTATCAAAGTAATAAGAGCCGCTCCTAACCACAATGAAAGAACGAAAATAGCTGCATTAATCCCTGTTCAAATAGAAACCTCTTTGGAAGTGAATGGCCAGATTTTATACCGGTTTACAAATCTGTTCCTTTCAGAGTAGCTGTTAATAGCAGCAGCAGCTCTGGAACGTGTGAGCAGGAGTAAATCCATTCAACCCCCTCAACGTTCAAGCGGATCATGTCTAACTTGTCCCTCTACTCCGTTTGATCCCTATGCCTCCGTCCTCTCAACCAATTAAACATATCAGAATCAGACTTGAAATTTTGTATTGACTGAGCATCAACAGTATTTTGTGTGTTGCATTTCTGCCGCCCTAGAGTAGGGGAAAAAAACATCCTGTTTTCGGTTGTATGGAGTTAGATCACTAATAGAGCCTCTGAGGAAGTGTTTCTTGCTTTGCAGATAACTGACCAAATTGGTTTGAAATGTTGTTAATTCCAATTATGATGTTGCATCCCATTGAAAGGACAAAGTAACAGCACTGTAATGTAATTTTTAAAAGTGCTTGGAAGGTTTCTTTTAAAAGCAAATTTAAACTGTCTTAAATTTAAGTCTAAATCAAAACCCAAACCTGTCAGGATTGCATAACAGCTCTGTCAACATCCAAGTCTTGGAGTGGGACTTAAAAAGACAAAATTTGGACTCTGAGTTAACTGCTACCACTGAGCCAAGACCGATGTAGGTGAAGTAAGGTGTGCCCACATCACGAAGTCCAGTGTAGATCCTGACCACAAGTTCAAATGGATTTGCTAGTCACAGTTTTGAGGGCAAAATTAATCCCTACGAAAGCAGTTGGGCAACTTTCGACTTGATGTTGGCGAAGTAAGGCATTTTGTTTTTTTTTTTTTCTGCACATTCTATGATTTTAGTTGTTGCTGTTCCCTAATACAACTGTGTGATCTTGTACAGTATTTCTGGAGGCGAGCTCTTTGAGCGTATTGTGGATGAGGATTTTGAGCTAACGGAGCCTACCTGTGTCCTGTATGTCCGCCAAATCCTGGCTGGCTTGCAGTTCATGCACCAACAGAACATTGTGCACCTGGACCTGAAGCCAGAGAATATTGTGTGTGTCGACAAGAATGGCACGCTCATTAAAATAATTGACTTTGGACTGGCACGAAAACTTGGTGAGTGAAGCAACACCTCCTTTTTTTTTTTTTTTGTCTATTCAACCATTTCATACTGACTTCTTCCTCGAACATCCTTTTAATCTTGAGCATTGCACATGTAAGTGGTGTGGGCAGAGAATCGGGCCTACAATGTTGCAGTCTCAATTCTTTAACCCTAGCTTAACACGCGCACACACAACTCCCTCATTGGCTGTTCCCCAATGATTATCACGGCTTACTGGCCTTAAGGTAATCATTTACGATTCTGTAATTTCTCGATTTTACATTCTCCGCAGATATTACCGCGATGGGTTTCGAGTCACATTTAACAACAATTTTTGAGCTAGTTTCTCTGAATCACTCTGTGAATGCACTGCATTCACAATCTTCTCTAACAAGCATACCTGTTTCCACTTTGATATTTGGGTTTATGATCACACTTTGCTACAAATTGATTACTGCATGTGGTAGTTATTTTTCTGATAGTTTGTGTGTTTACATAGGATATATCCGTGAATTAGACAAAAAATATATGACTGTGTACCAATTAGAGACAGTTCACTGATACCAGAGGGCAAATGGGCTGTTGATTATAGAATGTGTCAATCTCATTAGTTATGAAGGCAGCATCCTGTTCTCCAGCCAAGGTGTTAGCGAACTCTTCCCTAGATCTTCACCCTTTTCTTCTAGTCCATCTTCCATCAAGAGAAGGCAGCTACCTGAGGACCATCCTCTGTCCCTGAGCACTGGTTGATTACAAGCAACGTCCAGGGGCTGATAGTTTTTGTGTCAACCGTCTGAATTGTTTTGACCAATGACCATGGAGCAGCTCCTCATGATGCTGGATGACCAATGTCTCCTTGTCCATCTCCTGTTGAAAGTTAGTTTCCTTCCTTCTATGAACAAAGCTGCCTTTCCCCAAACACCAGATTAGCAATAGAGTAGCTGAAGACACACTTGCCGTGGCACTGTTTCATCACCCTGCTAGGTAACATCGCCAGTATGCCACTGGTGAAGTGTTGGTGTTCTGTCTGGCTTGTTATTTATATGCCTCAGTTGTTGGGATGTTTGGTACTACTTCTGGTAAATAACAAGCAGATAGAACACCAACGCTTCACTGGAGGCACATTGACTATGTTACCAAGCAAGGTGATGAAATGTCTGCAGCCAAACCCCCTGGCTCAGTGAGCAGGTCTGCAACCTCATCCACAACCCGAGCTACAAATCTTCTCCGACAGTAATAGAGTAGTATTCTACCTGAAATCTTTTTGTCTACCTTTTGAACAAGATTACTTACTACTGTTTTCATGAGATCTCACACTTTAAAACCAAAAGAACTCACTTTAAAAAGAGTCCTCATTTTCCCACAACTTCACAAATTGCAGCCTGATTTCCCTTAGCTGTTGAAGTTCAACTGATGTTAAAACTTCGGAGTTAAACTGAACACGCTCACAATGATTGGAGTCTTCTCCGTTCAGATTTGGTCAAATTATTTTCCTTCAACCAAACCTAATGGAGTGGATCAGAATGCTTGTGATAGCTTGATTACTACCTCAGTAAGAAATTAGATCAGGAATAATTGTAGCCATGCTCCAATTAATGAAGTCAAGGCATTTCATGGCTCACTATTGGGTGTTAATTTTGGCCATATCCGGGGGGACGAGGTGCAAATTCTGATGTAAGCTAACATGTTCCATCACGCGGTCAATGTTGGGAGAATGCATTGTCAGCCTTTTATCTCTTCAGCCATATAAAACAGGCTCATAGTTCAACATCAGTCACTCCTGAAGACACAATCCTGAAGGGTTACAACTTGTAGTTGTACTGAAACGGAGTGCTATGCCTGACTTTTGCCATCGGATCTGTGCTGATTCAATACGCCTCATCTTGTTTTGCGTAACCACGTTCTTCAAGATTTAATACCTCTTGCTTGTTTCACCACAGTGCTGTGTGCTGCAAGTTATTAGAAATGGTGTGATGCATTTTGTATGTGAAGCAATGATTGTTATTACCTTAGCTTGTGTTTTCCTGAATAGGTGGGTTTGAGGTGTGATCCAAACAAAGTGTTTTAAGCTTTTAAACAGAAACTATTCCCATGAGCAGAGGAGTCAAGGGTTGATCCTTCAGGAGTGAAATCAAGAAGCACCTTATAAGTGAAAATATAGTGATTTACAGTTGGCTCTCTAAGACTTGGGGGTTTTAGATTAATATCAGGTGAGGTATCAAGGGATATGGAACCATCTAATGTAAGGTCTGTGATTGACATGTTTTAAAAGCACTTATTTTAAAGCTTGGATTTTGAACTAGTGGTATGAGAATTTAGTCTGTGTTTTGAGGTTTTTTAAATGTATCAATATTTCTAGAACCATGATTATTTTTAAACCAGTATGAAAAAAGGCTCCCTCTGTGATTAATGGGAATTTGTTTGCATTGAGAGTTTTACAAGAAGACAGTGCAAGAGCTGAAGAGCACTTTCTTGTTTCCTGTTTAGAAGGATTAGGATGTTTTTGTTTTTGCTTGGAAAGCTGTTTAATTTCAGTTCCCAAAATTCTTGGTGGAAGTGAAGATGTAGAAAACCGTTTCAGCTGAAGGAAAGAGAATTTAGAATAGGTTATAATTGAAGTAAGTTGCCTCAGTGTAAGAATTTTAGACTGAGAGTTCCAGACTGAACTGTTCAGTTAGAATACTGAAGAGGTTATTTTGAGTTGAAAATCTAAGCTCAGTTGTGTGATTTAGTCAAGGAAGAGACTACCGAGCCCAGGAAGAGCAAGAATTGAAATAAATGGTTAAGTTAAATCAATAGATGTAATGGAGAATCAAACTGAATTGTCGCAGTGCTGTGACTGGACTGTATTTTTATGGTGTTTTGAAACCTTTCAAATTCTGTTGCATATGAGTTTATCTATCTTGGTTTTAAACTTTTTATTATTCAAAAATAAGATCTACAGCATTGCATGCATGTCTTTCAGTGAAAGACCACCTTGTTCATTTTTTCAAAATTATCTATCAAGCCACCTTTTAGCCAATTTGTCCACTAATATCAGCAGTTGGGATCTGAATGATTTGATTTTGTTTTTTGAGGTTACGTGCGAGGGTTTGAATAGCCAACTTCTGCTCTTGATCCTTATAGAACCTGGTTCCCAAAAAATTAAATTGCTGACATAAAGCCTGTATTACCAGTTCCACCTCCAGCACAACTACCAGTCAGCAGGCTAATTGATCTACCAAGAGTAATCTAGAGAGATTAGCATTAACAGTTCCCATCATCCCACTACATAATTCTGTACCATTTTTGATGGTAATGAAGCCACTGGATTTCAAAAGCACCAGACTCCCCTGCCATTCTCCATTAACATTAGCAGTTGTGCTTTCGTCATTAAATAGCAAAAATCATTGAACCTGTTTGCTCAAGTATGTAAGCATTCCTTACATAACAAACTTAATGTCCTGGAGTGAGCTAAACTGGGTGAGTTTGTACATTCCTAGTTTATGATGAAGGTGGTAAAGCAGGTTTTTAAAAAACAATAAGAGATTCTTTTGATCAGAAACTGTTTAAAAGTGTTGAGACTCCTTAACCGCCACATCCATAGCACTATCTAGATTGAGAATAGGAGTAAAGCACAAGGGCATTCGGAAAGATTTTTTGACCAGGCTGTTGTTCTCTCTCCAGCTACTCAGTAGTACGGTGTATCAGTGCTGATGTTAGTAATGTTACATCGCTCGTTCCATGAGGATTTTGTAAGGAAGCAGACCCGGGTCGGCACTTTTTGGATCTTTTGCCAAACCATTAGGCTAGGCCTGACCTGGACTCGCTCAGGCAGGACCAATCATTTCAATTTTAAAGGCTGAGCACTTCCAAATAAAATGAGTAGACTGTTCAAAGTGGGTCCTGGCCAGGTGACAAACTGTTGGAAAACCACAGAATCCACTTTAAAAATGGGTGAATGGCCTCCTATTTGAACTCCTGGATTGGATTGAAGGCCTGAACAAAGCAGTCTGTGTGCACACCATTGGGATACAGCATATACCTCACTTGTGTTCAAAATTTCCTGATCTTTTGATCTGGATTTTGTTAATATCAACACCCACAAATCTACCCCCAACTCTCTAATTAGTACCCAATATGTTGACCAGATGAGCTACACTCCGATCACTCCTTTTCTAATCTATGTCCTTAGCACAAATCCAGTGGCACCACCTGCAGGTATTGTGCAGTACTGCTAGTTTCTTTCCCGTTGCCTTCCCTCATTGTGTCTCTGTCTCTTTTTCTCAACAGATTGTAATGGCTCAGTGAAAGTAATGTTTGGAACACCAGAATTTGTTGCACCAGAAGTGATCAATTATGACCCAATAGGGTTCACGACAGATACTTGGAGCATTGGAGTTATCTGCTACATCCTGTGAGTGAATCCGATCATTAAGGGATTGACAATTAAGTCAAATTCAAAGTGTTGCTGCCCGTTCTTTTTATTGCAATTTTGGTTACCTTGGATTTTAATCTCTTCGATTGTACATTTAAACACAATTGAGAACAAAAACAAAACTTCTGCTTTTGTTCCTGATTTACAACATCTGCAGTTCTTTTGGCTTTTGAGTTTTCTAATCCTTATGGTGAAGAATGTTGGAATTGAAGATGAAACCACTTCTGATTTCAAATAATTGATTTGAACTGTGAGTAAATTGGTGTTGAGTGAGTTAAGATCTCTGGGCACATGAGCAATATAGGACATGGAGAGCCTCTTTGAGTTTGAAGCTGAGGCGTTGAGCTGCTGTAAAATTGGTGGAGCCATTGCTCCCAAAGGGCTCCAGTGTTGGCAGTGGGTAGTGCTCGTGCTCTCGTTCTCGCTCAAAATACTGGTCCAGGCCCAAATCCCACTCCAGGTACTCAGCACAGGGACTTAAACTGGCACTGGTTGGGGTGCTGAGGGGAGTGCTGCACTGTCAAAGATTGGGTTTGTGTTTGAAACATAATGTTAAAGCTTCGTGTTAACTGCCCTCTAAGGGTGTGTAAGATCCACTGGCCCTGCTTTTAGAAAAGGGCACAATAACATAAGAGTTGTCTCATTCAGTCCCTCAAGCTTACCTTGTCATTCATGGCTGAGCAGTCCCAGACCTCACTCGTCGTGTGTGTGTGTGTGGCCATCAACTTCCTGATATCTCAACAATCTGTCAACCTCCTTTTTTTAAATAGTTTAATTGATCTAGCCTCCACAACCCACCGGGGTAGAGAATTCCAGACATTCACTACCCTCTACGAGAAGAAGCTCCTTGACCTCTCCTATTTTAAATGAATGTCCCATTATTCTGTAACTATGCCTCCACCCCCCGCCCCAACCCACCATTTTCTCACTGTTTAACCTGTCAGTACTCCTCGCAATTTCTGTTTCAATCATATCACCCCTCGTTCTTCGGGAGTGATTGTCACAATGACCTGGCCTTAGTTATCTATCAGCCAACATAACTCTCATCAAAGGGGAGATGATGGCCTAGTGGTATTATCACTCCAATATTAATCGAGAAACTCAGCTAATGTTTTGAGGATTTTGGTTCAAAACTGATCCTAAATGGTAGAATTTTAATTCAATAAAAGAGATTCTGGAAGTAAGAATCTACTGATGACCACAAAACCACTGCTGATTGTTGGAAAATCTCATCTGGTTTGCTAATGCCCTTCAGGGAAGGAAATCGGCCATCCTCGCCTGGTCTGGCCTACATATGACTCCAGGCTCTCAGCAATTTGGTTGACTCTCAACTGCCCTCCTCCAAAATGACCTAGCAAGCAGTTAAAGGGTAGCTTGCAACAGGCAATAAAAGGTGGTGAACCCACAATGAGACTTTTTTTTTTTCCCATCAGCACTTCCCAAAGCCAAGCCCTCCATCTGGAGAAAGAAAATGGCAGCTGCCACATGGGAACACCACCTGCATGCTCCTCCCACCCCCTCCCCACCCAACACCATGTCTCCTGCAGCTGCCAACTGGATCACAAGGCTCTGGGTTCAAATCTGATCCCTGGGCTACAGCGTATGTAATTTAAAAAATGAGCATTGTTGTTTGTGGCACTTTGGGTACAAATTAAAATTTTTAGATTATTCCTTCATCACGGGCAAGTCCAGCATTAACTTCCCATTCCAAAATGCTCTCGAGCAAAAAACAACGAGTTTCCTTCTTTAGCCACTGCAGTCTGTACAGTGAAGGTGTTGTAGTAATATTGCTAGGTGGGCAGTTCTAGAACGTTGGTCCAATAATGCTGTAGGAATAGTAATGTATTTCCGTGTTGGATTGATGTCAGACCTAACTGAAGAGAGAGACATCGGTGCTTTTCATGACCAACGGTCTAAGTGCTTTACAGCCAATTAATTACTTGTCTCGAGTTGTCACTGTCATTTAAGAAACATTGCTGTTTATGGGAATTTGCTGCTATGTGACTGAGACCAAGAATTAGCTCTTATGATGTTGATTGAGTCAGTGCTGTGTTGGAGTACCAGCTTTCTCTTTTTTTTTTATATATGCTACAGCTCCGGAATGGGATTTGAATCCAGCAGCCACAGGAGACGTGGTGTGGGTGGTGGGTGGGGTGGGAGGGTTGCGGAGAATGGTGGAATGGTGATGTCCCCATGTGGCAGCTGCCTCTTTTTTTTCATCCAAATGGAGGTCTTGGCTTTGGGAGGTGCTGAAGGAACAAGTCTTGGCATATTGCTGGGCACCTTTTGTTGATAATACATATTTCTCAGCCACTGAGAGCTGGTGGTAAAGGGAGAAGTTAATTTGAGGTGGTGAAGGTGGCACTGATCAACAGACTGCTTTACTTTGTCCTGGATGCTGATGACCTTCTCCAAGTCTCGTTTGAGTTAAACACCCTCTCTTCCAGGATACTAAAGCACATTATTCATAGCTTTTCATAGAATCCACACAGTGCAGAAACACACCCTTAAAGCATCCCCCATAACCCCCCCAATCTAGGCATCCCTGAACACTACGGACAATTTAGCATGGCCAATCCACCTAGCCTGCACATCCCTGGACTGTGGGAATAAACTGGAGTGCCTGGAGGAAACCCATGCAGACACGGGAGAATGTGCAAACTCCACACAGACAGTTGCCCGAGGGTGGAATCGAACCTGGGTCTCTGCAGCCCTTTATGTGATGACCTCTTGGAATCCCTACAATGTGGAAGGGAGCCACCTGATCAGCACCTCTTTGGACAGTGTGAGAAAACCAGAGCACCTGGTGGTACCCCACACAGACATGGGGAGAATCTGCAAATTCCACGGACAGTCCCCCTGAGGGTGGAATCAAACCTGGATCCCTGGCACTGAGGCAGCAGTGCTAACCACCGAGCCACTGTGCTGCCTGACTTAAATGGTCTTTTGAAGATTGTCCAAAAGCATTGAAAAGTCATGGAGTGCTCACTACAGAATTCCCAGCCTCTGACCTGCCTTTGTAACCACAGTATTTGTAAGGGTGGTCTGGTTCAGTTTCTGTTTCTGCTCTTACGTTAAAACAGTAACAGCATGTCACAAGTGCTTCATTGGGTATACAGTGCTATGGAATATCCTAATTTTGAATCTAATTCACGGACCATTGCAGGTTGAGTGGATTGTCTCCGTTTCAAGGGGACTCTGACACAGAGACCCTGACCAATGTCACTGCTGTTTCTTGGGAGTTTGATGAGGAAGCATTTGCTGAGATCTCTGAAAATGCAAAGAATTTCATCAGCGCTTTGCTACAGAAGAACATGAGGTAAAGAAACCTTTTTAACTGTTGATCCTTTCCAACTCATCTAAGGTTTTCAACTTTTCAAATCCTATTTCAAGGAAATTACATTTTACTTTTAACTTCTACCTCCTCTCCTTCAAACTATTTTACTTAATGAATGGCTGCTTCGTAGACTAGTCATTGGACATTTTAATTTTGGAAAGCATTGGTAGAATTCGTGTCAACCACTGCCAGGAATGGATAAACAGCTGGAATGGCTAAACGTATGTGTTACTCTATGCTCCCTGTTGAGGTAAGGGAGAGTGATTAAAGGAGGTGTCCCCATACAGGGTCTGATTTTAGATATACCACCTTCCAGGGTGAACAGAAATAGTGCCGCTGATTTGGGGTATCCTCAAGTTGGATCCATGTCTCCTAATTCCAGAATTGAGTCCAAATCAAATCTGTTCTGGCTTTGAAGCCAGGAGTACTGTATTATGGTGTTTCAAAGAAACGCCATACGATTTAGACTGCAGCATTTGGTTTTTAGCACTGTCAAGAGCCTCAGAGCCAATTGATGTGTAAGTTCTATGGTTAATGTCCAAAGTATGGACATAGGAAATGGGAGCTAGAGCTGGTTTGTCAAGCCTGCTCTGTCATTGAGGAAGACTGTGGCTTGTCTTTATACTTAACGTGCTGGTACTGTAGGAGGCTGCAGTTCCTTGATTTTCCCCAACAATTCAAAAATCAATTAACTGTGTTGAATATACTTATTGGCTTGGGTTCTAGTGGTGAAGTGGTAGTGTACGTACCTCTGAGCCAGGAGGCACATGTTCAAGGCCCCCCCCCCCCCCCAGCTCCAGAAATATGTAATAACATCTCCGAATACATTGACTAGAAAATCTACACTCAATGGCTGAGCATCCAGAACTTTCTGGGGTAGATGGACAATTTCACAGATTCACAACCCTCCAGTTTCTCTACAGCCTGTGATTAAATTGTAATTACCGCCGTAGTCCAAGACAGCGATCCCACTTACGAACTCTCCAGCCTCCCAGTTCCAACCCCCTTAAGATCTTTACATTTTAAAGAGGGCCTGTCTCAGGAATGTAGGCCTAGTCTGGACAATCGCCTTGCTCCAGAAATCAATCCCAGCAAACCTTTGCTGAACTTAACCCAAAGACAACTTTTCTCACTTTTTGAGGAAGAGAACAAACTAAAAATAATTTCACCCCCACTCCCACGGCACCTTTCCCTGTAACCGGCGAAGGTGCAACACCTGCCCATTTACCTCCTCCCTCCCCAGTATCCAAGGGCCCAAACGTACCTTCCAGGTGAAGCAACACTTCACCTGCACTTCCCAGAATCTAGTCTACTGCATTCGCTTCTCACAATGTGGTCCCCCGTACATTTGGGGAAATGAAGCGTGACTGCTTCGCAGAGCATCTACGTTCTGGTCACAAAAAAGACCTTGAACTACCTGTTGCCTGCCACTTTAACACACCACCCTGTTCCCTGACCAACATCTGCCTCAGGCTTGCTGCAGTTATCCAGCAAAGCTCAACGCAAGCTGGAAGCATAACACCTCATTTTCCGCTTGGGAACTCTGCAGCCCTCGGGACTCCATACCGAGTTCAATAATTTTAAGGCCTAAACACTCCCATGTCCTAGCCCCCTTACCCCTCTCACCAGGCCTTGTTACCATATAGTCTGCCATTACACAGCCCCTATTAGTCACTAATAGTCCCCATTCACAACTATTCACCCTCCCAGCCAGATAGTTATCAACTCCTTTGTCTATTGAAGATAACAAGGTGTGGGGCTGGATGAACACAGCAGGCCAAGCAGCATCATAGGAGCAGGAAAGCTTGACGTTTTGTCTATTCAACTGCTTTTCTCTCTCTTCGGGCTCTATCCTATCGCTTACTTCCTACCCTATCCTCCTCCCTATTTTCTGCATATAACCTGACGTTTTCCCAGCCACCATCACTTCTGATGAAGGGTCACCGGACCGGAAACATTAACTGATTTTCTTTTTTTCCCTTTTGTCCCTCCTCAGATGCTGCCAAACCTGAGCCTTTTCAGCAACTTTTTGTTCCTGATTTACAGTATCTGCAGTTCTTTCGGTGTTTTTTTTAAAACAAATAATTTCAAGTTGATCACAAAGCCCTATACGTGTGCAGTATGTCTTCATTGTAATACTTCAATCCCTTTTGTAATAACATACCACTGGGCTCCTTCTTTGCCTCCAATCAGCTTTCTTTCCCTGCCACCATCCCAAAATGATCTTTTAACAAACTTGCAAATGACATTCCACGTGACTGTGACAATGAGGAAGTTACCCTCAATCATAAACAAAAATCAAAAGAACTGAGGATGCTGTAAATCGGGAACAAAAACAGAAGTTGCTGGAAAAGCCCAGCAGGTCTGGCAGCGTCTGAAGGGCAAAACAGTTAATGTTTCAGAGATAACAAGCATGGGGCTGGATGAACACAGCAGGTCAAGCAGCATCATAGGAGCAGGAGTTGGTTTAGTGACCCTTCCTCAGACTTCATAGATGCTGCCAGACCTGCTGAGCTTTTCCAGCAACTTTGAAGGCAACAAAAACAATAGTCTTGTCCTGTTTGTAGCCTTTGCCTCACTAGCCTCTTCCAACTCCCTCATCATTGCAGTCCCTGGCAGCTGGAAATTCAACTGGTTCTGTTTTGAACTGTTTGTTTGGTCCTAGCTGGAAAGTTACCTTCAGTAGCTTCTCCTATCACACCGCTTCCTCTGGTATCTTTCAAGGATCTCTACTTGTCCATTTCCTGTTTCTCTTTGCCTGTTGCATCTTGGTGTCATCTAAAACTAACTTTGTTTCCATGTGCATTTTAACACCATCTGGACCTCCCTATCAACTCTCCTTTCTGACCTCCTTCACTGCCTTTTAAGTGATCCGACTGCTCAGCTTGTTAAGTCCTGGATGAGCAGTAATGTCTTCCTTTGTGCATATTGTGAAAAGCAACGTCTTTGCCTTGGATCCTTGTCCCAGATTCATCTAGCTCCCCATGACCTCCGTTCTCCTGTCTGTAAAGTGCCCAATGCTGAACCAGACTGAGTTGCAACCTTGGTGTCATACTTGGCCCTGAGAAAAGAATCCAACCATACATCTCTGCCATCAATAAGTGTCTGCTTCTGCTTGGTAATTTTGTCCAAATCAATCCTTGTCTTGGCTCTTTTTATTTTTAAACCCCATCACTCCCACTAGGCCATTTGGTCCATACCTGGTTGGTCTTCATAGATTGACCATCGTCTACATCTTGGTTATCTATGTCTGAACTCCTATCAAAAATTGGTTCAACTTTCACGCCTGTACACTGACCTGCATTGGCACTCTGCCAAGCAGAGCCTCCATTTTAAAATTCTCCTTTCTTAGTTTTCAGATTCCTCTATGGTTTTTGTAGTCTCCTTTTGACCACACAGCCTTCTAAGATACCTGCACTTGTCCAATTCTGGCCTCATGACCAGCCTGATCTTAATCACTCCATGATTGCCTTCAATTGCCTTGGCCACAAGTCCTTAACACTAGAATTCTCTCTTCACTTTCCTTTGTTTAAGCTAGCTCTCCTAGCCTCTAATTACCTTCCCCAACACCTCGCTATCTGTCTCTGTATCACATTTTGTCTGATCTTCTTATGAAGCACTGCAGAAAATTGTTGCAACTGCCTGCTGTACCTCCATGTTAACTTGATATGGTATATGGGATAACTGTGTGGAGCTGGAGGAACACAGCAGGCCAGGCAGCATCAGAGAAGCAGGAAAGCTTCTGAAGAAGGGTAGCAACCCGAAACGTCAGGTTTCCTGCTCCTCTGCCCGACCTGCTGTGTTCCTCCAGTTCCACACTCCATTATCTCTGACTCTAGCATTGGCAGTTCTTACTATCTGAGTATGATGCACGAGATAGTAGCCACCTTTTGATACTGACACTGTCATCTCACCATTATTAAACAAAAAAAATTGTGCTTTTTTTTTTTTAGTTTTCCTACCAAATTGGATAACTTTACACTTCTACATGTAGCAGCTAGAATATAACATGTTTCTGCTCGCTTAACCTGTGCAAGTTCCTTTGTGTCCTAGACATTGTTTACATGCTGTCTTCATTCTGTACAGTCAGTGAACTGGGATAGAGTACAGGCAGACCCTCATTAATGTTGGCAGTAAATAGCTGAAACCCATTCAGTGCCTCACCATTTATGGTTAAAGATATTTTTGAAGGCCTACTTTGTTTTTGCCTGCATTTAGGAGACGGTTAACCTGTGAGGAGTGCCTCAACCATCCATGGCTACAGAGCACAGAGCAGGGAGTTCCTAAGATGCTGTCAAAAGAGAGAATGAAACGGTTCCTAGCCAAGCAGAAATGGAAGGTAAGGACCGCACTAGTCAAGTCAAGATTGTTTGGCTTTTACTCGTTGAAATATGGTGAGCCTTCAAATAATGAGGCATTCCCTGGCCACTCACTTGTCGTATAACCCAAAAATAGTGTGTAAAATCATCACGAATAAGAATAGGTTTAGAAAGAACTCGAATGGTGAGGACATTGAACTTGCAGCCCCATTGGAGGAGGGCATGATGTAGAATAAGCTGGGAGGAGGCTGGTTCTGAACGTAAGCAGTGGTTTATAACGTTGCTGTCGAGTTGCCTGTCCCTGTGTCATGAAATGCTAAATAGTAATAACGATGGAACAAAATGGAGAACTATTGTGAGAATCAGAAACTTAAGCTCTTGAGAAGCATTTAGCAGCTGAGTCTGTCTTTCTTTGCAAAAGATTTTAATGTGACCAATTTAAGCTTTCACTAAACTGATGAAGATGAATTGCAAACTCTGAAGGACTGAAAAGAAAGAAAATACAAGGCTTTTTTAAAAAAAAAAGTCCTGAAGTAAGGAGGTAGTTTAGGGATTTTATTCATCTGGTAGCATACATGTATAAGGAGCAGGTTATGTGGCTGCTTCTGGTTCTAGACACATTCCAAGGGAAACATTTCACCTCCTCTACCCTGTCAAGCCTCTGAAGTGTCTTTATATGTCTCAATTCGGTGTCTTCTCCCTTTTTCCAAACTTCACTGAGTATAAGACCGACCCACTCGCTCAACATTAGACAAACCCTCCATAACCTAGAAGTGACCTTTTTTCTTTTTGGACGGTCTCCAACAGAAGTATTTCTTACATAAGGTAACCGAAAGTGTTCACAGAATTCTAGATTGTAGTTTTATTTTGCCTTGTATAGTTTTTAGCAAAGACTTTGTATTTGTTTGCACTCCTTTCTGTTGAAATAAAGGCTGTCAGCCCATTTGCCTTCCTCATTACCCGCTGAACTGCAACAGTTTCTTCACATTCATGCATGAGGCTCCCCAAATGTCGCTGTGCTGCAGCTTTCTGCAGTCTTTTCCTATTTAACTAATATTCATCTCTTCTAATCTTGCGGCCAACGTACATAACTTCACACTTTCTCACAATATGTTCTATCTGCCAAGTTTTTGCCCATTCAGTTAACCTGCCTTTTATATCTCTGTAGGCTCTGTTACCCTCCCCTTCCCACCTATTTTTTGTCATCTGCAAACTTGGTGGTAGTCCATTCATCCAAGTCATGAAATCTATTGTCAATAACTGTGTGGCTGCAGCAGTGATCACTGGCACTCTGTTATTTACAGGTTGCCATCCTGAAAGTATCCCCTTCCTCCCAATTTTCCATCTTCCATTTAATTGGCCAATCCTATATCCATGCTAATGCACTAGTTCCAACATCGTGGACTCTTACCTTAAGTAGCTTGACATGCGGTACCTTTTATCAGTTGCTGAACAAACAGACCTTGGAGTGCACATTCATAGTTCCTTGAAAGTGAAATCACCGGTAGACAGGATAGTGGTGAAGGCATTTGGTAGGCTTGCCTTTTATTGAGATAACAAGCATGGGGCTGGATGAACACAGCAGGTCAAGCAGCATCATAGGAGCAGGAAAACTTGGCGTTTCGGGCCTAAACCCTTC
>JAHRHZ010000056.1:21681855-21733181 GCA_024137785.1 Ginglymostoma cirratum | reverse complement strand
CCTCTATCAAGTCACCTCTCATCCTTCTTCGCTCCAATGAGAAAAGCCCTAGCGCTCTCAACCTTTCCTCATAAGACCTGCCCTCTAGTCCAGGCAGCATCCTGGTAAATCTCTGCACTGTCTAGAAAGCTTCCATATCTTTCCTGTAATGAGGTGACCAGAACTGAACACAGTATTCCAAGTGTGGTCTAACCAGAGTTTTATAGAGCTGCAGCATAATCTCACATCTCTCTTAAACTCAATTCCTCTACCAATGAAAGCCAACACACCATACGCCTTCTTTACAACCCTATCAACTTGGGTCGCAACTTTGAGGGATCTATGGATGTGGAAACCAAGATCCCTCTGTTCCTTCAACACTGCCGAGAATGCTGCCGTTAACCCTGTATTCTGCATTCAAATCCGAATTCCAAAATGAATCGCTTCATACTTTTTGTTTGTTGTGTCAGCCACCTGTTTGATTCCTTCTGGTGGATGGCCATCGGGATAATCGTTCCCCATTTGTAGACCTTTATTTATCTGAATGCCAGTTCTAATTCTTTTCAGGAGTGGAATTTTTATTTTCCTAAACACTATGATCCAGATGGTTCTTTTGACATTAGTTTGTGAAGCCTTTCTTACCACCTTTCTTTGGTCTTGTTTGCTAGAAATTGCTCATGGTTGTGGGTAAGGAGGTACTGCTGTGCCAATGATTTAAGTAAGGATTCGTGCTATGGAGGAAATACTGGAAAAATATCAAACTCCGTTTTCCAATGCACCTCCACCGTACAGAGAGGTCTACCTCTCCCGTAAGGGATAAACCTTGCTGGCATTGGGGGAGTACGCACACCACAAGGACTGCAGTGATACAAGAAGGCAGCTCACCAACATCACCTCCAGGGCAATGAGGATGGGCAAACAGCAAACTGTTTATATATCACAAACAGAATGTTGATGGGGGGGGTGGAAAGTCAACTCTAAAGGGATAGACTGGAGTTCTTGGCTGTCGCTGTACAGTGGATATCAACAATGGTGTTCTTTGTTATCCTTTCCCAGTATTGAGCCCAACTCACCAACAGGAGGTGCTCTCCTCCCTGGATGAGCAAATTCAGAGGAAACCATTTTTCAGTAAAACTTTGAAGGACTTGGAGGAACTGGAAGGCAGTGCATCCTGTCTGCAGTGTCGTATTGAAGGTGAGCATCATTGGGAGTATTGATCAACAAGAATTGGAGACTAAACCATTAGCTTGACGTTGCACGTTAGCGAGCAGGTTAAGCATCACTTCAATACTTTGCACAAGTAGCTTGGTGATTTTAAAGGGGAAATACACTTGTTCTGAAGTTTCCTATCGTTTCTGTTGCTCCATGTTCCCAGCCCATGACAATAACGGAGATGAACACCAAGGAATTCTCCAAAGTGATCAAGTTTTTTTTTTTTCCCCCCATCCTACATCATATACTAAACCCCAGTTGTTGTTTGCGGGGTCTGACTCTGTACATGGTTGCCCCATTTGCCTGCATTAATCACCTCACTTCAAGAGAAATTCGTTGTGAAGCATTTTCAAACGGTTCTTAAACATGAAGTGCTATGCAAAAGCAAACGACTGTCTGTCATCTTGGGCTGCAATATGCAATTGTAGAATCATAGAATTTTACGGTACAGAAGGAGGCCATTCAATCCATCATTTCTGTACCAGCTCCTGAAAGAGCTACCTAGCTAATCCCATTCTCTAGCTCTGTCTCCTTTTTGCCCTCTTGCCCTCTTAAATTCATCACTTTTTCAAATATATATCCAACTCTTTTGCAACCTCCCATGGAATCTGCCTCCACCACTCTTCCAGGCAGCACATTCCAAATCCTAACAACTGAGTAAAGAAGTTTCTTCTCATCTCACTCCTAACTCTTTTGCTGACAATCTTGAAATTGTGACCCCCTAGTTACTGAATAATATCATAAATAACACTATAACACTGTTTATACTATATAATGTATCATTCCATTCAATATTCTGCTCTACATTTTATAAATGATGAGTGAGGGGGAGCAGATCCATTTATATACGGGATGCTTAAGTGACATGTACTTCAAAGATCTCTGAAACTAAAACATTATCTTTTTATACTTGACCTGGAAAAATTGTAGATTCCTTTTTTGAAGTCTGTTGTCATCCTGTATTTTATTTTTCTTCCCCTGACACAGGTTACCCTGACCCTGAAGTGATTTGGTATAAAAATGAGGATCCAATCACAGAGTCTTCACACTTCCAGATCGACTACCAAGAGGATGGGAGCTGCTCACTAATAATTATGAATGTCACTCAGATGGATTCAGGGTATTATACATGCAAGGCGATGAATGCACTGGGGGAGGAGACCTCTTCAGCCACACTGACTGTTCGCTCACTAGATGTGATCCAATACAGTTAAGAGTGGTGTTCAAATAAACATTTGATCCAGTCTGTTTGCTCCCTGGACCCAAACCTCCAATATCGTGATGGAAAGAGACATCAAGCAAAATTGGTGACGAACCTTGCTGTGAGTGGAGAAGAGTGCTCAAATTCTATTAGCTGGAATTGCTGATCAAGGAGTGTGTTCTGAATATTCTTGAAGACGCTGTGATAAATGCTGAATATCCTGCACACTCGGACTGCATAATTATGCAAGTAGTCAAGGTATTGAGGTTTGTACTCCCCAGGGTTTGGTCCCTCAGTCCTTCCTTTCAATTACTAGTCACTGCAATGAAGACCAATTATAAAGGTGTCTCTAATCTGGAGCATAGAGCCCATTTATAGCGAAGGAAGAGTTCTGTTATTTTCGAGACAATAAACCACTATACTTGCCTTATTCCTTTAGGGCCAATGGATCAACAAGAGATGCGTTGCATTCGATTTTCAGAATAAAAAGCAGTTTGATTGAATGTTTGCAGTCACACTTCTAGTAGTTTAACAGATAAATTGTAGCTGTTGCTGCATAAAACAGCATAACAGAAGCAATGCTTTAGTGATCTCATTGTATGTGTTTGAGCATTGCTAAGGACAGCAATCTCTTATTGAAAATGTAAGGATTAGCATTCCTGACTGAAAATTTTTAAACTTTTTTTTTGAAAATTTAATGTGATTCTGAGTGGATTGATCCATGTGCAAGTCCCAGTGAACATTGTTTTTAAAATGAGTCGAGGTGAGCTGAGAAGTTTGGAGCCAGATCCCAGTGAAATGAAATAGTGCCCACAGTAGCTTTTGTTGGTTGTTATCTTTAGTGGGTGTTCTGTGCCCCCACTCTGGACAACACATAGCAGGGAATATTTCAGCCTCAGGAAGAAACAGCGATAAATTTGCTGGGAAACCTTACTTGAGAAAGTTGTGGAAATAATTTTCGTTTTGCCACAAGGAAGTGCCTAAACGTTCAGCCCATGTTGATCATCTTTATCTCAGCTTGGCCAGTACCAAATGCTGTGAGGTTGATTCTGTCACTTGCTGCACCACCCCAGAGAATTATCTGTTGTTGAACGATTTTAACTTGGGCTTGAAATCCGTTAGCATCAACACCAACAAGCGCTGGAGTCTTGACAAGTGGACTGGAGCATACTTCAGGGTAAAGATTGTCAATGGCAACTGAAGATAGGCGGTTATTTTTCGTGTTCTTTTTCTTTCAGAGACCCTTGTTTAAGACATTGCAGCTCTATCCTTTCCTTTGATATTCTGCATATCTCAATCTCTCTGGATCTTTGGTACTATCCATACAATGCCAACACTCTGGTCTCACTCTCTCTTTAATTTCACATCTCTTATTTTGTGTTCCTGCAAACCTGTTCATGTGATCTCCCTTGCCAACATACCCCCACCAAAAAAAAACTTGCAATTCATCTGTAATCTTTCTCTTTTGAAATTACACCTTATTGATAAAAGCTATGCTTTTTAATGTAACTAAATCACTTATTAAGACTTGTGTCAATAAAATCTTTGCTTTTAGGTCATGTATGAGAATATGAAGTGGTATTTCACAATGGAGGGTTTCTGCACCTGTTAATTAGAAATCCTGTTTCTAATATGTAAAGACTCCTTGTATAAACATTTCAGAAAATGTAAGTATGATAGCACTTAATATCCACTAATTGTTTAGACAACATTGTATGAATGCCCTCATTAATATCTGAGCGTTATAAAATGGATTTTGTCAAATTTAAGACTTTGAAACTTGTATTAAACTCGAGTGTTTTTTAAAACTTATTGCATCAGACAAATAATGACCTGTAACTCTAGTACTCTTTCCAATTAGGAAAGCTGCTTACCTTCTAATCCAGTGTGAATCTTCATTATCCAATGGAAGTTCTGTTGTATATAAAACATTTAAAGTATCACATTTTAACAGACCTGTAAAGTATTAAATCTTGTGCAGTATAAAACACATTTTGCCCACATACTTTACTTTCTTGGTGCTGTCTTTTTGGTTAAAATTTTGTACCAACTTTTAAAATTGCAAGGTGAGTCTTTGCTATTTTGTTTCATGATGTCAACTGCCATAGTGTAATTGCAGGGTCCAGGCATAAGGTGACTCTGGAACAACTTTATTTAGTCTGTCTCATGGAAAGTTACATTCACCAAATGATTGTGGGCAACATCACATTTGCTTTTACTCCGTATTCATCACAAAAGTGATGTTTTGGAACAAGGTGGAGGTCAATGGGTTTTCTTCATCTTTTGGCTAATATGTGTAAAGTTAACTGATAACCACAATCTCCCTAAAATGAGGAATGTTGATTATAATTGGTACAAAGATAAATTCAATCAAATGGGACTTGAAGCTGCAGGGTATTGTTGCAATGTAATGATTTCACTCTATCAAGGATTGTGGCAAGAATCTGAGTGGGTTGCAAGCTATCTGAACCGCTGTTTAAACCTCCACACATCGTACAAAATGAGCTTCACTACCTCGAGTGCTTGGGGGAAAATGTCACAAATGTCTTCTGGTTGAAGCTATCCATTGCCAGTTCGAATTTGAGAAACATTAGTAAGAGAGTGGGGTTGGTGTCCCCATTCAAGGGATCTGAAGGGTTAATGGAAAGCTTGTGGGAGTATACTTTGGAGATGAACTCTGATGTATAGTTGGTTTATATGTAAGATGTCCAACATTTTAAGATGCTTGAGATAATTGATTATTCAGTTCAGTGGATTATGTGTAAACATTTAACTGTATTTCTCAATTAAATATTCAACTTTTTTTAAAAAAGTGTGCAATTCTTGATTACAATGAATTATATTCCTGGCTTCCATGTTAAAATCGCTGCCACCTAATTCACAGATTGAGTCATTAAGCAGAGAATCCGTGAGCTTGGATTATCATTGACTCATTTGCCTCATTGTGACTTCAGTTGATGCTAATTGTGTAAAATATCAGACTGTTGTTCAGATTTGACTGCTATTGTTTTCAGAAAAGCATGAGGTAACATAACTGAAAACACATAATCACAACTTGTGCAAATCAGTATGATATTCCAGCTGAAGTCAGCTCTGATGTGATCAAAACAGGCTATTGCACAGCTATTGGAGCCCTCAGTAATCCCTGACCTGTTTAATTCACTCAGTTGGCAGTGTTTGGTACTCTGAATCCACAACACTTGGGACTGAGGTGGTCTTTCCTGGTAATAATGATCAGATCAGAGACAAATTAGTGTCACTGAACTCCCATCTCATCATTGGTTAAGGGCTCCCTGCCCTGAATTACTGACATCTGCCTACTTCTGTTAAAACTTTCTTTCAGGAGTTGTGGGCATCCTGGATAAAGCCTGTATTTATGGCCCATCCATATTTGCCAATGAACTGAGGGGCTTGTTTGGCTATTTCAGAGGCAGTCACAAGTCAACCCCATCTGTGGATCTGGAGTCACGTGTAGACCAAACTGCGTCAGGATGGGAGATTTCTTTCCTTTTTTAAGCACATCAGTGAATCGATAGGTTTGTACGACAATCAACAAGTTTCCTGATCACCATTAGTGAGGCTAACTTTCAATTTCAGCTTGATTTATTGGATTTAAATTCACCAGCCACAGCGGTGAGGTTTGAACCAACATCCCGGAGCATTAGCTGGGGATATCTAGCCTAGTGATGAGCTGAATTGTCCTCGTCCCTGTGATTTCTTATCAAATTCCTTTTTAAACAATAACTAAATCCATTGAAATTCTGTATAGTGACCATTTGTGTATAGGAGTAAAAGGTTTACTCATGGCTTTTCTCATTCCCATTTAAATCTACCTCGTCTAGTTCTTGACCAATCAAATAATAGGACCAGTTTCTATGTATCTACTCTGAGATCCCGCAGGAATTTTGAGGTTACTTGTTGCCCAGGATTGGAGGATTAAAATCCTACTCTAAACCTCCGACCGATGGAACTCCTGTATTGTCTGATCTGTCTTTTTTCATTCTTTGAACATCTCAGCAACTGAGACCCTTTTATGGGATGTTATATAAGGTAATAGGGAGGGATAGGGAAGATGCTGTTGTTGTGCAAAGGTAGTGTACCTATGGGATCAGGAAGCCTGGGTATAAGTCTCGCCTGTTGTGGAGGTAGTTAATAACACCTCTAAACAGAAAATCTCTCAGACAATGGTTCTGGAAGGGATAATGTTGGCGACTGCATTAAGCTTCACCTAATCTAATGATGTCATAAACCTTGTGGGAGAAGTGGGTGGTGGGTCTAGCTTGAGGTCTCAACAGTGTCCGGTGTACCATCCTTAACTCCTGATGGGCTAGGTAGACAATAATTGAAACTCATGCTAAAATGCCATGAACGGTACTGGATACGAAGACTTACCTGCAGTTTGTCCTCGACCATTGTAAACAAAACATGCCTTGGGCACAGTTTGAAAAGGAGAATTGTTGTCCACACTTTTTAACAATTGGGGTAATGGATTCTGATATGCTTTGTTGAACGTGAGGTCATTTATGAAACACCACTTTCAGAGTCCATGCACGTCTCATTAACCATATTATCCTCGAACTCTTCCTGCTACTCCATCAAAAAAGAAACTAAGATAGGAAAGCACGTTTTGCCTTGAGAATCTGAGCTTGCTTGTGTTGATTCAAGTAAATGCGCCCAAATAATGATTTTTGAATTTTAAAATCCAATACAGTTTGCCAAAATCAAACATGTATTTAACAAGGTAGAGCAGTGATGGAAAGCTTTTAATGGGAGCACACCTGTCACTTGGAGCATTGGAACATGACGCAGTGAGAAGGGAATTAATATTGGTTATGTTTTGTAACACTTTTAACATAAATAAGGATATTGGAAGAAGTGCAGGATTATAACATCCTGAAGCATCATTCAATGCTGGACAGATGTGGATAGGACATTGTGATGAATTGGTCAAAAACATCACACCAAACCCATCAATGAAAAAGAAAACTTGCAAATTGATTTCTTTGAATTCAGTTTGTGTCCTTGTTCTATCAGTTCTCCACAGAAGCTGACTCTTTCTAATCCATTTTGTGTTTTCATCTCTGAGCAACAGGAACACTGTCCCCTTTCATTCTGTATTCTCCAGAGCTTTGAAGAATGAAAAATGATCTCATTGAATCTTAAAGGGCATGACAGGATACATTTAGACAGGTTGTTTCCCCTGGCTGTTGACTGTAGAATCACGGGACAAAAATCTCAGAATAGGCAATAGTCCATTTAAAACTAAGATGAGGACGAATTTCTTCACACCGAGATGATAAATCTTTGAAATTCTCCAACCAGAGTGCAGTAGAAGGGAAAGCATTGAGCAGGTGCAAGCCAGAAATCAGTAGGTTTTTCTGGAGATTATTCACATTGGCAGATATGGGAAGAGTGCAGGAAAGGTGGTCAGCCATAGAACAGAGAATGGTACAGCATAGGAACAGGCCCTTCAGCCCACCACATCTGTGCCACCCATGATGCCATGATCTAGAATGGTGGAACAGGCTTTATGGGATGAGTGGCCACCTCCTGTTCGTATATTCCTAAAAGGGTCACGTTCCCTGAGTAATGATCTCAATACCCAGTCCTTTTCTCACATACACTTAAAGTATATACTGAACGTTACTGGGTGGCGTTATTGTTTTGTATTCGTTGCATCTAGGGTCCTGTTGATTTTCAAGTTAAGAAATGTGGATGAATTGGAAAATTGAACATCTTGGAAATGCTATCTAATTAGTTCCCTTACATCCTACATGTGCACCATATGCACGTGGTCTTGCGTTTAAATGTTTCAAATTAACACCACATGGTACAACGGATGTTGACAATATCCTTAATACCAAGCCAAAGGACCTCCATGTTTTTCTTCCACCATGTTTTTAGGTCATGGGCCACTTTTCTTCCTTAATTTTTCTCTTGCTGCTTCTGCTATTCTAGTGTAGCCTTTTGCACTCCCTCTGCCTGGTCCAATCCTTTGTTTCATACTTGTCCCGTTGTCACGCCTTTGGTCTTAACAGCAGCATCATTTTTACCATTTGATCACTCCTGTCCTCCACCTGAAATACTATCTCTGTTACTTTTTATAGATGCTGCCTTTTTCATTTTTATACCAAACTAACTGGGACCTAATCTACTTTCTAACTGCTTGTGGGAGGTTAGCAATTCTCCTGAAGTCCAGCGTTTCCAACTCTATACCAAAGTGCTGGGCAGTTCTTTCCACAATGGCTGCATGTTGATTGTCCAGCAATGCCATCGAGTTCCAGCAGATGGCGATCCTGTACTAATTATACGGATCCAGCTTTAAAAAAGACCAATCAGAACATGCTTTTTTTTTACAGGTCACCCAGACAATATTAATCAAACTGAATTCTCAGTCGAACAAGTTTTCATAAGGCTCCATTCGTTTCCACCATCTCTTTTGTTTCTGTACCCAATTGACATATCAAACTGCTCATCTGTCAATTAGAATTAAATCAGCATAAATGTTCTCCAATTAAATATTGGGAACACTGAAGTTATTGTCTGTGGTCCACACTCCCAACTCTGTTCCCTAGATACCAACGTCAGTTCTGCCCCTGACAACACGAAACAGTCTGTTCATGTGCTTGTTGTCACATTGACTCCCAAGATCACCCTCTGACCTGTTCTGTGCCATGGAGATAGCATTTCCTGCATTTCGACCCTCAAACACCCTCCCCCCAACAACAAGGATAGAGTCCCCCTGACCCTCGCATACCACCCCACCAACCTCCGAATCCAATAAACTTTCTCCGCCACTTTCGCCATCTGTAATCAATAACCCACGACCAAAAGGATACTCCTCTACCCTCCCCATCTACTTCCTGTAGGGACCACACTCTCCGCATCTCCCTCGTCCGTTCCACACTCCGCATTCCCCACCACACCCGCTACCTTCCCCTAGAACCGCAGGAAGTGCTACGCCTGCCCCTATACCTTCCCCTGTCATATCCCTCCAAGGCCCCAAACAATCATTCCGTATCCAACAGGGATTCACCTGTACGTCTTCTAATCTGGTCTACTGCCTCCATTGCTCCCGATGTGGTCTCCCCTACATCAGAGAGACCAAGTGCAGACTCAGGGACTGATTTGCAGAGCATCTACGGTTGGTGCGCTCCAGTTAACGCCACCTTCTGGTTGTCAGCCATTTCAACTCCTCTTCCCACTCCCTTGGCGACATGTCCATCCTGGGCCTCATCCAATGTCACAATGAGGCAACACAAAAATTGGAGGAACAACACCTTATATTCTGCCTCGGGAGCTTACAGCCCAATGGCCTCAATGTAGAATTCACCAGCTTCAAAATCTCCCCACCCCCAGCCTTATCCCATGTCCAGCCCTCCCTCTCATCCCTGCCTCCTTGACCTGACACAACCTGCCCATCTTCCTTTTCACCTACCCACCTCACCCTTCCCATTGACCAATCTCCAGAACCCCCTACCTATTACCATCCCACTCACCTTCCCCCAGACCCAAACCCCTGTTTAGTTCTAAATTCCTTTCCCCTCCCGAATCCTGATGAAGGGTGTAAATCCAAAATATCGACTTTCCTGATCCTCTGATGCTGCCTGACCTGCTGTGTTCCTCCAGCTCCACACTTTATCAATGGTTCTGTGTCATCATCGTTTTTGTCCCAGCCTCTGCTGAGACTCTCATCCGTTCTTTTATTACTTCTTGACTTAAGCATCCCAACACATTCCTGGTCAGTCTGTATTCTGTGGTTTGGTTTGAGAGCGAGATGGGTACATGCAGCAGGATTCTTTCAGTGTAGGGCCAATCATTACCTTTCTATTTGAACACAGTGAACGCTAACCACTACCAATCAAGACTGCCATGGGGCTGTTGGAAAGAATTATCTCCTCTTAATCACGCGATCTTGCATCACTTCCTAACAATGGTGCAAGCTATCTTATTTGCATATTCACATTAACCCTTTAGAATACAGCCTCCCACATTCTACCCTCTATAAACCTGAGGTCATTGAAACAACTCCACAGAGCCTGATCTCCTGATCACCAAGTCACCCTTACAAATGACCAGCTCTTGGCTATAGTACTGCCTCATACACTCACCCTTTTTGTCTGTCAGGTTAATTGGAGCAGGTTAACAGCCCCAAACAGGGAAACCCCAAACTGCATATTTCATGAGGTCCACGCGGCTGATCTTGTTACAATCACTACTGCAGTCATATCAAGTTCTGCTGCTCATGTCTTAACTCCCACCAAATACTATTCACGTTTCACCCCTCTGTCACTGATCCACATAAGTTCCTGGTCAAGTATTGATTGTAAAATTCTTATCCTTGTTTTCAATCCCTCCCTAGCATCCTGCCCTCGTTGCTTGTGTGATCTTCTGCAGCTCTATGGATGTCAGAAATAGCTGTACCCTTTTAATTCTGGCTTCCTGAGCGCCCTTGATTTTAGTCACTCCACCAAGTGTCAGATGTATTTTACAATTAGAATCAGGTTTACTGTTACATGTACACAAGTACAGGAGTACAGTGAAACATTTACAGTGTCACCCCTCATGGCACCATTTTAGGTATAAAGTACCTAGTGCAAATCTTAGATACAAAATAAAGAAAAAAAGTTACATTGAAGGGTCTAGGCCCGAAACGTCAAGTTTTCCTGCTCCTATATGCTGCTTGACCTGCTGTGTTCATCCAGCCCCACGCTTGTTATCTTACGTTACCATGCAGTTCTGCATTGTAGAAGTTGGAAAAATAAGAAATCGAGTTAGAAAGATAAACATCACACTATCTTTCTAAATACAATTGTTGCTATTGCAGTTTTGGGTGGGGGGGTGGGGAATGGTTATTTCTGATGATTGTGTAACCACTAACTGTACTGTGAAGGTGTTGGGCAGTGTGGGATAACCTCTATCTTCCTATGGAGGCCATGAGTGATAATGTCAGTAAGAGAGTGTGGGCATGAAAACCGTTGTTAGTGGCGTGAAAACAGGGAGACACAGCTCTGCTTGAGGAGTTGAGAATAATTATTAAAACGTGAAAGGGGCTTAGATGTCCACTGATCTTGGGTGCACCTTTAGAGTGAATATTGACGATGGATTGGAAGCCACTGACTGACTGGTGGTGTAGGGGGAGAAGGTGCAGGCAATGATGGATGTGGGTGAATGCTGGGTGCTTGGGGAAAGAGATTGACATCTATTGAGAGTGTTGGAAAATGAGAGAGATCTCTGACTAGGGATGAGAGATCGAGGCTTTTAAAGCATAAATTGAGCATGTTATTTACTACCATCCTGAAATCTTGGTAACTTTTGAACATGCTCCCAGAAGATTCTTTCCTTTGGATCTCTGTATATATTTCCTTTAATTTCTTTTCATAGAGTTCTCTTCAGTGGTACTTGCAGCAGTCCCTCACTACCACCAGCCTAGTTGTTTATCATTGCCACATACCAGAAAGGATCTTAAACAGCAGCGGGAGAATCGAAGTTTGACTGAAAGTATGAATAATGTTTAGCAAAGAGTGCACACTGTTCTTGCATCAGCCAGTTCCTGTCAGGTGACTAGACCACACATTTTGTTTGCCAGCCCTTCAAATACAATTTGAAGTTCAAATGTGCGCAATAAGTGATTCCTGTCACCTGATGATGAAGATGTGGAGAAAAAGGTGGAAGCCATTTTACACCAGAGCAAACCACCAACAGAAGGCCTCAACAGGAGAAGCTCACCAAAGTAAATTGTATCAGGTTGAATTTATCTGTCACAAGGAATGAAAATAACCTGACAAATTTCAGTTTCCAACATTCTTTCAAAGGAGCCTCAGCTATCAGGACGCGTTTGTCGCGATACATATTGGAAAATGTAAATGGAATAACAAATTCTTGGAAATGAGTACATACAAAATTATGATTAGCTGCAGGATTTGTTTGAATTCATTCTCACAGGGGTGAAACTGACAAGATCAGCATTAGTCATTCCTGCCTAGTTACTCTTGAGACGGTGATGAAGTGTGTTATTCTTGAACCACTGCAGTCTGCCATGTCCAGTTCTGGTCTCCCTGTTATAACAAAGATATTATTAAGCTGGAGCTGGATCAGAAGAAATTTACCAGGATGTTGTCAGGAATGGAGGGTTTGAGTTATAAGGAGAGGCTGGATAGTCTGGGACATTTTTCACTGGAGTGTAGGAGGCTGAGAGGTGAGCTTATAGAGGTTCATAGAATCATGAGAGGCATCAATAAGGTGAATAACAGTTGTCTTTTCCCTAGAGTGGGGATTTCAACGCCAGGGAGCAATTTTTAAGATGAGAGGAGAAAAATATAAAGAAGACAAGGGACAATTTTCTTACATAGTGAATAGTTTGTGTATGGAATGAACTTCCAGAGGGAGTGGTGGATGCAGGTACAATTAGAATGTTTAAAAGGCATTTAAATGGGTACATGAATAAGAAATGTTTGGAGGGATATGGGCCAAGTGCAGGCAGGTGGGACTAGTTTAGATTGTGGTTTGTGATCGGTGTGGACAGAGTGGACCGAAGGGTCTGTTTCTATGCTGTATGACTCTATGACTCAGTCCTAACCTTGGACAGTAAAGGATTACAAAAGGAGTAATGCACACACGGGAGCATGCACATGAGCTAAGATTTTCACAAGGACACATCTCTCCATTCTTCAGCAGCTAAATCTATTTGAATGGGTCGCATTTTTGCTAAACCATGGAAGCGATTGATTTTAGACAAATCTATTAAAGATCTAATTTCAAGGCTTAAGTAACACAGTGCATAACACACCCTAACCATGTGACAAATTTAAGTGGTACAGGAACAGCTTACACTTCCGACAGAACTAGCCAAGGTCAAAATTCAACATGGCAGCATTCCAACAGCTCAACACCAATTCCGAAAGACAAATCCAGAAGATAAAAGACGAGGGCTGGGAAGAGAAAGCCTGACAGATCCAGCAATACATTGGCTATCCAGAAATGCTGAGATGTTTTGGAAGTTCACAGGGCCATCTCTTGATCATGCTTAAAAGGTCAAATTCCCCTTCACATATTGGGGGGTGGGGGCTGACTTCATTTCTTTAAGACTATTATATTGTCAGTCAATGCTAGAAGAGAGATTTTCAACAAAGCCCCAACCATGAATCCACAGTGACTGCTGTCTCTCTCCAGACTATCCCCCAGTATCCTCCATGCTACCTAATATGTCAAAGCTACTCCAGTTGAGATTTGACCTCTCACCCTCAGTATTTTTTTTTTTTTTTTTTTTTTTTTTTTTTTTTTTACACATGCCTCTGTATTATCACATAAGCTGCACACACAGACCAAATGCACCACTACAGACACAGCATGGGTCTGCTTTATAAAGGGCTCAGGTGATGAGTTCCAATTGGGCGAGGCATTGCCTGTTACCAAGGGAACTCAGACTCAATGAGCTCCACAAGGAGATTAATTAGTGATTCCTCATGGGCCTTGAAGGGGTTATCACTCACCTTAATTAGTAATAAATCTACTGGCGTTTCCTCACTGTTTAGACTGATCTTAAAAATTCGTTAAGTATTTGAAACTCAAAAGTAGATTTATTGTGAGTGTTGATGCAATTAATTCTGTGTATACATTGAAAACCTGTTGGATGATAATTTAATGCAATATCTATTCAGTGGCCAAATTCACTAACTTCTGAAAATTTGATCTGTCCACTATTAGATTGGACGCTGTTGTCCAAATATCCTATTGATCACCATCATTAGCAGTCCCTCGCAGACGAAGATGACTTGGGACTAGATTAGTTTAGGATATCTGTCAGCCAGTTGTACTTCTCCATAAACCTATAACTCAAAGACTCCATGACTCTCTTCCATTCTGAGGATGAGTCCATGGGTGGCTGTACAGACCAAAGCGACTTTCACGGGCTCTGCCATACCTGGAGCAGGTGGTGGTCAGGGGAAGTGGGGGGGTTAGGTGTTGGCGTGGCAGCTTGCTCCTTTCGCTGTTATAGCCCAGCTTCCACTTTTTCCCCATGGCAAGTGTCAAGGTACTCAACACCTTCCTGGATGCTCCTCCTCCACTTTGGACACTCCTGGGCCAGTGATTCCCAGGTGTCTGTGGGAATACTGCACTTCACAAGTGAGGCCTTGAGACTATGCCTGTAGCACTTCCTCTGTCCCCTGGGGCTTGCCTGGTGTTTTGGAGCTGGGAGTGGAGCACCTGCTTGGGGAGTCTCATGTCGGTCATATAGATGACGTGCCCAGCCCATTATAGCTGATCAAGGGTGGTCAGTGCCTCGATGCTGGAGAAGTTGTCCTGATCGAGGATGCTGCTGTGGGTGCATCTTTCTTCCCAGCGGATTCGCAGGATCTTGCACAGGCAGCATTGGTGGTGCTGCTCCAGTGCCCTGATGTATCTGCTGCTGACTGTCCATCTTTCAGAGCCATATAGGAGGGCAGGAACCCCCACAGCTCTGTAAACCATAAGCTTGGTATCAGATCTGATGTTGTTGTCCTCGAACACCCTTTTCCTCTGATGGCTGAAGGCTGTGCTGGCACACTGGGCATGGTGCTGGATTTTTTCATCAATAACTGCTTTGCCAGACAGGACAAGCCCGTGGTATCGGAAGTGGTCAATGTTCTTTAAGGCCTCGCCGTGGACCTTGATGGTTGGGGGTTCATTTCACAATGCCGAGCCAGGTTGGTGGAGGTCCTTCGTTTTGCGGATGTTCAGGGTGAGACCCATGCTCTCAGTACCTCTGTAAAGGTGCTGACGATGGTCTGGAGTGCATCCTATGAGATTGTGCACACACAAGCATCATCTGCGTACTGCAGCTCAATGACACTGGTTGGTATGATTTCAGTTTTAGCTTGAGGGCATCGAAGGTTGTATAATTTCCTGCTGGTTCTGTAGGTTAACCCCACTCCCATGTGGAGCTTGTCAGCGGCGAGGTGAAGCATTGCAGAAAGGTAGGTCGAGAACAGTGTTGGAGTGTTGACAGAATCCTGATGGACACCAGTCTAAACAGGGAATGGATCGGTGGTGGAGCCATTTGTCATAACCATGACTTCCATGTCATTGTGGAGCAGGTGAAGGATGAAGACAGTCTTCATGGTCAACCAAAGCGGAGAAGGAAGCTCCATAATGCTCCCCATTGACGAATAAGACAATGCTATTCACTACCATGATTTTAAGGACCACCAAAAGCAACATTCTCTGTATCGTGGATTAATGGGCTGTGCCAAACCACAATTCTTTGCTCAGTAAGCTCTTAATTTGGAATGTGCCAGTTTGGAAGTTGTTGAATGGCGCACAAGCAGAGGTAGGAATGAATGACGGAACTTGTCAACAACCTATTAGAATTAATTAGGTTCTTTCATTTGCTGCTCTAAGGTCTCTTTCTCTGCTCTGTGAGTGGAGAAACAGGTGCTTTCAAACAACATTTTCAGTGGGGGAGGGCCTGTTTTGTTTGCTCAATTGTGTAAAAAGGTGACATTGGCATTTTTTTTCTGAAGAAGGGTCTAGGCCTGAAACATCAGCCTTCCTGCTCCTCTGATGCTGCTTTGCTTGCTGTGTTCATCCAGCTGTACACCTTGTTATCTAACATTGAGTCAGTCATCCAATTGTCTCAGTCACAATCATTCACTGTTAAAACCAAAACCTCTCAGCAGACAGCAGAATGTTTGATTAAGTAGAGTCAGAATTCCAATCTGAAACATTCACAAACTGCTTAAGGACCCGTTTGTATGAAGTGAGCACAGACATTGATACAGTACCAGCCCATACCTGAAGCTTTGTATTTCTGGAAGCTATAAACCAAGCAACAGCTTCTTATGTTGATTTTGCATAATATAATAAGGTAAGTTGAGGTCTTTTGATGCAGTGATTGTGTTCCTACCTCTGAGCCAGGAGGTCCAAATTCAAATCTCATCTGCTCCAAGCATGTGCCCTAATATCTGTGAACTGGTTGATTAAAAATATTTCGACTGAGAGTAATTTTTTGTTATTCATTCATAAGGCATGGACATCACTGGCTAAGCCAGCACTTATTGTCCATCCCTAATTGCCCAGAAGGCAGTTGAGAGTCAAACACATTGCGGTGGCTCTGGAGACACATGTAGGCCAGAGAAGGTAAGGATGGCAGTTTCCTTCCCCAAAGGGCATTAGTGACTGAGATGGGTTTTTCTGACAACCGAGAATGGATTCACTGTCATCATTAGGCTCTTAATTCCCGATTTTTATTAGATTCAAATATCGCCATCTGCCATGGTGGGATTTGTATTCAGATTTCTGGTACATTGCCTGGATCTTGGGATTAGTAGTCCGGCGATAACACCGCAGGGATATTGCCTCCCCACTATGTACCTAAGTTTAAAAAAATGAAGCACACATGTCATTGCTTTTGGAAAGGGCATCATTTCTGGTGGGTGGAGGGGATAAGGAATTAGACATACAGCATTTTCCCCTCCAGTCTTTAGCCAAACCAGTTCACTTCTTGTGATGCCAAACAAATTGCTCAGCACACTGAAGCCTAAAGACCCCATCAACACTTTGGCTGTGTCACTGAAGATTTATAGTGCAGCATTATCTTGGCTTTTTACCAAGGTGTTCCAGTTCACCTACATCATTGACACCAACCTGACAAAGTAGAACATTGCTCAAATATGTCTTAACAGCAAAAAGCAGAACAGATCTAATCCAGGCAATTACAGACACATCAGCCTATTCTCGATTATCAGTACAAATGATGGGAAGCATGGCCGACAGTGTTGTTAAGCAATGCATACTCATTAATAAAGAGCTCCCCAGTGTTCAGCTTGGGTTCTGTCAGGGCTATTCAGCTCTGGGCCCTATTACAACTTTGTCCAAGCATTGATGTAAGAGTGGAATTCCAGATATAAAATGAGAGCGATTGCTGTTGATAGCAATTAGGCAGCGTTTGATGGAATGTGGTATTAAAAGTGCTTATCAAATTGAAGTTAGTTATCGAAGTCAGTTAAAAGTTCTGTCTAGCTAAAAGGAAAGTTTGTGACTGTTACGACCATCTCAGTCCCAGGACATCATTGCATGAGTTCCTCAGGGTAATGTCCTAGGTTCAACCATCTTTAGCTGCTTCATTAACAATGTTCCTCTGCATTCATCGCATAAGGTCAGAAGTAGGAATGTTTGTTGGTAATTGCACAGTATTCAGTTCCATGTTGCAGGGCAATGAAGCAGCCTACACCTACATACTAAACCCAGATTACATTCAGGTTTGGGCTGATAAATGGCAAGTAACATTTGCCATTACACAAACAGGCAATGATGTGGCAACAGGAAAGACACTAATCATCATGCCTTGACATTCATTAGCATTATTGTTGTTGAATTCTACACCATCATTCAGTTCCCATTCCTAAATATCCTTGAGAAGATGGCAGAGAGCTATCTTCTTCAACTGCTTCAGATTGGCTTAGGTACATCACATGAATGATACATGGTTGATCTTCTGGCTTGATGGTAATGGCAGAATGGGGGATATGCCAGGCCAGGGCTTATAGCTTGTGGTTGTACTGCTGATGATAGCACACGGATCTTGAATAGATGACTCGTTTTGAGTTGCTAGATCTGTTCAAAATCTATCTCACTTAGCATTGTGGTAGTGGCACACCACACTACTGTATCCATGGCCTATGGGTCATCTCCATAAGGCTTGAGTGGTGGTCCATCTTGTCAATACCGTCACAAACAGATACACCTGCGGCAGATAGATTGCTGAGGACCAGGTCAGGTAGATCTTTTTCCCTCATCTCAGTTCCTTCACCACCTGCCACAGAGCAGTCCAGCAGCTATGTCCTTTACCACTTGGCCATTGTGGTCAATATTGGTGTTGCCAGGTCAATCTAACACTCTTACATAATTCTTTAATGCTATGAAGAAGCTGAGATGGTTAGAAAGCTGTATTTGAAATGAAACACTAAGCACTTCCTCATACTATGTAAACATCATAAATTTTCACCAGAGGCCCCCTGTTGACAAATTTATATCAACTGATGTATTATCACTAGTCCTTAGCAGCACAAGAGCTTGTTTGAAACCACCACATCCGTTCAACTTCCTCCATTGTCTCAGTTCCCATTGAGTTAAAATTAACTGTGTATATATTCTCATTGCTAGATTAAATGACATTTTACTTGTGCATACACAGAATGCACCGTAAGCAGCCATCTAACACAGCTTTGAGCTCCACCTAGAGCAAACCTCTTCTGGAGTCCATCGAACCCTAAACCAAGTAACTGATGTCTTTGTGAGACTAGCCTTCTCTCTGAAGGCAGGCAGCATGCCTGTATTGTATTCAACACTGGGAACTGTCTAGGTACACCATACAGCGGGGATTCCCAAACTGGGAGTTGGGATCCCAAGTGGGTTACCAGCTGAAATGTGGCAGTTACAGCATCCCACCCTCTTCCCAACCCCACTACTGCCACGATTCCGCAGTTCTCATTGAGGAGTCACAATAATGGTCAAGGCTTGCAAAACAGAGGAAGAGAGATTGGAAGCAGTGACATTGAGGTTTACAGCTCAGAGATCATATCTGCTTGGCTCATTGCTGTAGCAACAGCACTGCTATAAGCACGTGTATCTATGTAATACCCTTAAAATCATAATGTTCCAAGGCACTTCATGAGATCTTTACAAAGCCAATTTAGATACTGAACCACAGAAGCCTATATTAGATCAGATGGCCAAAAGCTTGGTCGATGTGATCGGTTTTAATGTAGAAGTAAAGCACATTCTGTTTTCCCATTCTCGGGTATCTTACAGCCACCTTGAGATTAGGTATTACATCTGACATGGTGATGCAGAATGAGCATTTAATGGCGGTCAGTAAATGTCAATGCTCTATTATCAGTTTGAATGTGCACAGTAGAGAGATTTCATTAACAACCATGACCTGAATGTTTCATTTGAACGACTGGTAGGAGGCAGCCTGCTCCAAGGAGCAGATCTAATAATAAAGGGAAATGCACAGATAACAGAGGATACACTGTAATGATCCTTTTAAACGCCATAAAGTTAATTCAATGTTAGATTTGTTAAGAAAAACCCTAAACATTAGATTATGTCAGCTGTAACATTGAGGTGGCTGGTGAGAAGTGGGAGAGAAGATTATGGAAGAATGAAAGGTGTTTGTATGGAACACAAACCCTGATCTGACCCATCGAACCAAACTGACTTTTTTCTGTATTTGCTGTGCAACAGTTTGAGTTGCTTATAAGAACAATCATTGATGACAAATAATAGGGGAAACGTTTAGTTATAAAGAAGAATACATTCTCATTATTTAAAGGAAAGATGACGTAAATACATTTCATTTATAGGTGCCCCTTTCTTTAGCAAACATAATCAATGCAGTTCCGAACAGCCCTGCCTAACAAGAGAGAGTACAACTGCAATACAGTCCAGATGGCTTGTGCAAATTAACAAATATCCACGGGTAAAATTAAGTAACTTGGCAGGTTGTGTCAATGAAGCAATTAATGTCCTGGGGTGCCCATCAATTATGGACGGCATCGAGCAAACTGGTGGACAATCGCGTGGTGCTATTCTGCGGTCACTCAGCCATACAGCAGAAACTGAACTGAGGGCCAAACTGTCAAGTGGACGATCCCCATGAGAGTCAGCAAGTCCAGGATCTGTGCCAGGCACATATCACTGAGCAAACCCATAAGATCTCCCTGACAAAGTGTTCTGTTTTGTTCCAAACTCTACTGAGTTCTCCCCCAAAGCAAAATACCACTAATTACAAATAGAAATTTAGCTGGCACTCTGGAAATTTAAGGCTGTGTAACAATTAATATCCTGTAGTACCCATTGAGTAACATCGTACTTCAAGCAAACTGATGGGCATGTCGTAATAGCCCATACTTACCTGTAAATGTACCAAAGAGGCGAACATGGTCAAGCTAGGCCCTGATGCAAGACCCAGGGGATAGTTCGCAGGCCTGCTCCGTGCTATCTTCGTTCAACTACACTCCAATCAATCAGCATCCTCATCTTCTGCTGTATAAATTGTTCTTTACTTTCTAAAGTTGTTTCCTTGCATTGGTGAATGCAAGACAAAAAACATTGACTCCATTTATCGTTTTAACAGTGATGGCCATTTCACACTCAGTATTCATTCATTCTTATTCAACTCCCTTCTTGAGATAATTTGGCTCTGAACTTGCTCAAGATGAGGTCACAGCAGTTGGTGCTGGGGTTATTCCCAATCGTGTCCCCCAGTACAGATGATACCACACATAGTTGGATCAATGGGGAAAGCACCTTGTTCGCATTGCACAGGCACAATTACCATATGGCTTGTTCTACAGGGTGTCTGCCTCTGCTAGTCTGGCAAATTATCCTCTTGCAACCTCACAGAAGGCAGATTTATGAATGCTGTTTAAACGTTATTGCTTCAGAATCACAAACCTGAAGCCTATTAACAGGAGCCACATACGACACATATATAGGCCTTCGCTCATTCCACACATCATGTGCCTGTCCTTAACCGTGCATTAGGATGGGAAACACCCAGCTTTGGTCGTTATGTCCTGTACATCCTGCACTATTTCAAAAGAAGCTCTCCCCTGATGAGGCAGTGGGAGAACTCTCAGAAATTAGATCGCTGCTGATTCCTCGTGGGTGGTGCAGATCTCCCATTGAAGTTAAGTCTACCGAGTTTCACTGCCAATGCACCCCCCCCCACCATTATTTCTAACTGTAACAATGAAATAAACTGTATAACCAATGCATGCGGATATTCGATAAAATTCTCTCCTGTTTTGAAACTAGCCTAATTCTCACTTTTCTCATTATACTTTTCATGCCCCCGAGCCCTTCTAGAAAGACAGACGTCATTGCTGGCCCTGCCACAGTTTGCCTGGGGCACTTGTGAAAATCTGATACCTTCGTCTTCATCAACTTCATAAGGTGCCGTCTTAAATTGCCTAATCAATTTTTAACATTTCTTTGAAATCTATTTCTAGAAACTTCTTTGCTACTGAGTCCATGGAATAAAATCTTTTTTCAGAATGTCAGTCAGCTATGTCAGTAGGCTCCCCTGACTCATGCTAATTCTTAGAACTCAAATTAGATAGTTATCTAAATTTGCACATATAGGCCATGTGTGTCATTCTTAAGATCAGGTATAAACACCTAGTGGAGGTTATTTTGCCCCCCAGTTGGGCATCAGAAAGATTAGCATTGATAATTGCTACCTCAAGCACCACTTGGCAAGCTATCAGGAACCCACAGTTCCAAATTTTAACCTGCTCTATTGAATAAACTGTGAGGACCCCTGCCAAAACAGCAGGGTCCTCTGTACAGGAGGATGACGTTATCAGACCCTGGTCGCAATTTTAACTGGATGATCTGAGTTGAAAATCATTATGGATTTCCCAATGAGCTGAAGGCAGCAGGAAGATGAATGAGAGCCAGATGAGGCCCAGTGAGACTTATTTTCAAAAACCACAGACTGCAGAGGCTGGAGATCGAAAGTGAAAACAGCAAGTGCTGAAGAGAAAGAATTCTGAAGAAAAGTCAGGTTGGGATCAAAATGTCATCTCTGTTTCTCTCTCCATAGGTGCTGTTAGAATTGTTAAACCTTTCTGTCTACTTAGCTTCTAAGACCTTCAAAGGAAGCTCTTCACTGTCTGACAATGAAAGCTTGAATTTGGCCTGTCAGGGACCCAGAACTTCACAAACACAGAGAACCCCAGACGACAAGCCTGCCACTTTGTATTAGAGGACAACTTCCATGTTACTTGACTTAATTTCACTTCTCATTGATATCCTGCCTGAAATGGGAAGTTAGCCATTGTTTCAATGAGGCTCAGGTATTAAAATAGCCAAGACCTCATTTCTGGATCAGTGGCTGAGTTTTCATTTCGTCTCGCTTCCCTAAATCTATCAGGAGTTAACAGTGAGGCCACCCCTGGGCAAAATCGCGCAGACTTAGATTTTAAATACGGGCCAGGGCCATTTTCATGTCCCAATCCTGATAGTATCTAAGGTCCATCTGTTTTTGAGATCTTACCAGAGGCTGTCCATTAAGATGCCCACTCTGGGAGCTCTGTCCCGGTAAGGACAGTGACAGGGCTGTGCAGATGGGAGGGTCACTGGGAGTGCCAAGGCTTTAGAAGGAGCAGCCTCACTGCATCACTACCGGGTGTAGCAAAAGTGTTAACACGAAATGGAGTTACCCCTGACAAAATATGTCATCAAAAATATACTTTGGTCACAGCTCAAAAGGGAGAAAAAAGCAATAAAACATGGGACATAATAATCTGACTCATCTTGTCTTGTTTAGAATGTAGGCATTTTGGCTCAGCAGTTAGCACTGCTGCCTCGTGGCACTAGGGACCTGGGTTCAATTCCAGCCATGGGTGACTGTCTGTGGAGGTAGCAAATTCTCCCCGTGTCTGTGTGGATTTCCACCAAATGCTCCAGTTTCCTTCCACAGTCCAAAGATGTGCAGGCGAGGTGGACTAGCCATGCTAAATTTCTCCATAGTGGCCAGTGATGTGCAGGGGAGGTGGATTTTCTGGGGTAAATGTGGAGCTATGGGGATATGGTAAGGGCCTGGATAGGATGCTCTTCAGTGGATCGGAATAAGCTCCTTCCACACTGTAGGGATTCTATGAAGCCAAGAGCGACCAGTATGTTCATGTCTAAATTTTATTATTTCTTTCTCCCTGGGAGGTGTCAAGTCTTCATTGTGGATGGAGAGCCCCTCTATCACACAATTGTTGAAGGAGAGGGAAATGAAAGGAAACTTTGTGGACTTTTCCCTCAGCTGGGGGCTCCTCTACCACTGGGAAAATCCCAACAATGTCACAGAGTAAGAACTTTATTTACAGTGCTTTAAAATGTCCATTGCATGTTTCAGCTCTTCCCTCAGTTTGTTCACTTCTGTTTGAGTACACAGCCAGGCTCACCCAATCAGGCAAACAGACCCCCATAATCAATCACAGAATAATTGAACAACTCGGCCATCGACTTTCAACTAGTGTGGGCGCTTATTTGCTGATAATTAACTTCCTGCTGCCAGTAGGTGGGTAACTGATGCCAATCTCATCCCACCCTGGAAAGATCACTTGGAAGTGGCAGCCCATTGGGTAGTTGAACCGAATGTCTTGTGATAATTGCTGGTTTCCTGGAAACTATGTTTGTCTCATATATGACTGTCCTGTTGCAGTTTCTGCCTAAGGTATTGATTGGAGCAGTTGGGAGGTTAGCATCCTCTAGAGAAAGAAGCTTCCCAGCTCAGCTATTCTGTTTCTGAGGAAAAACCCTTGTTGTGAGTCCAACACAGTACCTGGAATGCTGTTCTGGCTGTTATTGTGTGAGAAGTCTTTCAAAGAGTTTATCAATATTAATTGGTCATGTTAGAAAGCAATTGCATTTACGTAGTAACCCATGGAGAAGAGAGAAACAGTGCACTCCTCCCAATTTGTGTAACACTGTTAATTTGGTTCACGCTTCTGGTGAAATGCAAACATGAAAAATTAATGGACAGAAAAGGACCAGTTCGTCTCTTGATCCTGAGCTATGCAATCATTGTGTGTCCGAGCATTAGGATCTTACCATCCTCGTCACTGCCACTGACAGCCACATGAGGGGTAAAATAATGGTCAAGAAAGATGATAAGACCAAGGCGAAGGATAGTGATAGCAGTAAACTTGGTGTGGATGCTGCCATTGAACATTGAAGGAGTTAGTTGCGCTTCCTCTTGTGGGGCATGGTCAGTACAATTTCTACCCATTGTTTGTCAGTCTAGATTTAGATATTGTCCGTGCGTTGTTTAATCATTGAAGAGAGTATTAGCAGAACTGAACCCTGTGAAACTGTTAGTAAACAGGCTTATGTCTGGTATCATGATGGAAGTAATGTCATTGATAAAGTATCTGAAAATGCCCACCCTTGTATCAAGTATAACTCCTGCCACTGGAGTTTTTGTCCTAATACAACCCCTTGAAATCACTTTTGCTATGGTTCCTTGCCAACATGTCATAGTGAATGCTGCCTTTGTGTCTAGGTCACATTAACTTTGTCATTTAACTTGTGTAACCAAATCTCAGTACATCCCAGGGCATAGAACATTCAGGCCCTTGTAGGAGTGTCCAACACTGTCATGCCCAAGACAATTTTTAACTCAGTTTCACATCTAGTGACAACATTTGTCATTGCAAATGAAACTGCTATGCCAAAGTACAATCTACATGATGTGATATCCATAAACGACCTTCACTGTGTAAGACATCCTTATATTCAGCCGTAAGGGATTAAGAAATTTTAACATCATTTTAGGAGATGCACTAATGAACCAGGCCATATAGTTGAAATTCTGGGGTTTTTTTTGCTATAGATTTTAAAAGATTTGGAAACAAACGCATCTGGATGATTTCCAGTGTTTGCATTGCCAATGGGAAGTCTCACCTCTTTGCTGCACATTAGGAAATCACACAGGTCTATATTCCACAGAGAACCACAGGCAGCTTAGTCATCATTTTGCCATTGAGATGGACAACAAAAACAGCGCACCATTGACAGTGGAAACTGGTTCTGCACTGATATTCTGTACACAATGTTTAATTTAACTGCAGTGAGCTATGGCTTTAAACTCATTATAGGCACTAATAATAGACAGAATAAACTCATCTCCATTAATTAATGATGAAGAAATATTTAGCACTCAAAGCTGTTGGGTTAAAAACACTTAACTAAAGGCTAGTCTATTTCATTCTCACTCAAACGTACATAAGCAATAGATCAGATTACAATGAATCAATTGTGGGGTGTAGGACAATGTGCACCTTAACAGGAAAGTACATGATCTTTAACAAATACAGGTGCCAGTTTAAAAATATTTGATGTTGTTTTCCTCTACCGGTTTAGACTCATGCAAAAGTTTTATCGAAAGAAAATTCTGGTTGTCACGCCATGTTTATGAACGTGTTTTAGTTCTAAATATCAAGGTTTTGAAAATCACTAGTAGAGTGGTGGTGTACGTGACTGGAAAAGACATAATAAACCTAAGTCTAGACAATCAATTACGTGAGTTTGAGTCTGTTGAGGATGGCTGGAAGACAATTTTGGTTGAATGATCTTTAAAGGAAAGACTTCACATTTTAAGCTGAGCAAACAGACAGATACAGCTCTAATACCAAGGTGAACATTTTGGTGGTTGACTAGTTGCTGATTATGGCAAAGTCAGCTGTTCACTTTGAAATGATATGACTATGACAGGAATGTACCGAATTTACTCCAATCTTCCTCGATAGAACTTTTGTTGTCAAAAGTTAATGTTTGTTAATCGAGAGTGGAACGTCAACAGAGCTGCAAAGTGGCAGGCAGGAGGTGAATATTCACAGTTCCTGATCTCAACCTTGTCGTTGATGGGAAGGGGTCTGCAGAGAGGGAGAAGGGAGGCAGAAGGGAGTATTATCCAATGTCCTGTCATGCAGACAGTTAGAGAAATGTTGGAGGAGAGCAAAGAAACAGATCATCTGTCTCCCCACCGCCCCCCTCCTCATCTAGGAAGACCTGACTGATCTGAAGGGTTGAAGATTTTGTGAAAATGACTGAAGTAAATAGCGGAATTGCAAGTGCTGCTCAGTAAGTAGCTCTGATGTTTGCGAGTCAGTATATTGTGGTTTTAATTTCCACATTAGGGACTTGAACACTGAAGCAACATTATCTTTCAGCAAAGTGTGAAAGAGATGCTGCACTATCAGAGGTGCTGCTCCTTCGAGGAGATGGTAAACTGACATCCTGCCAGTCCTCATGAAAGGTCCTGTGACAGGATTCAAAGAAGAGCCGGAAAATTCTTCCACATTTCCTGGTCAAAATATATCTCTCAATCAGCATCATTAAAATCATTATATGTGATTATCACGTTGATGCTAATGAGCTTTCTGTGTGGGAATTAGCTGTCACATTGCTATACTCTAACCGTGACTATATTTTCATAGCTCCTCATTGGTTATTGTCTTTGAGAGGCCTGGAGGTGTGAAAAGTGCGATCTACATGGAAGCTTTCCTTCCTTCTCATCTACATTTCCGATCCCTGACGTAAAAATATGTGAAATGACTCTAAATAAACGGGATGATCATTGCTTTTGTGGCTGAGACCATTATCAAACAAACCAAGTGGAAGAACAAAAGCAGCAGCTTGAGGCTGTGTATTCTTTCGAGATAAAAGTCTTCACACAGCCAATCCCTGCTGCAGGAAGCCTTCATGCTAGCAAGCTCAAGCACTGCCATAACTGTCCAAGGATATTTTGTTCTGCTAGGCTTGGCACTGACCCATCAGTGCCACTCTACAAAGACCAGATATTTTAAATTCAATGCCTTGGGTAATTAAAATTAAAGAATTCAATAAAGTTGGGTCCTTGTGCACAGTTCGGTGCAAATGTTTGAGGGAAAGAAACCCAAGATGCTGGAAATCAGAAATAAAATCAGAAATTTCTGGAAAAGCTGGGCAGGTCTGGCAATATCTGGGGAGAACAAGCAGAGTCGACATTTCGGGTCTAGTGTCCCTTCCTTAGAGTCTCTGACATGTTAATTCTGATTTCTCTCTGCAGATGCTGCTAGACCTACCTAGTCTTACAAGCAATTTGTGATTTTATGTCAAATATTTGAGGATCTGGATGTAGAAATTCCTCAAGCAAATGCCTTGATCGCGATAAATGTTGAAATATTTTATGCCCATGATCAGATTGTAAGAAAATTTCAGCAAATTTGGCTTCTTGCAGCTCAGGGTGACAATTTGAGCTCACAAAATAAATATGGACAGCAGGAATAACTGTGCAGACTCAAAATGGGATGGAAAGCGGAGGTTAATAATAATCATTGTTGAGAAATTAGAGATTGGGATGGTGCAAGCCAACATGTGACAGGATAGATATCATCTCCAATGATGAGGTCAGGAGCTGAAAATGGCACAAGAGGCAAAGGGACTAAAAGGAAGTGAGAGGGGTCAGATTGTTGCACAGAAATATTAACGCTTTAGTCTCCTCTCCTGTGTCAACAATGTTGAAAGACTTTCGAGCTTTCAAGAGAAGATTTTTGATTATTTTGGAGGAAAAGGAGATTAAAAATACTGAGTGATCCTTTCAGTTCAGTGACAGCCACAGTGACTGAGTGATTAACACTGCTGCCTCACAGCGCCAGGGACCCAGGTCGGATCCCAGCCTCAGGTGACTGTCTGCATGGAGTCTGCACATTCTCCCGGCAATGAGTGTAACAATGGAGTGTAGGTTTCTACAGACAGCCAGCCATTTCTGACAGGGCTGCACCTGGCTCTCTGTCCACGGAGGTAGACAGTCGGTCACATGCCTGAGGCAGCTGGACCGCAAGCATGAAGCTTTAGTCCCACACCTTGGTGCCAGTCCATGTTGCAAATTAGACTCCATCTAAAGAATTCTCCCAGCCCAGTTATACTCTCTCCACCCTCTTCCATTGGGGTAGAAGGTATAAAGGTTTGAATACACGTATGAACAGGTTCAAGCACTGCTTCTTCCCCTGCTGTTATCAACAGACCTGTCAAGTGTTCATGTTGATCGTGCTCTCTGAACCTTCTCTGTGGCTGTAACACCCTATTCTGCTGCCCTGATGCACTTTGTGTGGTACAATCCACCTTTATAGCACGCAAAACAACACTTTTCACTGTATCTCAGTATATGCAACAATAATACGTCAGACTCAAACTCAGGTTGCCCAGTGCCGCTGACAAACCTGCCTGTTGCTCCTGTATTGCTTGTGTTTCTGTACAAAGTCATGAATTGGCAAGTCCATGGCCCTCCCTGGCTTGGGGCTGAGCAGGTGCCCTGTCTCTGGCAGTCTTTTGAATACCGGCACCCTGGGGCATTTCTCCCTCAGCCAGCTGCAGAGAAATGGCAGTGAAGTGTTCAACAAGAGGTTTTCCCAACTCCAAACGAGAGAGCGTACGCACACCAAGGTATCAGTTGTTCTAGGTGCATGAGCAGTCGCGATAATTGCATGTGGTGGTCTTTGTATTGGCACGCTGATTGGCATGTGCAGAATCTCCGATGGCAATGCAGCTTAGAGGGCATGTTGGTGCAGGAGGCAGCCTTGCCAATGCTGCCTCTGAGGCATCTGTGCCCTCTTCCTCAGAAGTGGGAGTATGGGTATCTCTCAGAAGGTGGCTCACTTCACCAAAGTCACAGTGGGCATCTCACCTGAAACTTGCAACACACAAAGCAGAGAATGTCACAATCAAAGGGTAGAGACTGGAACTTGTTACAATTATACATAACAAGTCTTACTGGCAAGATTTAAGAACCTCTCTCGTATAAAAAACTGAAAGTTGGGCACCTTACCACTCATCCAGGCCCTTTCAGGTCCATTGTGATTCATTCTCTCCCTGGAATGAGTAAAGGAGGGAATGAGTGAGCTGAACGTGGATTGGATGGTTCTTTGTGTTGGCATAGCAGGGGTTGGGGAAGAGGCCATGTAGAGTTAGGAGTGTGAGGAATTTGTATTACAAGTCATAGAGTCATTATTGCTAATGCTCACGGACCTTGAACAACTCACCCAGTACAAAGGCCATGCAGTGTTACAGTGTAAGGAGGTCAGGAGTGGGTATTTTTCCAGACAGCTGAGATGGCACTGAGGTAATGGCAACTACTGCCCAGTCTGACAGGCTCTGGGTCATGGCATCTGCCAGTGGTCCTGTGGGTAGAGGATGGCCCTCCTTTGTACCACTCTGTTCTCCACAAGTTCAGGTCCCAGTCAGGAAAGCAGAATCCCAATTAACCCTTTACCTGCCATGCTCTGGAAGTACGTGTGAACTGTGTAGGGCATGGCAGCTCAGGAATGTCAGCGTTTAACCGAGTACACCACAGTATTTTAACATCCCAGTGCCAGGGATGTTGAGATATTAGAATCGGAAAATCAGGCTAGCATCAGACAAAATGGGGTCCCAGAAGGGTGTGAATGACGGGAATCAAGGTGAGTTTGGGACAATCATACAAGAAAACTCTTTAGGTCTCATAGAGAGAAACCCTTCACCACACCTGACAAAAATGCACTTAGCCAAAACACCGTAAGAATCCAGTTTTTCTGTAAAGCACTCAGTATTTTACTGACATGAAATGTGACATAATCATTATATGTTGCCCCTATTGTGGATGTCTCTGAAACAACGGTCAGGGTTTTCTCAGAAGGATATAGTTCCCAGTGTCGGGCCACAGCCCATGTAGGCAGTGATAGAATTGTCAAAGGGCCCTCATAGAGTCACGAATCAGACCCTTCAAGTCTAACCAGTCCATGTCAATCATAATCCCAAACTAAACTAGTCCCACCTGCCTGTGCTTGGCCTGCAAACCTTTCCTATTCGTGTACTTATCCAAAATTCTTTTAAACATTGTAACTGTACCTGAATCCACCACTTCCTCTGAAAGTTCATTCCACACACAAACCACTCTCTGTGTAAAAAAAAACTGTCCCTCATTTTTTTTTAATCTTTCTCCTCTCACCTTAACAGTATGCGCCCTAATCTTGAAATCCCGCCTCCTATGGTAAAGACACCTGCCATTCACCTTATCTATATCCCTCACGAGTTTATAAATCTGCAAAAGGTCACCCCTCAACCTCCTATGTTCCAAAGAATAAGTCCCAGCCTATCCAGCCTTTCCTCATAACTTAACCTTTCCAGTCCCAGCAACATCCTGGCAAATCTTTTCTGAATCCTCTCCACCTTAATAATATCCTTCCCATAGCAGGGTGTACTCCAGAAGAGGCTTCACCAAAATTCAGTACAACCTCAACATAACATCCCAACTCCTATACTCAAAGGACTGAGCAAGGAAGGCACAGGACCAGGGTGGCTATCTCTCCAGAGGATTATTACTCACCAGTGGGCACACCGTCCAATTAAAGATGGTGAGCTGGCTCTCCAACCTCTTGGTCCAAACTGCCCTGAGTTACAGTATCTGTGGATCACAAGGCATATATAATCAACGAACTAGAATCTATTGTATGGCTTTAAACAAAAGCCTAAGGACAACTATTCCCTGTTGCACTCTTCATAGAAATGCCTTGGCCAGTTAGCATCCACTTGTAGACCAAAAAGCACTCTTTTCCCATGCAATATAAATTGCCACTGAGATTTGGTACGCTTGCAATCCTGTCCTGATGACAGCAAGGTAGAAAGCTTCATCTCTACATTTTTCTGTGATATTCATGATATCGAGCCATCTGTGAAGTCAAATTCAGTGCTTCATGGGAAGTTGCTGGGTGGCATGATGGCTCAGTGGTCAGCACTACTGCCTCACAGTGCCAGGGACCCAGGTTCAATCCCACCCTCAGGGAACTATGTGTGTGGAGTGTGCACATCCTCTCCGTGTCTGTGTGGGTTTCCTCCAGGTGCTCCAGTTTCCTCCCACAGTCCAAAGATGAGCAAGTTAGGTGGATTGGCCAGACTAAAATGCCCGTCGTGTCCAGGGATGTGTAGAATTAGGTGTGTTAGCCAAGAGAAATGCAGGGTTCCAGGGAAGAGTAGGGGGGTGGGGATGGGTCTGGGTGGGATGGTCTTCGGAGGTTTGGTGTGGACTTGTTAGGCTAATAGGCCTGTTTCCATAGAGTCGATGCCTGTTTTGAAGGCCATGCTATATTGCCCGTAGTGTTCAGAGATATGTAGATTAGGTGGGTTATAGGGGTATGAGTCTGGGTGGGATGCTCTGAGAGTCTCGAGTCCACTCTCAGTGAGTGGAATCAGTTGGGCCGAAGGGCCTGTTTTCACACTGTAGAGATTCTATGATTCAAAAATAGTTAATTATACCACAAGCGCATAATGTGTCTGAAAAGAACCTGTCAGAATTCAACTTCAGGTTTGTTCAAACCCCTTTTGGGGAGAAAAAGAAAGTATAAAGATAAGAAATGAATCATCACAGGATAAGGGTGTAACGCAGAAACTTACTCGTATGTGTTCGCTGACTCTGAAAAGTTCAGAGTGCAGGAATGTGGTTGACAATTTCAACTGTTCTAGTGAAAAACAAATCCAAAGAGAATGATTGACAGACAGAGGGCTTGAAGTCAAAGCTTGAATTAAGGAAATTAATTATAGGAGTTGGGATGTCGTGTTGAGGTTGTACAGGACGTTGGTGAGGCGTGTTCTGGAGTACCGTGTCCAGTTCTGATCTCCCCGTTATAGGAAGGATATTATTAAGATGGAGAGGGTCCAGAAGAGATTTACCAGGATGTTGCTGGGACTGAAAAGTTTGAGTTATAAGGAGAGGCTGGATAGGCTGAGACATTTTTTTCACTGGAGCATAAGAGGTTAAGGTGTGACCTTAGAGAAGTTTATAAAATCATGAGGGCTATAGATAAAGTAAATGGAAAGGGGTCTTTTGCCTAGCGTGGGGGATTTCAAAACTAGGGGGCATATTTTAAGGTGAGAAGAGAAAGATTTTAAAAAGTCATGAGGAGCAGTTTTTTTTTAAACAGAGTGTGGTTCCTGTGTGGAATGAACTTCCAGAGGAAGTGGTGGATGCAGGTACAGTTACAACATCTGAAAAACAGTTGGATAAGTGCATGAATTGGAAATGTTTGGAGAGATATGGATCAGGCATAGGCAAATGGGATTAGTTTAGTTTGGGATTAAGGTCAGCATGGACTAGTTGGTTTGAAAGGTTTGTTTCCATGTTGTATGACTCTGACTCTAACTGAAATATATGGGAATCAATGAGGAAATATAATCATGTTATTGTGATATTTGCTTTTAACTTCGTTTAAAATCTTATTCAATCAAATTTTTTACCTGCTGTTAGACCATGAAACGGATGTGGTGGATCCGTCAGATTATTTCATTCTTAATCTCACTTGTGCACAGTGCAGAAAGTTACAAATCTGCCTCACCAGTGACAAGAAAAGACAAATTACACTTATCTTTCAGGAAGTGCTTTTGGGTGTTTCAATAGATGTATTTGCTTTTTTTGTCATAGGTTTTTCTGATTGGCATTAGGATGAATGTTTTTCATGGGTTTTTAACAGTTTGACATTGCAGTTCCTAGCCACTTGTCTAGGACAGAGGCGGTAGATACGTGGGAACACCATCATCTGCAAATTCCCCTCCAAGCCACACATAGCCCTGACTTGGAAATATATCAGTGTTCTTTCATTGTTGCTGAGTCAAAATCCTGGAACACTCTTCCCAACAGCTCTGTGGGTGTACCTACACTCCAAGGACTGCAACAGTTCAATAAGGCAGCTCAGCACCACCTTCCCCAAGGCATTTAGGGACGAGTCTAGTCAGCAATATCACATCCCATGAACAAATTGCACTATGAATAATTGAGAGGGTGCTTTAACATGAAGATGCCCTTTCACTAGCATCTTTAATATTCGAGTAAAAAACAAATCAAATAATCACGCAATATCTCTGTGGAGTACAGTGAGGGGACATAGTGTTATCTCCTGTGCAAGGCAGTCTTTGGCAGCAGGGATGGATGACCTATAGGCAAACATGGAGTGTTGGGCCCCTGGCCTCTCACTGAGATTCTGCCTTCAGGCAGGTTAGTTGTCCTGCCTGACACATCAGGAAATTGGAAACCAAATGCAACTTCCAGTCTTTAAGTGTCCTTGACAAGACTCGGAATTAGCTCAGTTTGTATCTATCTCACATGGGTGGTGACACTCAGTCCCAATCTACCCTTAGGGAAAATGGCTGCCTCTTGGAATAGTGTCACTCTGGCAATGCTGACATTTTCAGGCCGCATCCACCATCTATACACGCCTCGATGGAGCCCAAAGCTTCAGACCTTCCTGTTTCAGACACACTTTCAATGAATTCCACCATTGCGGCAAATATGTTATGATCAGCTCTTGGAAGTGCAGCAGTGAATCAGAAGTAAAGATAAAGGGAGATTTCTTTTAAAAGTTCTTTCATGGTTTGGCCTGGCAAATGGTTCTGAACATTGCATAACCATCAGCAACATCCCTGCTTCTGACCTACTGATGGAGGGAAGGTCATAGATGAGGTAGCTAAAGATGGTTGGGCCTAGGACAGTCCCTTGAGGAACTCTTGCAAAGTTGTCCAAGGGCTGAGATAACTGACCTCCAACAACCGCATACCTTTGTGCTGGGTATGACTCTAACCAGTGAAGTGTTTTCCCCTTCATTTCCATTCAGTCCAGTTTTGCTCAAGCTCCTTGATGCTGCTCTTAATCAAATGCGATCTTGATGTCACTATTAGTCTCTCTCACTCCTCTGATTAACCCTTTAGCTTTGAGACTCTGCTTGCTGCCTTTAACAGAACACGCAACATGTCTCCAAGACAATGAAAGGAGACCCTTCATCAAAATTTCTCTGAGTGAGTGTTTTGGGGGTTGGCACCAAAATAAGAAAAAATCCAACTCCTAGTTCCTTTCCCTGAGGTGAAAATTCAACCCAAAATATGCGCTTCAATGTGTCATTAGCAATGGATATAAAGATAAATGGATATTGTCTGATGTACAAGCAACTCACCTCAAACATCCCATTTTTCACCTTTAAATATGGCTGAAAAATAAAGAGGGCGAGAATGAAATGCGTCTTAATATTAGATAAGGCTATTTAGTTACCTGAGCCTGTTCTTCCATTTAATTAGATCATGGGACACTCTCTCCTACAACCATATTGATCCACCTTATCTCCATATCCCCTGACATACTAAGTTCCAGTTTAGCTCCTGCATTTGCAGTGTTTTGGGGAAAGAATTCCAGATATTTATTATCCTTTACATGAGAAAGTGCTTCCTGATTTCCCTCTTGACTCACTCTAATTTTTAGATTATCATCTCTTCATAGTGAATAAAAAAACCTATACAGAATTGGAGCCGGGCATCAGGAGCATCCCCCATCAGGGAAATAGCAAGAGACTGTTCTGTCTTGCTTCTGCTGGGGTAGGCTCACAATAAGAATACCCATTGGGCTCTTGACTGACCAGCCGTGGACACCCACCCCCCCCAAGATGCCAATGCAGCCACCAGAAATTGGGTATCAATAGGCGACAGGAGTAAGGGAGAGATGTGGATTATAGGGTGGGAGCTGCTGACTGGGGGCAGATAAAGGCAGGATGTGTCTCTCTCAGTGGGCACTTCTGTCCTGATGATGGGTCAAAACCACCGAGTGCTTTTGAATAAGGGTCCCTTACACCCCGCCCATTCCTGGAAGCCCACCAGGTTTAATAGTGGTTGAACAGAGGGCCTGAGCGACTTTTCTTATTCAATGGTAATTGGGAAGCTGTGAGATATTGTTAATATCTTCAGATCCAGCCTGGAAGGAGCCACGTATACAGAGGTCCATCAGCATACTCACCTTCATAGCTATGGCGGGGCAGGTCACTCCTAACCCTTCTATCAGGTTACAGTTGTGATTGCAACAATTGACTGATTTCAGTAAAGTCCCCATTATTGAAACTGGTCCTCATTGACCTTCAGACAGGAGAATTGCTCCCTGAACAAACTGCATGGAAATGGTCTTTTGCTCAGAGCCCTTTCCTCCCACTGCCTCCTCCTCCTCCATCTTCAAGCAGCTTGTCCTGTTCCATGTGTCTACTATTCACTCCATTCCTCAGCCATGTTTCATTCCAACAGCAACGCCTCCTGGTGTATTCAGACCTGCTACAAACTGGTTTCTGCAGAAGATTTGAAGCCAGCTAAAAGTTCTTCAGCAGCTGCCACCTGCAGGTTTCTTGAAACTTGAAGCAGCTATGAAAAGCATCAAGAACTTTAAGTATTATAGTAACAGCCACAAATTAGCATGCTAGTAATTGATGATCTCTTTTAGCAGCCTTGAAGGAGAATATTTTCAGAGGCTCAGCATGTGTTCAACTGTCTGGGTTTAAGAGAAGACATTGTCTGGATTATTGAGCTGCAAAACAACTCATGTTAAACTAAAATTAAACCAAGAACTGCGGATGATGGAAATCTGAAACAAAACCACGTATCTCTGGAGAACTCAGCAGGTCCGGTAGCATCCAGAGAGAGAAAACAGACTTAACGTTTCAAGTCCAGTGACCCTCCTTCAAAATGAGTGTTGCATACTGATTGACATCATGATTTATACCTGCTCTGAATACATCTGGTAGAAAATCACTTCACATATTAACCCCTGCACCGAAATTAGGTCTTGTGTGTTTCACATCATCAGCGTGTCCGTCTGCTGACAGATGCCTCTACAGGTCCCAATGACTAAGTACTAAGAAATCCCCAGTTTCTCAGCTGGAGTGTTTGGAAAATGGACAAATCTCATCATTCGTATGATGTTGCAGCCAAAACGTTATTGTTTGGAAGTGTGAAGGGAACTTTAGTTCTGCAGCTGATCACAATTCAACCACTTGTGCCTCAACTGGGAACATTTCCATGGTTCAAATGTATCTATATGATTTGAAAGAGGATTCATTATTTTCTGTAGTTTATAAAAAAAACGTGAAGTTATCTGTTTTTATAGATACACAGCTTTCGTTACTGCACTACTAAGAACCCAGGTTAACAGATACTCCATAATCTGCATTGTTACCATTCTCATTAGCTATAGGCCATTACTTATAAATCCTACTTTAAATAAATCACATCTTGTTCAGTAAGCAACACAAAGCTTAATCATCATTCTGTGTTAAGGGTCAGCTGTAAAATTCTAACAAAAACCCTGTTCCAAACTAATGGCTGAAGCAAATAATATCAAAGTTTTTGAGAAGTTAACCAAACATACAAGGGAAAATGGAATAGACTGCTTTCCTTATAGACTTGGATGAAGATTAGTAGGAGGAGGATGGAGTGGAACATAATGTTAGAATGGACTGGTTGGGCCAAATGGCCTGTTTCTGTGCCATTTATTCTATGTAAACGCATGTAAAAAGATACTGGGGGTCTAAATTTTTCAGCACTCCAAATTTTGGCATTGTGCACACAGACATACAGTAACTGAAGTTGGTGATTCGGTCCTTCCAGCCTATTCTACCATTCTGTAATTGGGTGTCAGTGAGCTTACTGGGCTTGTTTGTGATGTAGAGAGATGGTAACAGTGTGGGATTAACTCCTGTACCAGTTGAGGTTCCTATGAAGGCTCCACCTCCACTTGAGGCATGGTGACCCTCAGGGTAAACACCATCTGTCATCTCTCTTGTAATGAGAGAGCAGCACTATGATCCTCTGGGACTATAACAACTTGACTTGAATTTTTTACCAGTAAACAACAATATAACTCTATGACTCTATGACTCTGTCTGCCTGTGTTCCAAATTCCACATCCCCTTCTATCATTGATAATCTTCTATTCCCTGGGCGAGATACTAAACTCATATTTTGAGTCAGTGTTTACTGTGGAGGAGGATATGGAAGTTAGAGAACGCAAGGAAATAAATAGTGACCTCTTGGAAAGTGTCCATATTACAGAGAAAGAGGTGCTGGACGTCTTAAAATGCATAAATGTGGATAAATCCTCGGAGCCTGATCAGGTGTACACTAGAACTCTGTGGAAAGCTATTGAGGTGATTGCTGAGCCCCTTCCTGAGATATTTGGATCATCGATAGCCACAGGCAAGGCGCCAGAGAACTGGAGGTTGACTAATGTGGTACCACCACTTAAGAAAGGTATTAAGGAAAAGCCAGGGAACTATAGACTTTGATGGGGGGGCAAGTTGTTGGAGGGGATCCTGAGGGTCAGGATTTATATATATTTGGAAAGGCAAGGACTGATTAAGGATAGTCAACATGGCTTTGTGCGCGGGAAATCCTATCTCATGAAGCTGATTGAATATTGTGAAGAAGTATCGAAGAGGATTGATGAGGGCAGAGCGGTGAACATGATCTATATGAACTTCATTAAGGATTTCAACAAGGTTCCTCATGGTAGAGTGGTTAGCAAGGTTTTATCACATGGAATACAGGGAGAACTAGCCATTTGGACGCAGAACTGGCTTGAGGTAGAAGACAGAGCATAGTGGTGGAAGGTTGCTTTTCCAACTGGTGGCCTGTGACCAGTGGTTTGCAGCAAGGATCAGTTCTGGGTCCACTGCTTTTTGTCATTTATATTAATGATTTGGATATGAACGTAGGAGGAATGGTTAGTAAGTTTGAAGATGACACCAAAATTGGAGGTGTAGTGGACAGTGAAGAAGGTTATTTCAGAGTACAATGGGATCTTGATCAGATGGGCCAATGGTCCGAGGAGTGGCAGACGGAGTTTAATTTAGATAAATGTTAGGTATTGCAATTTGGTAAGGCAAATCAAGGCTAGACTTGAACAGTTAATATAGGGCCCTGGGGAGTATTTGTGAACAAAGAGACCTAAGGGTGCAGATCACAGTTCCTTGAAAGTGGAGTCGGAAATAGACAGGGTGGTGAAGAAGGCATTTGGCACACTTGCCTTCATTTGTCAGAACATTGAGTATAGGAGGGCACGTCATGTTACTGCTATACAGGACATTGGTGAGGCCAATTTTAGAATACTGCGTACAATTCTGGTTGCCCTTCTATAGAAAGGATGCTGTTAAACTTGACAGGGTGCAAAAAAGATTTGTGAGGATGCTGCCGGGACTATGGGGTTTGAGTTACAAGGAGACGTTAAATAGGCTGGGGCATTTTTCCCTGAAACATCGAAGGCTAAGGGGTGACTTTATAGGGGTTTACACACATGAGGGACATGGATAGTGTGAATAGCCAAGATCTTTATCCCCACGTTGGGAAAGTCCAAATCTAGAGACCGTAGGTTTAAGGTGAGAGGGGAAAGATTTGAAAAAGGACCTCAGGGATAACATTTTCACGCAGAGGGCGATGTATGTATGGAACGAGCTGCCAGAGGAAGTGGTACGGGGTCTTTTTTTTAAATTCATTCATGGGATGGTGGTGTTGCTGACCAGGCAGCATTCATTGCCCATCCCTAATTGCCCTGAGGGCACTCACAAGTTAACCACATTGCTGTGGGTCTGGAGTCACATGTAGGCCAGACCGGATAAGGATGGCGGTTTCCCCAACAATCGACAATGGATTTATGGTCATCACTAGACACTTAGTTCCTGATACATTCTATCCAGATCTATTGAATTCAAATTCCACCATCTGCCATGGAGGGATTCGAACCTGGGTCCCCAGAACATTATCTGAGTCTCTGGATTAACAGTCTAGCAATAACACCACTAGACCATCGACTCCCCATGAAGCTGATACAATTACAACATTTAAAAGGCATTTGGAAGTGTATATGATTGGGAAGGGTTTAGAGGGATATGGGTCAAATGCTGGCAAATGGAATATCTGGTCGGTATGGATGAGTTGGACTGAAGGGTCTGTTTCTGTACCGTATGACTCTATGGCTGTACCTAAGATGCTAAATGGGTGCATAAGCAGTGTGTAATTATTTATCTGCATAATCACAGGCATTGGGATAGAGAAAAAAACTTTTGCTGAAATTTTATACATTTTAATTCCCAATAAGAATATTTCTCTTCCTCCTCTTAAGGCAACGATAGAACACTACAGCAGTAATCTCAAAGTGCTCTCTCATGCATCACCTAACTTTGTATGAGGTGGAGGTCCTGTAGGTGAGTTAGCAGCCTCTCTGAGGCGGCGGTCTCTGAGTGCAAGTCCCACTTGTAGAAGAAGTGCTCCTTATGTGGCCTATCCGGTTGTTAGTTGACCTTCAAAATCCTTCCAATGGGTCACACTATCATCCAAGGATGGAATGTGTAGATGAGAGCAAAACACTTGACAGCATTTAACAATACTGTCCCCACAGCTAAGGCCTAGCCTAGCCCTGCCCAGCATCCGCACAAATGCACGCATGCATGCACAGACACACACTCTCTCACGCACACAGGTAAACACAGACACAGACATACGCAGACACAGACACATACATATATGCAGACACCCACACAGGCACACAAACACACAGACACAGATACACATACAGCCACACACACACATACACACAGATACACACGCAGACACAGACACACAGACACACAGACACAGACACACAGACACACACATACCACAGATATGACACACACACAGAGACACATACAGAGACACACACACACACACACACACACAGACACACACACACACACACATACACAGACACACACACACACAGACACACAGACACTCTCACACACACACACACACGCACACACACAAGCACGCGCGAATAATTACTCGACTTGCTACTTACACCGCTCATGGATGGGCCGCTAAGGAGGATTGACTCCTGCTCTAGTTATCATCTAACACAGCAAAGCCCAAAGAACAAAGAACAAAGAAAATTACAGCACAGGAACAAGCCCTTCGGCCCTCCAAGCCCGCTCTGATCCAGATCCTCTATCTAAACCTTTTGCCTATTTTCCAAGGATCTGTATCTCTCTGCTCCCTGCCCATTCATATATCTGTCTAGATACGTCTTAAATGATGCTATCGTGCCCGCCTCTATCACCTCCGCTGGCAATGCGTTCCAAGCACCCACCACCCTCTGCGTAAAGAACATTCCATGCATATCTCCCTTAAACTTTTCCCCTCTCACCTTGAAATCATGACCCCTAGTAATTGAGTCCCCCACTCTGGGAAAAAGCTTCTTGCTATCCACCCTGTCTTTACCTCTCATGATTTTGTAGACCTCAATCAGGCCCCCCCTCAACCTCTGTCTTTCTAATGTAAATAATCCTAGTCTACTCAACCTCTCTTCATAGCTAGTGCCCTCCAAACCAGGCAACATCCTGGTGAACCTCCTCTGCACCCTCTCCAAAGCATCCACATCCTTTTGGTAATGTGGCGACCAGAACTGTACGCAGTATTCCATATGTGGTCGAACCAAAGTCCTATTCAGCTGTAACATGACCTGCCAACTCTTGTCCTCAGTACCCCGTCCGATGAATGAAAGCATGCCGTATGCCTTCTTGACCACTCTATCCACCTGCGTTGCCATCTTCGGGTACAATGGACCTGAACGCCCAGATCTCTCTGCATCAATTTTCCCCAGGGTTTTTCCATTTACTGTTTAGTTCACTCTCTTGAATTGGATCTTCCAAAATGCATCACCTCGCATTTGCCTGGATTGAACTCCATCTGCCATTTCTCTGCCCAACTCTCCAATCTATCTATATTCTTCTGCATTCTCTGACAGTCCCCTTCACTATCTGCTATTCCACCAATCTTGGTGTCATCTGCAAACCTGCTAATCAGACCATCTATGCCTTCTTCCAGATCATTTATGTATATCATAAACAACAGTGGTCCCCACACGGATCCCAGTGGAACACCACTGGTCACAGTTCTCCATTTTGAGAAACTCCCTTCCACTACAACTCTCTGACTCCTGTTGCCCAGCCAGTTCTCTATCCATCTAGCTAGTACACCCTGGACCCTATGCGACTTCACTTTCTCCATCAGCCTACCATGAGGAATCTTATCAAACGCCTTACTGAAGTCCATGTATATGACATCTACAGCCCTTCCCTCACCTATCAACTTTGTCACTTCCTTAAAGAATTCCATCAAGTTGGTAAGACATGACCTTCCCTGCACAAAACTGTCTATCACTATCCCTGTCTATCACTAATAAGCCCATTTTCTTCCAAATGTAAATAGATCTTATCCCTCAGTATCTTCTTCAGCAGCTTCCCCACCACTGACGTCAGGCTCACTGGTCTATAATTACCTGGATTATCCTTGCTACCTTTCTTAAACAAGGGGAAAACATTAACAATTCTCCAGTCGTCCGGGACCTCACCCGTGCTCAAGGATGCTGCAAAGATATCTGTTAAGGCCCCAGCTATTTCCTCTCTCGCTTCCCTCAGTAACCTGGGATAGATCCTATCCGGACCTGGGGACCTGTCCACCCTAATGCCTTTTAGAATACCCACCACTTCCGCCCCTCCTGATGCTGACTTTTCCTCGAGTAATCAAACATCTATCCCTAACCTTAACATCTGTCAAGTCCCTCTCCTCAGTGAATACTGACGCCAAGTACTCATTAAGAATCTCACTCATTTTCTCGGACTCGTCGCATAACTTCCCTCCTTTGTCCTTGAGTGGGTCAACCCTTTCTCTAGTTACCCTCTTGCTCCTTATGTATGAATAAAAGGCTTTGGGATTTTCCTTCACCCTGTTTGCTAAAGATATTTCATGACGCCTTTAAGCCTTCTTAATTCCTCATTTCAGATTGGTCCTACTTTCCCAATATTCTTCCAAAGCTTCGTCTGTTTTCAGTCACCTAGATCTTATGTATGCTTCCTTTTTCCTCTTTGCTATTCTCACAATTTCACCTGTCATCCATGGTTCCCTAATCTTGCCCTTTCTATTCCTCATTTTCACAGGGACATGTCTGTCCTGCACTCTTATCAACCTCTCTTTAAAAGCCTCCCACATATCAAATGTGGATTTACCCTCAAACAGCTGCTCCCAATCCACATTCCCCAGCTCCTGTCAAATTTTGCTATAGTTGGCCTTCCCCCAATTCAGCACTCTTCCTTTAGGACCACTCTCGTCTTTGTCCATCAATATTCTAAAACTCACGGAAATGTGGTCACTATTCCCAAAGTAATCCCCTACTGAAACTTCAACCACCTGGCCGGGCTCATTCCCCAGCACCAGGTCCAGTATGGCCCCTTCCCGAGTTGGGATATTTACATACTGCTCTATAAAACCCTCCTGGATGCTCCTTACAAATTCTGCTCCATCTAAACCCCTAACACCAAGTGAATCCCCGTCAATTTTGGGAAAATTAAAATCTCCCATCACCACCACCCTGTGGCTCCTACATCTTTCCATAATCTGTCTACATATTTGTGCCGCTATCTCATGCTCGCTGTTGGGAGGCCTGTCGTACAGCCCCAATATTGTTACCGCACCCTTCCTATTTCTGAGCCACTGCCCAAATATATCAGTTCACTCACTTTCCGAGAGCGCAATTCGACCGCTCCCACTCAGTTCCGCTGCCGAAATGAAGAACTTATCTCCTGGCAGGCCCCTGGTCCTCGGTCTCACTGCTCCCGCTGCTGCTGCTGCAAAAAATACAGTAGCATCTCTGGATAGATCAATGCCATGCTATGTTATTCTGCTTTCTTACAATTGCAGAAGAGAGAAACGTCAATACATGTAGAAAATAAAAATCAACTGTAAGTTTGACTGCGTTTGAGAACTCATAATTCCATAACTTGAAGCTTTCTCTTTTCTATCCCATCTATGACTTTTAAAACCCAGGTCCAACCCATATTCATTACATGATTCATCACATCTTTGTTTTGCATTCTTTTTAACCTGTATTACAGGCCATAACAATTCACCCAGCTTTCCTCAATGATGAACCCAGAAGACCTGATTCCACAAGCTGACTTTTTTTAAAAACTCATTCACTGCCTCGGCCAGCATTTATTACCTATCCCTAATTGCCCAGTGGACAGTTAAGATTCAACCACATTATTGTAGGTCTAGAATCCATGTCCTAAAAGACGTTAGTGTATTTCCAAAACAATTAACAACGGTCATCTTTAGTCTCTCAATTCCACATGTCTCTTGAATCCAAATTCCACTTTCTGCCATGGTGGCAGAATTAACTGTAAAGGAGAGGATATTATACTTCAGTTCTGCAGGCCATTGGTAAGAGCACATCTCAAATACTGTGTGAAGTTTAGGTCTCCTTATTGAGAGATGCGTGTAAATGCATTGGAGGCAGTCCAGAGGAGGTTTACCAGACTGAAGCCTGGAATGAGCAGGTTGTCTATGAGGAAAGATTGAACAGACTGGACTTGTTTTCACTGGAGATCAGAAGAGTAGGGGGTGAGTTGATTGGAGTTTATAAGATCCTGAATGGTGTTGACAAGGTGACTGTGCAATGGATGCTCATTCTTGTGAACTAGATTTAAAATTACAGGCCACTCTTTCAGGACAGAGATGGGAGGAACTTTTCTCTGTCTGGTGATTGGTCAACTTTGGAATCCTCAAGAGGCATTGGAGGCATGGTTATTGTATATTTTTAAGGTGGAGATAGATTCTTGTTGGGCCTGGGAATCATAGTTTATTGGGGAGTGATGGGGACGTGGAATCTGAAACAACCAGTCATGATCTTATTGATTGATGAAGCAGACTTAAAGGGCCAAATGACCTTCTGCTCCTAACTTGTATATTTGTATGTATGTTCGCATCTCCTTACAGAATACTGAATGGCCTGGACAGGGTGGATGTTGGGAAGATGCTTCCATTAGTAGGAGACACTAGGACCTGAGGGCACAGCCTTAGGGTAAAGGGAAGACCTTTTAGAACGGAGATAAGGAGACACTTCTTCAGCCAGAGAGTGGTGTAGCTATGCAATTCACTGCCACAGAAGGCCGTGGAGGCCAGGTCATTGAGTACATCTAAGACTGAGATAGATAGGTTCTTGATTATCAAGGGGATCAAAAGTTATGGGGAGAAAGCGGGAGAATGGGGCTGAGGAACTTTTCAGCCATGATTGAATGGCGGAGCAGACTCGATGGGCCGAATGGTCTAATTTATGCTCCTATGTCTTATGGTCTTATGGTCTTATTACGGTCCTTGTTTAGCAGTGAGCGATAGGTTATATAAATGTAGTTCAAAAATGTGATTTGTTTGTTTAAACACCTCCCACCTTTGAGTGGACCTGACGCAACACAAAATCTGGAATCTACCCTGTTCTGAGAAACCAGCAGTTCCTATGTGGAGTGTGGTAAATAAAGGGATTTCTGTCATTTAGCAGCTGTAACTTACGTCAATATTAAATAAGTCCCAGCGATTATTACAGAACAAGTGACCAAGCAAACATTTAAAATGTATCTTTGATATTTTAACAGTGTTGTTAACCCTTTCAAGAAGACAGTTCACCATCACCTTCTCAATGGCAATTAAGGATAAACAATGGTGTTAGCCTACCCAGTGATACCTACATTGTGTGATTGGATGAAAATCATACTGAACAGATTGCTGACTCATTTAAGCTAGTAGACAGGAAATTCAGTACTCATGCATTGCATGAGTATATGGTAACATTACTGAAAGTGATTTCCAAGTACCGTGTACAGGACAGCTATAATGAAGTGATGATTGCTGGAAGTTGTTGCGTGACTGTACACCACAATATGGAAATTACGAACAGTATTGCACATTCACTTTGTTCTCCCCTCACTGTGTCGGTTAGCATTCCAGTGTAGTAATGAGGGATTGCCGCCTTGCCAGAGATGTCATGCTTCAGATGAAACGTTATCATCTATAAATTGCATTCTGCTTTTGCAATGAGACTTGAGCCTCACTACCCTGTGTTCCCAAAACATGGATGGTCCTGAATTTCTCTCCCTACACTTTCTGCGGAAAGCATTATAAATAACCACCTGTAAAGAGAGAGAGAGTGTGTTCTTTAACAACGTTTAACTCTCAGCTAGCGCTGTGAGGTTCTGAAGAAGGGTCTAGGCCCGAAACGTCAGCTTTCCTGCTCCTCTGATGCTGCTTGGCCTGCTGTGTTCATCCAGCTCCACACCTTGTTATCTCAGATTCTCCAGCATCAGCAGTTCCTACTATCTCTTGACTGGTCCTCCATCCTGTTGCTATCTGTGTAATATTGCTGACACTGAATGATTATCTACATGAAAGCACTCTGCGCCCTGTGCTCTGTGATACTTCAGTGATGACAATGTGTGATATAAATGCAGTGAGTAGTTTGGTTCCATTAAAAAAAAGTCAAAATGTTCTCCTCAGCTGTAGTCTGAAAAGAATCAGATTTTATTGAGGACATTATAATAATTTCATCAAAAGTTCATGAAAATAAAATCCAAAGTAACATTATGAATGAATGAAGCAAAAGCCTCCGGGAAATAAATGAGTTTTAGAACCAATTATTTTTGACATGCGTTGAGTTTTGTTAATATTCTATATATAGCTTTAGTGCCATTGTTCCTTAGGAGTAATACAGTTTGATCAAACATGACAGTTTTAGGCTAATAAGTGGAAAGTAACATACATGCCACACAAGTGCCAGTTAATGATCACTTCCAATAAGTGCAAATTCAACCATTGTCCTTTGGCATTCCGTAGAATTTCCATTACTGAATCCCTATTATAAACATTGTGAGATGTTACCATGAAGCAGAAACTTAACCTGTGTACCTCCTTGTGGCTTATAAGAACAGGTCTGGGGCTGGGAATCCTGTGGCGAACAAGTCACCTCCTGGTTTGTCTGACTATCATTTACAAGGCACAAGTCAGGATTTGTGATGGAATGCACCCCACTTGCTTGGGTGAGTACAGCTTCAACCACAGTTAAGAAGCTTGGCACCATCTAGGGCAAAGCAATCCACTTGATTGGCACACTATCAAAAACCTTCAAGTTTCAACATTCATGTCCCTCACCATCAATGCACATTACCCACAGTGTGTATTATCTAGAAGCTGCACTGCAGCACCTCACTATAACTCCTTCAACAGCATCTTTCTAACCCATGACCTTTACCATCTAGAAAGACAAGGTGAACAGAGACATGGGAATGCTATCAACTGCAAGTTACCCTCCAAGCCTCACAGCACCCTGTATCACTGTTCCTCCACTGGGTCCAATTCCTGCACCTCCCTACCTAAAAACAGTGACTATACTTGGACTACATGAACTACAGTATTTCAAATGGGCAGTTCACCATAACTTCTACAGAGCGATTAATGTTGAGCAATTAATGCTGACTAATAAATTGTGGCCTCGCTGCAGAGGCCCACATCCTATGAATGAATATTTTACACAAAGCTGGTGCCCATTTCATTGCCCAAGACACTCATGTGTTTAAAGTGCCTGGAACAGTATTCACATTTTAATCTATTAATGATTATGGACGAATTTAACAGAGAGGTTACGCTGGTTATTTTCACCAGTTTAACAACTTGGCTAACGTTATAGACAGTGGAATTTCATGCTAATATTACACAGTTCAATTCAACCCATCACTATCGCTGTAATGACTGTCCATCATTCTTGGCTTATCCATCATAAGTTCGTAGATAGGAATTTGCAATGTTGACAACGAACGCATAAAGTTAGCCTGTTGTTCTCCACAATCTTCCAGCGGTGAATTCATGCCACAGATTTCTGTGAAAATGGTAGGATACATGGATGAGCAAAGCAAGGGATTAGGAGCAGTCCTATGGCACATACACAAGCACAAGGTATCAGGGACCAATGCAGAATGGAACAACATAAGCAATAACATTACAAAAAGGAGCGCAGTTATGACAAATGGTTTTGTGACCATAGGTAAAAGTTAACACAGATAGGGAGGGATTTGAACGCAAGGTTCAGAGTTTTAACATTGAGGCATTGCCGTAGCAGGAGCCCAGGTAGTTTAATGAACATCGGGGTTTTTGATGAAGTGTACGTGGGGAAAGTTAGATTAGGGATGGTAAGTGCCAAGAAATAACATGGGCAGTCAAAAACCGATGACTAAAAAGAGGAATAGAATCTGGTTTAAATTAACCGTGCTTGTTATGTGAATACAGATGGATAGAAAATAGCACTACACAAGATTAACACAAGAGAAAAAAAGTCTTTTCAGGGATAAGTAGCACGGACAGACTGATTTGATTGACCAGTGGATAGCTCTGGAGAGGAAACTAGCTCCAACACAGATATGGTTTTTTCTACTGAAATCTGTATGTAGTAGTTGCCCCTTTTAATTAACAAGTAGAAGATACATAATTTGAAATAACTTTGTATACTGATTAAATGGTTTGTACATTTGGGAGTGAACGACAGCTGTAGTTTTATTGAAAGATCCAGAGATAATTTCAAAAAACACAAAAGTGGAGCTTCCAACGACTTCTGAACATCATCGGAAACTAGAGATTAAATCCTAGTCCCTTTAAGCGCTCAACTAGGCAGTGTAACGTTTATAACATATTCTGTCTTGGGAGGAAAAAAATGAAAGAATGAAAGAGTGCTAATGACAGTTAAAAGCAGAGCCGATGTGACACTGATTTGAGACTGAGAGTCAATACCATCACTGCAGCCTAACACAATCAAACAACTCCCCGAATGGTCTAATAGAGAATTATTTTTGAGATGAGAAGCAGATGATCGGACTACAGGGACGATAGTCTGTATAATTATATCAGGAAGAGAAATTACCAGGCTTTTGAGGCCACATTGTAAATAATTACAATACATTGAATGCTGGAGATTTGTTACCATGCCTGTTCCTGTTGGTTTAATTAAAAGGATTTATAGAGTTTTGGAGATTTCTGTAGCGAAAGAGGCCATTCAGCCCGTTATTTATACAGGAGTGTTTTTACAACTAGACTATTCCCATTCCTTCACTTTCTATTTATATCCCTGTGATTCTTCTTCAAGTTCATGCCTATTATCTTCTTAGACAAAAACAGAATTTGTTGGAAAAGCTCAGCAAGGCTAGGCAGCATTTGTGCAGAAAGATCAGAGTTAATGTTTCGGTCAATTGATCCTTCCTCAGAACTAGTTCTGAGGCAGTTCTGAAGAAAGGTCATTCGACCCGAAATGTAAACTCTGATTTCTCTCCACAGATGCTGCCAGACCTGCCGAACTTTTCTAGTAGTTTCTATTTTTGTCTCTGACTTACAGCATCCGTAATTCTTTTGATTTTTATCTATTGTCTTCTTAAATAGTATCTGAAATACAACTCCACTTGTGATAAGATCTCCCAGATCCTAATGTATTTTGTATGAAACAAGTCTTCTAAAAGTCCTTTTTACTTTTTCTGTGTCAACCTTCAATTTATGCCCTTGTAAGCAATTGACATGATCCCTTAACTGTACTCTCTGAATCCTTTGTAACTTTGAACAGGAAGAGTTGATCCATTATTAATTTCCTGTTTTCTGCACAAAACAGGTTTAGTCTATTGAAAGGTGACATGTTTGATATTCATAGAATCCCTACAGTGTGGAAACAGTCCATTTAGTCCATTGAGTTCAAACCAACCTGCCGAAGAGCATCCCACCCTGCCCTATCCCTGTAACCCTGCATTTCCCATGGCCAATCCACCCAGCCTGCACATCCCTAACCAATGAGCCACTGTGATTCTCATAAAATCCATTTAATTTCTTTTCAGTTACCCAGTGTATTATTTAAGACCTGTTGGATGGTATCACTGTTCTCTTCTTTGACACAAGCTACTATTGCTAGACAATTAATCCAGTGACCCAGCTAATTTTCTGGAGATCAGGTTTGAATCTCACCATGACAGATCGTAGAATTTGAATACATTGAAATAAAGATCTGGAATTGAATGGCTAATGACGACCATGAAATAATTGCTGTGAAAACCCATCTGGCTCACTAATGTCCTTTAGGGAAGAAAATTACTATCCTTACCTGATCTGATCTATATGTGACTCCAGACCTAGAGCAATACGGTTGACTCCTAACTGTCTTCTGGCCAATTGGGAACTGGCGATAAAGCTGGCCTAGCTAGCGATGCCCACATACCACGATTGAATTGAAAATAATTTCCTTCTCTAAAGGACGTTATTGAACCAGATGTGATTTCACAGCAATGGTTTCATGGTCATCATTAGACTTTCAACTATAGATTTTTTGGGGTGGGGAATGGTCAAATTTAACCATCTGGGTGGGATTCAAACATGGCTTTCCAGAGAATTACCATTATGGTATTGCAGTGGATATCTAGAGACCCAGGCAACATTATTGTTGTCACTATTCATTGTGTGAAAACATCTTTTTTCCTCACACCACCCTTGCTTTGTTTGCTCATCACTTTAAATTTATGCCCTTTTGATCTTTCATGGAATCCCTACAGAGTGGAAACAGGCCCTTTGGCTCAACAAGTCCACATCGACCCTCAGAGCAACCCGCCCAGACCCATTCCCCTATAACTCACCTAATCTACACATCCCTGAACACTGCAAGCAATTTAACATGGCCAATCCACCTAGCCTACACATGTTTGGACTGTGAGAGGAAACCAAAGCACCCAGAGGAAACCCATGCAGACACAGGGAAGATGTGCAAATTCCACACAGACAGTCGCCTGAGGGTGGAACTGAACCCAGGTCACTGGCACTGTGAGGCAGCAGTGCCACCCTTGTTCCTATGATGAGTGGGAACAGCTTCTCCCTAACTAATCTATCCAGCCCGCTCATAGTATTGAAAACCTCCTCAAATCTCCTCTCGTTTTCTTCTCTGCGCGGAGAACAGTCCCAACTTCTGCAATCTATCCTCATCGCTGAAGATTTCCCATTCAAGGCAGCATTTTTATAAATCTGGGCATATATCGCTATGACTTCATTGGTGCTGGGTTTGATTCCTGGGACTCACTGCTTAACAGCATTTTGGAAGCATCTTGATAACAACAGCAGTAGTAGTTCAAGAAAATAAACACTGCCACCACCTTTTCAAAAGCAACTCGGAATTGGCAATGATGTCAAAAATGATTTTATTGAAAAGGAGACTATTGGATCTGTGAGGGTTGTTGTTCAACGTGTGATGTTATCCTTTCCGACCACAGTGTACGGGCCATTGTAAGAATCTGAAATATCAGGCACAGTCTCATTTCTTTATGGACCTTTACAAATTATCAGCACGAAACCCCATGTTAATTTCCATTGAATTAGTTTGCACCAGTTCTGTATCTCTCAGGCAGATTAATACTCCTGATTTCACTGTGGGGTTTAGTGTAAATTAAGAAGCTGAAGTTGACTGGATGAGTGCTGAGGGAGATGGTTCATTTTGTCTGAGGCCGGTGACACACTGGGTGTTAATTTACCAGTAGTAACTTGAGTCTCCCTGGAGACCACAAGCCTGGACCAAGTCAGATGAATTATTCACTTTATGGTTCAGGTGCTGCTACAAACCATCCTGCTGTTATTCTTGGGCTATTGCAAACACTCAAGTTTCTATCAAGCCTTCATTTGGGTTGGATTATGGGGAGATGAAAAGGAGACTGCTGCATAATGAGGAACTCCAGAGAAAACCACACCAAAGCCCAACAATTTCAGTCACCCTTTGCAACCTATAATTCAACTCAGTGCAAAACCTAAGGTCAGAACATTCAAAGAGACAGTCATTAAAAATGCTAGGAAAATAAATAAAAATAGAATTTGGCGTAAGTTAGCTGTAACAATTAACTTAAAAGGGTACTGTCACAATGAGTGGAGTGTTTTAGATGTACCATTTTGATCATAGAAAATAGAATCCCTACAGTGTGGAAACAGGCCTTTTGGCCCAACAAGTCCACACCAACCCTCAGAGCACCCATCCCCCTATAACCCACCTATTCTACACATCCCTGAACACTACAGGCAATTTAGCATGACCAATCCACCTAGCCTGCACATCTTTGGACTGTGGGAGGAAACCCATGCAGATGCAGGGATAATGTGCAAACTCCACACAGATAGTCACCCTAGAGTGGAATTGAACCCAGGTCCCTGGTGCCGTGAGGCAATAGTGCCAACCACTGTGCCACCAGGCTGCCTCTATTGCAAGATAAAAAGTAAATAGTAAATAAAAGCTTGAACTTCAAAAAAAAAGCTTTGTCTCATCTCAGCAGTATCTTAAAATGCATTACACACTGTGAAAGGTTCCACAGTTCTGTCAGTATATAACAATGGAAAGTTGTATTTATGTAGCATCTTTACTCGGAGAAAATTTCTAAAGCAATTCACAGGATCAATCACAATTTGATGCTAACCACATAAGGAGATGTTAGGACAGGTGAGCAAGAGTTTGGTGAAGGAGCTAGGTTTTAAGCAGCGTCTAAAAGGAAGAAAGAAAGGTTACCAACACATTCCACCCCAACCTGAAGTTCACCTGGACCATCTCCAACACTTCTCTCTCCTTCCTGGATCTCTCTGTCTCCATCTCGGGCAACCACCTAGAAACAGATGTCCATTTCAAGCCCACTGACTCCCACAGCTACCTGGAATACACCTCCTCCCACCCACC
>JAHRHZ010000056.1:21650314-21681455 GCA_024137785.1 Ginglymostoma cirratum | reverse complement strand
GTCCTCCCTGGACTGACCTATCTCCTCCCTACCCCCCTACCTACACTCACCTTTACTGGCTCCATCCCCGCCTCTTCGACTTGTCTGCCTCCTCTCCACCTATCCTCTCCTCTATCCATCTTCTATCCGCCTCCCCCTCTCTCCCTATTTATTTCAGAACCCTCTTCCCCTCCCCCATTTCTGATGAAGGGTTTAGGCCCGAAACGTCAAGTTTTCCTGCTCCTATGATGCTGCTTGACCTGCTGTGTTCATCCAGCCCCATGCGTGTTATCAAGGTTACAAGACAGGCAGGTTTAGGGAGACATTAAAAAAAGCCCAGAGCTTAAGTGTTTAAAGGCATGGCCATCAGTTGTGGAGTGATTTAAGAAGTCAGAATTGAAGGAGCGCCCAAGGATTATAGGGTTTGAGGAGGTTGTAGAGACATGGAGGAGACCATGCATGCTGGGATTTGAAAACGAGGTGATATTTTTAAAATTCAGATTTTACTTAACCAGGAGATAATGTAGGTCAGAAAGCAATGATGGTTTACCTGGACTTGAAGCAATTTAGAATATTTAAGGTTGAGTTTGGACTGAGTCCATCTTTATGGAACACTGGGAGGTTGGCTGGAAGACCATTCAGATTGTTGAGTTTAAAGGTGATAAAGCTGCGGATAAGGCCTCCACTAGCAAATAAGCTGACACTGGGGTGGAGACAGACGTTGGGAGAGTCTCAGTGATGGACAGGGAGCAGAATCTCAGCTTTGATGTTAAATAAGCATCAAGTTTGCAAACCATCTGGTTTAACTTCAATTGATGGTCAGGGAGAGAAAAACCGAGTCACTGGTTAAGGAACAGCATTTGTTGGGGATGTGGAAGATGATGGCTGTAATGATCCCTGTAGGAAATTGGAGAAGATGTTTGCTGAATAATAGGTGGATATTGAGCTAGCTACATGACAGATTAGAAGCAGTGGAGCTCTTGTGAGAAGTGGTGATGGAGTGTACATGTGAAACGTAACACTGCATTCATTGTGTTTATGCCAAGAATGAGAAATAAGATGGGACAAAGGATGAGTCAATAAGAGACACCAAAGATAATAGGTGGCATAGGTGGCACAGTGGCTCAGTGGTTAGCACTGCTGCCTCACAGCGCCAGGGACCTGGGTTTGATTCCAGCCTCAGGAGCCTGTCTGTTTGGAGTTTGCATGTTCTCGAAGAGTCTGCATGGGTTTCCTCTGGGTGCTCTGGTTTCCTCCCACAGTCCAAAAATGTGCAAGTTTGGTAGATTGGCCATGCTAAATTGCCCATAGTGTCCAGGGATGCACAGACTAAGTGGATGGGGTGGGTCTGGGTAGGATGCTCTTCAGAGAGTCAGTGTGCACTCAATGGGCTTAATGGCCAAGTTCTACATTGAGGGATTCTATGATAATGGTGGAGGAGCAGTAAGAGTGGATTGCCAGTGTTCCTCTGGCTACACCTGAGTAGGTAGACTAAAAACAACTTTGAGCAGAAAGATGAGAGTTGGGCGAATAGGGTGGGGTTAGGATTTCTCTAACTTTATATCCTGTAGGATTTGGCTTTTACTCTGCTACATGGGAAGAAGCTAGACATTTGGTGATTACCTGTTATGTGGTTAAGTTCAGTTCTATTCATAGGATTTAAAATGTTGGAAGGATCTAGTGGTAACGTTAATCAAAGCCTGTAAATGAATTATACAAAAAAATGAAAATAGAAAACAAATGGCTGAACTAGATTAATTAACAGCAAATTGAAACATATTGAAGATAGCAGGACAAATGCTGCATCACAGCTGTGACATGTGGGAGCATCTGGATACCAATGTAATCCAGGACTAACACATCTGCAGTTAGTGCTTGTGTCTTAAGGAAGTTCAACTCAGTATTGAGCTGAAATGAGAGGCACAACTACTGCAACACATCAGAGAAGAGAACAGTTACTTGTATATTTTACACCAGGGGCTGTCACACCACTGAGAGTAGAGTCTTCATTGGAATTGATGAGAGCTCGGTGCTAGGAGAAAATGGTTGTGGCTGAGTGGAGGACATGCTTCGAGGATGTAATGTGTGTTGTGGATAAATGTATTGTACTTAGATTTCCAGGAGATGTTTGAGAAGGTGCAACATTAAAGGTTATTGAGATAAATTAGAAGCTCATGGTATAGGGAATAGCATATTGACCTGGATAGCAGAATAGCTAGCTAATAGGAATAAATGGGTCTTTTTTTGATTGGCAAGATGTAGGAAGTGGTATGCTATTGGGATCAGAGCTACAGCCATAACAGTTTGTACTTCATATAAATGACTTGGATACCTGCACTGTCCAAAGGTATCATTGCTGAGGTGCTGGTTTAAAAATAGGAATGAAAGTATATTGTAAAAAGGACATAAAGTGGCAACAAAGGTATATAAGTTGGTTAAATAAGTGAGAAAAGATTTGTCAAGTTGAGTGTAATGTGGGGAAATATATAATTGTTCATTTCGACAGGAAACCTTTTTAGAAGACAATCCAAATCATGAGAGGTTGCTGAGCTCTAAAATGTAGAAGAATCTCCGTGTGGTAGTGTATAAATCACATTGGTTAACATGCAAGTGCCGCATGTAATTAGAAGAGCCAATAGAATATGTTTAAGAGATAGTAGGAACTGCAGATGCTGGAGAATCCGAGATAACAAGGTGTAGAGCTGGATGAACACAGCAGGCCAGGCAGCATCAGACAAGCAGATAAGCTACATTTTTTTTTCTGAATCTACATTTTCTATTTTTTTCTGAAGAAGGATCTAGGCCCGAAACATCAGCCTTCCTGCTCCTCTGATGCTGCTTGGCCTGCTGTGTTCATCCAGCTCTACACCTTGTTATCTCAGCCAATAGAATATTATTATTTATTATGAAGTGAATTGAGTACAAATGTAGGGAGCTAATGCTTCAGTTATCCTGGTCTTGGTGAAACTACGTCTGAAGTATTGTGTACAATGTTTGTCTCCTTATTTAAGGAAGGATGGAAATGTGCCGAAAGCAGTTCAGTGAAGGTTCACTACTCTAATACCTGTAATTGTGGATTTGTTTTATCAGGACAATTTGGATATGCCAGGCTTGTATTCGCTGGAGTTTAGAAGGATAAGAGACAATTTGATTGAAACATATAAGCAGTTTGGAATGGAAGCTCAGTGGTTAACATTACTGCCTCACACTGCCAGGGATCTGGGTCAGCCTTGGATGACCGCCTGTGTGCAGGTTTGCTCATTCTCCTTGTGTCTGTGTGCGTTTCCTCCCACAGTCCAAGGATGTGCAGTTTAGGTGGATTGGGAAATGCGGGGATAGGTTAGTGGTGTGGGTGGGATGCTCTTTGGAAGGTTAGTGTGGACTTGAAGGACTGAATGGCCTGCTCCCACACTCTAGGGATTCTAAGATCCTGGGAAGTCTTGACAAGGTGGATATTTCCTTATGGGAGAATATCACACGGGGTCACTGTTTAAAAACAAGGGTACGAGAGAAAACCAGGAAGAAATACAAAACGAGATAGGAAGAATTTTGGTAGGTGTTTTTTTTTTAAAACTTCCATGTCAAGAAAGACATATTAAAGGGCAGCTAACCTATTTAATTTGCTGGCTTGTTGGTCAAGGGAGGTAAGTTGACTAGGAGCCATGGAGAAAATCCTGTCCCTCTTCAATTGTCCACAGTTTGATTACCTGTGCATTTATCCAAGGTTTATTGCTCAGTTATGCAACACACCAATATGGGCTTAATTATGCTGAAATTTGTAAAATGTGTTTATAATCACACCTAGCATTGCCTCGAGAGTACACACCAAGAAAGCACAAAGTCCGATTCTTCTCATTGAGATTCATCTGCGGGGAGCACAAGTCAAGGATTTGAGCAGAGGTAAGCAACCTGTGTAACACTTCCTATTTATTAATATCCCTCACATAGATAGCGCTATGTTGCTCAATCATATTTTGCCTGGAATGCTTTATATTGATAGATAATGGATAGTAGAACAGCAGTTAGTTTAACTAGGTATTTTATTGTGGGCTAATGATAAAACTACGAACTTGATGCACAGAGATTTATTGCACACCTGACCCCATGGCAGACCAGCTTAAATTGATACATATGTGAAACTTGACCCCCGCTAAATGTAACCACATCAGTATCTAATTATACTGGAAAGGCACGTCAGCCATTCTAAAACAAAATTAAGGGTCCTTTCCTGACATTTTGGCTACTATTTGAATTTCAGTTCAGCCAGTTGGCGTTCCTAGAGCTCAGCAATCTCGACAGAGAGAAGGAGATGTGGGATCCAGCAGGTTTTTGGTCCCTCTTCCACTCCTCCTTCACTCATAACACCGACCACCACTTCCCCCCTCCCTCTCCAACCCCAGTGATAATGTGACGATGGATAAATAGCGGTTTGTGCCTGTGTCTTTGAGGTTGATGATTTTTTTATAAGCAACTATTTTCTCAAGCTGTTGAGGGCTTATTGGTCATGGTTTATGCTGCCAGTAGTTGAGGGGCTCAGAAAGTTTCCCACAGGGTCTGTGATCAGTCAGAATTCCTCTCTTGCTGTTCTCATTAAATTGCATCTCAATTCTCTAAAAATCGCTTTAATTTCACAAAGACAGATTTCCTTCACTGAACACTGAGAGAAGTCTTATTTGGACAATATTGTATAATGGACATTTCAACTCATTTATTAGTTGTAGACATCGCTCTCAAAAACTTCAACTCAAAACTGCGTACATAACCAGATACAGTAAAGTGAAACTTAATCAGGAGTCTCGCTCTTAGTGAAATCATAGACCAAGGAATACTATACCGATGTATTAATCACTTATTATAAATTTTCCATATCATACTTTCATGGTTGAAGTGAATGGGATGCATTGCTTCTTTAAGACATTTCCTTTCAGTCATTGCAAAAGAATTGCATCTGCCTTCTTGTGTAAAAGAGAAGTATGAAAATCCAGTTGACTGTCTAACATGACTCACCAGTGTACCACCGTGCTGACAACAGTCAAGGAATGATGATTACCTCACAATGAACAATCCAAGTTATGTAGGGAGTCCGATAATAATGGATCCCTGATAATGTATGATAAGTGCTGTAATCTACTCCTGGTCTTCGCAATCTGTCACTCACTATGTAAGTGAAGATCAGGCAATGCACAAACAGATTTGTAGATTTGGAATCTGAGACTAAATTACAGCCTCAAGATTCTGTTTCTAACATAAGGAGGGCTGGTTAGCTCAGTTGGCTGGATGGCTAATTTACACTGCAGAGGGACAGTGTGGGTTCAATTCCTGCACCTGGGGAGGTTACCATGAAGGACCTTCCTTCTTGACCTCTTTCCTTGCCTGAGGCATGGTGACCCTCAGATTACAGCAGCACCACTCTCTCTCTATTGAAAGAGCAATGCTATGGTCTGGTAAGACTTTGACTTCATCTTAATATTAAATTGGTGGTAGCTGGTTGTATGAAAAACTATCAGTAAGTTCATGTACACAACATATGATTCTCTTCATACAAGAAGAGTCACATGTGAAGTGATTACCTTAATTCTTATTAACTTGACCACAAGTTTATTTATGGATTACTTATGGTTGACTATGAATAAATTTAGTGCATGCTCCATTATACAAAGAACATTGGATAACCGTGAGTGATTACCAAATAGAAATATCATTAACGGGTTCAAATTACATTATTAACCTTTAAAGTAGTTTATAAATCAACATAAAACCTCAGCAGGAATTCAGGAGCTAAATACTTCATGATATCGTGGAGATCCTCAGCACACTGAATAAGTACTGGTCAGTGTGTTACATTTCGTTGACTGAACTAATAGTCTTCATTATGGTACTGTTTCATTATATACAGTTTCAATTCCTGGTTTGTTCTGAGTTGACTGATTTTGACCAGGGTGTTGGTAATGCTACCTCAATTAGTAAAGCTGGGGATGGAATTTGTTGGGAGGAGGCATTGAACTTATCAAGATCTTTGCGCCAACTTCTGCCCAGTGATGGCTAGGAGACAGTGCCAACTTGGGTGCCAGATACTGACAGATCAGACCGCTTGTAGCTAAAATAATTTCCGTGCACCTCTTAACCATTCAGGAATGAAAGTGCAGTGCTTGTTGAAATTGTACCCCTGCATCAGTCAGCACCTTCAGGTTAGAGGAGAGGTAGATAATTTCAGTTCACATCTAAATTTGTTCACACTAGCTTTACATTGTTCCAATCATTGAGCAGAGCAGGATATGTGACCTAATTTATCGTTCATTAGTTTAGAAGGATTTAGCGTCCCTAATGTATATAGCAATGTTGCTGCAGTGTTTCTGATAGCCTTTATAAATTGGTTCACTGTTACTTGTTAGAAAGTTGATTTGTTGGCTGCATCTTTAGTCCGTATAACTAAATTAAATTGAAATAAGAACTATATCTTGCTTTTAATAGCCTTACAATTGATTTTTTTAATTTAAAACCGTCACATACCCTTTAAGAGATCTCTAGAAGTTTTCTTTGCCAATTTGGGTCTTCCATGTAAATCAATGATATTGTTCCCTGTTTCTTTAGCTGTCAGTAAGGCCACCTCCATCACCCAGCATCAACCCCAGATGTACTTCAGCCAAGCTGATCCCTCATCAGTGCTGTTACCACCTCTAGACTTGAATATTACAATGCATATCCGGCTGGTGTTTTACATTCTATCTTCTGGGGACTTAATGTTGTCAGAAACTCTGTTACTGTGTCCTAACTTGCACCGTGTCCCATGTACCCAACGCTCCCAGTGTTCACTGAATTATATTTGGTTCTGGACCAGCAAAGCCTCAACTTTAAAGTTCTTATCCCTCTTTTCAAACTCCCCTGGATTCCTACCTCTTCCCCTCACTATAACCGCCACCAACCTTGAGATGTTTGTGGGTTTTATTTCAGAATCCCTGACTTTAATTGTAGTGCCACTTGGGCTCTTGCCTGAGCCCTAACAACTCGAATTCCTTTGTCAAGCCTCCCCACCTCTCTACATCTCTTTCACCAAATAAGAACCTCTTTTAAGTCCCAATCTGTTTGATCATGGTCAACTTCTCCCATCTCTACTTATGTGATTCGGTGTTAAAATTTTGTTTGGTAATACTGCTGTGAACACCATGGGATGTTTTACACTAAGAAGGTGCTATGTAAATGCAATTCGGTAAAAGGGAAACTTTGTGAGGAGCAGCTGTCATTGCTGATTTCCACAAAGGAATGAGTGTTTCACGGTCTACAGAAGTTTTCTAATGAGATGTCGGATGAGAGGTTGAGATCTAATGGTGCAATGAACCAGAAATTCCAGGTTCTAGTGCTATTCAAGGATTTGGTGACCAAAAACAGTACATTTGTACCGCAACCAAACAGGTTGATTATCATCCTGTAGCAAACACTAAGAGCTGGAGGTTTTCCTAGCTCACCTTGTATATGTACTTACATGGCACCCCTCAAACTATAATTCTCTGCTAACATGGCTAGCAAACTGTGCCAGGGAAAATTATCTATGGAAACAGTCATAAGTATGTTATTGGTCTGCTTCATACGTCACTACGCAAAAGAAAACAAGAAGTAAAGTGAGGCATTTAAGCAAAGCCCCATCTGCCTGACCTGGGAATGCAAAGTGTCCCACAATATCTTTGGACGGACAACAATCTTGTCCTGTCCTGGCCAATTCTCCTCCCATCCTGTAAAAGAGATTAGCTGCTTGCTACTTCATTTGCTGTTTATGGAACTAATGTGTTCAAATTGCCTGCTGTATTTGCCAATAAATTGAGTGACCAATAAAAAGCAGAGAGAGGTCAGGGTGGGAATAATAACAAACTAAAGATATAGAAAGAGGGTACAAGAGTGTCAAAGGAGACAGTGATCATATGTGTGCCCTGGGATCAAAAAGGTTTATTTAAAATAATAATAACTTTGCTGTTAACAATGAAGGAAGATTGTTGTAAAATGTAAACATCTTACGTTGCCAGGAGAGAATTTGTGCATTATCCCATCTCATACTTCACCTCAGCAACCACAAGTGCAGTAGGTCAAAGAGGAAGAGAAATGCACCTCACAGCCTTTAGTTACAAATAGCAATTTAAGTGCATGAGTACATATAAGACAATAAATGAAACAGATAACACAGAGGCAAACATTTAGCTTGTAAGGTGGGACTTCGTAGTCATTGCAGAGAATTCAATTCGAATTAGAATTAAACTTAGAAAAGGAGGAAGAGAAATCATATTGCCGGAAGACAATGAAAGCAGTGAAAATATACAGCAGAAATAATGTGGCAGAACTAATAAAACAGCAAAATACAAGTTGCTGGTGGGACTGGTCTATGGACCTCCAACAGTAGTGTTCAGGGCATGGGGTTAGGGCGGGGGAACAGCGGTGCAGTGCAGGTTGTGTGATAAAAACAGACGAGATTAGGGAAACTTGTAGAAAAATCAACGGTTATACTAATTGTGAACATAATTCCACATAAACTGGCCTAAACAGAGCAGATCAAACATTCAGCCATATGAACTAGAAGCAGGAGTAGTCCATTTGGCCCTCAAACCTGCTGCACTATTCAATAAGATTATGGAACACTCTGTTTATATTTTGAGTTCCACATTCCCATTTTCTCCTGATAACCTTTGATTCTTTTGTCTATAAAAATCTATCAACATCTACCTTAAATATATTCAAATATCCCACCTCCAACTACTTTGAAAGTGATGCTGCAAAGTTTCACAACCCTCTGACAGAAGAAAATTCTCCTCATCTCTGCCCTAAAAGGGAGAACTTGATGCGGAGGTTCTAGTGTTGGACACGGGAGGACAAGGTCAAAAATCACACAACATCAGGTTGTAGTCCAACAGGTTTATTCGAAAACACAAGCTTTCAGAGCTTTTAAACCATGTCCCCTACTTTTGGTGTCATCTACAAGAGGAGACATTCCACACCGTTAAGACCACTCAGGAAGCTACACACTTTAATCAAACCACCCCTCACTCTTCTAAATTCCAGTAAAAACAAGCCCAGTCTGTCCAACCTGGAATTTACATCCTTCTTTCAGTAAGGAGTCCAAAGCTGTACACAGTACACTAGATGTGGTCTCACTAATACTTTGTCCAATTGAAGTATAACACCTTTATTTTTATGTTCAATTCTCCACATAGTAAAGGATAGCATCCTGTTAGCCTTTTAAAATTACTTGCTGAACTTGCATACTAACTTTCAATGACTCATGAGTCAGAACATCTAGACCTCCCTGCACGTAAGAATCTGCATTCACTCTATTGAAGCAATATGCTGCTTTTTACTCTTCCGGTCAAAGTGAACAACTTCACACTTTCCTAAACTATACTCCATCTGTCAGATGTTTATCCAGTCACTCAACCTACCTATACCTGTCTGAAAATTCCTCATGTCCTCTTCACAACATGCATACCTATGACAAGCTTCAAAATCTCCCCTCCCCCTACCGCATCCCAAAACCAGCCCAGCTTGTCCCCACCTCCCTAACCTGTTCTTCCTCCCACCTATCCCCTCCTCCCACCTCAAGCCGCACCCCCATCTCCTATCAACTAACCTCATCCCGCCCCCTTGACCTGTCCATCCTTCCTGGACTGACCTATCTCCTCCCTACCTCCCCACCTACACTCACCTTTACTGGCTCCATCCCCACCTCTTTCACTTGTCTGTCTCCTCTCCACCTATCTTCTCCTTCATCCATCTTCTATCCGCCTCCTCCTCTCTCCCTATTTATTTCAGAACCCTCATCCCCTCCCCCATTTCTGATGAAGGGTGTAGGCCCAAAACGTCATGCTTTCCTGCTCCTATGATGCTGCTTGGCCTGCTGTGTTCATCCAGCTCCACGCCTTATTATCTTGCATACCTATGTAGCTTGTTAAACTCATTGCGACAATGTTTTCATTCCCCTCATCTACATCAATGGTAAAAATTATAAAACGTTGAGTGTCCAGATCCCTGTAGTACTCCACTCATCATATCCTGCCAATCAGAAAAGACCCATTAATACATCATCAATGTTTTTGTCAGCCAATCTTTTATCCATGCCAATTTGTTATCTCATCCACCATATGCTGCTACCTTGTACAATAAACTTTCACTTGGCAGCTTGTCAAATGCCTTCTGGAACCACAAGGGTAGTACATCTATAGACTTCCCTTTATCCACAGCATATGTTACTTTCTCAAAGAACTTCAATAAATTGTTTAAACATGGCTTCACTTTCATGAAACCATTCTCACTTTTTCATAATAGCTTGAATTGTATAAGTCCCCAGTTTTAACTCCTTAATGATTGATTCTAAACCTTCCCCACCTCAGATAGCCAATGGTTTTCTTTTTTCTGCTTTCCATCCTCCCTTCTAGAGCATTTGCTACCTTCCAGTTTAACGAAACCTTCCCAAAATCTAGCTTATTATGAGAAATTAAGACCAGCATATTTACTACCTCATTAACCATTGCTTTTAAAGTACGAGGATGAAATTTATCAGGACCTGGAGCCTTGTCAGTCTGCAGCTACATCAGTTCACTCAGTGCCATTTCCCTGGTGATTGTAATTTCACAAGGTTCTTCTCTCCCTTCCACCTCCTGATTTGCTGGAAATTTTTTGTACTCTTCTCGTAAATACAGAAGCAAAAGATTTATCAGTTTCATCAGCCATTTCCTTATTGTCAGCTTTAACTCCCCGTTCTCACTCTCCACATGTTCAACACTCATCTACACTTTCCTTTGCAACTATTTGAAGACACTCTTACCATCTGTATTCACATTTTTAGCTAACTTCTTCTTGTACTCTAATTTCTTTCCCCAGATTAACCTTTACGCCATTTTCTGCAGTTCATTATATTCTCTTCAACCATCTTTGCACAATCACATACTTTCACCTTTCGCAAATCATAGAATTGCAACTGTGTGGAAGAGGCCGTTCAGCCCATCAAGTCCACACCGACCCTCCAAAGACCATCCCATTCAGAACCTCCCACCCCACCCTATCACTGTGACCCTGCATTTCCCTTGGCTAATTCAACTAGCCTGCTAAATCCTGGACACCATGGGCAATTTAGTACAGTCAATCCATCTCTTTGGACTGTGGGAGGAAACTGGAACACTTGGAGGAAACCCACACAGACACGGGGAGAACATGCAACTCCACACAGACAGTCATTGAGGGTGGAATCGAAAGCAGATCCCTGGTGCAGTGAGGCAGCAGTGCTAACCACTAAGCCGTTGTGCCACCCTTTACTTTGATGCTCCTTTGGTTGTGGGTCTGCCCCTTAGAATTTTTTTAATAATGGGAATTTTGCTTATTCTGAGTATTCTGAAATATATCCTTACATGTGTGCCACTGCTTTTCAGTAGATCTACACTCTAACCGAGTTTCTAAGTTCACTCTAGTTAATTCTGCTTTCATGCCCCCTTTGCTTCCCTTCATTGAATTTAAAACTTCGGTCTCAGATCCACTTTTCCCCATTTTGTACAGGATGCAAAATTACGGTTATTGTGGTATTAGTGTGACATTATGATTCATTAACACTGTAATATTATAAAATACCAAATTTAAATTAACCCACACTCTGGTCCCTCCAGAAAATGCCGCTCTAGGAAACTACCTCAAAAGCATTCCAGGAACTTTTGCCCCAAGCAACAATTGTTAATGTGATTTTTCTAGTGTGTATGCACATTAAATCATCCATAATTACTGCTGAATTTTATGAAAATAATTTTTTTTGTCTGACTTTATGGCTACTGTTAGAGGGATTCAAGACCATTCCCACTTGTGAATCTTTTTGCATAATATTCTTCATCGCCGCCCAGATGTATTCTACATCCGAAAAGAGTAATAGAGTAATACAGCATGGAAATAGACCCTTTGGTCCAACCAGTTCATGCCAACCATAATCTCAAACTATACTAGTCCCACCTGCCTGCACTTGGCCCACATCCCTCCAAACATTTCTTATTCATGTATTTATCCAAATGTCTTTTAAACATTGCAACTATACCCACATCCACCACTTCCTCTGGAAGTTCATTTCACACACGAACCACTCTCTGTGTTAAAAAAATGCCCCACATGTCTTTTTTTTTCAGTTTCTCCTCTCCTTTTAACAATATGCCCCCTAGTCTTGAAATGTCCCAATCTAGGGAAAAGATACCTGCCATTCACCTTGTCTGTACCCTCCATGATTTTATAAACATCTTCAAAAGATCACTTCTCAACCTCCTATGCTCCAGTGAAAAAAGTCTCAGCCTATCCAGCAACTCCTTATAATTCAAACTCCATTTCTGGCAGCATCCTGGTAAATCTTTTCTGGACCCTCTCCAGTTTAATAATATCCTTCCTATAACAGGGCGACCAGGACCGGACACTGTACTCCAGAAGAGACCTCGCCAATGTCCTGTACAACATCAACATGATGTTCCAACTCCGATACTCAAAGGCTTGCACGATGAAGGCAAGCGAGCTAGACATCTTCTTAAACACCCTGCCTACATGTGGTGCAAACTTCAAAGAACTACGTACCTGAACCCCTAGGTCTCTGTTCTTCAAATAATCTCCTGGATGAAGGTCATCTTTAACTAATGCACCAATCGCTCCTTGATTAACAGTGCCTCTGCAACCTTCACCTAGATTTTCAAACTTCTTGAATGCCATCAATATTCAGGAACCAATTCTTGTCACGTCTGTTTGCTGATATGTCCTACCTTCAGCCTCTTTTCCCAGTAAACCTAAATTGGAAAACCAATTAAAGTTGGTAATGAATCAGCTTTCAGCACTTTTCCCACTGGAAGATTATTTTTCCGGTGTCTTTCAGCTGTGGCCTCCTTCCAGTAACCCAGAGGAGGTGGCTGCCTAATGGAAGAGTGAGATTTTGAGGCTTTTTAATGTTTATGGGCAAAACTAGTAATACATTCCTATGTCTGGGTCTCACTGCTGCTGAACCGTTACCTTGATAATGATACCTTTGGTATTGTTAGGGTTGAAGCAAGTGCCACCCAATCCCTGACCCATTACATGCATTCTGCCCTTGCTTTTACCCCTCAGCAATACTTTGTCAACAGTGGGGAAGCCAGCCAGCTGCTCCTGCAAGGGGCAATATTATATCCACAACTGACTGTCCAAAGCTGCCCACTGCCCCTAATCGGATGGCATGCCAGAAGATAGGTTTTTAATTAGTGATGTCAGATAAGATCACACTGCTGCAGTGAATGTGACCCTGGAAAACTTTCAAAGTCCAGCACTTTCAACCTATGTGATCTCTTCACCAGAGATATCAGTGGCTTGGATGAAGGTACAGTTTCCAGACAAAGTAAGTTGGGAAGGGTGGTCAGAAGTGGGAAATTGTAAGAAATTCACATGATTGAAGGACAATTTGCAGTCTGCTGTACAACACCCAACATTAAAATCCTCACAATAATAATTTAAAGGGACATCATTTTAAGGACAGTAAACTTGGTGGGTTTGGAAAAAACAAGTTAGTATTTTTAATCATAACACTATTGCTTAGAGTAGAGCAGAGTAGACAAGACTGTGGCAGATAGGGCAAGATGGGTCATGGTGAGAATCAAAGTTTGAATCAAAGAAAGACAAACGCTGTTATTTCCTGAATAGTATCCACTAAGTGAGGTACAAGCTCAGGTTCAAAATGCAACTATAAATGTTAATGGAATGATTCCTTTATCTCAAGAGTGCTATCACTAACTCCATATTGCTATGGGTGTAAGAGTAAGAAAGTGCTGTTTTGGTTGTACAGAGACCCAGTCTGATCCTATTAAGAGATCCCTGTTCAGTTTTAGGTACTGAATCTCAGAAAGAATATATTAATCTTGGAGTGGGTACGGCGCGTTTTATCTAGAATTATATCAGGACATTAGAGGTTAAATCACGAAGACAGGTTGCACAAATGTGGTCTGCATTCTCTTAAATTTAGAAAGTCAAGAAATCATTTGATTCATTCACCAGTTCTGATGAAGGCACCCACCTCAAAATGTTGACCCTGCATTCTTTTCACAGATGCTGCCAGACCTGCTGAGCATTGCTAGCAATTTCTGTTTTTGTTAATTATCTAATTAAAGTGTTTACAATGACAAAAGGACTCAATACAATAGATGCAGAAAAACTATGTGCTGTAATGAGAAAGTGCAGAGGTAGTAGGCCGAGAAGTAAATTAGACCTGAGTGATTTAGGAGTGAGATCAAGCAACAGTCTCACACAATCATCAGCAAAACGCTACAATTTGCTCGCTTTAAAGGTTATCAAGGCTCAATCAATTAAAATTCTCAATACTGGAAAAGGTAAGATTGATTAGTTATCAGTTTTGGGACATTTGGAGTAAAGATGAATAAACAAATTGAGGCCCAGATCAACAATTAAGTAGCTCTAGAGGGCTACTCTTTCATTAGAGAGAGTCAACTGGCAGTGGTTTAACCTGAGGGGCACCATACCTCAATTGAGGAGGGAGTTCGTGAATGCAGCACCTTTAGGGTAACCTCAGCTGGTGTGGGAACAGAACCAATGCTTTTGGTTTCACTCTCCGTTATAACCCAGCTATCCAGCTAACTGACCCCCACTGAATGATACAGTTGAAAGATTGAACACGTTAAAGAGGCCGAATGGCCCATCGTCATTCCTATGGTCAAATGAATCCACTTCAAAAATAATCCATTAGCTGTGAGGCGTTTTAGGATATCATGAGGATAAGATATGGTGCTATAGAAATGTAGTTTGTCATCTTTTCTGTCTCTGACCCATCAGCAAATGGTGCACGTGGTAAATGAATAAAATGGCAGAATTTCATGTAGCATCCTTGGATTGATGAATGATGCTCCATATATTCTCAATAATACTGCATCCATGCTCTTAAATAATTTAGCAGTGATTATTTTTAACTAATAAGGGACTCCATTGCATCTATAATACATGGCTATACAATCTCTGACTCTATATACGTATGCATACGAATTGGAAGTTGCCTGTTTAACAGGATTTAACAGCATTGAAACAGTCACGAATAGTATAATGACGGTAGGAAACCTACAACCGCAGGAGTTTCACTAAGTTAAAGTGAAAAGAACGATCTTTTCAAGTTTGTCTGCATAATTGTTATTTCACTTCAGGGTGCAGCTATTGATCGTATAATATTTAGATGTAAAATACAGCTCCACATCTTATATATTTGGATATACTTCTCCAGACTGAACATTGACATTGATGCAGTAATATAATGAGGGAAAATTGTAAAGGCCAGGAATCTGAAATTAAAGACATGCAGGGAGCTGGCACACCATCACCCATTTTACACAAAGTCAAAAACCAACCCCCTTGCCTTGAAATTTCTATTTCCAGATGTTGCCTAATCTGCGACATATTCTGTTTTTAAAACTGGGACTAATACAGAGACTAATCTTCCCATTCAAATAATGTCACATGCGGAGATAAATATTTATGGTTGGAAACACTATAATTGATTGTTTGTTCACTTTAGCATGTTAATTTCATTGTTCCCGTTGTATATTTTCCCTCACTGGGTTCATGGGAGTTACCTTTGCCTTCACTGATTGCACTGTCACCTGGAAAAGCCAAGGAGCTGGAATCTAAGGGCAATGGAGGCAGGATTGTGCGGAGTGGGAAGAGGGAACCCTTGACTGGGGGAGGTTCAAACGATTCTGGAAAGACGATAGCAATTTGGAGATTAATAGGAAAGTTGGTCTTTAGGAAGATTTACATTCAGCCATAGTCATTTGGATTTACAACATGGAAATAGGCTCTTCAGCCCAATTTGCCCATCCCAGTTTTCGTAATTAATCTAGTCCCATTTGTCTGGATTTGGTCCAGCTTCGTCCATGCCTTTCCCATTGGTATACCTTACAAGTTATGATTTGGAAGAAATACAAACTGTTAACCCTCAATGTTGAACTTCCCACTCATTTTGAAGCAGCTTCTGTGCAATGGTTTGTAATCGAGTGAAAATTGATGGGAGCCCTGAAGTACAACAACAGTGCCAGGAACCCGGGTTCGATTCCACTCTCCAGTGACTATCTGTGTGGAGTTTCCACATTCTCCCCGTGTCTGCATGGATTCCTCCGGGTACTCCGGTTTCCTCCCACAGTCCAAAGATGTGCAGGCTAGGTGGATTGGCCATGCTAAATTGCCCCATAGTGTTCAGTGATGTGTAGACTAGGTGGGTTACAGGGGAATGGGTCTGCGTGGGATGCTCTGAGGGTCGGTGTGGACTTGTTGGGCCGAATGGCCTGTTTCCACAGTGTCGGGATTCTATGACAGCTCAATCTGGCCCTGAAGAGGGAGCGTGTAGTATCCAGCATATATTTGGATCTTTCTATAGACAGTAGGCACCACATAATACAAAATCTGTTTTAGACACAGATAATAATATTTTGATTTATCACTGTAAATTTCTGTTATTATAATGAGTGTCCTTTTAAATTATTTTGTTAGTGACTTGTCAGGTGAAGGGAAGCTTATAGACATAAAACAGAAATTGCTGGAAAAGCTCAGCAGGTCTGGCAGCATCTGTGGAGAGAAATCAGAGTTAAGATTTCACTTCTGAGAAAGGGTGACTGGATGCGAAACATTAACTCTGATTTCTTTTCACAAATGCTGCCAGACCTGCTGAGCTTTTCCAGAAACTTCTGTTATTGTTTCTGATTTCCAGCATATGCAGTTCTTGCGGTTTTTATTTAGCTTGTAGACATGCTGCTTGACTAGTGACAGTGAGGTGTCCTTGTATCACCTTTATAGATTTTTTAAGAGTAGGAGTTTTTGAAATGAATGTTTGATAACTCTGGAAAGACTAACATATGTTGCAGTTCACTGGTTATCTTAAAGTGGCAAATTGATACCATGCAGTAGCTTGCTCGGCTACAGCAGAATCATAGGTCTGAATTTTTGTTGAAGATTTTGCCTTTCTGGACCATTTCTATGTGTAACCCGCCTGTAGTGCAGTTAACTCTCTGGAAGGGGATTAGTTATCTAGTCTGCTCCATGTTTGGTATCCAGTTGGAGGTGGCAGGAAGATGGAAGATGAAGGAGGTCTGGTCTGGGAGCTGCTGGCCTCCAGTGTGGTGGACCTTAGCAGTACATCATTGAGGCAAAAGGTTGGAACGGAGAGCCAGGTGAAAAGGAATCAGCAGCCATCTCTGCACACTGGATTTGGCCAATGCCTGTGCAATGGTACACCTCTACCTCCACAAGCTTGCTCGTTGCAAACAAGTCACATCTTCTTTTCATTCCTCTCCAACCTCCTCTTCCACAGGCACCTTCTCGGAATGGCTGAGTTTTTGACATAGTGTAGGGCCAGTACAATGCTTTCAATATTGAATTGTCAATGGAAGTCTGTTTCTAATTGCCCACTCAACAAAGATTTATTAGATACTTGCTACTATTTGGCTGGGGTTGCAGTCTCTGCTCAGAGCTTCACTTGGGAGGAGCTGGGAAGCTCGCAGAAAACCAGCACAAAGTAATTCTTTCTGACTTTCAACTCTGGTCTCTTGTGCTAAAGGAAAGTGTGCAGAAAAGATTTACAAGGATGTTGCCAGGTTTGGAGGGTTTGAGCTATAGGGAGAAGCTGAATTGGCTGGGGTTATTTTTCGTGAAGCTTTGGAGGCTAAGGGGTGACCTTATGGAGGTTTATAAAATCATGAGGGTCAGGGATAGGGTAAATAGACAAGGTCTTTTCCTGCAATGGGGGAGTCCAAAACTAGAGGGCATAGGTTTACAGTGAAAGATGAAAGATTTAAAAGGGATGTAGGGGGCAACTTTTTCATGCAGAGGGTGGTGCGTGTATGGAATCAGTTGCCAGAGCACATGGTGGAGGCTGGTAGAATTACAAAATTTAAAAGGCATCTGGATAGGTACATGAATAGGAAGGATTCATGGGGATGTGGGCCAAATGCTGGCAAATGGGACTAGATTAATTTAGGATATCTGGTCGGTGTGGATGAGTTGGACTGAACGGTCTGTTTCTATGCTGTACATCTCTATGACACTATGACTTCACTCACTGCCCAGACTCCACATCTGACTCTAAAGAACTGGTTACATTCCAACAAAGAGATTTACTGCGTGGAAGCATCAAGCCCATGGTGTCTGTGCCAACCAACAAGAGCAAATCTGGCTCATCCCAATTTCCAGCCTGAAACCTTACAGAATAATTCAGAGTCAATCACATTCATGTGACACTGAAGTAAGATTTAAGCCCAGTTCTGTTATCAAAGGAAATCAGGGAACAATCAGGATCATAAAACAATCCAAGATCTTTATGGTTACTTTTAATGGTATGTTTGAGATTTGTATTTTGTTTATTCAGGGAATGTAAGTGTCGCCAACATTTATTCCCTATACTTAGCTGCCCTAGACAAGAAGATGTTGAGCCGCCTTCTTGAATTGGTGCAATCCATTTGGTGTAGGCAAAACCACAAAGGCATTGGGGAGGGAGTTCCACGATTTTGACCCAGCGACAGTGATGGAACATCAATATATTTCCAAGTCAGGACAGTGAATGGGTTGGAGAGGAACTTGCAGGTGGTGGTTTTCCCATGCATCTACTGCCTGTGTCCTTTGAGATAGAAGTGGTCATGGATTTGCCAAGTGCTGATGGGAAATTTGTGAATTCTGGAGTGCATCTTGTAGATGTTATATGCTGCTGCTACTGAGAATGGGAAGCGGGTAGTGGAAGGACTGAGTGTTTGTGATCATGGTGACAATCAAGTGGCTGCTTTGTCCTGGATGGTGCAAAGCTTCTCGAGTGTTATTGGACCTGCACTCATCCAAGTAAGTGAGGAGTATTCCATCATTTTCCTTACTCGTACCTTGTAGACGGGCATTGTAGAGTTGGGAGGTGAGTTACTCACTGCAGGATTCCTAGCATCTGAGCTGCTGTAGTAGCCAATGTGCTTATGTGGCTAGTCCAGTTGACTCTCTGGTCAATGGTAACCCAGGATGTTGATAGTGAGGGATTGACTGATTGTATTGTCATAGAATGTCGAAAGGACAGTGGATAGATTCTCTTTTGTTGCATTGTCATTGCCTGGCCTTTGCGTGGTGCAAATGCTACTAACCACTTGTCAGCCCAAGCCTGGATATTGTCCAGATCTTTGAACATATCTGCTTCAGTATCTAAGGATTTGTGAATGGTACTGAACATTGTGCAATCATGGGCGAACATCCCCACTTTTGACCTTATGATGGAGGGAAAATCATTGATGATGCAGCCGAAATTGGTTGGGCTTACGACACTACCCTGGGGAACTCCTGCAGAGATGTCCTGGAGCTGAGATGACTGACCTCCAACATCCCACATTCCACTGGGAAGCCTTGGGCAACAAAACAATAATTTTCCCTTTGTGCCAGTATGCATCCATCCAGCAGTGAGTTTTCGCCTGTTTCCCATTGACTTTACCTTAGCTAGGACCCTTTAATGCTACAATGAGTCAAATACAGCCTGGATGTCAAGAGCTGTTTAATTTCGAAAAAAATGGCCAGTCATGGTTAGAGTGCAGAAGCTGTATCTGATCCTGCCCTGATATAACATCTTTCACGAACTTAAGGGCATCTCAGAATAATTTTACAGCCAATTAAATATTTTTGAAGGGTAGGCTGTTGTAATGACGGAAACACAACAACCAATTGCCACACAGCAAGATTTTGCCAACAGCAACCTGTCAATGGGCAAGCAAAAGTGCTCTGTTGCAGTCTGGGCAATGTTGAGTGGCATTTGCTCCAACCGCCTTTGGTCTCAGAGGGAAAAGTTTTCCAGCGGAGGGTGAAAGATAAGGAAGCTGTGTGCCCTCGCGTGGTGCAGGAATCTCGAGCCATAATGAACGTCCCAGCCACAAATAACAGCCATTTCTTAACGGCAGCCAGGAACAATAGGGAGGGCGCTAGGACCATGCGGACGATCTTGCCACCAGCACCAATGTTGCTGAGACAGGCAGCTCCTGGGCAATAGGTACAGCGGTACCGAGAGGTCCTAGTGCCCAGCCTTAGTGCAGCCCAACTGCAACCCCGGGGACAAGCTTTGCAGGGAGAGGCCACCAGGAGTTTGCGGCTGGGTGATGTGGGAAGAAAGTTTGGGGGTGGGGACAATAAACAGAAACCGTTCTACTTCTCACCAGGGATCCTGCTTTAAAATCAGTGGGTGCAGCCCAGTGCAGCCGATCAGCCCGCATAGTCTGGGACGGGGCGTTTAAATGCAGCAGCTATAACAGCGATCCGCATAGTGCCATGACTGGGGGTTTTTGCAATGTGCAAAATAGATTAGAGACCTTGACCAGCCTCCACACCCCCTTCAACGCGCAAGGTGTCTGCAATCCAGGGCACAAGCTGAATGCAACAGCAGCAGGATCGAGAGCGAGAGAGAGAGTCAGTGCAGAACAGGAAACCCCAATCTGTCGCTGCTGCTGCTATTAGTAACCGTGCTGCTTGCTGCTTCATTGTGAGCCTGACTTCCTCTCTCTCCCCCTTTTCTGTCTGTCTCTGTCTGTCTGTGTGTGTGTGTGTGTAAGACAGAATACACACTGCCATTTCTCCTTACTGGGGATAAGGAGGAACACTTTAAAGCCATCAAACTGATGCTGCCGCTTGTGACTTCTCCAGCAGATGTGAAGACCAAGCAATGGATTTTACTGGCTGGGAAATAATACGGAATCACAGGGCTGGAGAGCAGAAAGTGGAGACTGTCTCTTTCTTAAAGGATTTTCTTTTTGGTCTGTAGAGTGAGCGTGTCGCTTTTGCTTTTCGTGTGATTTTTATTTCTCTCTATAGCCCCTTCTCTCTCATTTTTGCTTTTTTTTGAAAAAAATAACACGGACTGTCACCGGTGCTCAATCCTGGATAGTGTGAAGTTCAACGTGTTGAAACATTTTGCCGGCTCCAGAATGGGGAATGCAGCCGGGGGGATGGATATGTCCCCGGGGAAAGAGATCAGGTGCCCGCAGGCGACTGTTCCCAAACAGCCCATGCCGGTTAACGAAGGGGAACTGGAGGAGAGATTCTCCCATGTGTTGGTGAGTAAAACACACACTCACTCAGTCACATACACTCACATAGACACAGGTAGAGTTGCCAGCCCTCTGCAGGATTGCTGGGATAAATTTAGGAGGATTTAAAGCCTATCATTTTCTTTGACTGTCTGATCTCTTTGTTTCCCCCCAGGGATGTTGGACATGGGGGTTGTATTTGGGGATGTGGGAGCTGCTTTGCAAAGTGAGGCAGTGGAGATGGGTCAAATGGAAATCTTCAGGAGTGCAGCTGGTCAGAGTTGGCAGCCTTTACACAATGCACACCTGGGCTGGGGAAAGAGCTTGTAAAAACCCTAAGGAAGCAGATGGGTTTGCGTCCCACATCTGAACTGCTTAAAGGGGAGAGGTGAAGGAGACTTAAACCCACAGTTTGATAAATTTAAACACCATGCCTGTTATACCTCCATGAATGCAGACTCCAATGAAGTTTAAGGTGGCCTGTAATCTTTGACTTAGTACTGTAAAGATTGGTGTATGTTGGACAGTTGGGTGTGAATCCAAAGCCTATGTCTGGGTCAGACACGTGTTCAACTCTGTTTAAATGTTGACAATGTTAGAAGCATATTTAAAGCAGAGAATGCCACCATCCCTAAGCCCAAGTTTACACAGAAACCTAGTACGTTCAAGTGAAACCATTTAGCGTTTATACAGTCAGTGCTTCTAACCGAGTCCTGGCAAGTTCCAATTGCTCTTTTACAGTCTTCATAGGAGAACTATAAATGTAAACTCTATGCAACAGTTTTAAAACAGCCCCTATTTTTGTATTAATTCTTCAGTTGCTGTATGTATGGTCCTGTTGAATCTGCTAGTCAAATCTTAACCCAGCTATGTGGCCCACTTAAATACTGTGATAGGTCAGTCAGACAACAATCTAAAAAGCATTTGTCGTTATAAGGGTGGGAGAGATCAGAAGGCAAAAGCAAGTTAAGCAGCTGTACAGTCACTTTTCTGATAGACATTTCTTGGGCAGTAGCGTTCTTTATTATATTGAGTGATATATTTATCTCCAAGACCGACACTTTTACACGTGCAGAGATAATCCAGGATAATGAGTTCCATGCTCTGTCTGACACAGTCCCGTTACAGTGATCATAATTGAGACACAAACTCATTTCAGTAGATAGACCCACTGCTCAAAGATCTTGTGGCTAAATTGTCTAAAGTCTGTCTTTAAGCTGTGGTCACTGTATAGACATGAATTTGAATACCACTGTGGGGAAATGGCCCAAAGGAGAAGAATAATGATTGCTCTTTTGATTACTTGCTGACATGTAATCTGACCCTTTTAAGTTGTTTAATTCAAGTTATCAATTTTTAAAGCATGAATTTTCAATTAGCTGGCTTATTTACAATGCTTGATTCAAAATATAATTGAATAGTGAAAAATGTATTGAATTAACAAAGTCAGGCTGTGTCACTGGTTAAAATCTATGAAACAGGTTTCTCATTGGGTAAAATGCATCTTTAGTGGTCATTTATCCTGTCAGAAAAGTCGAGACATATTCTGCTGTAATGTGTTGAAGATTCTAATTTTCATTTGCTAAACACTAGATAGTGTTAAGAGGTTTTAAGGTGTGCATACCAAGGCAATGGTGATTATGAAGCAGGAAATGGTAATTCTGTCATAGGTAGGGGCATTTTTTCATCTACTTTATATGGCCACAGTATGCACCTGTACACACTAAAATCGCCTGTGGGTATGTTTGTCTTATATCTAAAGCAATGACCTTGTCAGGGAACAAATCATTACCAATGGTAATTGATGCGACATATCACAGTATTAAGATTAACTGTGGCGTGATGCATTTTTGTTGCAAACACAAATGGCATGATATTAAGTTGCAGTCAAAGCAATTGTAGCAAGAATGGACATATAACAACTTTGACCCTAATGACTGCTGTCAATACAAAGGAGCCTGGGAAATTTGTCAGCTACCAAAGGCATGGATTTCCTATTGCTTATTGTGACTTCCAGTCACTAGCCCTGGTTCAATAACCAAGATCTACTCAGTGTTATCCACCAACCACTAAGGAAGCCTTGCATTCGCGCAGTGCATTTTATTGCCCCAGGATCACTGGAACATGGGAGTTGGAGCAACAGTACCTCATTTAGCCCTTCAAGCCTGCTCTGCTATTCAGTTAGATCATGATTGATCTGACTGTGGTCTCAACTTCCTTTTCCTGTTCACCTCTCAACTTCATTGTCCATCTAAAATTTATCCAACCTAGTCTTGAACTGATTCAACAATTACCTTCCAGTAGTCTCTGGAGAAGAGAATTGTGCAGACTAATAATCCTGTGAGTGGCAAACTTTCTCCTCATCTCTGTCTTAAAAGGAAGACGTCAAAACACCGCACAGGCAGTGACTCTTAAAGCTTGTTCACTTCCCTATACAGGCAACTTTCAGACCAGTTTCCACTCACAACAAGTACTTATTCCTGAGAGGATTCTGTACGCTAACAATGACGCCTAGTTGCAGCAGTAGGAATGATTGATATTAATGTTTGAACTAGTATTATCACAGTTTTATGGTATGATTTACTAAAAGTTGGGAATGACTGAAATTTAATGTTTCATTCTGGCTTTCGAAGTGAGTAAAGCATTCGACTTTCAGCTATTGTAACCCTCTCATTTCAATAGAAACACAGTGACCAAAGTGGACAAGAAAGTATTAATTTGTTTCTTCTTTCATTCTTTGAGTAACCTATCCTTTGTAGTATCTACTGTTCCCTGACTCAGAATGCCGACAGTCCCTGCTTTTACATTTTAATCTGTTTTTGTGTTAGATCAGCTTCTGGTACATCTTGTCTTGAGTCAATTCACACTTTACTGACTTCATTCCTGTGTTCTGTCTGTTTCTGCGCAGTCTCGTTCATGGTGTGGCTGACATTGAGAAACTAGTAATGAAGAGGGCAGTGTCACTGTCTCGGAGAGTTTCTGCAACAACCGAAAATAAGGACTTCCTTCTCTCTAAATATTGTTGAACCTGAGCTCTGAGGCATACTTGGGCTGCTCACATTGACTGCAGTATGAAGCACTGCTATGTATTTCCTCCACTTGTTTCTGGTATTTATATGCCTTTAAAAACTTTGCTGTGACACATGGATTTGGAGGAGTGGCAAAAGTCTGATATTCTGATGTTGTATTGTTGCTCCGTCTCCTTAAAGGCTTGTTAAAGAATAGGATCCATCATCCAGGGCTGTTTAATGAGTGTCTTTAAGAGGTTTGAACTGGAGCACATTTGCCCAAAACGGTGACTATGCTTCAAAATTGCCTCTTTGGTTGGGAATGTTTGTAATCAAAGATAGATTTTTGATCAGCAAAGGAACTAAAGGTTATAGTGAGCGGGTGCACAAGTGGAGCTCAAAAGATCAGCCATGATCTTCTGGAACGGCAGAGCTGGCCAGATGGCCTACTCCTGTTCCGATTTCTTATGTTCTTCTTGTGTTCTTGAGAGACCACCTGTGGATTTTCTCAGGGGCTCTTTTTTAAATTAATTTAGGCAAAGTGTGTGTCACCGGCCAGGCCAGCATTTATTCTTCATCCTTAATTGCCCAGAGGGCAGTTCCTAGTCAACCACATTTCCTGTGGATCACATGTATCATAGAACCCCTACAGTGCGGAAGCAGGCCATTCGGCCCATCAAGACCACGCTGACCCTCTGAAAACATCCCATCCAGACCCACTTCCCATACCCTATCCTTGTAACGCGACACTTTCCATGATCCAATCCACCTAACCTGCATATCTTTGGAATGTGGGAGGAAACTGGAGCACCAAGAGAATGTGCAAACTCCACACTGACAGACACCCAAGGCTGGAATTCAACCCGGTCCCTGGCACTGTTAGGCAGCAGTGCTAACCACTGAGCCACCATACTGCCCAATGGCCATGTACTGTAGGCTATATCAGTTAAAGATAGCAGATTTCCTTCCCTAAAGGACATTAGGGAACTACCTAATGGGTTTTTAATGACAATCAACAATAGTTACATGATTGCCAGCATGCTAACTTTATATAAAAGAAACTTTAGATTCTTGTTGAATTCAAAGTTCACAGTGAGATTTGCACCCATGTCCCCAAAACATTAGGCTGGGATTCTGGATCATTAGCCCTGTGTCACTACATCCCCCATTCTGGTGTATGTCTGAAGTTATAGGGGTCCCCTTCATAAATACTTTGAAAGCTACTTTGTTAGGTATACAACAACAACTACAAATAACTGCACCTATCACCCTTTTAAAGAGCTGCTATCAGATATACCTGGCACCCTAATATATGGCTTCATCCAGTGGCCTGTGTAGAGCTGGCACTATTGCACATTTCACTCTGCTTGGCACAGCCTGTCAGAAAAGTAACAACCAATTGTCACAGTTTTCAATTTCACACTTGGATGGGGAAAGGATAAAACCCAAAAATGAACAGAGAAACGTCCTTATGTGCAGTTAATGGAGTGAGGATCATTTATACATGCAACTAAATGGATTCACTGGTCACATTTCTCGTCTGTGGGAGCTTTGCTGTTTGCAAATGACTTGCAACATCTAACAACACCAAGACATTGACAGGTCTTTGAAAGAATCTCATTACTTTTGTATAGCTCTTTACGATATCTGCAGGTCATGAAAGGCATATAAATGCAGGTTGTTTCTTGTCAAAAACTACTTAGCGGTCGTGGCTATGAAAAAACCCAACTGGTTTATTATTGACCTTTCTATTGAAGGAACCGTGCTCTCATTGCGCAGTTTGTTCTACATGTGACTGCAGCCCCACACAACCATGAAGCTAACTGGCCTGTTAAATGTCCCGGCAAGTCATTCTTGGATTAAAAAACCGTTAGTGTTGCTGGAGTACATTGTCAACATGGACTGCAGTGGTTCCATCGCACGGGTGAATTTCCCACTAGTAGCATCCACACCCTGTGAATATTTTTCAAAAAATCAGCACTGGAAATTATTATAAGATAATAATCCAACCTAGGGCTTAGCATAGTAACAGAAACTGTTTGAAGTACACTGCAGGACCCATGGATGGAGACAAGACAAGGTTAAATTTTAAGGCAGGTATCTTAACCTAATTTGTCCTTTTTCTGATTTAAGAGGCCTCCATTCATCTTGTGCCTTTTTTTTTTACCAGATCCAGACTGACTTCTTTGATTAGGCTTGGAATTGTGGTTATTCTGTGCAGAAGTTTCCCTTGAAATAATGTAGTGTAAGACTTTCTTTGGGAGATTTATTGGGCAAGTTAACATAAACCATGATCCTAAATTACAAGTGGCACATGGAAAATAGAAGCTTAGGGTTAGGGTTAGGGTTAGGGTTAGGGTTAGCCTTATTTAGGTCACAGCCTTATTTAGGTCCGTGCATTTTTATGTTCTTGTGACTGTCCTCGAGCTCAGAAATCTAACAGTTAAAGTTTTAACATATAATATTTACTTTCTGTCATTTAAGTGTGTCAACTGCTGCTAGTGCTTTCTTTTTCAGAAGACTTAAAGACATCAAAGGTTATTGAGAAATAATCTGTTGTCCTTGAGCAATTTGTAAAGCTGCATATATAAATATACATACAGATAGCTCATCCTCTGCCTGTTTCCTCTAATTATCTCATTCTTTAATTGTTTCATCTCTTGAAAAAGCTTGATGTGCAGATCAGGCTAGATAGGTAGCAGAAGATTGGTGGATGCTGAATCTGTGACATTGAGCTGTAATTGAAGTGCAGATTGCACTGCAGAGTTCGGCAGCTTGGAGCCACATAGGACTAATAATAAATGTGTCAATTTGTGCTGAGGTGGCCCCCTGGAGTTTACCGTGTTGAAGCCAGTCACCACTCAGGAACGTGTCATGGGACTGTGACAGTGCGTGTGGGGTGTTGCACACTTAGTTTCACGAGAGTGCAGTGCTGCCGGCAGACACTGGGGGTGGTGGTTTGGTGCTTTCTTCAATGGGGGAAATTGCTGGCATGTTCACTGACTGCTAGGACTGCAGATCTGGGTTATCGCAGCTTCTGAAATGTATGTCATACGTGTAACTATTGCACGTTGAAGTAAGGTGGGAGGACAATTCAAGGACAGTGAAACTCCCAACAACGCTCCAAAGAAAATGTGCAGTTACAGGTTGTGAATAATAAAGTTTGAAAGCAATTAATAGATCCCATGAACAAGCTATGAGAACAGTTCTATGCTGTCTGCTTTAATTTCCTCTTTACATGCATCATTTCTTAGTATTCAGATTTTAAAGGGGAGGTAGCCTGATGGACCTTAATCAGTGGAACACTGGCTGAGTGTCTCAGGTTCCTTATCCATGGTTTGGGGTAGATTTCTAACCTGCTACGTTGACATTGCATTAGAATTTGTAGCATCTCATGTAATTGCATGTGAAGATTTCTTTATGTTGAATTGTCTGCCTGGAGGCAGGTCTGGACCACAGCTCCGGGTTCTCCGCTATGGGTTGAGCAAGGAGACCAAATTCGACCCCATCCAAAGGGGAATCAAACCTTGTGATGTTGGCTCCAATCTGATGCTATGCCAGCCATCCTTCCACGTGGGCTAACCAGTTTCCCGTGGAATCTGAGATGCTTGGGCAGATACATTTTTACATTGTGTTGTAGGCGGGACCTATGCAATTTCTTTTTCATTAACCCTGCTCTTGCCATTGGCATGTGATGGTGGGAGTTTCAAATTTTAAGCTGTTTAGTCATGTTATAGATGCATCTTCCTTGGCCATTAAGATCTGAAGTGAGACTTCAACTTCAGCTCCTGGCTCAGAGACAAGATGCTCTGACTGTCTCACAAGATCTGCCAGTATAAAGATTCTGTAAGGCTTTAGAGTAGACTTGTAGCTTGGGGTGTGGATGTTGTGGTTGGTTAGCTCTATCCACGTGGATAAGGAGAACCACCAATTCGATTGGGACAAGCAAAGGAGAGATAGGCACGGGAATTCCTAGAAGCCTGGTACTCCACGAAGAAAGCCATCAACGAACACATAGAGCTCGACCCCATATATACTCCACTGCGACGGAAAACCGGAAGTGAGGTTCTCCAGCTCAACGGACTCCAGAGTTCAAATAGCAGGTGGGAAAACACAACAGCATTTCACCGGAGGCTGCACTAATGATGTTACCCAGCAAGGGAATGAAACAGCTGCGGAAAAACGATGAACCAGCTCGGTGACCAACCACAATAAAGATTCTGATGCTGTAATCCTAATGTTCAGCTAGTACCACTGTCACATGTGGCTCAGAAGATTATGGATTCCATTCCTGAACTTTAGAGTTGGCATAAAATTTAGCTTGGCACTGCAGTGCCATGCTGAAGAGTGCTACACTGTCAGACGTGCTGTCTTTTCACTGAATTATTACACTAAGACCTTGTCCTCCCTCTCATCTATTGAAAAGATGACCAGAATATATGGTTAAAATTTATCCTTCAACCATGATCTAAAGCTAGACTTTCTGGTCATTATCAAATTGCTTTACGTGGGACTGAGCGGGTTACATTGCAAGTGACTACAGTTCAAAGTAGTCAGACATTTTGGGGTGGCACGGTGGCTGGGTGGTTAGCACAGCTACCTCACAGCATCAGGCACTCAGGTTTGATTCCATCCTCTAGCAACTGTCTGTGTGGGGTTTGCACATTCTCGGCATGTCTGCATGGGTTTCCTTCGGGTGCTCCCGTTTTCTCCCACAGTCCAAAGGTGTGCACGTTAGGTGGATTGCCCATGCTATGTTGCCCCATAGTCTCCAGGGATGTGCATGTTAGGTGGATCAGCCATGGGAAATGCAGGGTTACAGTGATGGAGTGAGTCTGGGTGGGACGCTCGTCAGAGGGTTGGTGTCGACTGAATGGGGTAAATGTCCTGCTTCCACACCGTAGGGATTCTGTAATTTGGGATAACTTGAGGACGTGAAAAGCACTATATAAAGTGGAGTCTTTTCCTTTATAATGCCCAGTTAGCACATGCTGTCCATGCTGTGTCATGCCATCAGAAACCTTGGAGGCTTGAGGACCACTAGCCATTATATCAACAATTATTCAGCATAATATTCTTATATTAGGTATGGACTTAAATGCGTGTTTATGTGTGGTGGAAGGGCTGTGGAAGATGCAGTATTAAGCTACACAGAGTAGTACTGAAGTGACTGAGTTACGTACATAAGGAGCGAACAGAAACAAATTGCTCGGAAACTCATCAGGTCTGGCAGCATCTGTGGAGAGAGAAACGGAGTTACCATTCCGGATCTAATGACCCATCTGTTCTTGTTCATTTCAGATCTCCAGAATCTGCAGTTCTTTGTTTTCATTCAGGTTTGTAAGGAGGTTCATTTTGAAGATCAAAACAAATGACACTCCAAATGAGACTGGAGCGTTTTAGCAAGTGAATGGAAGTGATGTAGACTGTTTGTTTTGACAGAATGTTACTACAAGTGAAAAAAGTATTTTTTATCACAGGATGTTTCACTTTATAATGACTTCTAAGTTGAGGGCGTGAATGGAATGACATACTCAACTGTTACCCACATCTACTGCCTTCTAGCTTTTAGTCTGGTCTTGAAAATGTCTGCGATATGTTTCTGGTGCGTGTGGTGAGAGTGGATTAGTTTCAGACTTTCACGAAGGAGTTGGAGAAGCTTCCTGTTAGTTGAAGATATCTCAAGTTGTAGTAGCTATGTGGGTAATGGGGACAAATGATATCAGCCAGCAGAACCTTTCTGGACTTGCCTTTGGGGATCAGAGAGGAAATTCTCATGGTTTTTCTTTCTTTCCTGTGAATTTTGCCTCTTGCTTCTCTTTTCCCTGCAATCCCTGTGAGACCAGGATTGGGTGTTCATGGTGTACAGAGAGTCATCTTTCCGCTGGGGCTGAAGGTGGGATGTTATGTGGGAGAGAAGAGGCAGTGTGGGAGAGGGAAGATACTGTGGGGGAGGGGGGAGGCGGAGTGGGAGAGGGGAGGCGGAGTGGGAGGAGGGAGGTGGAGGTGGAGTGGGAGGGGCGAGGTAGTGTGAGAGAGGGGAGGCAGATTGAGAGAGGGGAAGTAGTTTGTTCGGGGGCAAGGTGATGTGGGAGGGTACATTGGTAAGTTCCTGTATGCAGCTGATGGCGCAGTGTCATGCAGCTTCATGTTTCAAGGCTGAGTATGTTTTGAAATCAATTAATTCCTCCGCATATTGTAAATAGAGAAATGGTCTCCCTAGGGTCGAGGTAAGGGTAGGTTCTAACCTGTTCTACTGTATATTACACCTTTTAGAAAATCCACTGTTGCCGTTATATTGCACTTGAGCAAAGAGGTCGAACAGGCAGTTGTTAACAATGAATAGTCAAATTCACTAGTTATTGTTTAAATGTTACCATTGAAAGATCAGTGTTAGCAAGCCAAGCTTGCAGTTACTGGATGATTTCTGGTTTGTAAAACACTAAGGCAAGACTGATGACTGTTGAAGTAATTTGAAAGTTCTGAATGTTTGAGAACAATCACTATGCTATAGAAGTAAAAAAACAAGATGTCACCAAGATGAAGCAGATACACGACTGAGAGCTTGACAGAAGGCCTTGTCCTCACTGATAAACTGCAAACAAGAAGTGAGGACCGTCTTCATTTCTGCAGTGTATTTTTCATGATCCACGACGAGATGAAGTGTTGTACTCAAAACTTTTACGTCATGATAGTTTGTACAGACTGACAAAGAGTGCAATTCACTGCTGTAAATATGTAACTCAGAGCAGAAGAAAGATGTTTTCAAATATTTTACATATCAGTTGCTTTAATAAGTGACGGTATGTGCAGGCAAAGACTGAACATACATAGATTCTAAAACTTCTAGTTGCTGAAAAAAAGAAATTCCATTTGGAATATGCTTTAGGATATCCTAAAGTGTTTTACAACCAATTCAGTACTTTTCGAATATAGCTATTGTTGTAATGTTAGGGATACAATAGCCAATTTACGCATAACAAGCTCCCATAAGCAGCAACATTAAGATGGACAGTTCTTTTAAAACAATAACAAAAACAGAATTTGCTGGAAAAACTCAGCAGGTCTGGCAGCATCTATGGAGAGAAATCAGAGTTAACGTTTCAGGTT
>JAHRHZ010000056.1:21638790-21649914 GCA_024137785.1 Ginglymostoma cirratum | reverse complement strand
AACCTGAAACGTTAACTCTGATTTCTCTCCATAGATGCTGCCAGACCTGCTGAGTTTTTCCAGCAAATTCTGGTATTGTTTCTGATTTACAGGATCCACAGTTCTTTCATTTTTTTCAAACAAAAAACAAAGTTGATTGAGAGATAAATATTCAGCAGGACACTGGGGAGAATGCCCTTGTTGTTCTTTCAAACAATGCTATTGGACATTTTACATTCTTCTGAGAGGGAAAATTGAAACTCCATCTAAAATTTGACAACATCTGTGACTGCTCCACTATCAGAATGTGCTTCTCTGAAGTGGAATTTCAACCTGCAACCATCTGATTGCAGGTAAGGTACATGCTCTCAAGTCTTGCAGTTTTATCAGGTTTGCAGAGAGCAATGTGTTCCATGTGCTGAGTTTATTATTCTACGTGTTATTGTTAGGTAAACTGCTGTCCCTTAAATCTTAAACTTGGAGTAGGTTATGTCCTGTTGTTTCCAAAACCTTCAGGAAGTAAACTGATTCTTAGACTTAACACGTGTGTAGAGCTGGATGAACACAGCAGGCCAAGCAGCATCGGAGGAGCAGGAAAGCTGACGTTTCAGGCCTAGACCCTTCCTCAATTTTCTGATGAAGGGTCTAGGCCCGAAACGTCAAGATTTCCTGCTCCTAAGATGCTGCTTGGCGTGCTGTGTTCATTCAGCTCTACACCTTGTTATCTCAGATTCTCCAGCATCTGCAGTTCTTACTATCTCTGATTCTTAGACTTCTTTTGGTGACTTAATTAAAGATTAACACAATCAAGAGAAATGGCAAAGTTGGTCCAGGCTATATTCGCTGTGAGGTAAAGGATTTAAATGAGCTAAAAAATTTCTTAAAAAATTAAAAAAATAAGTTGAGAGCAAGAAGGAAGTTCTGGTAACTATTCATTTCCGCAAAGATGAATGCACGTGGTGAAATATAGTTTGATAACTGAGCCCCACTCCAAGCCTTGAGTAGACCATCAAGACTGACAGCTGTCTGCTGATTTGGGGATTGTTACATTGTTAGAGGGGGAGTTTGAAATGAAATTCTAAACTTGGGACATGTTTGTCTGTTTAGTTGAATGTGAAAGATACAGAGGCGTATTTTGACCAAGGTTGTCCTAGCCTACATGTATCCGTCTGGTAACACCACCAAAATAGATAATCTTCCATTGGTCACAGACATGAACCAGGTTTCGTTCTCTACAGATATTACGAGACCTGCTGAGCAGTCGCTACAGTCTCTGATTTTTTTGATTTAGGGTTGACCCACTTTGACATCCTGCTGTGCAGCAGTAGAATTTACCTGCCTAACAATAGGCATTACCTTTTGGTAATTCTTTTGCTGTGAAGTGCTTTTGTTTTATTTTCTTGTGGGAAGAGCATTAAAGCAGATGCTGTTGTGGTCTCATTTGGTAAATGGGCCTAATCTTTGAAATGACCTGTTCCTGGGCTGAGATCCTAATTCTTTTAAGGATTCCTGAAGAAATAACCCTAAATGATTACACTCCTGGGTGAGAAGGGCTGACCTGGAAGACCTCCTTTACTTAACCCGTTCTTACAGTTGGTCAGAAGGTTAATTTAGAAATGATCCCTTCCCAAATGAATACCTTTTCCCAACCTAACTGTATTTATGTTTCAAAAGGAGACAATTGAACTAGGCTTTCTTGAGATAGAGAAAGTCTCTTGATAAAACTATGCATGACATATAGATTGTGATATGCTGTAACCATTAGGATGACTGATTCTGGAAACGCTGAATTTGGGACAGTTGAGTAGTTGTTTAGAGATTCTTTGTTCTGCAGCGAGCCAAAAGGAGTATGTCCACTTTACTTCAAAAATGTAATAAAAGCAAAATACTGCAGATGCTGGAAATCTGAAATGAAAACAGAGAATGCTCGAGAAACTCAGTAGGTGTGGCAGCATCTGTGAAGAGAGAAACCAAGGTCACATTTTGACTGTAGTTATGAGTCTTCTTCACAACTCTTCACCAGCAGCTTTGTGAATTTGGCTTTGTTTTGAACAGATAGACTTTCTTTCTTTATATCTGCACACACAGGGGTGCTTCATGGAAGACGCTCTTAGCTTCACAGCACACTTTGGCAAAGTGGAACTCAAACCCCGAGTGGCACACCAGCCCACCTGCACTCTAGCACACAGAATATGGGGTTATAGTTGATTTTTAACCACTTTTCTTGTGTGCTGTTGGAAAGGTAAAGCACAAAACATGTCTTTGACCCCTAACTGTCTTTCTTTCAGCTCATATCATATTCTGGCAAATAACCCACAGAGTTTCTGCTGAGAGGGGGATTAATTTCCCCTTATTATCTCTGAAGCCACAGGAGATCACAGTTCAGTTTTCTTCAATGTTACCTTTCCCTTTGAAGTGTTGGTGTCTGAAGTACCCTTCACACTTTTTAGGTGTGGCATTCCATGATTCATCTTAGGACTCAGTGTATTCTGCATAGGGATTTCCCAGACAGCCACTGTATGTACATTCTCTGCCATCTTTAGGCTGATCTATTGTTCCATTCAAAACACATGTTTTTAAAAGTTCAATATATCCATAAGACGTTTGGGGTCATGATGCATTGCCGTGACATCTTGGAGAAGAAAGAAGTTAAAGGATATAATTAGAACATAATGACAGAAACAATAACATCAGAAGTACAGAAATTGGCCCCTTGAGTCTGCACCACCAAACTGTATGATAACCTTGCTCACCTGCCTTTCTCTGATCTGTTTGCAATGTAACTATGTCCCTCCTTAATTAAGGTGACCAGAATTATGCAGAGTACTCTAGATGTGACCTCATCAATGCCCTGTAAGTATTTTCTAATCATCTTATTCAGAGTTCTTATGACAGACCTCTGGGACTTGAAGCCAGGTCTCCTGGCCTAGAGGGACTAGACAGCCTCAAATTTCACCGTATTCTGTACCTGGCAGGAGGGGTTGACAGTCTATCAAAATGGAACCTAATTATTGGGACTAATCAGTGATTATTTGTTAGGTGTAACTGTCTTAATGAATCCTAAACTGCAAGGCCCTCTTGAGACCCTGTCCCTAGAGGCAGATTTTATGCTGTATTGACATTGTGAATGATTGGTATTTAAGTTAAATTTTCAGTGATATTTTCAGTGTCCAAGTCAAAGGGAAATCTGTTACTTTTAATGCTGCTGCGCTTGTCATAAACACACATGGGATCTGACAATGACAAGGCTTTCCTTTAATATGATATTTGCCTGTTGACAGCTGTTTAAGATTGGCCTCCGGCGAAGGCATTAAGTTGGACTTTGGATTTGATGTTATTGCTTTCTGACTGAATTAAATTGTCCAGAAATGTCTAAAGTGGTAAGTAGATGCATAATGTGTAGTTTTGTTTAGTATATTAAAACATCATTTTTTAAAACTTTCTCCAGTCATTCAATTTGGCTATTGTCAGCTGTAACCACAATCAGGGCACTCCAGAAGTTTAGAGATTGTTAGATGAAGAAACCCCAAGCTGAATCTGCTTCATCTTCTTTCATTCTATTGATCATATAATACACTGATTGTGGGGTCTCTGGTGGCGCTGTGGTAACGTCTCCAATTCTGAGCCAGGAGGACTGGGTTCAAATCATACCCAGTCAAAAGATGTGTAATATTCTCTCTGAATAGGCTGTTTAGGGAAATATCTATAACATACCAACAGTGGAATGCTGACTAACCACAGCAGTCAATCTCTGATGATTGGTCTATAACAGATCCAGATATGAGGTGGTGGACAGCAGTGGAGACCGTGGGGCCTGTATTATCTGTTCCTGCCAAACATGCCACATTTACCATATCATGACTGCATTGGTCCTCACTGCCTCGTTAATTTTATATTGCTGTTTCTGACACTACGGCTGTCAGGCGTGTAAGTTCTTTGGGATAAAATACTCTGATCGTTTTATGTGCTCAAATCTTTCAACACTGCTTTGGCCATGTGCAATGTCATGTTGCTGCGAGTACTTTTCAGTTGTAACCCATTGAAAATATCTCCTCTGCGAGTGCCTCATCACCATAAGATTGTTATTATGTTCATCTCCTCAATATTACTACATGTGAAAGTCTTCTATTCACTCTGAACCCTTCTTGTTAATGAAATGCTGCATTCCAGCTCTTGAAAGGCATGTGTTGTCAGTGATATAAATTAACCTAAAGCCAAAAACCTACAAGCAGTTGCATTTGCCTTTAAAATGATCAACACAATTAAATCCCATGGCAGTAATTAGAAGGGATTGGTTAGCGTAGAAGCCTAGAGTATGGTGTAGAATAAACTGAACTGCTTAGGTCAGTCCTTTGCTGGCTGTGTCCTTCTGACCTGGCCCCACAAGCTGGACATAACCAAGTGCTTCCTCCCTAAAGGAGAGTTCAAGAGATACCTACCATCCTTAGTGGATACGGCTCCATACCATACAGCGATGAGAGTTAGCCAGTTATTGCTATTTAAGGGGCAAGTGTTACATATTGGGTAATACTTGTAATGAGAGGCAGAGACCCAATTCATGTGTTTGATGACAGCACTGCACACCGTGCATGCTCAAAACATGTAGATACGTTACAGCAGACACGCTATCAGCTGAACATTAAGATATCTAGTGCTGCAGGATAATCACTTAGTAAAAGTAGAGTGAATGCTTCTGGAACAATTTCTCTCTTCACTTTTCCCTTGATGCAGTGTCAAGTTGAAATTGTAAGAACATTAGAACAACAGTCCTGGTATTTACTGGGAAGGGGCTCGGCAGCAAAGGACAACCTTGGCATGGATTTGGAGGTTCCGCCAAATCTAACCTCATGAGGTCATTTTGATTTTCTTCTTTCCATTTCCTGGATGGTAACTGGTCAAATTGACAGGCTGACTGGGAAATCATAGCAACAGGAGATAGCCCCCTTGGGGAACCAGGGAGACTGTCCCTGCCAATCGAGAAGGAGAGAGGCTGTGAGGAGGTCTGCTGGTTTCAGGGCTGGGAATGGGAGAGAGCAGGGGTTCAGCAGGGCTTCCTTCTGAGGCTGGGGACCAAGCTCCCACTGTCCCATAAGGATACCAGGAGAAAGCACTACTTCCTTCAAAACAGGCATCGACTGTGGAAACAGGCCTTTTGGCCTAACAAGTCTACACCAAACCTCTGAAGAGCATCCCACCCAGACCCATCCCCATCCCCCTACTCCTCCCTGTAACCTTGCATTTCCCACAGCTAACACACCTAATTCTACACATTCCTGGACACTATGGGCAATTTAGCATGGCCAATCCACCTAACCGGCACATCTTCGGACTGTGGGAGGAAACTCGGAGGAAACCCACACAGACATGGGGAGAATGTGCAAACTCCATACAGACAGTCCCCCGAGGGTGGAATTGAACCCAGGTCCTTGGCCCTGCAGGGCAGCAGTGCTAACCACTGAGCCACCGTGCCACCCATTGGACTGTGAGAATCTGATTTAAGTATATTTGTGAAGTGTTTTACCTTTCTATGATATGACATTCACATGACGTAAAACCCACTACCATTGGGGGGAAGATGGTGGTGGACTAGTAATGTCACTGAGTAGTAATCCAGGACCAATCCAATCCTCTGGGGACAGAGGCCCAGGTTCATGTTCCAGTGGGCATTTAAATTTATCTAATAATATTCGGGATTAACGGTTACCAAGAAGCTATAATTGATTGTTGTAAGACCCATCTCATTCACAAATGTCCTTTAAAGGAGGAAATCTTCTGACTTACCAGATTTGGCCTACATGTGACTCCAGATTCACAGATTCAATATGGTTGCCTCCGTTCCGAAGAATTCATACCAGAATCGAAATATTACCTCTATTTTTCTCTGCGGAGCTACTGCCAGACCTGTTGAGTTTCTCCAGCACTTCCTGTTTTTGTTTCCAGCATCTGCAGTTTTGTGTTTTTATCTGTGTGATTGATCCTTACCTGCCTTCTGAAATGGCCCAGCAAGCCATTCAGTTCAAAGGTAATTATAGATGGATAGCAAATGCTAACAATAATCTCATCCCATGAAATACTGCATTAAAAATGAAAAGTATTTGATGTGCATGTTGCAGGGTTGACACTCTCCAGCCGTACATAATTTTTAACCTGCTATGATCCCCCAGTGTGGTCATTTAACGTCAAGGCCATGTATCCAATCTGCATAATGGGTGAGTTTCGCTCGACTTCTGTTTTACTGCAGACATTCAAAAACTTTGCTTTCACTCTGGGACTGGGACTGAAATCCAGGCCTCATTGTAGGCGGGAAAGAATGTTTCTCCTTTCTGACCATTAATAACGCCAATGTGAACTGCCCATAACTTGACTCATAATAAATGTGGACAGGTTGACCTGTGTATTCCGTGCAGTTATATGTAATCCCTGTCAGAATGGCCAAAACCAAAGGGCACACTGGTTACATCGAGACTATCCCTCTTAGATTGGCACTCAAGAAATAATTATCATTCTTGCGAGCTGGTGTCCCCACACTGAAGCATAGATACGTGTACCCCAGCCCAAAAACTATGTACTTGAAAGAAAAAAAACAGTTACTGGGAGATTGAGTCTTTCCAACACAGAATTGTTGCACATTTGGAAGAATTGCAACATTTATGATGCGCAGCATCCAAAACAGATTTGTCAAGAGCAAAGGGATTAATTATTGAGCCTTTTGCAGAATACTAGCCACAGTGTTGCAGAAATGTAATCACATTAGCTCCATGTGACGTCTTCACAGTGAGTGTGACGTCTGGTCTGGCCCTCCTGAAAAGAAATGGCAGCAGTTTTCATTCAAATTCGCTCTGCCCATGTTAAAGAGCGGTCCAAGGCCATTTTTCCTCTTGGCAGAGGATGTGTGTTTGTGTGTGTATGTGTGGGCAATGCGTAAAGGAACAAGCGTGTCACAAAGTGGGGAAATGCAACACGAATCATAACCAGTTGCGACAAGATCTGAAACTAAGAAGAGGAAGAGTAGCAAGTTGAGGCCTTGCTACATTGAAGGGCGGCTGCTCGTGATCTTATCTCAAACAACTTTACATGGCACCGAGTCAAACCTGAGCCCCCCGGACTGCTTGGTGTTTAAAAAACGTAAAAACAAAACAAATCAAACTGCTGTCTAATTTCCACCCACTGAGGAGCAGTGTTTAGAAACAGCCGCATGCCATTTAGTCCTTCCAGCCCTTTGTCCCCCATTTAATCAAATCGTGGGCACTCTATCTCAATTCTATTTACCAATCTGTACTGCTTACTCCTCAAACTTCTTATGAGAATTATTTGATTTGAACTGTCCCAGCACGCAGGAACTTTCTGGTGCCGACTGTTTTTTTGCATAACAAAGTGCTTCCTAATTTCACTTTTAAATTGTCTTGCTCTTATTTTAAGATCATACCTCCTTGCTGTGGATTCCCCATCAGAGGAAACCGTTTCACCTTCTCCAATCCCTGGAATCAATTTTATCCTTGTGTGCACTTCAGTTAAATCCTCCTAATAGATGGGGGACACAAGTTAAGTCCATGTAGCCTTTCTGAATAATTTAACCCTTTAAGCCCTGGAGCAGTTCTGGTAAATTTGCACGTAACTTCCAAAGTCAATATCTCCTGCCTGAGCTGCAGTACTCCAAATGGGGGTCTAACTGGAGTCCTGTACAATGGAAGCATTACTTTATAGCTCCTATTATTCCAGCCCTATTTCAGACAGAGAATTTCCCTCCTCCGGACTCACAGAGTCATAGAGATATACGACAAGGAAACAGGCCCTTCGGTCCAACTCGTCCATGCCGATCAGATATCCTAAATTAATCTAGTCCCATTTACCAGCATTTGGCCCATATCCCTCTAAATCCTTCCTGTTCATGTACCCATCCAGATGCCTTTTAAATGTTGTAATTGTACCAGCCTCCACCACTTCCTCTGGCAGCTCATTCCATACACACACCACCCTCTGCATGAAAAAGTTGCCCTTAGATCCCTTATAAATCTTTCCCATCTCACCTTAAACCTTAATCCTCTAGTTTTGGACTCCCCTACCGTGGGGAAAATGCCTTGGCTATTTATCATATCCATGCCTCTCATGATTTTATAAACCTCCATAAGGTCACCCCTCAGCCTCTGACGCTCCAGGGAAAATAGCCCCAGCCTATTCAGCCTCCCTGTAGCTCAAACCCTCCAACAGAAAGAAGATATGGATGTGAAGAGGGGGATCTTACCCCTTGTGATTGCTTCAGTAACTCTACATTTGCCCCTGGCTTGTGAGAACAATACAGGAAGGATAAGGCAGGTAATAAAGCTTTCCGATTCGCAGAGGGCAGACAATGTTGGTGTGGATTGTGGGTGGTGTCATTACAGAATTCGACATGCTGCAAAACATCCCACCTTCAACATTAGACATCATTCTGGATTGACTCAGACTTCTATACTTTAGCGGATTAACTTAGGGATTTTTCTTTTACATCATTCTGGAGGTGGGCTGGTTGTTATCATTCAACTGCACAAAATTCGGATGGAAACGGTAGAATGATTCATTTTGGAACAGACTCAAACAATGCAGGAGCCTCCTGAGCGTCGGCATTCAGAGCAAGCGCTGGACTCGCTCAACATTTTGCTTTGATCGATCTATTCACTTGTGCACAAATCGTGAATCGTTTACTTTTGATTTAAATAGTACATTTGCATATTTTACCCTCATCTTCTGGAGGCGTTAACTGGGCCCATATAGGCAGACATATGGCTGCTTCATATGTGTGAACCAAGGCAGTGAGTGCCAGTGGGCCATTCAACTATAACAGCATTGTAGCTGAACTCCGTCTCACCCCTTCGTTTCTGCCAAGCCTGCTAGCAGGTCTGACAGGATACTGGAATGATGTAGAATTTAAAAAGCCAGAAACAGGCTGTTTGGCCCGTCAGATTAAACCTAGTGCTTGCAGTTAGATGACTGACTCCAACTCCTATTCTTTCATGTTCAGACTTAGTTCAGGCATCCTGCCTGCATTCTGCTTAAAATTGGCTGCTATGGCAAAGATTGGGATTGGAAACTGGGAACTTTCTAGCCAGCTTATCTTGGTTTAAGTGGACCACCATAATGAGAGCACTTAAGAGGAACAGAATATTACAGTGGTCTGGGCAGTACAGTATGAGCTCGTGCCAATCAGCATTACCACAGAGTTGCAGTGGAGGCTGTTGCCAATGATTAACAATGTGACTCAGTCTCTTCACTCACCTTGTGTCACCTTTGACCCAGGATGTACTTCCAATTTCCTATTTATACCAGCAGTGACTGCCCATCTCCACGTGGCCTGGTCTTGACTCATTCGCTGTTAGAACCTGCACCCACTCCTTCATTGCTGTGATTGTTCTGACATACGGGGCGACTGGTCTCCCAGATTCTACCCATCACAAACTAGAGGAAGTCCAAAATTCTGCTACCTGTGTCCTAACTCACTTTCATCTATCACCGCTGTGCTCATTGGCTTCCATTCAATCAAAATCTTGCTTTTAACATTGTCATCCTTCTTTTCAAACCTCTCCATGGCCACAGCTGTCCTTGTCTCTGTAATCTCATCCCTTCGAGACAAATACATCCTCTAGCGTTGGCCTCTCGTGTATGCCTGTTGATAATAGCTCCATGATTGGCAGCCATTAGTTGAGTAGAGCCTGGAATTCCCTTCGTACACCACTCGAACTCGCTACCTCACTTTCCCCCTCTCAGATACTCATTAGAACCTACCTCTTCCACTGAACCTTTGTTCCTCTGAGCTGATAGCTCTTCATGAGGCTGGGTGTCATTTTTCTTTTGTAATGCTCCTGTGAAGCATTTCAGGATATTGTGTTACATTGAAGGTGCTTCCCAGTCTTAAATTGGCCATTTGTAGGAGTGTTGGAGTGAAGATTCTCCCGTGCACAATGGATGAACTGTAGAGTGAATCATCTTGAACTGCATTTCAATGAATCTCTGAGGCCAAATGCCAAACCCCTCCGCAATGGACTTGGAGCTAGTGGCAAAGCTGCTAAGTGCCGTAAGGGAATCTTAAAGAGTGCAAAAGGTTATTAGCTTTCAAGACAGTGTAATGTTTGAAACAGGCATATTTCTGTGGATCTGTGGGGTAAATTCAATCTATTAAGTACAGCCCAGCAGTGCAGTGTCTTCAGAGTTATCGGCATAAATTTAAGGGCCTCAGCAGGTGGCTCAGAGGAGCACCAGGAACCCAGGTTCATTTCCAGCCTTGGGTGACTGTCTGTGTGGAATTTTGCACATTCTCCCTGTGTCTGTGTGGGTTTCCTCTGGGTGCTCCAGTTTCTTCCCACAGTCCAAAGATGTGCAGTTTAGGCAGACTGGGGGCCATGCTAAGTTGCTCAGAGTGTCCAAGGATGTGTAGGTTAGGTGGGTTAGCCGTGGTTAATACAAGGGATGCTGTTTGGAAGCTCAGTGCAGACTCAATAGGTTGAAAGGCCTCTAACTGAACCCTAGGGATTCTGTGAACCAGATGGAGCGTAAGCTGTACGTTGACAATCTTCATTGTGTATTAAGGACAAGATAATCAAGTGAATTTTGTGTGATCTGACTGTGATACATCTCTCACATTTCTATGGTTACTGCTGCTCAAACACTGTTGTTTTGCATGAAGGTCATGTAAGCAGTGTAAATGTTGATTTCTCAGTGATGACCAATTACTTGTCACAAACCACTTTCCATCGTCATTGTGGTGTTCATTCAATGATGCAATTAGTGGGTGTTTATCAACCCTGATTTTAGTTCGAATTAGAATCGTTTTCCTGTCACATGTACTCAAGTACAAAAGTACAGAAGAGTGAAGGTGTAGAATGATGCCACACACAGCACCATCTCAGGTACAAAGTACCTAGTTACAAATCTTAAGTACTAAGATAGATTAGGTACAAAAGTAGAGAAATGAGGAAAAAAGTTAAACATTCTACATTACAGTTTTTCATTGTATAAATTAGGAAAATAAAGAAATTAAGTTAATAGGTAAATATTTCAGTCCTTCTGTAGTCTGCAGTCACTTCATATTGGGGGCTTTCCATCATGCCTCGTGATCAGTTAGTAAAGAGCCAGCAATCTCCAACTCAGAGATAACAAGCATGGGGCTGGATG
>JAHRHZ010000056.1:21623379-21633790 GCA_024137785.1 Ginglymostoma cirratum | reverse complement strand
TTCATCAGAAAATGATGATTTTCTGATGAAGGGTCTAGGCCCGAAACGTCAAGTTTTCCTGCTCCAATGATGCTGCTTGACCTGCTGTGTTCATCCAGCCCCACGCTTGTTATCTCGGATTCTCCAGCATCTGCAGTACCTTTTATCTCTTAGCTAACATCTGTCTGTTCCAGCATGGATTGCTGGTTTTAGTAGTCTGAAGCCCCAGTAGCCACTGAGCTCCCTGACTGCTAAAGCCAATGATAGTTCTAACACCTATCTCAACTGGGATCAATTAACCTGGTACAAACCAGAGCTGGAATCTGTTTGCTCGATAAACTAACTGATCCAATTGACTGCAGGTGTATACAGCATCTGTTTATATAAGGAATCATTCAACTTCTAAAACTGGTCCCTTGGGAAAAGAAGCAGATTTTATAAATCAACATCCTTAAGTTAGCAAAATTTCTTTTATATTACGGAAGTTGCCTCATTGCTGGGACCGGACTCAGCTGTATGCTCATACCTGACACAGATGTAGTGTACTGAATGTTGTTAAGGGCCAAGGTATGGACTGTGTGCAATAGTGTATAACCTATACATCCTAGAATAGAGTCAAAACCTTTGTTGTCATTGTGGCTCTTCTACACATAACTTGGATATACTTGTTCTCTCTCTAACTCTCTCACTCTGTCTCTGTCTGCCCTACATCTGTCCCTGTATCTCACATACACTTACAGCTACATACAAGTGTTGGCACTTGACATTACACAGACCCATTATAGAGGTATTTGAGAGATTTCAGCTGAAGATAATTGCAAACTATCCACATTTCCATGAGGTAACATCAGAAGCCCAGCATCTTCCCAGAAGGACACAAACAAACGAGCTGTCTTGGTTGAATAAAGAAAGGAATTGATCCATTCGGAGTGCAGTGAAAAATAGCACATGAAGCAAGGAAAATTATCACTTTTGAACTGTAACTTGCTGCCAATTAGTCAACACATTTCTGTACTTAGCACTAAGACAATCCTGTGACATTAAATGTGTGCACAGCGAGACACTCACAGACTGATTCTGAGTCTCCAGATGGAAGAGGAGATTATGTAAGTATTACCAGGTGACACTTGCCCCTTTCAGATACACTGGGGAGATTCTGTTAACTTTATTTCCTCACCAAATATTTGAATGTATATTTTCCGATCACCAAGTTGTACACTGTTTAGAACAACAACATCAAGCACTTTGACAAATAGTTTAAAAGAAAATAATCCTAATTGCAGAAATACTTTTCCAATCAACTCATTCTAGTTCTACCCAATTATATATTTGAATCAAAATCATAATGATATTTTAGATCAGGCTGTCACAGGGCCAAAGCAGTATCAGGCTGGCAAGCCCACTGAGAGAAGAGGGTGTCGCTGAGGCTGGTAAGTGAAAGCGAGAGACCTTCAACAGGGAGTTAGTAGCCTTTGGTGACATTATCAAATAAAGAGGCCTGATGCAGGTAGGACCATTAGTGTTGTGTAAGGGAGTTAGGACCCTAGAGCAACCTTGCGATGATGTCACAAAACTGTGACTTATTGGCATAAAGAGCACATTGTGGGCGGAGTTAAGAAGTAAATGAGAAACACTTGGAGATATAGGCTGAAGCCTGGAGTCCAATCAGTTGAATGTTAGAAACACGTGCAGAGAGTTATGTGGAATAGAATGATCAGTACTAGGTGGTACAGTTTATAGAGTAGCTTTTCAATTATGGAACAGTAAAAGTAAAGCCTGGTATATTTCTGAATTACAAGTATTGAAGTATTCATAAAAAGAAATGGCTCCTTTGAAAGTGGAGTCACAGCGAGACACAGTAGTTGGTCAGTGCATTGAGTATAGGAGTTGGGAAGTCGTGTTGAGGCTGTACAGGACATTGGTTAGGCCACTTTTGGGATTCTGCATTCAGTTATGGTCTCCCTGTTATAAGAAAGATGTTGTTAAACTTGAAAGAGTTCAGAAAAGATTTACAAAGATATTGCCAGGGTTGGAGGGTTAGAGCTATAGGGAGAGGCTGAATAAGCTGGGGCTACTTTTCCTGGAGCGTCGGAGGAAGAGGGGTGACCTTATGGATGTTTATAAAATCATGATGTCTCTACAGGGTGAATAGCCAAGGTCTTTTTCCCAGGGTAGGGGAAACCAAAACTAGAGGGCATACGTTTAAGGTGAGAGGGGAAAGATTTAAAAGGGACCTAAGTGTTACACAGAGGGTGGTGTGTGTATGCGATGAGCTGCCCGAGGAAGTTGTGGAGGCTGGTACAATTATGACATTTAAAAGGCATCTGGATGGGTATATGAATGGGAACGGTTTAGAGGGATATGGGCCAAATGCTGGCAAATGGGACTAGATGAATTTATGATATTTGATCGGCATGGGAAAGTTGGACTAAAGGGTCGGTTTCCATGCTATATGTCTCTATGACTGTAAAAACAGATACCTCGGGTCATTGTCGCATTGCTTTTTGCTCAGGAAATGTTGGCAGAGTCAAGGTAGCTTCTGATATTGACACAAAACTGAAGGAACTGTGCTGTAGGTCTCTTGCCTTCCCTGAACATGTAGAGGTACTTTTGCTTTAACTCTTTCTGAAAGTGTTTCCAACAAAACCATTCCCCCACAGTGTATCACTGGCCTCATAACGAACAAGGGCTTTCCAAGGAACACTATTAATTTTGCCTTCGTTTATTGTTGCCCATTGCTTACCTGGACTTATGATTTTTTTTTGTCTGGATGAAATTCAGCACCATTAGGAGAAAACTGGGGGAGAACTATTCAGAAGACCAATCGAGGAAATCAGTGTGAATTAATTAATGTTGGATGAATCCTGGGTTTTGAAAGGGATTGAACGGCCCAAGGATGAGCAGAGGTTATGTAGATCACATACTCTGTGAAATATAGTTTTCTTCCTGAGTCAGACATATTTGTGGAATTAATGAGTACAGCTGGAGAGGGAAGAATTAAGATACTTAGCAGATTGGTTTCTTTTTGAGAGATGCATGGTTTTATGATCTGGATGCACAGCTTGAAACAGTAACTGCTGGAAGGAACTTGGAAAAATACTTGAAAAAACAATTGCAAGGCTATGGACGGAGGTTGGGGAAATGGAACTCATTGGGAGTCACTTACAAAGAACAAGCACAGGCTTGAAGGGTGGAATGGCCTATATTTGTGCTGTGTTTTCGTATAATTATCCAGCATTGGATAGAATAACTGGCTGATATCCAGAAATCTCTCAGTGGGGATCCTAACAGACAACTAATTAATGCATCTCAAACTATTCTCACAATTGTTTTTGTGGAGGTTCCTCTTCATACAGCGAGGATTTCAGAAAGCAGTGTTGTTCATGTATCACAGCCTTCGAGGTGAGAGAATCTAATCCTGCTCTTTACTAAATATCTTGTTTTCTTTATTTGCTCCTCTCTCCTGAGTGGCTTTTATTTCTGAAGTTGTTATTGTATTGGATTTATGTGCAGCAAATGATCAAAAGATGAATTCCGATGGTGAAGTGAAGTGTCCTTTAGACAGACTGCGTTTTTACAGATGTTCACCTCACTCCTTGGTGCAAATTGAGTATCTACAGCAGGATTGAACATTGGTTCTCAACATGTAAATTGCCTGTTTTGGACTGTGAGGCTGTTTGCAATCTAATCTGTCTGTCTAAGGCCTGACCTTGAGTGGATGGAGAAAGGGTGAGTATGAAGGACAGTGTCAGTCTAGCTATTCTGCCAGTGCTGCGATTCAGTGTTAAATTCAAGTCTGTAATTGGATAACAAATGATTTACGGGGAGAATTTTGTTCTGATCGCTTCATGTTTTAGTTGTGAGAAAAAGCAAACTTGCAGTTTTGCAGAGTCTCATCATGTCCTCCGGATGTCCCTAAGCACTTTACAAATAAAGGATTACTTTAAGAAATCGTTTTAGGCAGGCATATAAACCAAGCAATTTTTGTGCAGCCAGACTCCACAGATAATAAAAGGAGGAATGATTTTGTACATTGCGATAGTTTTTGTTAATGTTGGATAAAGGATAAGTGTGAGATCCTAGACCTTTTTGGATAGAACCACGAGACATTTTAGATCTGCATGTGTAATCAAACAGAACCTCGGGCTAAAATCCAAAATGTGACATATGCGGTTGCATAGTAAATTCTGTCCGATCCAATATCAATGCCCAAATTGCTCCATTGATGACCAGCACCTATTTTGTATCTTGATATTTAAAGGAGCTAAAGATTAATGTAAAGATCAATATAGAGGCAGATAAGCCCAGGATGAATAGTTTAACTTGTAGTTGGAATTTCCAAGCCATTCATTAAAGTCAGATTGTAAATTTGAGGTTCTAAACATTGTGTAACATTAGATATAGTAAATGTAGAAAGGCTATTTACGTCAGCTGAGATCAGGAGGACTGTGGGAAATGTATATAAGGATGATATTAGATATCAGCAGGTATTTGAATAAGTCTCCAGAAGGGCTAGTGATGGCACTTTCTTCAAACAATCAAATGGGAGCTATTAAGTGTGCTCAACAGTATTGCACATCGAAGGTCGTTGGGTTATTGAATGGGGCTCTTCTGCTTACTATGGCATCAAGGATCTTGTTTCTTTCATGGATCAGAGAGGAAGTTAAGAGATTTACCTTGCTAGATTGGCATGAGGTTTTTTTTGTTTTCCCCATTTTTTTGCTTTTTGCAGAAGTTTGTTATGTTGGAGGAAAGGAGGATGGGTCGGATGAGAGTCCTATGTGTGTACATTGCCTGGTAACACTATGGAAACTGCCATCCTTACCTACATGTGACTCGAAACCCACAGCAATGTGGTTGACTCTTAACTGCCCTTTGGGTAATTAATGCTGGTCTGACCAGTGATACCCATATCCTCTGAGTGAATTTGAATAAAAGTACAGAAAGCAGTTTGGAAGGCAAATGATATGTTGGCTTTCATTGAAAAGAGATTGGAGTACAAAAGTGAAGGCATCTTCTTATAGTTGTATGGGACTTTGAGACCACACCTGGACTATTGTGTGCAGTTTTTATCTCGATATTTAAAGATAAATTTATTCTTGCATTGGAGGCAAATATTCACGAGATTGGTCCATGGAATGAAAGGATTGTTCTATGATGTGAGGTTGAATAAATTGAGTCAATGGAATTTAGAGAATGACAGATGATCTCACTGGACCATACAAGATTTTGAAGGGCTCGACAGAGATGAAATATGATGTTATTTCTGGAGGCTGATCAATCCAGAACATGGGGACACTGTTTCAGGATAAGGAGTCAACCAATTTGGACTGAGATGAGGAGAAATTTCTTCATTCTCTACCCCAGAAGCTGGTGGATGCTCCAACATTGAATATACTTAGAGCTGCAATAGATAGAATTTTGGCATCTCAGGAAAATGAGGGATGTGGGAGGAGAATCGGAAAAGGAGTTGAAAACTAAGATTAGCCATAACCATACTGAATGTGAAGCAGGCTCAATGGGCTGTATACAGTGCTCCTGCTCCTATCGTTTGTGTTCTGATACTGTATTAATGTATCAAGATTGTAAATATACTTCATTGACTGTAAAACTTTTTTGGGACATCGTACTATTCCAAGTCATACAATAGACTGTAAATGCAAGATCCTTTTTTCTGTGTATCCCTAATGTGTCCAAGGAAGATGCTGTCCTATTCTGTCTTCATGATACTCAGGGCACCTCACCCTAGTCAGCTGTGTTCCTAGGTGGGTTAGCCATGGAAACTGAGTAGAATTTTTGATGATGGAAGCCTCTCGGCTGAGCCCTAAGTCTGTCTTTGGAAGATGCGCCATGCTCGTACTAGGCAATGGAATCTTCCATGTGTTGCCATTTCCTTCAGATGGTTAATGTATGCTTATCTTCCCTTACCCTCACAACAGAATTGTGGTCATGTGTAACTGTGAGCAAGTGGTGTTTGTACTGGAAATGCGGGATCCTGTAGATCCAACAGATCCAAAATGAGGAGTAATTGTAAAAGTATCTTTAATGTCACATGGATAACGAATGGAAATGAAAACCGTGACTGGTTTCTTTTAGCTCCTTGGAAAAGGTTCCTCATCACCATATAGTTTAACAGCTGCAACAGCACAGACCCAGGATCAAATGTCAAACCAGCCTCGTGTGTATTGAATAAAACATCTGCTGCTTTTGTATGAGTTCATTTGTTAATGCCATCTAACATAGCCTCAGTAGCCTCAATCATTTTCAGCTCCTGTACAGTGTCTTGAAATGAAGAAAACTGCTTTTGTGGGCTTCTACCCGAATCATGAGCTAAATGCCCAAAGGCTCTCGTTCCCCTGTGATTCAAAAGACAATCCTTGGCTTAGATACTGGGGAGGGAATGACTGCGGCAGTGGGGCCTATCTTAGCAAAGTGACTTAACCAAGGCAGTATTCATTCAGTGTGAATTTTAATGTGTGAGAAAAGCACCTCAAGGGGTTGCCTGTCTCTAGTCAATACCCATTTGGATTCAGCCAATTTGTAGTCAATGAGGGAGAAAATGTATACTTTGTAAAATTATATGACAGAATTGTTTTGAGAACTCTCTCTTCCAATAACCCCTGTCAGCCACACCCACATGGCCTTAGAGAAATCAGAACTAGACTTAATCCTGCCTTACTCCAGATCCTAACCTGCCTAGTTTCCAACTAGTTTCACTAGTTTATCATCAGGAGAAACCCCCTCTACCCCACTATATCCATTAATTTTCCCACTCCTTCTGATACATGCTGCATTTACTCTCATATCCTAACTCACAAATCAATACAGATGAAGTTGAGAGGGGAGGTGTCAGTCTCTGGCTGTGGTCATAATGTAGCCTTAAATTGTGACCCTAGCATATTTTCTCTGGTCTATAATTAAGATGCCTCTTCCTGGTCCTGCATTAATAAGCCCTAGATAATCAAACTTCACACAAACATCAATTTTGCAGTCTGTTTCAGACAACCATGCTCTGATTTACCTGCACTTCACTCAATCTAGTCTACTTGCTCACAACGTGGTCTCTTCTACATTGGGAAATGAAATGCAGTCTGGGTGACTGCTTTGCGGAACAGCCATGTCCTGTCTGCAAAAACGACTCCTCATCAATGTTTCTGTCTTGGGACTGCTGTAAGGCCCAGCAAAGCTCCAACACAAGCCAGAGGAACAATTTATCATTTTCTGCTTGGGACCATCCAGTCTTGAGGACTCAACATCGAGTTCAGTAAAGTTAAGGCCAGGACACCTCCTTCAACGTTCTTTACCCACCCTCACACCCCAGCCCTGTCATCACATGGGCTGTTTTCATCTTAGACAACCCATTTTCACTCACTAATGGTCCCAATTAGCAGCTTTTCTTTCTTCTGGGCTCACCATTATCCATCCCTTTGTCTGCTCAACCACTGTTTTCTGTCTCTGTGGTCCATCTTGACCCATTGTTTACTGGCCCCAACCCCATCCGTCTTCAACATGTATACCACTTTTACCTAGCTACAGTCAGTTCTGAAGAAGGGCCACCGGACCCAACTCTGCTTTCTCTCTCCACAGATTCTGCCACATCTGTTGTGTCTCTTCAGCAATTTCTGTCTTGTCTTGTGATGTAATGGTATTAGGGAAGGATACAGAGAAGCCCTGAACTTTGTTCATTTTTATGGATTTTTTCTTCCAGAACCTGACAGTGTGTTGGTAGGAAATAAGGAAAGCTGTCAATGCACATTTGGAATGGACAATATGGCTCAGACTCATGGTGCTTGTGAATTATCTTGCTCTTGGTCATTAATCTCTATTGGAAACAGAATTTTTTTATGTAATGGCTTCCAACTTCTTGACGTAAAGTTTGAAGTGCGACACACAACTTGCACAGAACAAGGGTTCCACAGTTGTCAGTTATTTCATGGAAATGGGGGCATGAGTGGCAAGGATTTGTTGCCCATCGTAATTGATGTTGAACTGAGTGGCTTATTGGGCCATTTTAGAGGGCAGTTAAAGGTCAATCACATTGATCTCCATCGGCACCTCCTTGGCAGCTGTAACATTGTATCCTGCATTCTGTTCTATTACCCTGATGCACTTGTATAATACGATCGGCCTGTAAAGCACATAAGAAAACACTTTTCACTGTACCTCGGTACACATGATAGTAATAAATCAAATCAAACATTGCTGTGCATCTTGAGTTATATGCCTGCTAGACAAGAACAGAATGGCAGCTTTACTTCTCTGAAGGATAGGTATTAGTGAACCGGATGGGTTCCTAATCAACATCGGTCAGTATTAGACGAGCTAATCTTAAGTAAATTCAACTTTCACCATCTTCTTTGAACCCATGATATCAGAACATTAAGCTGGGCCTCTGCACCAACACCTTTAATGATGTTGGTTAAGGAATAAATATTGATTAGGACATTGGCACAAACTTAACTGTTCTTCAAGTAGCATTTTAGGATCCTTTATACCCACCTGAGATGCTGGTGGACCTGTAATTTAATGTCCTGTCTAAAAAATGATCCTCAAAACAATATTCCTTCAAATCCAGGCATTTGTGACAGTATCACAGTTTAAACTCATCTTTTGTTGGCAGATTGAATAAATCGATACCTAATAAAACACAACATAAAATGTCTCAGTGTTAGAGAGGACACTGATTTTTAATGAACATGCAATGTCTTTGAAACAGTGTAAGTTCTAGCCATCAGTCAAGTTATCAGCAATTTTACTGGGCTTATCTCTCCATTTAATCGGGTGTCTGCCTTGGATTCTTGAGATTTTGCAATGCCTGTAGTTTCAATGATGCCTTTTAATTGCATGCGACTGCCTGCACATTGAGAAAATGATGATATTTTTCACTGACTATCTGTGCAGGTGAAAGAGCAGTGAACCCAGGTTTGGGTTCACATTTTTTGGTCCAATTTGCAAAGTGACACAGATTGGATTAGATAGATTACCTTGACTGAAAAGTGCCTTTGAACAAGAAACAGAAGTAAGAAGGCATTTCCACATGATCTGAATTTATAAAATTGCATCTAAGTTTCCATGACAGTTGCTAACTCTATTCCATTGCAGCTCTGAACTTGCAGGTTTCGTTACACATTTTGGACCTTTGTTTAAATGGTTTCATTGATGGACTTACAGACATTCTCTGGAACCCAACTTTTTTTTTTCAAGCTGAGGTAGGGAATGACTCAGAAGATGAAAGATGCACAAGTGAAAATTTATGGTGGGAGGGTTAGAGTGGTTTCGCAGCAACACTTCGACAAAAGGAATCTTGGTGAAAGTCTAAATAGATTGTGCAGAGCACAGCTGATGTGAAAGAGTAGGAGCAAAGAAAAGGGACATTGAGAAGTTAGAGGACGGCAAGTTTGAATTTCAACACAAAATTATAGCAGGAGAGAGGAAGCAAAGTTATTTTCTTGTCTGTAAAGTATGTTGGGGCATCCTTACAATATGGAAGTTGTTATATGAATGAGCTTCTTAAAAAAAAATTTTGTTCTTTCCTCTTTCACTCATTTTCTTTCTCTTTCATTCTCCGCCTTTAGAATGGGAACTGCCTTTTGTTTTGTTTGCCCTACTGAGAAATATATACTTTACCTAACCCTGCGTCTAAAGCCTCTATCATTTTTCCCATTTATCTGATGAAAACGACCGTTTACTTATCCTTGAATTTAAAATGGAGACTAATTTTTATCCTCATGCTTGATCCAATATTCCCAGAGTTACTGTTGGCATATCAGGAAAAGAAAAATGTAGACTTTTTTTTTAATAATCCACACCTGAAAGAGGCACTAGACTCTTCATCTATGCAAAACAAGGCACCTAATAATTGGTGAAGCCCTTCTCCAACATTGGTTTGCTGTCAGGCAGCCAGAACCATTGAGCATTGCACTCAGAGAACGCAGGAAAGCAATTGTTTCAGGGATAGTAGGAACTGCAGATGCTGGAGAATCTGAGATAACAAGGTGTGGAGCTGGATGAACATAGCAGGCCAAACAGCATCAGAGGGGCAGAAAAGCTGACGTTTCAGGCCGAGACCCTTCTTCAGAAAAGTATTGCCAGGAGATGCCGGCGCATTGCTGCGAGTGTGTGTTTCAGGAGTCGCAGGGAGAAACGTTTTTGAAGGATCTCAATGTTCTGAATGTGGACATTGTCGCGGTTGGGGCCAAATTGGGAAGGCCTAAATGTGGACTGTAGTCCATTTGGGATGATCCGGTTCCGTAGGCATGTACTAAGGAAGGTAATGTGGCTGTAGTACCTGGTTTGCTTCAGGACGTGGTTGAGCAGTTTCAGGGCCGAAGAGATTACGACAGAGTTGCAGTGGGAGAGAGATCCACTGTAGTCTTTCCGGAGGGAGGAGGGTAACTTCTTCAAGGTAGGCATCCTTAGAAGAGGCTTCACG
>JAHRHZ010000056.1:21604853-21623279 GCA_024137785.1 Ginglymostoma cirratum | reverse complement strand
AGGCCTGAAACATCAGCGTTCCTGCTCCTCTGATGCTGCTTGGCCTGCTGCGTTCATCCAGCTCTACACCTTGTTATCTCAGGAAGGCAATTGCTTTGTTTCCAGGAAGACAAGTATCCAAGCTGAATATCAAATCAATATTCCCAGGCCATTGTGATAACTTTCTGTGAGCACTGAAACAAGAGATTCAGATCTTGAGTGAGGTTAACTAGTTGCATTAAAATCTCGGTTTTTAAAATAAGACGACATTTTTCAATGAGTTATTTGTGTTGTATCTGTATTCACTGGATGATAAACACTCAAACGGCTGGAATGGTCACAGCAAAAGTTATCACAGTGACTTATGTACAACATGTACAAACTAATATGGTGATTCAAGCCACCAAATAATTGGGTAGTAGTTAAATGGGTTATAAGACCATAAGACCATAAGACATAGGAGTGGGAGTAAGGCCATTCGGCCCATCGAGTCCACTCACCATTTAATCATGGCTGATGGGCATCTCAACTCCACTTACCCGCACTCTCCCCATAGCCCTAGATTCCTTGTGAGATCAAGAATTTATCAATCTCTGCCTTGAAGACATTCAACGTCCCGGCCTCCACTGCGCTCCGTGGCAATGAATTCCACAGGCCCACCACTCTCTGGCTGAAGAAATGTCTCTTCATTTCCGTTCTAAATCGACCCCCTATCTGGTTATCTGCCAAACAATGGGACCGTTATCTGATTAAAGTCTGTGGGGGAACCACATACCAAACCTAGCTTTTTCTCTTCTGTGGTTTTTTTTTCTTATTTGCACAATTGGTTTCCTGTAATTTCAAGCTAGTGCTGCAAGTCCATCTTTCTATGACTCACCTGCTGTCTTTAGGTCCAATGACATCCAGCCCAGTCATTTCAAAGATGGTGAAACATCTAAGGACTCCAATAAAATCATAAGTACTGGAATTAAACTGGCAACAGAAAACATGACCCTCACACCACAAAATAATGAAAGAGAAAGAGAGGTTCAAGTATGAACGTTTTCTTTTAGTGACTGGTTGGTCTGTTCTGTCTATTTTTGACTATTTTTATTTCAGTTTGTGGCCAGGCAGTTCTCTTGAACTTTTACTGCGCCCAAAGATATAACAGCCAATCAAATTCATACGTAAATCAGTCCCATCCTCCTCTGAGGTTTATCTGCTGCAAACACAATCCAAAGGAGGCTGTGGTTTGGAGAAAGGAGCGTTCTGAAGAGTGAAAAAAAATCAATTACACCTCGGGCTGGTCGTCATCAGGCAAGGGAGGGTGGGGTGCGTGAGGCAGGTAGGGGAGGAAACCCTTTTAATCTTTCAGCAATTACAGTTGTTGTTTCTGACTTCCAGCATCCACAGTTGTGGATGCGTCCCAAGGTGTGCAGGTTAGGGTGTTTTCGACTATTTAAAGGCTCTCCTTGCCAGCTCCGACCTTGCAAAACCTCTTCAAAAACATTAACTCATCCAGAACTCTGCTACCCATATGTCTCATTTGCACATTCTCTGGATGCTCTGGTTTCCTTCCACAGTCTAATGATGTGCAGGTTAGGGTGGATTGGCCATGCTAAATTGCCCCGTAGTGTCCATAAATGGGCTGGCTAGCTGGAAATGCACGGTTCGGGGGATAGGGTAAGAGATTGGGTCTGGGTGAAATGCTTTTTGGACGGTTGGTGTGGACTCAATAGGATGAATGGCCTGCTTCCACACTGTAGGGATTCTGTGATTTCTAATCTTCTTTAGTTCTTCTGCTAACCCTTTTAAGTGCTGGTTTGTCTTCAGAATAAAGTTCCAGTTCCAGTGAAAGTAGGACATATTAAGCAGGAGGACTCGTATTTTCCCTTTACAATGGCTGACGTGATTGTGTTTCTCCAGCATCTTTTATTCAGATGCCTAGCTGTTAGTTGCTATTTCCAGGGTCACAGGACATCTGTGTGTCCCCTACCTACTACTTCTCTTACTTCCTCCTAATTGTGTACCTCCAGTAGCCAGTCTTTCATCCGGTGACATGTTTGTGAGTTTTGCAATCATTTTCACATCAGGCATCACTGAAGAGATATTATCACAGATCACTACAGCACAGAAGGTGTTTATTCATTGAGCAACTGCAGTGACTGTCCTTTGGAGCAGTTTACCGAGCACCAATCACCTGATTCTCCCTCAAGCCCTGTACATTCATCCTTTTCAGATAACTGTCCATTTCCCTTTTGACTGCCTCAGACTAAATAGTATACGAGATGATGAGAGGCATAGACAGAGTGGATAGCCAGAGACCTTTTCCCAGGGTGGAAATGACTATTATGAGGGGGCATAGTTTTAAGGTGATTGGAGGAAGGCATAGGGGAGATGTCAGAGGTAGGTTCTTCACACAGAGAGTGGTGGGTGTGTGGCATGCACTGCCGTCAGTGGTAGTGGAGTCAGATACTTTAGAGACTTAATCAACTCTTGGATAGGCACATGGAGGACAGTAGAATGTAGGGTATGCAGGGTAGTTGATCTTAATAGGACAATAGGTCGGCACAATATCGTGGGCCGAAGGGCCTGTACTGTGCTGTACTGTCCTAATTACTAAATTAGGAATTACTAAATTTAATTTGTTTGATTACAACCGAGGAATTGCCTGATCTGACAGCTTTGTAAGTTTTGACAGTCAAAGGCTTGCATTGAGGTCGTTGTCATGTCAGGGACATACATCTGCCCTGATATTCTGAGAAAAGGTTGGAGTGAAAATGGTTTTTTAAAAAAGTGCTGTAAGACACCCCTTGTTGTTAGTCACTAATAGTTCCCATTAACAACTATTCATTATCCCAGCCTGATTGTTATCAACTCTTTGTCTATCCAACTGCTGTTCTCTCTCTTTAGGCTGTATCCTATCGTTTACTCCCTACCCCATTCCCCTCTCTTTTTCCCGCATATAAACTGATGTTTTCCCAGCCACCATCAGTTCTGAGGAAGGTCACCAGACACGAAATGTTAACTCTTTTTTTCCTTCACAGATGCTGCCAGACCTGCTGAGCTTTTTCACACGTATCACCCCTCTAATCTCTGGATTCAACGCATCATTCTCCACCACTTCCGCCACCTGCAATCTGACCCCACGACCAAGGATATATTTCCCTCCCCACCCCTATCTGCCTTCCATAGGGACCGCTCTCTCTGCGACTCCCTCGTCCGCTCCACACACCCCTCTAGCCCCACTAGCCCCGGCACCTTTCCCTGCAACCGCAGGAGGTGCTACACCTGCCCCTACATCTCCCCGCTCACCTCCATCCAAGGACCCAAAAAAACTTTCCACATCAGACAGATGTTCACCTGCACATCCGCTAATGTGGTCTATTGCATTGGCTGCTCCCGATGTGGCCTGTTCTACATCGGTGAGACCAAATGGAGGCTCGGAGACCACTTTGTAGAGCACCTGTGCTCGATCCGTGACAAACAACTGCACCTTCCAGTCGCGAACCACTTCAACTCCTCCTCCCACTCCCTGGACGACATGTCCATCCTGGGCCTCCTCCAGTGTCACAATAACACCACTTGGAAACTGGAGGAGCAGCCCCTCATATTCCACCTTGGGAGCCTACGACCTAATGGTCTCAATGCGGACTTTACTAGTTTCAAAATCTTCCCACCCCGACCTCATCTCATGACCAACCCTCCCTCTCATTCCCGCCTCCTTGACCTGTCTGTCTTCTGTCCCACCTGTTTGCTCCTTCCCTCTCACTGACCAATCCCCACCACTGCCTACCTGCACTTACCTATCACCATCCCACCTACCTATCCCAGCTCCACCCCTCCTCTCTTTATTTATTTCAGAGCCTCCTTCCCCCTCCCTCATTTCTGAAGAAAGGTCCCGACCCAAAGCATCAGCTTTCCTGCTCCTCTGATGCTGCCTGGCCTGCTGTGTTCATCCAGCTCCACATTGTGTTATCTCGACTCCAGCATCAGCAGTTCTTACTATCTGTCAGCTTTTCCAGCGACGTTGTTTTTGTTCCTGATTCAAAGCATCCGCAGTTCTTTCGGTTTTCATTAAGGGATTGATAACAGTCTGGCTAGGACGGTGAGTAGTTGTGAATGGGGACTGTTAGTGACTAACAATAGGTAGTGTGTAATGGCAGACTATGTGATAACAAGGCCTGGTGTGTGGGGTAGGGTTTAGGACATGGGAGAGTTTAGGCCCTAAAATTATTGAACTTGATATTGAGTCCGGAGGGCTGCAGGGTCCCCAAGTGGAAAATGAGGTGTTGTTCTTCCAGCTTGCGCTGAGCTTCGCTGGAACACTGCAGCAAGCCAGAGACAGAGATGTTGGTCAGGGAGCAGGGTGGTGTGTTAACGTGGCAGGCAACAAGTAGCTCAGGGTCTTTTTTGCGAGCAGAACGTAGATGTTCTGCAAAGCAGTCACCCAATCTACAAAGCGTTTTGCCATGTGTTAAAAGCAAGAATTCAGTTGTACAGGGCACAGGTGAGACCATATTGTATCCCCATATAGAAGCAGGCTATTCAGCCTATTGAGACCACACTGATCCCCCAAACAGTGTCCCACCCAGACCCATACCCCTACCCTATCCCCTTAACCGATGGCCAACCCACCTAGCCTGCACATCCCTGGACACTATGTGCAATTTAGCATGGCCAGTCCACCTGACCTGCACATCGTTGGACTGTGGAAGGAAACCAGAGCATCAGGAGAATGTGAAAATGAGAGATATGGGTAGCAGAGTTCTAGATGAGTGAATGTTTTTGAAGACTGCAAAGTTGGAGGTGGCAAGGAGAGCTTTTAAATAGCTGAATCAGGGGTGGGGGGTAATAAAGACATGTCGGAGAACTTGAACAGCAGATAAGCTGAAGCTGTTCTAGTGTCTCAATCCTGCAGAGTTAAATCTTTGCATGAGTTCTCAATAAATCAAAACTCACTGCAGTATCTCTCACTGACTCATTCTTTCCCAAGTTCTCAACATTGTAAAATACCTTAGCTTTATAGCTCAATGTCCATGTCTATCTCATTACAGATATGTGAATATTAACAGGGAGCATTAGATCAAGGCTCCACAATCACAGGAGCCATCACTGTTAAGCCCAGTACTGTTCTCATTTGACTTTTGCATTTTTGAAATTGCCAAAGGACTCTCTAGATAATAACCAGGAGCAGACAACCTTTGCTGGTTTTCCATAACTATTAGATCCAGAGACCAGCTCCACATCTACAAACAACTCAGCTGTAACTGGGATTGAACTTGGGACTTTTGCTGCTCCATGTGTTATCACCAACAGAATAAGTTGAGCTCTTCTCGGCATCTCAGCCAATTTACTCAAGAATTGTTTTTAAAAAAAAAGTCGGATTAGGGACAATTCTGGAGAAAGACCATCAGCTGCAAGTTGAGGATACTGATGGTAACTGGGATAAGAATAAGCAAAGAAACTCCAGGTGTAATATCGAAGCGTATAGGAGAGATAGGTTCCATATTGTGACACTGAATCCCCAAATGAACGCCTTTTTTTTTTCAAAGTACAGAGCTGGCCAGTTTATTTTCTGCCAGCTCACAAACAGAACATTTGTATTTGATTGGAGTGAATTGCTGCATTGGTTCTGTGCATAGATGAAATAGAAAATTAAAACTAAGGTGATTAGAGTACATCCATGTCTGCAGGTGGTTCCTCATGTCTTGTAGGAAGCTGCTGTGTGACACCTCTGCCACCTGATCCAGAAATTCAGGTCCAGGGTTTTTTTGAACTCTCAGGCAAGTTGCTGGAGTGTGAATGAATGTTTACTTCATCTGGAACCTTTTAATTTGGTTATGTACACGAGGCAAAGAATGCTCTCCTGGAAACAGTGATGGGTGATTGGAGATGACAGCAGAAATATTAAGGGGAATGATAATAGCATTGCCAGCCTCTGGGAATTGAAACAAAGACTAAAGGCAATGCCTGAAGGTCAAAAGTGGACAAAATTTAGAACTGCAACTCACCTGGAGTATTGGGAATGCTGTAGTTCTGCCAATTTGAGGAAAAAAACTGTAGAGAAGCAAGAGAAACAGTCTTGACAAGAACATCCGTTGACCTATATACATTAAACTGTGAGAATAGACTTGGTGCTTTGGGTTTGGATGAATTGGGGAGATGTGGAGCTGGAGAAAGATGTGATTCTGATCATGGAAACACTGAAGAGTTTTGACAATATTTCAGTGGAGAGGTGCTGGGGCTGGTTGGAAACAATGGTTGTGCATTTAAATTGAGCAAGCAAGGAGTGAGATTGGATGGCAGACATTTGAGTTGTTTCAGCGGCCTGTGAAATATCGGAGCTGATTGTGGCAACTGACTTGTTTCAGGAAGCCTTCAGTTGCTGTATTTGGGAAATAGTGAGATTTGGACAGAAGCAAGGTGTTTGGGTCATAGTCAATAGGGTTTGAGACCTACTATAGAGAGGTCATAGAATTCCTATATTGTGGAAGCAGGCCATTCAGTCCATTAAGTCCATACTAACCATCCAAAGACCATGCCACCCAGACCCACCCCAATACCCTATCCCTGTAACACTGCTTTTACCACGGCTTATCCACCTAACCTACCTGGATACGATGGCCAATATACCTAACCTGCACATCTTTGGACTGTGGGAGGAAACCACAGCACCCAGAGGAAACCCACACAGACACGGGGAGAATGTGCACACTCCCCACAATTGCCCAAGAGTGAAATCAAACTTGGGCCTCTGGTGTTGTGAGGCAGCAGTGCTAACCACTGAGCCACCATGTTGATGACTTTACTTGTTGAAACAGAAATTTATTGAGGCAGAGTCATGACATGAAGCTTAATTAAAAAAAAATGTTTTGTGAAGCCTTTTAAAGATCACTGATCAATTTCCTCAAATTTCCTGTTACATAGATTCTTCCACATTTTGGTGTCAGTCTTGCTTCAGGGACGGCACTCTGAACTAATTGAGTCAGAGGACCTCAGGCTGACACACTCCAGTACAGCGCGGAGAGGGAGAATGAGTCAAAGATGTGATGGCAAAAGAAGACCCTATCTACTCTTAGATGAACTCAGGATACCCCTTGGCATGACATTGAAGAAGCTTAATTTTTATTAGCGAACAAATACCTAATAAAAAAGAACACACTATCTACTCATGAATATCAGTGGTGTTTGTGTGTTCATTTGCTGTGCCCAGATTGGCTGTCATCTTTCCTTGAAGAAAACCGTGATTACTTTTCGAAAGTATTTCACTGGATGTAAAGCACTTTGAAACATCTGATGACCATTGGAAAGTGTTACATAGTGTTTCTTTTTAGTGAAATTAGCAGAAGTCCAGGTCAGTCAATGTTATTGGGTTGGGAAACCAATCAAAATGATGGACTGTAGATCATAGGCACCATTTTTAGAACAAGTGACAATGCAAAAAAAAATGTTGTCCACTCTGAGAATAACTCAGTGATAATACATAATTCCTCAAAGGGTTAAAAATTACTGCGATTATATTAAATGAATAACTTATTTGTTGAGAATTTTAAAAAACCCTGCTGGAGTTTCAGTCTGGGCTTCATTAACAGTTTCTTTACGGTTGGTTCTCCTTTTTGATGATTTGTATGTTACCACATCCGGCAACACACCCAGTCCTGTTTCCCTACTCTCAATATCTCTAAAATGCGCTAGATATTTATTCAGCACAGCAGGTTTAAATATTTTTTTAAAATAGCCTGACACCTTTCAACTTAGGAATAATCAGCACCAGTAGCTGGTAACCTCAGTACTTCAAAATGATAAAACACTTGCGTGTCTGTAGTGTCCAAACAGGAGCAGTAGACTTGTGTTCACGAGGGGAAGATTGAAGGAACTGGAATAAAACTGTAAACCTCTTCTTTATAAAATGGTTCAACATTTCTCCGCCTATCAGTCAAGGGAAAAAAATTATATCATGGTCTGTTTGATGAGATGGTAATAGGGAAGGTGTTATAAACAAACATACATTGAAAACAGGAAAATACATAGGCAAATGCACATATAGGTTTCTTTAATGTTGAAAATACACCAAGGAGCAATATCAAACAAAAATTGACACTCAAGCCAAGTAAGAAGACATAAGGTCAAGTTACCGAATGTTTGTCAAAAAGGTACAGGTTTTAAGAAACATCTTAAAGAAGGACAGTGAGGTAGAGAGGTTTGTTGACAATTTCCAGAGTTGGAGGAATGCAGGTTTAGCAGAGGACTCACGATAAAGAGATTAGGGAGGGGCAACGTCACAGGAGAGAATAAAAATTATAAACTTCTACCCTTGAGGGAGCAGGAGCTAATGCAGGCCATTTGAAATCAGTTTGCATCTTGGAATATCAGTTACCTCAAATACATTTCAAAAACAATTCTTATTGTTTTTGCACTGCCTCATTGATTGGGGCATGGGTACTGGGTGTTTCTTGGCCATGACTGAATGTTGAAGTATTCACTCCTTGTGGAATCATAGCCAACTCTGGTCCTGTTACCATGGATGCATTGCTGAAAGGGATCAGCCAGGAGTCAGTGGGAATGAAGATGCCAATTGATTTATTTTCTGCACTCCATGATTCTGTGATGCTGAAGCTAATAGTACTTTCACAGGGAGACAGAGGATACAGCAGAGAAACAGGTCATTCAGACCGAACATTCTTTCTTTTATACTCGTCTCATTCCATCTACTTCACTCATCCTGTCATCATTTCTTTCCATTCCTTTTTCTCTCATGTACTCATCGGGCTTTCTGTGGAAAGCTTCTTAGGATTTTGCCTCAACCATTTCCTGTGATATTGAGTTCCACATTCTGACTGCTTCCTGTGTAGAAGAAAATCTTTAATTCCTGACTGGACTTATTAACTATCTCATGGAAACATTCTGTCTTTGTAAGTCTGACACACCTGGAATTTTCAGGTCTTTAGTTGGCTGATTCCTGAACCTCCTCTTTCCTGATAGTTGTAAACTCCAAGTTCTGGTCTACAATGTAATGACTATAATATCTATTTTTGTGATGTTCTTTGAACTAGTAGCATTGGCCATGACACTAAGGTAACTCCATCATTGTAAGGTTTGGAGATAGTTTATTGTGAGAAGATCAGCCTGGATATCCAAATTCAAATCTCCACAGTGGGGCTTGAATCTACAGTCTTCCAACTTAGTGGAGAACGTGGTACCAACTGAACCACAGATGATTTTAATCCAACCTGGATAGCTCTTGGGTATAAAGACAGATTAAAATGGGTAATAGAATGCTAATGTCACAAGACATATAGAATATAAACCAATATGTTTCTGTAGAGGTAATGATGTTAGTCAGATTTCGTGAGGAATATCATGCTGGATACCCATCTTAGGAAGTGTAAAGATTATCACCAGGATAATACACAGAAGACATTCAGCTGAGATAAATCCAAGCCAAGAGAATACACAATAAACGGGAACATACTGAGAGGGGTAGATGAAGTGAGAGATCTTAGCGTGCACGTGCATAGGTCCCTACATGTAGCAGTACAGTTAGATAAAGTGGTAAAGAAGGCATATGGAATGCTCCCCTTCATTGACAGAAGTATAGAATACAAAAGTAGGGATGTAATGATGAACATGTGTAAGACACTAGTGAGGCCGCAGCTGGGGTGCGGTTCTGGTCACCACATTACAGGAAGAACGTAATTGCTCTGGAGAGAGTGTAGATTTACTGGAATGTTGCCAGGGCTGGAGAATTGTAGCTACGAGGAGAGATTGGAGAGGTTGGGGTTGTTTTCCTTGGAACATATATGGCTGAGGGGTGACATGATTGAGGTATAAAAAATTGCGAGACGTGGACATAGAGTAGATAGGAGGAACCTGTCTCCCTTGGCAGAGAGTTCAAAAATTGGGACTCAGATTCAAGCTAAGGATTAGTGGGGACATGAGGAGAAACCAGAGGGTCGTAAGTGACTGAAATTTGCTGCCTGTGTTGGCAGTGGGGTCACAGATTCTAAACACTTTCCAAAAGTACTGGGATCTGTACCATAAGTGGTGTAAACTTCAGGGCTATGGGGCACGTGTGGGAAGATGGGATTAGAAAGGGCATTTGGGTGTCTTTGGGTCAGCATGGACAAGATGGGCCAATGGCCCAATTTTGTGTTGTATCATTTCTATGGTTCTTGACTGGATTTTGCCTGACAACTGGTTTAGCCATTTATCAACGGATTGAGCTGGATCATATGAAGCACAATTGGGTCCTGCTCATACCTGCCAAAATACTCACCACCTACAATATATCTAATGGTCTCATTTTCTTCTAAATCAATTTAAATCCCTCTTTTACCTGGCTCCTCTCTGCCAATAAGTATGAGAAACTCATTAATTCCTTTGTCACTCAGGATGACCTCACCCATTCAGAAAGACCTCATCAACAAGTGGGAAAAACATACTTGACCTCATCCTTTGCAACCTGCTGTCTGCAGACATGTCAATGACAGTTAGAGTGACCACCACACACTACTTTTGGAGACAAAATCTCACCTTCACATTGAGAATAACCTCCACCATCTTGTGTGCTAAATGGGACAGACTTCAAACAACTTAAGATTGGGTATCCATGCAGCGCTGTGGGCCATCAACAGCAGCAGAACTGTTCTCCAGCACAGTCTGTAACCCCATGGCCTGGCATATCCCCAACTCAATCATTACCATCAGGCCAGGGAATCAACCCTGGTTCAATGGAGAGTGCAGGAGGGCATGCCACGAGCAGCACCATGCACACCTGAAAATGAGATGTCAACCTGATGAAGCCACCAAACAGCATAAGCAGCAAGTGATAGACAGAGCTAAGCGAACTCACTGTCACTGGACCAAAATCCTGGAATACCCTCCCTAATAGCATTGTGGGTCAACCCACAGCAGGTGGACTGCAGCGGTTTAAGAAGGCAGCTCACCACCTTCTCAAGGGCATCTAGGACCGGGCAATAAATGGTTATCAGTTAGCGATGCCCACGTTCAACAAATGAATAAAAAAACCCCTCTGTTTCTCTACCCATTGGGCCCAATCTCTCCCAAGGTCCCAAAGCACTGGCCTGAAACCTGCATCTTTCTGCAGTTTTCTTTCTGGGTGGGGAGGCGATGGCCTAGTGGTATTATCGTTGAACTGTTAATCCAGAGACCTGGACAATGGTCTGGGGACCCGGGTTCGAATCCCACCACAACAGATGGTGGAATTCGAATTCAATAAATATCTGGAATGAAGAATCTAATGATGACTGTGAATCCATTGTCGATTGTTGGGGAAAAACCCTTCTGGTTCACTAATGTCCTTTAAGGAAGGAAACTGCCATCCTTACCTGGTCTGGCCTACATGTGACTCCAGACCACAGCAATGTGTTTGACTCTGAACTGCCCTCTGGGCAATTAGGGATGGGCAATAAATGCTGGCCTAGTCAGCGATGCCCTCATCCTGTGATTGAATAAAGAAACTTCCCATCCCCAAGCTGGACTTGTCCACAAGATCAATCATCTCTTCCATTGACTCGACACCCTCTAAAATGCTGCTCACCTTATCAACAGAGAAACTTACATATTATTAAGCTCTTCACAGGAAGATGATTGTAAATACCACTGGAACCCTTAGCATGGAGACAAATCTTTGATTTTTGATAAAACATATTTATGTTGTGAAATGTGCAGAGCGAACAGCTTTCTACCATGTGATGGTGTGATTTTAAAAGGAATTGGCATTAAGCTGACATACGCCTGAACGTGTAAATGTATTTTTAAAAACAAGTTCTACCCTCTTTGTTTCACTGCTATTTTTATTACTCCTGAATCTCTGTTTCCTGGCTCCCATCTATTAGGTTGCCATTCTCTCTTGCAAGTGTGAAATATGCACATTTATTTATATTCTTGGGGGATCTGTGCCACTTTTTGTTGCTCTGTTTTCCAGTCTGTATGGCCCTTGCTATCCCTCCGATTATTGTGACGTTGAGTTTATTCATATCATAGATGCCTACAGCACAGAAAAAGACCTATCGAGTCTGTGTCAGTCAAAAAAACCATCTAACTATTCAACTCCAACTTTCCTGCCCTTGAGCCATAACCTTGCATGCCCTCTTATTGCAAGTGTACAGCTAAGTATTTCTGTAATGTTTTGAGGGTTTCAGTCTCCACCATCCCTACAGGCAGTGAATTCCAGATTCCCTCCGCCCTATTCTCTAAACCTCTGCCCTCATCTCTTAAATCTATGCCCCCTGGTTTTGTTCCCTCCACCAAAGGGTACTATCGCTTTCTGTGTACCCTCCCTATGGCATTCTTTATTTTAGTCTCGATTATATACCTCCTTAGTCTCCTCTGATCCAAGGATAACAACCCTAGTCTGTCCAATCTCTCCTTCATAACTCTCCTGTACAGGCAACATCCTAGTAAATCTCCTCTGACCTCCCACTGCAAATTATTTTTCCCATTTCCTTTCCACCTTTCTCCCCTTTTTCCTTCCTGGGAGGGCAGAAGTTAGTGAGTGCAGGCAGTTGTTCAGGACATCAGCCAAGCAGTCAGTCTTTCTGTGTGAATTTCAACAGCGATGTGCACACATTGGCTGCCGGGTGACGAGAAGAACAGAGCAGTTGAGATGTTGTCACTCAATTTCCATATCCCTCTTCTTGTCTGGAGATAGCGAAAGCCTTCAAAGCTTCTCCACCTTGCCCAAATCAGAGAGAAATCACATTGCCCAGTATAAAGGTTTGTTCTGATTTGTACTGCTCTGTATCACATTAATAACTTGACACACATTTTCTGACTGAGCTATTGAGAATCCAGGGACCTCCACTTCTCTGACATTTTTTTCCTATCTTATTCTCATTGTTTACTTCAAACCTTTCACCCCTCTAGCTCTGTCTTGATCTCCAGCAATCTCCTGACCTTTAGTTTTTTTTTTATTAATTCATGGGATGTGGGCATCGCTGGCTAAGCCAGCATTTATTGTCCATCTGTAATTACCCTTGAGAAGGTGGTGGTGAGCTGCCTTCTCAAATCACTGTAGTTCTTGTTGTGTAGGTGTATCCATAATGCCCAAGGGAGTTCCAGGATTTTAAACCCGTGTCAGCAAAAGTGTAACAATATAGTTCCAGGTCCGGATCATGGTATTCCCAGTCCTTTTCTGATGAAGGGTTTAGGCCCGAAATGTCACGTTTTCCTGCTCCTATGATGCTGCTTGACCTGCTGTGTTCATCCAGCCCCATGCTTGTTATCCCTGTAGTCCTTGCTGTCTGGTTGGTCGAGGTCATGGGTTTAGAAAGTGTTACCAAAAGAGCCTTGAAGAGTTGTGCAGTCGATCTTGTAGATGCTACACACTGCTGCCATAATCATTCATTGGTGGAGGGACGGGTTGGTTGTTTGCAGATGACTGATGGGGTGCCAATCAAATGGGCTGCCTTGGATGGTGTCAAGTTTCTTGTGTTGTTTGAGCTGCATTTCACCCAGGCAAGTGGAGATTATTTCATCACATACAAAAGTAGAAATAACCGGGAAAACTGAGCAGGTCTGGCAGCATCTGTGAAGAGAGAAGCAGAGCCGACGTTTTGGGTCCAGTTTCCCTTCTTCAGAACTGATTGTAGCTAGGAAAAGGTTGGTGTATATGCAAAAGATGGGAATAATAAGGGGAGGAGGGAGGAGTGAACAATAGGTGGAGATGGAGCCAGAGAGTGAAAGAGAGATACAGTTGAGCAGGGAAAGGAATGAGTAAATGTCAGCCTGGAAGAATGCATAGCTGCTAATGGGGACTCTCAGGGACTGATAGTGGGTTGTGTGTGGTAACAGCCCATGTGATGATGAGGCCTGGTCTGTGGACATTGGGGTAAGAACATGGAAAAAGTGCTCAAGCCCTAAAGTTGTTGAACTCAATATTGAGTCCTGAAGGCTGCACAGTTCTCAAGTGGAAAATGAGATGCTGTTATTCCAGCTTGCACTGAGCACTACAACAAGCCTGAGACAGATGTTGGCCAGGGAACACAGTGGTGTGTTGAAGTTACCAGCAACCAGAAGATCAGAGTCATTTTTTTTTGTGGACAGAACGTAGGTGTCTGCAAAGCAGTCTAAGCTATGTCTCACCAACTTAGAGGAAATCATATTATGAGCATGTAATTCTATCACATTCCTGACTTGTGCCTTGTAGATGGCGAACATGCTTTGGTAAGTCAGGCAGTGAGTAAGTCTCTGACCTGTTCTTGTGACCATAGTATCTGCTTTGCATTCTGACCCTAATGTGTAGTACTGATGGAAAGGATATTATCAGCGACCTGTGTAAACTTTAGAAGAAATCCAGTTGGAGAGAAGTGTCTTTGGACGGTGTGCACCCTCTTCCTCTAATATTCCCGGACTGAAATTGTATAGTGGGCTTGATCGCTGCAGACATGTGATTGACTGTAACTGTTTCACTATTAAGTGATGACTGTTCTGATCTATGATCACATCATAAGGTTTAGAATTGGATTTATTTCCATTCCAACAACTAGATCATTGCGTTCATCCAACTGCAACGCAGTGACAATGGGTGATTCATCTTCCCTTTTTCATGCATTTCAATGCTAGCCATTCATAGTTTGCGCCCACATATCGTGGGCAAAGGAAATGGCAGTAGTTGGCAAAGCACCTTAGAGAATTTAATAGCTCCGTTTCCATTGGATGTGGCCACTGTGAGACACTGAGAGTGGTTGAGAAAGAAGCTTGGAGATAGATTACATGGGAGTTCAGTGATTTAGGATATTTCTGTCAAGTATGGATCATTTAAGAGTTTCGGACAACCACTGCTGTGATTTATCCAACTGCAGGCAGATCTTTCACCATGTAACCACGCTGTGAAACGGTTGTCAATTTAGGTTCATTTTGGGATGAATCAAAGACAAAGACAAAGACAATCAGTGCTAGTGCTGGTGCCGGTGCCGGTGCCAGTCGATGGACAGGGCATCACAGACAAAGGCACCCACAGTAAGCCTTTCTCCCTCCTCTAGCTTCTACACCAGCCAGCCCCTTTCCCTGTGATCCCCAACCTGAGAATCATGCCCCTTTGCCCATATCACTTACCATGGTTCTATTCCCTCTGTAATCCTGGGACTTTGGGTGTCCACCTCCAGCAGAAACCATGGCCTTCTCAATGGCACTGGTGAGTTCCAGTCTTTGATTGGCTTGCAGTTCTCACTGGGTGGGGCTTCCACCCTTGGGGTCCTGAGTCTAGGGAAGGCCCTATAGTGGTCTTGCCTGTGCCTGATTCATGTGTGGCTCTGTGGGTTTTCCCTGGAAGAGCCAGTACAGACTCTCACCAGCTCGATACATCCGTAAAATCATGTCCCCTACCTCATAATGATGAAAGTTATCTAAAATTCCCCACATACTAAATGGTCAGTTTTAAAATTAATTTTGATACTGATGCCTCTTCATTATCCCAATACTGCTGTGGTCCTCATTCATTGAGTTTTTGTACCTGGTTGCCCCCATCTGACAAATTTACAATCCGACACACTCCCGTGTTCCATGCATGCTCCTTGTGCTCAAATCAGGATCGCCTTGTGTCTTATAGAATCATAGAATTTTACTGTGCAGAGGGAGGCCATTGCACCCATCGTGTCTGTACTCTCTCCCAAAAGACCTACCCAGCTCGTCCCACTCTCCAGCCCTATCTCCGTATCATTCTAACTTTGTCTCTTTCAAATATATATCCAGCACCCTTTTGAAACCTCCTGTGGGATCTGCCTCTACCAATCTCCCATGCAGTGCTTTCCAAATCCTAATAATTCACTGAGTAAAGAAGTTGCTCCTCATCTCACCCCTAGCTCTTTTGCTGACCATCTTGAAATTGTGACCCCTAGTTATTGACATATTAACTAGTGGAAACGGAATGTCCTTTACCCTGTCAAAATTGTTCCATTATTTTTACACCTCAATAAGGTCACCTCTTAATCTACTCAGTTCCAAGGAGAATAAGCCCCACCGTTCCAATCTTTCACTGTATCTAAAATCCTTCATTCCTGGTATGATTCTTGTAAATCTCCTTTGATCTGTCTTAAGGGCTTTAAGATCCTTCCTTAAATAAGCTGCCCAGAACGGAACAGAATACACCAAACGTGGTCTGACCAATGATTTGTAGATGTCCAGCATCATATCCTTGCTTTTATATACTATACTGCTATTTATAAACCCAAGGACCCCATAAGCTGCAGTAATAACTGTTTCAACTTGTCTACTCTCATTATTTCTCAGGATTTCTGAGGAACCCCTCCCTTCTTCAGGTTTTTTTTTCCTTTACTCCCATAACAGTGATGAGTTGAGTTTGGACGATACAGCCAATTATCCATGTCCAATCACATTGAGTCTTAGCCTGGCTCCGCATAGCAATCCAACATTCTCCCCTCACCAGTGTTTTACAAGGTACCATTCTTTTGTTTGCTATTAGCTTGAGACCTGCCTGTCTTCAAGCATGTGGCATTTGTTGCTTGACCTTTGAAACAGATGTAATATTCAGTGATGTACTTGACAGTGGCACCAGCTGAAGTGATGTTCTGAACATGTGGACAGTGTGCAACCACTTGATTGCTACATTATCTGTGTCACAGCAAACGTTGCTTTTCCCAGTAACATCAAAATGAAGAAGGAAGTGATTACATTACCAGACCAGCAGGTCTGAAAGACTCAGCTGCATATTCCACACTCAAACAAATAACTTACTCAATAAAATCCTGGTGAAAAGATGAAGTAATGATTGATGTCTAATAGATTTGATTCGTAAATATTCATGAAGCTGAAGAGAACTATAATTTCCAGCTCGTTAAAGGCATGTTTGTATTCTTCAGTTCGGGTATTTTGGTCTTCCTGTGCCTTTGAACATTTATCTTAGACTTTGAGAATGTCACTCAGTGGTTGTTGGCATTATTGGTTGGTAATTTCTGAGTCAATATGTGTTTTGGCCCTATAATCGCTGTGAAATTCACCCGTGCAAGGGCTAGAGGAGTCTCATGTAAGGATTGAGAAGTTAAATAATATCTTAGACGAACTGATTTAAATGAATAAGATGGGAAATCAACAAAGATGAGACAAACCAATGTTCCATCTTCCTTCTGTATACACATGCCAGGGGTGGGAGCAGAATTCATCCCCTAATGGTCAACTGTGGTTCTGGTTTTTTGTCTGCTGGAGATTTCAAAATCATTCTCACTGTCAAGGAAGATCTGTTGACAGGAAAGCAAAGTGACTATAGATCATGAACCCAAAGTTCAGATTTCATGGATTATCCTCTTCAGAAACATCAAGCGAAGACCCAGGAGTAAAATTGATACAAGGCACTTGCTATCTTATGGGTGTGTTTCAGTGTTCAATTCACATTGTGCTAGTGCAGTTCATCTTAGAAGCAGCTCTACAGTGTGAAAATAGGTATTTGATAGCTTAGCAATAATTTCAGTCTAAGAATGTAGTTTGAACTCCTGCCTATCCAAACCAGCCCAGCTGAAAATTCTGCTGGCCAGCAATGGCAGGATTGCAACATTGGGAAAATTCCTGATTCCCAACTCTTGCCTCCATGATGAAAACCCAATTCTAAGTGAGAAGTCTTGCTATAGATATCAAAATACGTCAATTGCTTTCCATTGAATAGTTTCTCCTTCAGCTTCCTCATGCGTGAAATGCTAAGTCAAACCAAGCTGCAGAAAGGTCACTGTGCTATGTGAGTTCTAACATCTGAATGAGTCAGCGAATGAAATGCAGTGAATGTCTCATTGATGTAATTGTAGGCCCTTCACATCATAGGATCAGCCAGGTAGAATATTAACCAAGCCTGCAAAATGAATTGCTGTTTTTGAGGCTGACTGGAAAAGAAGGTAAATGATGGAAATCCTGTAAAACTGGGGTCCTGTTGTCTTGTCGACTGGTTACCATTGTACTCCCAGGGAAGTAATTAAAAAACGAGTGGCACAGTGACTCTGTGGGTAGCACTGCTGCTTCATAGCACTAGGGATCTGAGTTTGATTCCAGCCTTCAGTGACTGTCTGTGTGGAGTTTGCACTTTCTCCCTGTGTTTGTATGAGTTACCTGAGTGCTCTGGTTTCCTCCCACAATCCAGAAATGTGCAGATTAGATGGATTGGCCATGCTAAATTGCCAGGGATGTGCGCGTCAAGTGGGTTCAGTTCACTATGGTAAATGTGGGGTTAACTGTGGCTCCTCAGAGGGTCAGTACAGACTCGATTGACCAAACAGCCTCCATCTGTAATTCTGAAAGTTACAGCAGGAGTGCAGCAAAACCATCCAAGAAAATTCAATGAATTCAAAATTCAAATTAATGAATGCTTTAAAAGTATTCCAGGACTGACTCTCACTGGGGCACAGGGTCCCACACACACATTGACTCTCATTGGGGCACAGGGTCCCGCACACATACTGACTCTCACTGGGGTGCAGTCCCACACACACACTGACTCTCACT
>JAHRHZ010000056.1:21517856-21593610 GCA_024137785.1 Ginglymostoma cirratum | reverse complement strand
ACGTCAGCTTTCCTGCTCCTCTGATGCTGCTTGACCTGCCGTGTTCACCCAGCTCTACACCTTGTTATCGCTAAAGTTCCGGGGATACAGGTTTGAATCCCACCAGAGCAGATGATGAAATTTGAATTCAATAAGAAGGACGGAATTAAAATTTGGCTGAAAAATGACCATGCAACCACAGTTGATTGTTAAAAAAGAGCCCCATTTAATTTACTGTTGGCCGGTAGAGAAAGGAAATCAGCTGTCCTTGCCTGGTCTGGCCCACATGTGACTTCAGACCCATAGCAATGTGATTGACTCTTAACTGCCCTCTGAGCAATTAGACATAGGCAATGAATGGGATTTATAGGATCATTAATCAATGATGTCCAATCCCACAGAGGGAAACCAAGCCATATAAGCCCAATGTACCCTTCCTGGCATGAGGATGCTTGAGGTTACCTCAGTGCTGTGAGAGAAAGGAGGAAAGAAAATCATGCCTCACACACTTGGAAAGTATTAGTGATACAGAACCTGCTATTTGAGCCTTGTTCCCACCTGCCTTCATCTAATCTTCATAACTCATATTTATCTGTCATGCCCTTAAATGCAACAATACTGCTTAACTCAGATGCTCCTTCAGGTAGTGAGTTCCACTTCTGAGCAAGTAACCACCTCCTGATTGTCCTGTTGAATCTATTATTGACTTATGTTTATGTCCCTAGCTGTAGGTGCAGTTACAAATAGAAGTGTCTTTGCCTCTTTCCCCTGTCAAACCTCGTCAAAATCTTGAAGACCATAACATTAAAGTCCATAGCATGTTCTTACTTGTAAGGAAAGATGTATTTTTTTTAATAAGAAGTCATTCAGGGGATATATGCTTTTCTGGTGAGGCCAGCATTTATTGTCCATCCCTAATTGAGGTGATGGCGGTAAGCTGTCTTCTGGAACTGCTATAGTCCATATGCTATAAGTGCACCCTCATTGTTGTCAGGGAGCGAGTGCCAGGATTTGACCCAATGACACTGAAGGAACTGTGATATATTTCCAAGCCAGGATGATGAGTGTCTTGGAGTAGAACTTGCAAGTGGTCATGTTCCTAAGTATCTGCTGCTCTTGTCCTTCTAGGTGTTGAGGGGTTTGGAAGGAGCCTTGGTGAATTTCTGCAGTACATTCATAAATGCATTAACCAAATATTTACTATCTTGTCAACATTTGGTGATTTTATTTGGTGGTCTAAGATCCTTAGCTTAACACATTTCTAAAAAAAATCCTTTCCAATGATTATTCAGTTATTACTTCCTTCCTGCATAGATTATAGAATCATAGAATCCCTGCAGTGCATAAACAGCCCAACGAGTCCACACCGACCCTCCGAAGTGTATCCCACCCTGACCCATCCCCCTAACTCTTCATTCCCCATGGCAAACGCACCTAACCTAGACATCCCTGAACACTATGTGTGACCAGCATGGCCAATCCACCTAACTTGCACATCTTTGGACAACATAGGGACGTACCTGACCTCTGCTCCATACTTTTTAGACCACTGGGGCTGGAGATGTGGTGATGTGGGAGCAATGGATCTAGATCCTTCCACCAGGTGGAGCTTCTTTTGTTGTGTCACCGTATGTGCCACCATGGTACTGGCACTCCTTCAGTACCAGGTGGAAAATCTCAGCGGGTCTGGCAGCATCAATGGAGAGAGAAACAGAGTTAATGTTTTGAGACCGATGTGAGTCTCCGGAAATGCTCCAATGTTTTCTGTGTTTGCTGCAGAATTACAACATCTGCAGTATTTTCCTTCTTAAATCCAGTGCTGAGGGATTATTGTACTATACCACTGCCATCTTTAAGAAAAGCACTAAACCAAGGCGAAGTTTGTCTGTTCTGGCTGACTAAAAGATCCCAAGCATATTTTTGGGAAGAAAAGCAGCTCTCCTCATCAGTATTGTTCCCTCAATCTACAAAACTGAAAATTACATTTCTGATCTTTTGTTTAATTTGTTTACTTGTAGGACCTTGCTGTGCCAATTGGATGCAGCATTTGCAACAAAGAGACAGTGACTGCACTTTGTTGCAAAAGAAGCACTTTAAGGATTTTTGTGAGTTTGTAAAGTTTTCAAGAGGCCTGTTAAAGTGCAAGTTCTTTTTCTCCTCATTTATTTATATTTCTGTAGATTGCAAAGAAACGGGGAATGAAGAGGCTTTTCTGAAAGGGCCATCACTGTTATATTGTAACAAAACTACCAGAAACTGTAAAGGAAGCTGAGTTAATCAGATTTAAGTGACATTGCCAAGACTGCTGAGCACTTCATTCCCATGGGGCCGACCAATTTTGAAAGGCCTGGAGCATAATAGTGAACACTATGTGCTCCTACTCCAGGAAAATCTAGGTGCAGACATAACTGTGGAAATGGACTCGCCATCTGTCCATTTGCCCTATTTAAGATCTCCTTGGCCAGGCCCAGCAGCACTCTCACAGTGGGGCTGCTCTTCTTTGACTTCCTCCACTTGTCAGTTGTCCCAAAAACACCATGGCATTCTGTCCTGCAACCCCAGTGGGAGCTCCCTTGGTAGGATTCTAATTGGGAGTCTCTCATTGTCTGTTGGCGGTTCGGCACTGACAGTGTTGCCAAGCAGTACTCCCATACAAAAGTTTTTTATTCACTACTAGGATGTGGGTGTCGCTAGTTGGGCACAGCATTATGGCCCATCCCTAATTGCCCAGACGGCTGTTAAGAGTCAACCACATTGCTGTGGGTCTGGAGTCACATGGAGGCCAGACTGATTAAGCTTGTTCAATCAATTTGTGACCTGGGGAAATCAAAGTCTCCCAGCGATGTAGGCTGTGCAATGTTGCAGCCCCTCTTCTGTTTCTACATTGCTAGCTGCACTTCATTCCCCTGCTCCTGAGAGTTGACGCAGGGTGGAGGACCTCCATCTTTATTTATAGGTACCTTTTTGTAATTGGCTATCTCCAAGTGCTTGCTGCACTCCAAGGTCTGATTTCCCACACTTTGCTATTTCCTCTTCCCTCTTTAACTTCCCATACATTGCAGGGCCTGATAATCCTGCTTGAAGTGAACCTTTATGATCTGACATAATTAGATTGTTGATAGGGAACATCACTGCACCATTGACCTGCTTTTGGAATCTTACAGTCTGAGCCCTGGGGAACTGAAACACTTCCACAAAGATTGCTGGTACATTAAATGTGAATTGGTACTCAGGGTTTCAATTTAATTTTAAAATTCAAGTTAGATGGAGGCTGTAGACCCCTCAACCTTATTTATTCTACAGCTATTTTTAAAGGATTCTGATGACTTTCAGTCTCACTGGGCTTCTATGGCAACATTATGGTTTCTAGCGTGGGAATTAATGTCCCAGGAGTTGTCCACCTTGACCCATAATAGCACCTACTGTACCATGCAATGATGGAGCTGGGGTAAACTCTTGGCTGTAGACATAGATGCATGTAGACTACTATTTAGGGTAGTATTCTATTTCTAAGAGTGTCACCTCCCCCTCCGTAAACCGTCATTACAGCCTCAAGCATTTATACTCCCTATAAAACCATCCAGGTTGAGTGCTGTAACTTTGAATTGATTACATGAAGGTTTTTATACTCTAGGGGCACCTTGCGGAAAATTTTGATGTCTCCGTGCGTACAGGGTGAGTATGAGTGTGCTGCTCAGTGGTCCTAAGTAACTAAGCTTGAAAGGAAATAACAATATAATCGAAACCATCTACGACCTTCAAGTGGTGTTGTATTCTCAGGTCGGAGATTGCTTTGACCGGTGTCTCTAATAATAGGTAAGGCAGATGGGAGGAATTTATTTTTGGAAATATGACTTCAAGCATCAAAACTGTGGTACATCATTGACTATGTAGGTCAGCTTAAACATCATTAAATATTCAGAATTTGTCAAATCTTAAAATAGCAGTAAAGGCAGAAAAATCCTTCACTAACAAAAACAGAAGTTGCTGGAAAAGCTCAGCAGGTCTGGCAGCACCTGTGAGGCAAAAGACAGAGTTAACATTTCGGGTCTGGTGACCTTTCCTCATAAACTGTTCTGAGGAAGGGTCACCGGACCCGAAACGTTAACTGTGATTTTTCTTCTTCACAGATGCTGCCAGACCTGCTGAGCTTTTCCAGCAATTTTTGTTTTTGCTCCTGATTTACGGCATCCGCAGTTCTTTTGGATTTTTAAATCCTTCACTAAGTTTAATAAGTTACAAATAGTGGGGGATAAATGTGGGGTCACTTCCTGATCAACCAACCAGAGTTATAAATAGACTGACGACAAAACCCCAGCTTCAGAGCGCTGAGGACAAACTGGATCCTTTTGCTTGAAAGAATGCAGTTGAAAATTGGATCATCAGAGAATTTCAAGACTGTTGAATGGGAATCTAAATGATAAATTCAGTTTGGATGGCTAGACAACACAGCAGCTGGGGGGTTGTAGAGGAGATATTGCTAAAAAGGAAACACAGGACTGACACTTGTAAGTATTCCTTTCTGTTGGAATTAATCAACACATAAACCTGACTTCAGAGTGGAGGGGAAATATGTGGTATTAGCTAAAACTGAGTGAATTAGCTGACTGGAAAAAGGTTTATTAAGGGCAGGCAAACAAGGTTGGGCTATTTGGCTTCCCTCATAAGCTTCAATTTTGTAAGTGTATTTGTATCTCTTCTGAAGATACTGACTCATTCGGGAATGTGGCTTACAGGGAGAGCAACCATCCAATCTCTCACACCAACCACACTTGATGTGTGTTGGCATATGTGTAGAGGAATCACAGCCAAATAACCACCCTGTGCTTCACAGGAGAGAACTGTGGTTAGCAATAAAGAGTGGGAGCAGTGGCTGATTTTCTTTTCATCTTCCTGTATCTCTTGAAACTGGGATGCTGAAGCCAGTTGTAACAACCTTGCTGTCATTTTTACAATGCATTGAGAGAACCAGTGTCCTGTGGTTATCAGTAACTGAATGAGAAGTCCCTTCATCGACGGAACCATGTCCCACACTGGTCACAGTTTTCAGTAGCATGGACAAAAGCCAGAGGAAATAAAATTCAGAAGAGAACTAGCATGCGCTGTGTGCCAACTCACAATATTATTGCTGGTTTAAAGCTGTAACTGGTGTAGGTTGGGTGTCAACAGCTTCTGACTAATTTATACACTGGGCCACAAAAAACTGATGCATCATACGCAACACAACACCAAATAGTACCTTCCTATATATATCTGTTAGAGCAGTCAGTCCCAAAGGGCATCATTTCAACTGTGGGGCAGGTTGGTGCTTGTATGGCACACATTTTAGCAATGCAACCTCCATATCTTTTAAGTTCTATTATCACATGTACTCAAATGAGTCCAGTGAAAAGTTTATAAGTCACCACTTACAGTACCATCTTCGGTACAAAGGTACCTAGGTACAGCTCCTTCAGTTTCACATTAGTTACAGTGTTAACAATGTCACCAACACATAGCAGCATCTTAGACACGGAGAACCCAGGTACAATCCTTAGCTACAGAATAGAGAAATAAATAAAAACGTTACATCACAGCTATGCACAGTATAACCGCAGGTTAGAAAAACAGGAAGTTGAAAAGATAAACAGCACAGTCTCTCCACGGGCTTTCCCTAGCAAACCAGCACCAAGGACCTCCACATGGACTGACCACTGGCTGCTGTCGCGCTCCAGAATGGGCCGCTGATCGTTGGCATCCCTGCTCCAAGTCACTGGTCACTGGTGTCCCCTCTCCGGGCCAATGGTGTCCCCTCCCCTGGGTCACTGGTGTCTCCTCTCCGGGTCGATGGTGTCCCCTCCCCTGGTCACTGGTGTCCCCTCTCCGGGTCGATGGTGTCCCCTCCCCTGGTCACTGGTGTCCCCTCTCCGGGTCGATGGTGTCCCCTGTCCGGGTGGATGGTGTCCCCTCCCTGGGCCAATGGTGTACCCTCCCCGGTCACTGGTGTCCCCTCCCCGGGTCACTGGTGTCCCCTCCCTGGGTCGATGGTGTCCCCTGTCCGGGTCAATGGTGTCCCTTGTCCGAGTCAGTTGTGTCCCCTGTCCAGGTCGCTGGTCGCTGGTGTCTCCACTTCGGACGCTGGGGTTCAGAGCCCAGGGCTGGGTGTCCGAGATCAAGAGTCTGAGAAGACAGAAGAGTCAGATATAGTCAGCAAAATCTACAGCACAGGTAAAGGCACTTTGACCCATGGAGGCTGCACCAGGATCAATCTCTGATGGATGTGACACATTTTAAGACTTGAGCTGTTGACGAAAAGCAAAGCCTGCACAAGTAGGAGAATGTGCAATATCTTTATTCAGATACAAGAATATAACAGTGTGATTTTCATGCTGTGCACACTCCACAATCACCTAGTAGGCAACTTGGGACATCTTTGGGGGTCTGAGCTGGCTTTTCAAAGGTTTCCTGAGTTTTAATAGTTTAGGACAAACTCATTTTAGACTTTGATCAGCTTTCCGAACTGGTCATTCAGACCCTTGAGATGTCATTGATTGCTGCACCAAAGATAGCCATTCAGCCGATTTAACCCATACCAGCCAGGTTCATTTTGGGCAGCACCTTTGGATGTGTTGTTATTCTTAAAAATTGAGATAGTGTCATAGAATCACTTAATAAATTTATTATTGAAAGATATAAAGGGGTCAACTGGCAATCTGGGTTTAATTGAGCCTGGAATACTTTATTAAAAGTCTTCTCTTTCTACCTGTAATTAGTGTCTGATGTGAGTTGTGTCTGTGGTGGGCAATCTCAGTCCAGTTCCTAGTGTTTATGGCACCCAACAGTGTAAACCCAGGTCTTAAAGGGGAGATGACAATGTTCCACTAGTGGGGTTTAAATCTAGTTTAAGTTAGATTGGCAGGGGGATCGCTCTGATTGAAGGGAAGCAACACTGGCAAAAGAAAGTAGGAAAGTAGTCAGCAAAATTAGAAGGCAGATGAAGCAAAGCCAAATATCAAATATTAAATTCTGAATGGACCCTGCATTTGCAACAAGGTCTACAAAATAAAATAAATGGTTATTATCTAATTGCCATTACAGATATGTGAACGGGGTGACCAAAATTGGAAATTGAATTTCCAGGGATTTTTGTTACTTAGCAAAGATAGGCAAAATGGAAGAGGAGGTGCTGTAGTGCCCTTATTAAGGAACGAGATCAGTATGGTAGAGAGAGAGGATTTTGCATTGAAGAATCAAGATATAGATTCAGTTTGGGTAGAGTTAAGAGATAAGAAGGGGCTGCAAACAGTCATGGGATTTGTTTATATGCCATCAAACAGTGGTGGTAATATTGGGTATGGTGTCAATCAGCAAATTAACGTGCATGAAGTGTGGGTAATATATTAATAACGGGCAACTACAATTCAGGTAAAGACTGAGTAAAACTTACGTTGTGGAGATAAATTCCTGGACCGCATATGAAATGAGTTCTTGGAGCAGTGCATTAAAGAAACAGCTAGGACTCAGGCTGTTTTGGATTTAATATTATGAAATGAAGAAGATCTATTAATAACATTACTGTTAAGGAGCCTTTGGGGAAACAGTGACCATAATGAAATAGCAAGAGATAGCAAGAACTGCAGATGATGGAGTCTGAGATAACACAGTATGGAGCTGGAGGAACACAGCAGGCGAGGCAGCATCAGAGGAGAGGAAAGTTGACATTTCGGGTCGGGACCCTTCTTCAGAAAAATTCTTCATATTTCGAGTTAAATTTGAATAGGGTATTCAATCTGAAGAAAGGATGCTACGAAAATATGAGGGACAAGCTGGCTTTGGTGGATTGAGAAAATACATTTAAGGCTTTGACAGGAAATATCTAGTACCCAAAGAAGTACTAGATGGTCTGTAACCAGTATTAACTCCTGTAAGACACTAACACCCAATGAGGAATGTGATAGAAAAATGGCTATCAGAAGAAATTAAGTACTGAATTATATCAAAGGTAGTTTGGTATAAGGCCTATGTAGGTCTATAAAATTGCCAGAAAAACTAGTAAACCTGATGATTGGCAGAAATTTAGATCCTGGTAAAAGACGATCAAGAAAAAGCAAAAGATTAGCCAGGACAAATGTGGGCCCGTCATAGGTGGCCACAGAGAATGCATAGTGGAAAATAAGGAAACTGTGCAGAAATTAAGCAATTACTTTGCATCTATCTTCATGAAAAAAGGTGCGGAAAATGTCCAAGAAATACTAGGCAACACAGGGACTTGTAAGACTGAGAAATGAAAAGAATTTAGTATTATTAAAGGGGCAATATTTGAAAAGTTAATTGGAATTAGGAGCACTAAATCCCGTAGACCACAAGCTACATTCCAGAGTGTTGAAATGGGTAACTACAGAGATAATGGAGGCATTGGTAAGTATCTTCCAAAATTCTGTCAGTTCTGGATAGAGTCTCACAGACTGAATTGTGGCATATATAACCCTACAATCCAGGAGGGAGGAGAGTAGAGAAATACAGGCCTGCTAGTTTGATGTCAATGGGAGGGAAAATGTTGAGACCCATTAAAACTGGCACATAGAAAATGATCATAAAATTGGGCATTGTTAACGTGGATTTACATCAGGGAAATCATATATGACAAATCTATTGGGGATTTTACAGGATATCACTTGTAATGTAAGGAAAGGAGGATGTGGTGTATTTTGATTTTCAGAGAGCTTTTGATAAGGCCCCAGACAAAGATTAGTGAACAAACCAACTGAAAATTCTTTACCAGGTAGGAAGCAGTGAGTAAGAATAAAACAGGTCATTCTCAGGATGTGCGCTATTAGTCCCACTCAACTGCTTTCAAATTACATAAATGATTTGGATGAAGAAACAAATTGTAATTTTTTCAAGCTTTCAAACAACACAAAAATAAGTGGGAAGACATGTTGTGAGGAAGATGCAAGGAGGGTTCAAGTCAATTTGGACAGTTTATATGACTTAGCAAGAACATGGCAGATTGAATATAATGTGAAGTAAGAGTGAAGTTGACCACTGTGGTAGAAACACAGCCATATTCCTGCCCTTTCCCCAGTTCAACTGGCCTGTTGCCATGTAGGAGCCAGGTTGAGATTTATTCTGGACTGTTTCATTGATAGGTTTTGCTCCCTGTTTGCTGTCAATGGCACAGGTTTACCCCAGAGCAGATCCCTCCTGTTTCACCAGCATTACTTAGTCAGAATTTCAGTGGAAAGACCATATATGTGTGGAATTTCCATTTGAGTTGCTTATCTGAGCAGGATCAGCTGAATAAAAATTGCAGGCCAAATAACAATATGAAATAAAATGAGCTATTTTCAAATTGCTCAGAGAGGGCAAATGTTAGCTTATGTTATAAATTGATTTTTGTCACATAGGTGAAGAGTGGTTTCGATAGGGATACTGCACTGTTGGGGCTGAGTCAATGGGGCATGTCACAGAGCTACTTTTGAATGCTTAATGCTGACTTTGGGTGGATGACTAGAAACATCTCTAGTTTAACGTCGGAAATTAAAAACCAAAGTTGCGGCTACCTCTATGTATAATGTTCAATTGAGTATTTTATCTGTGATCATTGCCATTGAACCAGGAAGGGCCTAGTATGACGTGGCATCAGCCTGATTCCCAAAGACCCTGTTGGGGGAGAGACATTATGTTTCGTCTCAATCTTGGGGATATTTCACACACTATATGGGTAAACATTCCCTTCCAAAGGTGGCAAGAAGAGCAGATAATTGGGCGAGTTGGCACTGGGATGGGACCTCCTGCTGCAGGTTTCTATTTTAGTTGCCTGGCAGAAGTACAATCAGGAAAGGCTTTCTGTCCAAGCTAGGCCATGGGTTCCACTTCATGAGACTTTCCACAGTTGGATTAGTCTGAAAATGGAAAATCTACGTCCTGGGAAGGAAAGTTGAACAAGAACAAACGTTTAACGCACATGGCTCTGTGTGGAATAGAGGAGCCTGATTGTTCTCCTATAAGTGGAGGAACAGTTGTTACTTTTTTACCTCAAAAATGTTTGTGTTGTTCTTGGCAACTTGTAAGGATTCCTCTTTATTTAACTCCTTAATTCAGTTGTCGCCTACTTACTGAGCTTGTTCCTTTCTGCATTTACGTGAGGTGAGAAAGCATACCAAAATGAAAACTGGGAACATTAATATGCACACAGCTGCTCAGGTTTCTGTGTAAGGAATGTATTGATAAAATACATCTTAATTGGTCGGAAAGGTCATTGCCAGGTTGGTGAACTGACGATGTCACCAACATGGGGATCTTCAGCTTTCGCAAAAGATTTTTACATGGAGTTCAATGTTGGGATCATGACACTAAAATGTTGATTTGTCATCTTAGAATAAGGTCATAAACAGGAAGGAGAAAGTGATTTGACCAGTTGAACCTGCTTCATCATCCGCAAAGATCATGACGTTTTTATTTGTTCATGGGATGTAGGGATTGTTGACTGGACCAGTATTTGTTGCCCATCCCTAGTTGCCCTTGAGAAGGTGGTGGTGAACTGCCTTCTTGAACTGCTGCAATCCGTTTGTTGCAGGTAGACCCACAATGCTGTAAAGATGGAATTTCAGGATTTCAGTACAGCGACAGTGAAGGAACGGTGATGTATTTCCAAGTCAGGACAGTGTGTGCCTTGGAGGGGAACTTGCAAGTGGTGGTGTTCCCATGTATCTGCCTCCTTTGTGCTTATAGATAGTAGTGCTTCTGAGTTTGTAAGGGGCAAGCTACAGATCTTTGATTTTCTGCAGTGCATCTTGTAGGTAGTACACACTGCTGCTACTAAGCGTCGGTGGTGGAGGGAGCGGATGCGTGTGGATGCAGTGCCAATCAAAGGGGCAGTTTTGTCCTGGATGGTGTCAAGCTTCTTAAGTGTAGTTGGAGCTGCACTGAGCCAGGCAAGTAGGGACTATTCCATCACACTCTTGACTTGTATCTTGTCAATAGTGGATAAACACTTGGGAGTCAAGAGGTGAGCTATTCATTACAGGATTCCTAGCCTCTAATCAGTTCTTGTAGCCACTGGTTTACTTGGCAAGTTCACTTCAGTTTCTGGTTAAATAGTAACCCCCAGGATCTTGATAGCAGGGTATTGAGTGAAGGTAATGTCATTAAATCTCAAGGAGTCGTGATCTCATTTTGGCCTTGAGTCCACATTGCCACCTGCCCCACATAACCCTTAACACCTTGTAGGTCAAAAATTGGTCCAACTCAGTCTTAAATACATTCAATGACTCAGCTTCCACTTCTCTCCTGGAAATGGAATTCCAAAGACTAACCACCCTTTGAGAGGAGAAATTCCTGCCACAAACTGATTTGTAGGATCTATCGGTGGTACCACATCTCTACTGGTTATTACTGTAACCAGGTTAGACCAGTTAATTAACTGGTTGCAGACAAGGGGTAGTGGCACTTGAAGGATCCTGTAGTCCATCGGTGAAGAGAGTGCACACCACCCACACTCAGCTTCCGGTAGATGAGAATTTCAGTAAAACGAGTGGAGAATCAACCAAAACTGTAAAACTGCTTGCATTAGGAGGGGGCATAAATGTGATAGGATCTGCCAGATATCCCAATTGAAAGGATAGGATCTGGGCCTACTTTTGTGGGGTAGGGTGTTTTGTTTTCGAGGCGGAAAATCTCCTGCCAAATGGTGACCTCTTCTCAGCACAGTATTTAACATGGGGTGTCCTCCTTGAGGGGCCAAATGGCCTACTCTTGTCCACTACTTTCCTCACTACTTGTTAAACTTTCCAGCAGCTAAAGGTGGACTCATTGCAGATCTGCAGGAGCCCAATTGTCCTCTTAGCTATTGATGCCAAGTAGACAATGAATGTAAAGGGAATTAAATAAGAAATACGGTGAGGACGAATCAAACTTCAAACAGTGTGGCTGTGTTCCAACATCAGTGTTTACCTTATCCCCTCATCATTGAGGTGCTGGCAAACATTCTCCTGGTATCAGTTGGAGAGACTTGGGTAACAACCAAATTTGAAAATATTTTGCTGACCTGATCTCGCAGATTTCATTCACAAGCTGGGTAGGATAGTTATTGAAACGCAAGACCTGGATTGATTTTTTTTCAACAAGAGTGAGAAGCTATATAGTGAATCTGATACACAAGGTGACTCTTTCAGACTTGGAACAAAACTGAGATGCCTCATAATTTTCATTGCCATTTTCTTCCCTGTTATTTGTAAGGTTACCATAGCCCTGTAGTACCTCATTGAAGTCCCCACTCCTCATGTTTTAAGTCACATTTTGAACCACTGTTGTAGCTAATTCCAAGCTTTTCATCAATGTTGTGTCAATCTCTCGTGTATGGGTTGTGGCAAGATGTAAGCTTTGAGGGCATTGCAATGCCTTGGAGAGGGGTAAAATAACCAGAGCTAACTGTTGAGTGCTTCATAAGGTAAACTGAATGTTAGTGGATGCTGGCTGAAGATAGAGTAAGGGATAGCTCTGATGCCTTCCACGATCTGGCAGCTTGACTGCTTTGGTTCACGGTTAAATGATGGCTATTTGGGTGATGTCCTCAAGGACTTGCACTGTCCTAACAGTAAGAATACCCCAGTAAAAATCAATGTTTTCAGGAACATAGTGTAGAGAATATATGTAATGCCATTTAAGGTCATTTGCCACTCAGAGTGGCACAGTAGCTGATTTTCAGATGTGGGAGGGAAAGTTGTGGAAAACAATAGATGCTCCAAGTTTAGGAATAAGAACAGAATGAGGCCATTTGGCTTGCTCTGATATTCCATGACATCATGTTTGATCTTCGCTTTGACTCCATTTACCCTCTTTAATCTCATATCCCTTGATCCCCTTACCTACAAATTATCAATCTTAGTCTATAACTTTCCAACTGACCCATGAATTCTCAGACATTTTGGGAATGGGAATTCTAGACCCACTCCACGTTGTCTGAAAAAGAAATGCTTCAGGATTGTACCCTACACCACTTCATTATTGATTTAAAAGACACACTATTGCTTCTCGATCAGATCACTCCTCAATCTTCAGTTCATCAGATACTGAAGCTGAAGTGAACTGAGGCATCGTAAGTAATGAACTCTGTTGTTGGGAGCATTTAATGCTCTTTTACAATCGCGCACATGCTATAAACACTATGCATCAGTGCTCAATTGCTCAGAAATGTATTGGATATCTCACCAGATGCTTCAACCTAACTGTACTCTTTCCTATTTAATAATGTTTTGGAAGGGGCTGAGAGCCAGTAAACCATTTCACCTGGGCTGCCAACTCTTTTGCTTTGTTCACAGTACTAGCAATGGCTCAATGGGCTGCAATCTAGTCTCTCGGGCTGAAGGTCATGGGTAAGAGGATCCCCCTTCACAGACTTGAGTGCAAAATCTAGTCAACCAGTCAGGACCAGTAACGTGAGAGTGCTGCAAGTGGGAGTTTCTGTCTTCTAGCTCGGAAATTAAGCTCCTGACCTCCATCTGTCATCTCAGGTGGATGTCAAAAATTCTCCTTGAGAAGAGGAGTGGGGAGTTATTCTCGATTTTCTGCCTGATATTTGTTCCACAGCCAACACCGAAAGCAAAGGGCGAGATGGCAAGTTGGCTGCTTTTGTACATTGCAACATAGTGGCAGCTGTGCAGGTAGGATTTTTGCAGAGTTGCCAGGACTAAACAAGGCCCCACACCTAAAATGCATTGTCTGACCTGAGATGGCACCTCTGGTATACTGATAAAACCTTTAGTTATCTCGGGCCAGTGACTTGAAAGAAATTTTGGGATTTACGTATTAATCAATCGAAACCTGCATTTCGTTCCTAACTGATTAAAGATTTAACAGACATCTTAAGTTTGTTTAATACAATTGCATCAGTTCTATGACCCTTTGATCTTATAAAAACTGTGCCTGATGCCACCTCTCTCACTATCACCTGAATTAGGAGCAAGACTCCAAAAGCTTGTGTTTTCAAGTAAACCTGTTGGACTATAACCTAGTGTTGTGTGATTTTTGACCACATTAAAAAAACATTCAAGTGGGAACTGATTCCAGGATTCCTGCCCATTCCAACGGTCCCAGTTGTCGGTGATAAGTGTCCGTGCAGCAAGCTGCATTCACCACCTAGATGGCTCCATTGCATGGGTGGTATCTCTTCCCCCTTACTGTTTTTGTGGGGTTGGGTCACGTCTCTGTGACTTGTGGTTCGAGGATCTCAGAGGAGCCATGGACCATAGTCTGGATTTGGGGAACTTGCTGAACAGTGACTTTGAAGGTTCTTATGCATGCCCCCTCCATGAGTCCATGCCCCCTCCATGAGTCATGCCAAGTCATTCTGCCTACCCTGCTGACCCTTCCTACTTCCCATGACAAGTCACATGCCCCTTTCCATTCAACTAACTTGCACTCTGTTCAGACTGTATAGTAGTACTGGCGTGTGTCAGTTGACTCCATGCCAACAAAAAAATAGGATTGCGCTTGTAGAACAGATTGACAACAATATGATACTATAATAAGCTTTTATTTCTCTGATCAATTTTATGAACGATTCAATGTTTATTTGCACAAGACAAAGAGGTGGCAGGTGTTTATAGTTCCTGTTCTTTATGCTTTAAATTTTTTTTTTGATTGATACTTACAAGGTTGTCGCAATTGCTGAATTTAAAAATGTATTTCTTTTCTTAAAACAATCTCACATGTGCCATTATTACTACGAGGTTCACTGGTTCTAGAGTATATTGGCTCTCTGGGCGCTGAAAGGCCATGAGTTGGTATGAGGAGGGTGTGGACTCTGAAGGCAGGTGAGCAGTGAGCCCAAGTATTAGCAAACCCCAATGGGATGTTGTCCCAGAGAGACCAAGTGGGGCTTTGAAACAGCCAGCCTTAGTGCTCAGCCTTTTCTCGGGCTGGTTCTGATCTGTTTCTGAGACGGTGGGCTCGATTCTGTCTCTAAGCCGAATATGTAAATTGAAAATCTGACAGGGGGCATTTTCTTCTGAGGTAAAATTTCCCAAATTGTGCTACACACCTCTGTACTGAATATCTGTCCTTCAAAAATGCTTCTTTAGCATCCTGTGCTCTGTCTTAATCTCTCGCCACCTTTTGCTGTTGTCCCACTGGCCTTCAGACTGAGTCAAGTGCAGATGATCCCAGCCCAGACTTGGAGATATGGAGGAGCAGTGCAGACATCACATAGTCACTTGTGACTGCTCTGCGTTTGGGTAATGGGCACATACTGATGTAAGCACCATTCTTGTCCCAGGTGATGAATTTATTGTCTCGTCAACGGGTTCGCAAATGTCTTCCCTCTTTTACACCAAAAGGCTGTGGAGATGTTTGGAAGACAGGCTTTGTGATAGATATAGCCAGGTGGGAGTGAGGGAGGTGGAGGGGGTTGAAAGGAGGCTGCGGTGATATCATCATTCTGTGTGGCAAACAGGGAGCAATGGAGGCTTTCAGAGGCTCGATAACATCGACTTGGTTAACTGACGGTTTCTCTCAAACACTCCATCACTGCACAGACTGTTATGACAGACCTGGTGGAGAGGGTGAGGGCAGCAGAATGGGGGAAGTGATATGGAGCTGAAGACAGGAAACAGAGAACAGAATGTCCATATGTACAGCTTCCTGACCCCAAGAGGTTCTGCTGAAAATACATTCAGATTCAACAGATGTGTTTCTGGTGAATGATACAAGGGGCTGGGAGGAACTGCCCTTTAAATATAAATACAATGTGTAATTGATGAAGGCAACACGTGACTGAGAACATTGTATTTGTTAGAAGCGCTAAACCCTTCAGCATCAGGAAACCAAGGCTTCTAGAGTAACTTTTGAAATTGTGTAAACCTCTTTTTACCATCACTGAGGAACTAACTACCAACATCCTGAGGGCCACCATTGTCTAGGAACTGAAGCCAAACAGACACAGCAATATGGCCCAGTAGTATTATCTCTGGATTATTAATCGAGAGACTCCGATAATGTTTCGAGGACTCGGGTTCAAATCCTGCTGTGGCAGATGGTGGAATCTGAATTCAATTAAAATCAGGAATTAAGAGTCTAATGATGATGATGAAATTGTTGGGGAAAAACCCATCTGGTTTGCTAATGTCCTTTAAGGAAGGAAACTGCCAACCTTACCTGGCCTGGCCTGCATGTGACTCCAGACCCACAGCAATGGATAGTTGACTGTCAACTGCCCTCTGGGTGATAAATGCCAGAGCAGTCAGCGATGCCCACATCCTGTGAATGAATGAATGAATTTTTAAAAAGCACCATGATGACAAATGCAGGTATAAGGCCAGGAGGTTTGTGATGAGAGACCTATCTCCTGGCTTCCTGTCCACCATTAACAAGGCCAGAGTCTGGAGTTTGCTGGAATTATCTCCTGTTGTCTAGCTGATAACAAAACTCAAGAGCCTTGATGCTATCCAGGACAAAAGCAGCTGCTTGATCAGCATGCTGTCCGTCACATTACACTCTGTGCCCCACTGCTTTCCATGGCACCTTTAGCACCACCTTCCAAGTCAGTATCCTGTACCACCTGGAAGAATGACAGCAGCAAACCCTCAAAAATGTTGCCATCTGTACCTTCCTCTCCTAGTTATATTTCATTATTCCTGAGCCAAAATCCTGGAATCCCACTGTAATGGCACTTCCAATACACAAGCTCACTAACACATTCTGAAGCACAATTAGAGAGGGGCTGTGATAAATAAATATATAGTGGTGCTTAGCATCTTGTGAACTCATAGAAAAAAAAGAACAAAATCAGAAGTTGCTGGTAAATTTCAGCAGGTCTGGCAGCGTCTGGGAAGAAAAAAATCAGAGTTAACGTTTCGGGTCTGGTGACTCTTCCTTCGAACTCACTGGACCTGCCACGGGACCCAAAACGTTAACTCTGATTTATTTTTCTTCACAGATGCTGCCAGACCTGCTGAGATTTTCCAGCAACTTCTGTTTTTGTTCCTGATTCACAGAATCTGCAGTTCTTTTGGTTTTAATAGAAAATAAAATTGCCCCACTGTTTGTTAATGTTGGTAGCCTTCCCTATTTCAAGCACAGCCCCCATTAAATTCCAACCTGTAACTTCAGTACTCAATGAAAACCAAATCAGAATCAGTGTATGGTTGAAGACACATCACCCTGTGAATCTTGCAGAACATTTCAGTAGGTCATTGCACCACCAAATGTTCTATCGGAGACTTTCTAACAAGCCTAATGAAATGAATGAGTGGCTAACCTGCCTTTGATGGGAGTAGGGAATTGAGTGGATGGAATGTTGTTCAGGAACTGAGAAGGTTTCGACTTGTCTTCGGATATTGCTGTGCGATGTGAGCTGGAGTGGTCCTGATCTTGGATTTAGACCTCACAATCCTTAGCTCCTGGAAGTGAAAGGGAATGGCAGCGTACCAAAGCCAGAGGTGGTAGGCTTGGCTGAGTCATTGTAAACAACCTAGAGGGTGCAATTGATTTGAGGCATGAGCTGTCACATCCTTGTAGGAACAGATATCAACTAATCTGCCCCCCGAATATGTTCAATCTGTTAGATCATAGTTTAATTGGACCTCAAAAACCTATGTATCTCCCTGAACTTCACATCCTTTGATATGCCTACTAACAAAGAAAAAAAGCCATCAATCCCAGATCTGATTCCTCACCTCCACTTTTAGGAGGACAGTTCCAGATTTTTGTGACATTTTTCTGTGAAAATGTTTCCTGATTTGGGAATGGCTGAACTCTCCATTTAAAATTGCGCCCCCTTGTTCTGAGATAAAAGGTACTGCAGATGCTGGAGAATCCGAGATAACAAGGCGTGGGGCTGGATGAACACAGCAGGCCAAGCAGCGTCATAGGAGCAGGAAAACTTGACGTTTCGGGCCTAGACCCTTCATCAGAAATCATCCAGCCCCACGCCTTGTTACCCCCTTGTTCTGGATTACCAAACCCGAGGATTTATCCAGCCTGTTGTTTTTCTATTTAAACAGCTCGTTTGGATCACCCTTCAACCTTCCACACGCAGGGAAGTAAAACAGAGATGGCGGTATAGGAGGGATGCCAGTGGATGAATAATCCAGAGCTCCAGGCTCAGTCGGGGTGGCACGGTGGCTCAGTGGCTAGCACTGCTGCCGCTCAGCACCAGGGATCTCGTTTCGGATCTACCCTCCGGTGACCGTCTGTGTGGAGTTTGCACATTCTCCCTGCTTCTGTGTGCGTTTCCTCAGCATGGTCTCGTTTCATTCCACATTCCAAAGATGTGCAGGTTGAGTAGATTGGTCACACTAAGTTGCCCATAGTGTCCAAGGATGTGCAGGCTACGTGGATTAGCCATGGGAAATGCAGGGTTGCGGGAATAGGATAGGTGCGACAGGATGCCCTTCGAAAGGTCGGTGTGGACTCGATGGGGCGAATGGCCTGCTTCCACACCGTAGGGATTCAATGCTCTGAGGGCAGAGGTTCAACTACCACTGCAGTTGTTGGTGGAATTTAAATTCAACAAATAAAATCTGAAATTGGATGCTGATATCAATGATGATGACCATGAAGCCATCATTGATCCTCATAAAAGCTTATCAAGTTTAATAATCTCCTTCAGTGAAGGAAACCTGCTATCTTGACCTGGTCTGGTCTACATGCGACTCCAGATCCAAATCAATCTTATTGACAATTAAATGATTCCGTAAGGGATAGACAACAAATGTTTACCTTGCCAGTGAAGTCTACGTCCCATGAAAGAATTTTAAAGGAGTTTCCAGCTGTGTTTGTGTAACCCATCCTCTAGACTCTGGTATCATACTGATAAATATATAGGCTGTCTGCTCTTCAAGCCCAAGGCGACACAAATCAGATCGGGACTGAGGAAGAATCAGAAAAGACAGTGCTGAATGTGTAAATGGAAAATACTTGGAACAGTTTGACAAATGGTGAAAGTGTGAGGGTCATCACAGTTGAGATGTGAGAACGCCAGACAATGAACAAGTGAGAGTGTAAGGGATTCAAGGTGATCGTCAAAACATGCAAGTAGGGACAGAAAAGGAAGAGAGCAGAAGTGAAATGAGGATACGGAAATGTCAGAGCAAAACCTGGCTCATAATGGGATGCAGCGGGGCAGACCACTGTGGGCTCAAGCACCTGAAATATAGAGAACTATAAGGGAGAAATGAGCTGTTCCGTGAGAGGAATCAAAACAGAAGCATGACGGCAGCTCAGAGATAGTGGTGTTGGCCTATATCAACTAGTCAGACAATGTACTCATCACATCCTCGGTCTGTACTCACGGTTCATGTGTTCGAGAACTGCAAGTGCCTGAGAAGGCTCATTCTGAAACTGAGGAGATACAGGGGACTGAACTGTGCCAATTTGGAGAATGAGGTGGAAGATGCTCTATGAAGTAAATTGTAGTGTGACAGCTCGAGAGTCCAATTGTACTTGACTGAGAATTGAGGCTTTCTCATGTCTACTAATTAAGTTATACTCCTCTGTTATCACTGCAGTTTCAGGACTAGTAATCAAGATTATTGGAGTGCTGTGTACAGTTTTGATCCCCTTACTTGAGGAAGGATGTAATTGCATTGGATGCAGTTCAGAGAAGGTTCACTAGATTAATTCCGGAGATGAAAGGCTAGTTTTATGAGAAGAGATCCACATTATTTCCCATCAGTTAAGTTTAGAAGAATGAGAGAAAATCTGAAATAGCCGTATAAGATGCTGAAGGAGGTTGACAAATTAGACATGGGGTGTATGTTTCCCTTTGTGGGGCTATCTAGAACAAGAGGTCATAGTTTCGGATATGGGGGCGGCAGATTTAAAACCAAGATGAGGTGATTACTTCTCTCAAAGGGTCATGAATCTGTGGAATTCACCATCCAAGAATACAGAGGATGTGAGGACACTGAATAAATCTAAGGAGGAGGAAGACAGATATTTAAATAGCAGTGAGTTGAAGGGCTATGCGGACTGGGCAGGAAAGTGGAGTAGAGATAGCAAGAACTGCAGATGCTGGAGTCAGAGACAACACAGTGTGGAGCTGGAGGAACACAGAAGGCCAGGTAGCATCAGAGGAGCAGGAAAGCTGACGTTCCGAGTCGGGACCCTTCTTCAGAAATGGGAGAGGGGAAAGGGAGCTCAGAAACAAATAGAGAGGAGGGAGTGGGGCTGGGGAAGGTAGGTGGGATGGCGATAGATGAGTGCAGGTAGGCAGTGGTGGGGATTGGTCAGTGGGATGGGTGGGGTGGATAGGTGGGAGAGAAGATGGACAGGTCGTGTCAGGTCAAGGAGCCTGGGATGAGAGGGAGGGTTGGACACAGGATGACGCCACGGGTGGGGAGATTTTAAAACTGGTGAATTCAATGTTTAGGCCATTGGGCTGCAGGCTCCCGAGGCGGACTATGAGGTGTTGCTCCTCCAATTAGCGTGTGGTGTCTCACTGGAGGAGGCTGAGATGAGATCAGCCATGATTGTATCAAACTGGCAGAGCAAGCTTAAGGGTTGAATGTGTTGTGAGGTCTTATGTTCTTATATTATTAACTGAAATGCGTTGTTATGATCTGATCAAAGATCAACGAAGTTGAGTATAAATTTGCTTTGGACAATGACCTATAACCTATGAACTGGTGGCCTAGAGGTCAGTGTGCTGCCAGCTGAACCACACTGACCTCTCTGCTCACAGTTTTTACACTACAATTACAAAATGATAATTAGTAATAGTAGAGACAATGTTGAAGTCTAATCATAAAGGATGCCACAAATTGACACTTGGATAAGAATGCTCTGATTGGGCATGGTCAACATGGATTAGCGAAAAGAACATCATGTTTTACAAATTGCTTGCGCTTTGTGAAGATGTCAGTAACAAAATTGATAAAAGGGAGTCGATGGATGTATTTGGAAAATCTATTTGGATTTTCAGAAGGCCTTTGATAAGATCCTTACAGGACATTGGTTGGCAAAATAAAAGCACATCCTGTAAGAGGTACTGTACCGACATGGATTAAGGATTGTCAAAAAGACAGAAAATGGAGAGTAAGAATACATAGACCCTCTCATACTGGGAGGCTCTGACTGGTGGGATACTGTAAGGATCAGAACTTAGGCTCCAGCCATTCATAATATATTCATAATATATGTCGTTGAATGTAATGTTTCCAAATTTGCAGATGACACAAAGCTAAGCAGGAATGTGTGTTGTGAGGAAGATGTAAAACATTTTCAGGAGGATATGAACAGGGGTTAGTGATTGGGCCAGGAAAAGGCAGATGGGAAATAATGTAGAAAAATGTGAAGTTATTCACTTTGTTAGGAAGAACAGGTGTGCAGAGTATTTCTTAAATGGTGAGAGGTTGGACAGTGCAGAGCTTCAAAGGGACCTTGGTGTTTTTGTCAATAAGTCATATGCAGGTGCAGCAAGCTATAAGAAGGGCTAATGGAATTTATTGCAGGAGAATTTGATTTGAATACAGGAGTAGTGAGGTCTTGCTTCAATTGTACAGAAACTTGGTGGATCCCACCTGGAGTCTTCTGTGCAGCTTTGGTCTCCTTATCTCAGGAAAGATCGTATTGTCATACCACGGCAAAGGTTCATTAGACTTCTTTCACAGAACTGTCTTCCAAAGAGAACTGAGCTTATATTCTGCAGAGTTTCGGAGAATTACAGGTGACCTTATCGAAACCTACAATTAGACAAAGTGTAGACGCAGGTAACATGTGCCCCTGGTTTGGCAGACCAGTACCAGGGGACACAATTTAATAATAAACATGGAAAAAAACCTAGAAAACAGGTGCAGGAGTAAGCCATTTGGCCCTTTGAGCCTGTGCCATTTGGGATGGCATTTAGGACCATGATGAGGTGAAATTATTTTACTCAGAAGGTAATGAATCTTTGGAATCCTTTACCACAGAGGGCTGAGAAGCTCATTTTAAGGATGTTTAAAATAGCTTCCCTTATCTAGGGGAGGTGATGGCCTAATGGTGCTATCACTAGCCTGTTAATCCTGATGCCCAAATAGTTTTCTGGGGATCCAGGCTCAACTCCAGCTGTGGCTGATGGTAGAATTTTAATACAATAAAAATCTGAAATTAAAAGCCTAATGATAACCATGATCCACAGTTGATTGTCAGAAAAACCCATCTGGTTCACTAATGTTCTTTTGGGAAGGAAATCTGCCATCCTTACTTGGTCAGGACCTACAGATGTGACTCCAGATCCACAGCAATGTGATTGACTCTTAACTGCCCTCTAGGCAATTAGGGATGGGCAATAAATGCTGCCTGGCCTGCGATGCTCTCATTCCATGAATGAATTTTAAAAAGTTTTTGATTTCCAAAGGCATAAGGGGTTATTGGGATGGTATTGGGTAAAAGGCATTGAGTGTTTGATCAGCAATGATAGTAATAAATAATGGAGCAGGCTCAATAGATTGAATGGCCTACTCCTGCTCCTATGTATCCATGTTCCAATTTTGCATTGCCGATATAATAGAATTTTCCCTTTTATGTCCAGGTATGGAACATGTGAATATTTCAAATGACTTAGCATGAAAACAATTTATAAACTGCAGAGAATTGTATTTATTGAGAAGTAGTCCAGCCTCACCTCTGCAGATCTCTCATTAGCCACCAAGCAGGTCTCTATTTGTATGGTTTTCATACAGTTAGTGCTTGAAGTGCATTTGCTATTTACAGGATATCTGTATTTAGCATTTGATGAAAGGAAACGTTTGTATTGTGCAAAGCAGAGAGACACCAATGGACAAAGAGCCAGAATCGACTCTATTTCTACTGGATGTTATTTTTAAATTGAGGGAATAGCTTCGGTCCTGGAAGGATCTGCAGCTGATTTTATTTTCTTTAACGTTGTGCTTGTGAAATGACTTAGCACTCAGCTCCACTGTTGGCTCTTTGTGTCCATGATGGGAGATGGGAAGGGTCAGCGGTGTGTTCCCACGATCCTCTCTTTCCTCCTGTATAGTATTTCCCACAGGCAGATCTAGGTCCAGACACAGCCAGCAGTATTGCATTGTATCAGTAACACACTGCAGGGTGTTCACTTACAGAACAGAGTGGAGATTTTACCTCTGACAAAGAAGATACTTCTTATAAATAAACAGAAAGTGGAGAAATAGAGAAGAAAGAAATTGCATTAATATAGCACCTTTCACAACCTCAGGAAATCCCAGTGTAATTCACTGCCAATGAAGTACAGTACTCGAAAATAAACTCACTTCCATAAAATGGAAGTGGACAGCCAACTCTGGCTTGCACCAACAAAATACGTTTCCAGGTAATCTGCTTTTCTTTTAATCATTCACGGGACAAGGGCATCGCTGGTGAGGGCAGCAGTTAGTGCCCATCCTAATTGTCCAGAAGGCAGTTGAGAGTCAGCCACGTTGCTGTGGGTCTGGAGTCACGTATGGGCCTTCCCCAAAGGATTTCAGTAAACCAGGTGGGTTTTTCCAACAATCAACAATGGTGATCATGAGATCTTGATTCCAGATTTTTATTGAATTCAAATTCCACCATCTGCTATGGCCAGATTTGAACCTGGGTCCCCAGAGCATTCCTGGGTCTCCGGATTAACAGTCCAGCAATAATACATAAGGCCATTGGTGGTGTCCGTTGAGCAGCAAATATTGGGCACAAGCCTGGGTAAAGCTCCTCTGTCCTTGTTCAAACAGTACCATGGGATCCTCTGTCTGCCCATAAGAGACAGACAGGACTTCAGTGTAGCTTCTCAACCAACCATCAGCAATGAAGCACTTCCTCAGGGCAGGACTGGAGTGTGACCTTGGATGATGTCCTCAAGTGTCCTGAATGAGAATTAAATTTACAATTTTCTGAACTAGTGAACCACTGTTCACATTTCAAGATTGTAGTTGTGCTACGCACGTATTCAGTGCTGCTGTAGCAGAGAGTGTAACATTTTTGTTTCTTTTACCTCAGTAATTACTGTTTTACTGACTTGCATAGCTCTCTCTGGAAAGTTCCATCACTCTAATCAGGACAGCCTGTGCTACAATATAACTGCAGACTACTACAGTGGTCTTGAGAATGGTGAGGTGAGCAGTGGGAGGAGGATGAAATCTTCCCCCTTACTTTGTACATGGTCTGAGGCACATAGATACTCATGATAAGTGGACACAGATTGGCAGCAATATGTACCATCTACAAGATGCACTGCAACAATTCACCAAGTCCCCTTTGACAGCACATGCCAAACTACCAACCTCTATCACCTGGAACGACCAAGACAGCAGATACTTGGGAACGCTACTGAGGGGTGGCGTGGTGGCTCAGTGATTAGCACTGCTGCCTCACAGTGCTAGGGATCCAGGTTCAATTCCACCCTTGGAGGACTGCCTGTGTGGAGTTTGCACATTCTCCCTTGTCTGTGTGGGTTTCCTCCCACAGTTCAAAGATGTGCAGGCTAGGTGGATTGGCCATGCTAAATTGCCCATAGTGTTTCAGGGGTGTGTAGGTTAGGTGTGTTATAAGGGGATGGGTCTGGGTGGGATGCTCTGAGGGTTGGTGTGGACTTGTTGGGCCAAAGGACCTGTTTCCACACTGTAGGGATTCTGTGATTCTTCTTGAACCGCCATTTGAGAGTTCCCCTCCAAGCCACACACCATCTTTGTCCTTCACTTGTCACTTGGTCCAATTCCTGGAACTCCCTTCTGATCAGCATTTTGGGTGTACCTGTCCCTCCCCCAATAGATTGCATTAATTTAATTGACAGCTCACTACCACCTTCCTGTGTGACGATTTTTATTCACTCACAGGATGTGAGTGTCACTGGCTGTGCCAGCATTTATTGCCCATCCCTAGTTGCCCTTGAGAAAGTGGTGGTGAGCTGCCTTTTTGAACTGCTGCAGTCCATGTGCAGTAGGTAGATTGCCTTTAGGGAGGGAATTCTAGGATTTTGATCCAATGACAGTGAAGGGATGGTGATATATTTCCAAGTCAGGATGATGTGTGGCTTGGAAGAGAACTTTCAGAGGGTGGTGTTCCCATGTATCTGCTGCCCTTGTCCTTTTGATGGCAGCGGTCCGTGGGTTTAGAAGGTGCTGTCTAAGGATATTTAGTGAATTTCTGCAGTGTATCTTGTAGATAGTACACACTGCGTTGGTGGTGGAGGGAGTGGATGCAGTGGCAGTCAGTTGGGTTGCTTTGGCCTGGATGGTGTCGAGCTTATTTATCTCATCCAGGCAAATGGATTCCATCAAACTCCTGCCTTGTGCCTTGTAGATGGGTTGACAGGCTTTGGGGAGTCAGGAGTTGAGTTACTTGCTGCAATGTTCCTAGCCTCTCTGAACTGCCCTTGTAGCCACTGTTAAGTCACTGATTTGGAATGCAATGAAAGTCTAGCAGTTCACAAGATTCTGGAATGGAATACTGAACCACACATGCCCAATGAATGCAATGCAAGTACAAGCTTCCTAATATGAGGCCTATTCTCTCTCTGTGCCTGATACTGCCATTTAACCAGTTAACAGAAAATGACACTGAAGATCCTGAAGTTCAGGGCATTTTCTTGAATCATAGAATCCCCTACAGTGTGGAAGCAGGCCATTCAGCCTAATGAGCCCCCATCGACCCTCCGAAGAGCGTCCCACCCAGACCCATCCCCCTACCATATCCTAGTCACTGCATTTCCCATGTCTCATCCACCACATCCCTGGACCCTTCGGGCAATATAGCATGGCCAATCCATCTAGTCTGCACATCTTTAGAGGAAACCGGAGCACCCGGAGGGAACCCACACAGACAAGGGGAGAACATTGCAAACTTCACACAGACAGTCCCCGTGAGGGTGGAATTGAACCGGGTTTGCATGGCGCTGTGAGACAGCAGTGCTAACCACTGAGCTGAACTCTTCAGTGGCATAAAACATTGTACCATTTCCAACAGAGACTATGGAGATCTTCTTTTCAGTTTAGCAAGCGACTGCACCTGCCTTTCTTCAAAGAAGATAACAAGGCGTAGGGATAGTAGGAACTGCAGATGCTGGAAAATCTGAGATAACAAAGTGTAGAGCTGGATGAACACAGCAGGCCAAGCAGCGTCAGAGGAGCAGGAAGGTTGACGTTTCGGGCCTAGACCCTTCTTCAGAAATTTCCTGCTCCTCTGATGCTGCTTGGCCTGCTGTGTTCATCCAGCTCTACACCTTGTTATCTCAGATTCTCCACCATCTGCAGTTCCTACTATCTCTTTATTCAAAGGATGTTGTTTGAAGATTTTGCAGATCAGAAACTGTGAGGAGATAGAGACTGATAGATCAGTGAGTAACTAGGTGCAATGTAGTGCAGAGAAGTGTAAGGTTATTCTCTTTGATAGTAAGAATAGAAAACCTGATTTTTTTTTAAAAGGCAAGAAAGTCTTAAATGTTGATGGTCAGAGACACTTAGATGTACACATTCAAGGGCCTCAGTACATGGCATATGAGTACAGAAAGCAATTAAGAAGGGAAGTGGCATGTTACAAGGGAACCGAAGTGCAAGAAGAAAGAAGTAGAACATAGAATAGAACATAGAACAGTACAGTACAATACAGGCCCTTCAGCCCACGATGCTGTGCCAACCTGTTATCATACTCTAAGATCAAATCACCCTGCATGCTGTATATTTTACTATCATCCATGTGCCTATCCAAGAGTCGCTTAAATGTCCCTAATATATCTGACAAATGTTGCCACAATTGTGCAGTGGTTCAGTGAGCCCACACCCGAGGCATTGTGTGCAGTTTACTTTCCATGCCCAAGGAAGAATATATTTGTGGTGAAGATGGTGCAGCAATGGTTCATGGGATTGATTCCTAGAATGAAAGGGCCACAAAAAGAGGCTAAGTAACTTGGGCCCACGCTCTCTGCACTGTCTAATAGTGAGAGGTGACCTGATTGATTAAGGTAATGGACAGGGTAGACACCGAGAGGTTCATTCCTAATTGGAGAATCTAGGAAAGGGACTTTGTCTCAGGATAAACTGTCAAACATCTCAGATTGAGACTCAGCCACCAGGTCTACATGCAAAGATCCTCTGCCTACTTTTATCAGCTTCACTTGAAATTTGATTGTCTCCCCTGTGGATTCTTCATTGTTGATTCTATTCTAGTCTGAGGTAAATAGGTTTTTGATCTCCCAGAGAATCAAGGGATAGACAGACTCAACAAGGAAATGGTAAGGAGGCAGAAAACCAGCTTAATGTCGTATTGAACAGCAGGGCAGGCTCGAAGGAACGAATGAACTTATTGCTAATTTTTATGATCTGTCTTTGCAAAAATACCCAGAACAAGAAGTGTCTAAACACTGACCTAATGTTGGTCAAACAGCTACCCTGATGGTGTTTGTTCTATGAAGAGTTGTAGGCAGTCTTGGACAGACAGTCAAGTAATTCAGATGTTGTTCAAATTCCTGAAAAATTTCTTTTAAGAACTGATAACTGATAACTGATAACTGTAATCATTGAGTTGTCAAATTGTCCTAAACACCCAACTCCTTCAGGAAAGTTTTTATTTCATCCTTCCTTAGTGCAGCACATGCATGACTCCAATTCCACAACTTGTTCTCTAAGAAACCTAATAAGTCACTTTTTATATCAAAGAATGATTTGCAGGGTTTGAAGAAGGGTGACCAGTATCTTTGCAAGCCAATTAGAGAGGAGTGGTGAAAATCAGACTTACCAGGAACATCCATAAGCCAAAAATAATATTTTCTAAATTAACCTGCCAAACCCATCAACACAAATATAGCGTAAGATACAATTTTCACAAACTTCTCTCAGTTTATTGAGCATTTATTTGTGAGAACTGTTATTCTAGGATTCCATTTTTGGATGTGTTTTCTCACTTTTGATATATGCAAACTCCTACAGTTAAAGAAGCATGTATAGGCTTTTCCAAATGGAGCTTAGCTAAGACGCCCACTTGCAAAAATCTTTTGCTCACTCTTCACAATTGTACAATCTCTTTGTTTCTCTGGAATCTTTTGATCTCTTGAAGGAGATTGCTAGACTGGGGAGACTTGGAGATTTTGTTTAATGCAATTAAACCTGGCTTGATCAGGCTGAAGACTTTTTGGATAGTTCTTCATCAGCTGGGCCCCGAACAGGCCCCAAGTAGAAGTATTCGTAAAATTATTTTCATTGCAGAATGGTCAAAACAGTCTCAGGGCTGGAAAATACCCTAAATAGTAAAATCAATTTGAGAAGAAGCTTTGTAAAGAATGGTCTTCCATAATCACCACTCAGAAATCAAAAACTAGCACTGCTTTATTAGTAAATCTCGGAGTGATTTCATACCAAACAGGATGAGACTTTTATGACTGTGGATGTCAGAGAGAGGTGCTGAATGCTCAGTAATCTCTTTGTCCTATACGAATGACATTACTTAATTAAATGTCTTTTGTTTTGAGTTGTTGGAAATTTTGTTTTCAGTGCAGTTAAACTGGAAAGGCTGCAGAAGAGATTTACTAGGATGTTACCAAGATTGGAGGGTTTAAATTATAAGGAGAGGCTAGATAGGCTGGGACTTTCTCACTGGAGTGTAGGAGGCTGAGGGATAACCTTATAGAGGTTTATAAAATCATGAGAGGCATGGATAAAGTGAAGAGCAAAGGTCTTTTCCCCACAATAGAGGAGTGCAAAACTAGAGGGCACAGGTTTAAGGTGAGAGGGGAAAGGTTTAAAAATGTCTTGAAAGGCAACTTTATCTCACAGAAGGTGATTGTGCCTATTGAACAAGCTGCCAGAAGAAGTGGTGGAGGCAGATACAATTACAGCACTTAAAAAAACATTTGGACAGGTATATGAATAGGAAAGGTTTAGAGGGATAGGGACTAAATGCAGGCAAACGGGACATGTTCAGTTTAGGAAACCTATTCAGCATGGATGATTTGGGTCGAAGGGCCTGTTTCCGTGCTGGCCACCGCAATGGCTCTATCTCAGCCAGAATTATTAGTACAGGTCCAACCGTTCATCTTTGAGAGCTGTTTCACTGCTTATTAGACCTTGCTGAACTCACATAATATTTAAACCCTAAATTTTTGATACTGACCTGCTCTTGGAAGTCTAATTTGAAATTTATAGAACAGTAGGAACAGCTCTTTACAAATCTCATGGCTTCCACTATTGAAACTGAATAAACCAGCGGGAAAGAAATTTAAACAACGCTACGGACGAGTTGGTTAGACTCTGCAGGTTGGATTCGCTATTTGTGGGCCTCAGGCTGCAGTTTGCACACTCCTGTTTGATGAAATTATAAAGGAAGAAGCCTTTGAAATTTTAAACACAATAATAAGTCAAAAATTCTGGCTTTATTCATAATGTAAAAAATGGCAACAAGCATGTGCCATCTGGCCTCTCAAGCCTTCTCTATTGTTTGAAAAGATCATGGCTGATCTACCTTAAATACATCTTTCTGCTCTATCCAAAAATCCCCTAGTTGCCTTCATACCCAAAAAAACTATTGCTCTCTCCAGAGACTTTCATTTAGAGTCATAGGGATGTACATCATGGTAACAGACCCTTCAGTACAACAAGTCCATGCCGACCCATTTCATCTAAAGCTATGTAAATCTAAGAAATAGGAGCAGGAGGCCAAGGGGACACATATCTTCTGCTCTACACTATAAAATGATGGTAGTTATCATATGCCTTGCAGCTTGTAAAGTTCAACAAAATATCTATTTGATTAAAACGACTGAGCGTATACAGAGCACCTGTGGATTTTGCTCAAGTTCTGCAGACAACCTTATTCCATAATCTTAGAAAAGGTGTTACAGTTCTGACCAGGAGTCTCTCATGTTCTACAAGTTCCTCAGCTATGATTGTAACACTCCTGTCCTCCATTTCTCTGCAGAATTGTATGAACCTGCCTCCAGACAAGGTGAAGTTGCTGAGCCAGTATGACAACGAGAAGAAATGGGAACTTATCTGCGATCAGGTAACTAGAGATTAATCAGCACTCGGATTTCATTTGGATCTTACAGTCTCTTACTACATCAACTAAACAATGATTAATTTAAATAATACAGAAAAGAGAGATTTGTTGTCAAAACGTGTCATTTTGTACTCATCAGGACAAATACAAGAATGCCAAATTTCAAATGATCACAACAATTTCTACCACAGGAGAATATGGCTGCAATTGTTTGGAATTTTGGCATCCTTATGTTTGCCTTGATTAAAAACTTCTGCGACATTTTTCAGCAATACTCATTAATGAAATATGTTGCTTGGGCAAAGTTTAAATAGGTAGCAATTGAAGAATGAGATTTAGTTATATCTGACAGTTTATCAATTCGGTCTTTGCTTTCATAGATTTAGACGGTCAATGTTTCTTTGCAACTTCCATCAGTCTTCAATTCTTTGAGATTAATTGAAAATGTTATCAGCACTTCTGATCTCAGATATCGAAGGTTGCCTAAGGATCCAACCTCACTGATTCACTTTCCTTATCAAAGGAGCCCAAGTTCACAAGTAATTTCCTCCACTGACACCTCAGGAGCCATAAAAGTTTACACATGGAAGTGGTCATTCTACACAACATGCCATTGTACTATGTTCATGTAATGTAACACCAATCCCACTGCCCTCCTGTATTCCCATAGCTTTATATAGCTCAGCTTCAAATGCCTGTAACTTCTTCCCTTGCAAAATACATTGCTGTCCATTTCATCTATTCCCTGTGGAAATGCATTCTCTGATCCACCAACTTTCCATCCAAAACCTATTCTCCTAGCCTTCTTCTCACTGTCACATTGCGATATTACTTTTGTGATCCTTTATAATCACTTCCCCCAACCAGAGAAATTGTCTTCCTTGATTCACCTTTTTAAACCACTTTGTGAGTTTTCTTTTAAGTCCCCATGAAACTTCCCTTCATCCATTTCTTTATCATCTTGTCCTTTCCATCCCTGGCGATACCTTTATGAATTGATGCTGCATACTTCAATCTACATGAAGTGGACACATTACTCTAACTGGCTAAACCATTAGCAGGTAGAAATGTATTGCCCTCTTGTCTTTACATCCTCTATTTATAAAGCTTTTAGCATTTTTATTGTATTTTCAGTCACATTGGTATTTTCAAAGAAACATGTAATTGAACCCCAATGTCATCCCCCAAAACACAGTAGCTAGTGGGGTAGTAGAAGCTCCTGTGACTGAGATCAATAAATGTTTACTGTGGCAGGGTATTTAATGATATGGAGAAGTGATGGATAAATAGAGAAAATGTGTGGTTCCTCAATAGTCTTCTCAAGAAGCAGAAAGGTCTGTCCCTTTTCGCATCGTCCTACTTACAAACATCCTTCAAATATGCTTCCTTTTCTCATTATTTCTGCAATGTACAAAACCTCATGTTCCTTCGCACCAAATTCTACCTGCAATTTGTCTGCCCATTCTTCTACCCTAAACTGTCCTGTAGATCAATCTGTTTTAGTCTTTTTTCAAGATGGGTCATGGTTTCAGACTTGGGGGCAAGAGTAGGGGTAACTTTCAGAAACCAGCACCCTTGCCCACCCCTTTCCATTCCTCTGATGAAAGGTCACTCAGCCTGAAGCGTTAACTCTGCTTCCCCCTGCAAATGTTGCCTTTTCTGCTCTTGTATTAGTCATTTAGGAGTATTTTGCAGACCATCTTTTTACAAAACATGTTGAATGCGTTTTCCCCTTCCTGAAAACAGTGGGAGAGGTGGTGAGAGGATGAGATAATGGGGCTTCTTGAGCCCTCTCCCTATTTTGTTTGTTATGTCTATGGATGACTTTCTTGACCTGCTACCAATCAAAGCCCTTAACTGGTCAATTAATGCCTCAACTCACTACTGCACAACTGGTCAGAGGGAGAACACAGCGCTGACTCTTGGAGCATTCCATATTCAATCCTCTATAATCTCAGTAACACTGATATATCTTTGTTCTTTTACTATGTTTTTGTTTTATATGTATCGTACAAGAGTGCTGTGTGGCTCTGGGGAGCAATGTGATGTTTACTACCGTTCTATACTTGCTGGAACTTCCATTATAGGACTGTGATTTTATATCTTCCCATGTTATTGGTTTCTACATGAAGCTTCACCCTATCCTGATACATGACAGACGGTAATCAGGACTCCATTTCAGACTGTATCCCTGCTTTGACCCTTTGTGAATGCTTTGAAGTGCTTCACTTTTCTCTCTTTAGAACCATGTTGCCCTGTAGTGCTTTGGCTGTTTTTAAGTCTGCCCTCCTCTAAGTGCATGACCAAAGAGAAATAGATCAGGAGTTTTAATCCCTGGTGCCTGTTGATTTTAACATGTTACAATAGGAACATTAAAGTTGACATTAGGATTTGCGAGTTGGCAATTAAGTAAACCACATGCCAGATCATCATCCAGTGACATCCACAGAAGCCACAATAACGTTGGATGCAAAGAACACAAACTCCTCTGTGACGTGCTCTATCAGCAAAGTCTGCTGGTCAATAATGGCCAGTTGGTTTGGATGACACTTAGCACCCAAACCTCTACAATGTGTCAATACCTCCGGGAAAAGATATCAATACCTTCACATAAAACATAAAGATTTGCAAAAGTGGAGCTAAAATATTGATACAGAACTAACTATCTCTGAAACTATTTTGAGTCATAGAGCTGTACAGTATGGAAACAGATCCTCAGTCCAACATATCCATGCCGACCAGATGTCCTAAATTAATCTAGTCCCATTTGCTAGTATTTGGCTTATATCCCTCTAAACCCTTTCTATTCATTTACCCATCCAGGTGCTTTTTAAATGTCGTAATTGTACCAGCCTTCACCACTTCCTCTGGCAGCTCATTCCATCCTCTGTGTGGAAAAGTTGGGCCCCTTAGGTCCTGATTAAATCTTTCCCCTCTCACCTTAAACCTATGCCCTCTAGTTTTGGATTTCCGCACCCTGGGGAAAAGTCCTTGGCTATTCACTCTATCCATGCCCCTCATGATTTATAAACTTCTATAAGGTCACCCCCTCAGCCTGCAACTCTCCAACAAAAATAGCCCCAGTCTATTCAGCCTCCCTGTATAGCTCAAACTCTCCAACCCTGCCAACATCCTTGTAGATCTTTTCTGAACCCGTTCAAGTTTCATAACATCCTTCCTATAGCAGGGAGACCAGAATTGAATGCAGTATTCCAAAAGTGGCCAAACCAATGTCCTTGGAAATTCAAAACATAAAGGCCATAAATGAGGTTAAGGATGAAAATTGAATAATTATGGCAGGGCTATAAATGGATGTCCTGCTGATCCAATTGAAAATCCTAAATGAGGTGCAGGTTTCCACTTTGTCAATGGTGTTGAGAGTAATAGAGAAGCTTCATATCAGTGAGATGAGAATGTTTATATAATCACTTTCTGCAATGCAGCGCAGAATAGATAAGGCCGTGAATCAGTCACATCTTCCTCCTTCTGCCCAGCATCATGTCAAAATTCCCTTGCAGACTTCATTATGCTTTAATAACTCTTTTTTTATACACTCGACTTTTTGCAAAGGAAAATCAATTGATCCTTTTATGCATTTGCTATCTGCAGAATTCCATCAAGCCCACTGGTGGAATTAATATATTCTCCTCATAACACTGTTTCAAAAATCAGATCATTATTGCTACTCAGCTGCAGCTCTGTGGGTTTTAATAGCTGCTTGACTAATATTTGAAGATGCAAATGATATTTCTCATGTTCATACCCATGTACAGCAAAGAGAATTTATTCAAGGATCAGCTTAACCAACAAAATATTTAAAATCTAGGGTTATATCTGTGATTCTCTGCATGACAGGTTCCAAAGCATGACTGGGACCATTACAGCGACGCACCAAAATATTATCTTAAACGAAGTCCCTTCTGTAGATGCCTGAAATAGAAAGGTATCAGGATAGGGTTGGGAGATCTTCCTTTAAAATACAATTTTCTTGTCCTCCTTTCCAAAGGAATTATGAGTTATCTTGGGCTGCAATTCCATTGCAGTTTTCCAGCATCCATGTCGAGGTGGCCTTTCTTGAAGAGTGGGCTGAGACAGAGAATATATCTGAGAGCTATTCAATTGTGTCAGGTATTGTACCTGGGCCTACGCTCATCATCAGGTGTAAACATATGCTCAAGGAACAAAAGTAGGCTTTCGAATCTGCTCTGCTGCTCAATAAGATCATGGCTGTTCTGATTTCAACCTCAACCCCACATTCTTGCATAATCGCAATAATTTATTAGCCCCTCGGTAATCAAAAATTTACCTACCTTAGAATGTCTGCATCCACTGTCTTTTGAGGCATTCCAAAAACTCTCAGCCCTCTGAGGGATAAAATGTTGCTTTATCTTTGTCTTTAGCAGGTGACCTTTTATTTTTACATTATGATCCTTAGTTTTAGATTCTTCCCCAACAGGAAATATCCTTTCATCATCCACCTGGTCAAACCCCTGAGGATCCTACATGTTTCAATTAAGTTACCTCTGACTTCTCTTAAATCCAGAGAATACAGGCCTTGCCTGTCTAATGTTTCCTCACAAAGCCATCCACTCGTTCCAGGTAGAGTCCAGAAAACCTTCTCCGAACTGCTTCCTATGCATTAACATCCTTCCTTAAGTATGGTGACCAGCATTGTACGGAGTACTCCAGATGTAGTCTCACAAACATCCTGTATAATTGAAGCATAACATCTGGCAATCAATGGTTTTAACCCAAGTAGACATGGCAGCAGGAGTGATTATTGATTGGGTGCATTCTGTATTGGGAGTCATGGCTGGAGCCCTGAAGTCAATTGGGAGGCAAACTATCTTTTTCATTAGAATATGTTCAGTAGGCCAGGACTCCTAGAATCATATAAACCCTACAGTGTGGAAGCTGGCCATTCAGCCCATTGAGTCCACAACAACCCTCTGAAGTGCTTCCCACCCAGACCCAGCCCCTACCCTATCCCTGTAACATTCCCGATGGCTAATCCACCTAGCCTACACATCCCTGGATACTATGGACAATTTAGCAAGGCCAGTCCACCTAAACCTGCAAATCTCTGGACTGTGGGAGAAAACCAGAGCGTGTGGGGAAACCCACGCAGACACGGGGAGAATGTGCAGACTCCACACTAGCAATCATCCTAGGGTGGATAGAACCCGGGTACCCAGTGCTGCGAGGCAGCACAGCTAACCGCTGAGCCACCGTGCCGATTCAGTATACCATTGCTGAGTATGGATAGATAGTAAACGTAGCCGTGTAGAGATACTGTATTGGAGATAGCAAGAACTGCCAATGCTGGAGTCAGCGTCAATACAGTGTGGAACTGGAGGAACGGAGCAGGCCAGGCAGCATCAGGGGAGCAGGAAAGTTGACGTTTCGGGTCGGGACCCTTCACCAGGACCAGGGAGGGGGAAGGGAGCTGGGAAATAAATAGGGGGAGGAGGGGTGGGGCTGGAGGAAGGTAGGTGGGATGGTGATAGGTGGATGCAGGTAGGGTTAGTAGGGTGGGGTGGATAGAAGATGGACAGGTTGTGTCAGGTCAAGGGGGCGTGATGAGAGGGAGGGTTGGATGTGGGACGAGGCCGGGGTGGGGAGATTTTAAAACTGGTGAATGCTATGTTAAGGCCATCAGTCTGTAGGCTCCTGAGGCGGAATATGAGGTATTGTTCCTCCAGTTTGCCTGTAGCATCATTGTGACACTGGAGGAGGCAAAGGACATACATGACATCCAGGGAGTGGGAGGAGGAGTTAAAATGCTTATCAACTGGACGGTGGTGTTGATTATAGTATACAGAGCACAGATGCTCCGCGAATCAGTCACCGAGTCTACACTTGGTCTCACCGATGTAGAGGAGGAGGCATCAGGAGCAACAAATAGAGTAGACCAGGTTACAGGATGTACAGGTGAATCCCTGTCAGACTGTTTGTCTGGGGCCTTGGATGGAGGTGAGCGGGGTAGGTGTAGGGGCAGGTGTAGCACCTCCTGCGGTTGCTGGGAAAGGTGCCGGGTGTGGTGGGGTTGGTGGGGAATGTAGACCGGACAAGAGATTCACAGAGTGATGTTTATTTTCTATTTATTTTTTGTATAGGGTGGTGAAAGCAAATTTAGAACTAACTTTCAAAAAGAAAGTGGATAAATAATAAAAGGGGAAAAAAGTTACATGGTTGTGGGGTTCAAGCAGAAGAGTAGGGCTAATTGGTGAGCTCAGTCAAGGAGTTGACACAGGCCTCAGAGATAGTAAGAACTGCAGATGCTGAAATCAGAGATAACACAGTGTGGAGCTGGGGGAGCACAGCAGGCCAGGCAGCATCAGAGGAGCAGGACAGCTGACGTTTTGGATCGGGACCCTGAAACAGGCCTAATGGGCCAAATGGCCTGTACCTGTGCTGTATAATCCTTTCTATTAGGGAACTGCAGATCTTTGATGAGAGTGAAACAAACACGGCTGTGGATTCGTCTGGACAGTGCTTTGTGTATCCTCAACTCCTGAAGGTTAAATTGGATGAGAACTCTCAACCATTTTGACTTCCTCCTGACTGCCATAGCCAACTAACAGCTGCTAAAATCTCTTAGCCTCCAAATGTTTTAGTGTTCCCTGAGGGGTTATCAGGATTGCATTTACATCTTCTGGGAAGCGAGGTAATAGAGGTGGATCTTTTGTGTGCTCTGGTTATCAGCCGGATGATGATTCCCACCAGTGCAGTTAACCAACAAATACTCACCAAATGGCTGTGTCCTCCCTTGGCTTCCAGCATCTCAGCCTCCAGGGTGCGAAATTTCAATGTTTAAGGTAGTCTGGAAAAAGTGATGGTTTAGTTGATTGCGTTAGACATTCATAAGCCAACGTATTCCACTCCCTCATAACTGCAAGAGAATGGTTCCTCCACTGGTGTTATTTTGACCCATTATTTGTAGCAGTGGTTTTGGATCTTTGGTTTGGTTAAGGAACCCTATAACACATTGTGAAATCCTGCAGAACTCCAAACCTCTCTGCCTGATCCCCTTCCGTCATTACAAGGGCAATTAGGAATGGGCAATAAACATTGGCCGAGCCAGCAAAGTGACATCCTCATCAAATACAACCAATTCTGAAAACAATTAAAGTATAGCACTCTTGAACAAATGAACGAAGATGTAAAAAAAAAGGAGCATTATTCATTCATGTGTGGAGTATTTTAAAAATTAGCACAATTTTCAAATTGTGCAGAACCTTTGTAGAACCTTGAACAAAAACAGAAGTTGCTGGAAAAGCCCAGCTGGCCTGGCAACATCTGTGAAGGAAAAAACACTGTTAATGTTTCGGGTCCGGTGACCCTTCCTCAGAACCCTGATTGAGAAGTTGTGGATGGAATCTTACAGGGACTTGAATGACGTGGGCTATGGCGGGAGACATTGTAGAGTTGTTTGAGAAGTCCAGCAAGGCTTATTTTGATGTCGGGAATATTTTACTGCATGCTGGATGTTGAGGCTAGTTTCTGATTTCAGAGTGATGAGTTGTCTGTTCAGGGGGATTACTGCTTGTTAACAAACTTATTAACCACACATTCTGCCAAATTAATGCTCAGTTTTCTATTGTACCTCCGCCCCGAACAAGCTAGATACCAAGAATTCTTGACATGGTCAGAGCGGGTTCCTGGAGACTTCCACTTACCGCTAGCTGTGAAGGACACCAGGTTTCTCTCAGGGCACGCTCCATGGGCACTGGCTACCTACACAACTTGTCCATGGACATTAGAATCTGACATGTGCTAGCATCTAACAACCTTCCTGGCACATCTCTGGTTCACTTACAGTATGCTTCTGCCCTTCGATGCTGAACTTCAGGATACAACTATCATTGTAATGCTGCATCAATGCTATGCACCAAGCTAATGGGCTGAACCAAGCAGCAGCTCTAGGTTAACAAGGTACGGAGCTGGATCCAGCATCTACAGTTCCTATCCTTGGCCTGCTGTGTTCATCCAGCACCACACCTTGTTATCTCGGATTCTCCAGCATCTGCAGTTCCTATTATCTCTGATACAGTAGCTCTAGGTTATTCGCTTGCTCTCTTAGCTCTTACCCACTTTAACCGGGCCTGGATGCTTGTGGCCTTCCTGCCTTGTCTTTTTTGTGCCTTGCCCCTCTGTCAGAGTTGGGAGGTTCCTGTACTCCTGTCGTGCTGTGCCGTTTAGCACAGACATGAAGCTAGGAAGTTTGTCTCGGTTATCTCAGTCAATTCAAGGAGGATAACCTTAGGTCAGGGTTCATGTTCGGGGTCATGGCCTTTTAAAGACTGTGCCCGTGCAAGGTTGCTGGTCCCAGCAGTGTGTTCTGCATATGGCACAAGGTTGAATGGGGCCACATCCGAAGAAGAGGGTGCTAGGGGGACGGGGTGGGCGGCTAATGAGTGAAGATTGGTAAGGTGCGGTGAGAGAACTTGCCAGAGCAGAGAAAAATATTCCGTGAAGCTCAACAAAACTGACACTAAGACCAAACTAGCCCACTGACAAACACTATAATAGCACAGGTTAAAAATAATTTGCAGGGTGCCTCTCTGAATCCCTGCTGACATCAGAGAAGGATATTCACCTGAATAGTAGTGGGATTTCAAAGAATTTGACCCCATATTCTGTGCTTAAGAATGCCTGCATGTTCTGCACATTAGCAAGGTTATTCCATGGTCAACTTGGATTTGTAGTCAGCTGCAGAACTGCAATCTCTGAGTATAGCACAGTTGGGTGGTGAATTGTTGAGAATTGAACGCTAGAAGTACAAAGCTACATGGAAACCATGTGGAGATAGGATATGGCCTCACTATTCGCTGTATAAGGCCACAGTAATGTTACCACAGAGTCTTTGTGTCTGTTAGTTATTGTTGCATTACCTTAAGGTCATTGATTTCAGATAAATGTTCATTCTTGCAATTTCTATCCTCCTTCTAATGTAGTTGCATACTTACGTATTTCAGCACAAGGAAACACCCGGCAGTCTCCTCACTGAAACAGTTACTTTGTCATGTGTGACTCAAGGCTTTGAGTGATAGATGGCTGATTGACTATAACAGGCATCATGGCTGGGTCTCTTGCCCTCCCCTGAATGGGCATCTCTGTTTACTGGCCTCTTTGACAGAGATCAGTTGAAAGTGACCAGGAGCAAGGGGCTTGGCCTCTTTTATTCCCCTGGTCTAAAGACAATGTGAAGAACAGTGTCAACCTGAGATTGAAACTGAGGGCTTGCCCTTGTGTGTTAAGTTGATGAAGTAAGCCCCTGAGCCTTTTTGGGAGCGGGCACTTGCAAAGTATGAAAACTTGAGGCACTGACCCTTGTATCTCTGTGGACAGGGGAGTGCAGGGAGCTCGGAGCAAATGTAAAAGCAGGAATGTGAAAGAATCTTTTCCTTCTGCTTCCCATCCGGCAGTTGATGTACCATTGCCACAACTGGATAGGACGATGGCGGAAGAATGTATTGGTTTAGGATGGAGCCTGGCAAATGGATGGCATGGGAGGCTACAGGTCTGGTCTGGGAGCGAGTTGGGGTGGGGGTAGTCACCAGGGACAGGGAGAGAATGACCGCAATGGCAGACGTGAACAATTGAGAAGATTTGGAGGCAGGGCCGACGCTTTTCTTTCTCTTTCTACCCTGGAGCACTGACGTCAGTTGGGAATCCACCTACCTTTCTGATTAGGATATAATCAATAGGTCAGGCGTCACTGTGGCTTTGCCAAGTGTGTGTGGGTAGCGAGTGTGGATGTGGAGGGAGAGTCTGTGTAGATGTTCTGTTCGTTTTTTGTATGAGGTGGAGAAAGAATGTTCTATCGTAACCTTCGAAAGGAAAGCGCGCCCTTGAGGAGCCGGCTACCTCCTCCCGTCCTACGAGACACAGTTAATTTCCAGACTCAGCATCTCCTGTCTCCCTTTTGCGGTCTCCACGTGCCTGCGTCCATGTTAAATCTGTTTCTCTGGTTTTCTTTGATCACTCTTTTTCAAAGCTGTTGGGGAAGATTTATCCCATAACAGGTGCTGTGTAAACTCAGGTTATGTTAAATCAATGAGTTGTGTTTTATATTCTGCACTGTGGGATCCTGGTTTAAATATGTTGATGTAGTGTCCATCCTGTCTGAGGCAAGGCATTTATACCACTAAAAACAGTAATGAACCTGAACACGCTGAACTGGGGATACATTCTCTGTTTTTAGTCACGACTCTACACTCCTCTGACCCCACCTCTTACCTGTTAAGAGTTAATATCAGGGCGAATGTTTCAAAATCATTTCCTACTCAAGATTGATCAGCTATCTTCATTCATACATTGACAAATCGTTAATGTCGGACATAGCACTTAGCATTAAGCACCAGGTCCCTGACCCAAAGTTACTGGGTCTAGCTGATGGCTGGTTAAATATGTCACACAGATCCCAGCAGCCTCTCAGAGGCAAAGGAATGCAGTCAGCAATAAAAGTATGAGGTTGTTCTTCCTTTGCTTTCGCTGTCGTTCTGCCATTTTAAAATCAAACCAGTAACCTGCCTGACGTTCAAGTCAACTTCACTATTTGCGGCGCAAACAGAAATAGTTGGCAAAACTCAGCAGGTCTGGCAGCATCTGTGGAGAGACAGCAGAGTCAATTTTTCAGATCCAGTGATCCATCTTCCAGTTTCCAGCATCGCAGTTCTTTTATGTTTTTTTGATTAGCGTTCACTCTTCATGGGCCTGGGTGAGGTGTGTATCTGGCACATTTATTTTGATCTTTGCTGGCTGTTGTCACTTGCTGTGCTTTGATGTGCTGCTGGTTTTCCCGAGGCATCGCCCCTCAATTTGTGTATCATTCGATGACAATAAATGAGTTAGCAAACTGCTGAAGAAGGGTCTAGGCCCGAAACGTCAGCCTTCCTGCTCCTCTGATTCTGCTTGGCCTGCTGTGTTCATCCAGCTCTACACCTTGTTATCTCTAGCAAACTGCGGTGTTGTTTTGTATAACGGAGAGCTGGAGATCACCGAATGCAAGATCGGAGAGACCTCAGGTTTGATCTGGAGGTACTCAAATTGCACACGTCTCGGTCATTAACTTTACTGGTGAAATGGGATAGTGCCCGTGCATAGACGTTCAATGAGTACTGTCTCAGGTTTGGCTATGATGCTCCCCACGAACAGAAACATGTACATGCTGAACGGCCACTGGATTGGCAGTGACGTTTGTTGAACTGCCCCACAGCAAAAAGAAATGGTGTCGTGAGGAAGACTGGCAAGTGAATTACAAGGAAGAGAATGTAGAATATAAAATACAATTAACTGTTTTACAATGATCTGAATTTGCACAGTGCCTGTTATAGAATAAATCTTGCCCAAGCATTTCGAAGAACAGTGATCAAAGAAAACAACGTGAAACATTGTTAGGGTCTCTCAGGCCACTGATACTCGCCCATGGGTTCAGCTCCTGGATATTCACCTTTGGGACCAAGAAGGCATAAACCCAAATATCTTTTCAGAGGTGAAAATCCAGAAACAGTCTGGATTTTCGAAGAGAATTAAGGGTTGAAGTTCACAGATCTCTAAAATATTGTAATCATCTTCAAAAAACAGTGGGAGAGACTAAGGGGATGATAGCCATTGTATATTACGTAAAAATACCATGCAACGACTGTGAGAAACATTACACAGGCCAAACTGGGTTGGCAATAAGGATACATGAACATCAACTAGCTGCCAAGAGACACGACCAATTCTCACTGGTCTCAATGCACACGGACAAAGAAGGACACAAATTCAACTGGGACAACACATCCATAATAGCACAAGCGAAACGGGACATGCCAGGGAATTCCTGGAGGCCTGGGATTCGAACTGGAACTCCATCAACAAATACATTGAACTGGACCTGACATACAAACCACTGAAAAACAGAACCGGAAGTGATGCCAACCACCCCAGCAAACTGAGGCATGTAAATAGCAAGCGAGACAGAACACCACGCTTCACCAGAGGCACGCTTATGGTGTTAACTAGCCGGGTGATGAAATGACTGCAGCCAAACCCCCTGGCTCGGCGAGCAAGTCCACAATCTTAGGATGGATATGTAGACACCTCGAAGGAGTTCAACGCAGGCTCACAGAAATATTAACAACATTCCAAGGATTCAAGTATAAGTGTTTATGACGTCTGTTAGACTGTATTTCCCCAAAGAGGGAAGATTAAGGGGTGATTAAATTGAGTATGTTTTACGATTTTCAAAATAATTAACAGGCTAAATAGAGATAAACTTTGGCTGCTATTGAGGGAATCGAGGGCAAACAGACAGTAGGAAAGATTTTTCTCTCCTTGTGAAGGCTGGAATTGAAATACAAAAGACATTGTTTATTTTTGCCATCCAGAAGACAGTTCCCTGTACCTTCCCAATCTCATGCTGTTTGCATGCAGCTTTCTTGTCAGTCAGAAAGGACTTGGTTGCAAAATGCACATGCATCAGTTCTGATTTCTGAGCCTCCAATGTAAGGACCAGAGAAAAATTACTTCCCTCCTGCGCAGTGCTTTATTGTGCAGGAGCTAGCTTTGAGTGCCTCCTTGAAGAGCTCAAAACCACTGGGCAAAGTCTGCCGCTACATTCTAAGAGGTAAGTGTAAAATGTTTTGACATTTTCAAACGTTGCTATTGGATAGTACATAATAAAGTAGTTGGTATTTTTAATTGAGTTGCTGATATAGTGTCCTGACCTACAGTTGAACATTGCATTGACTATCTTTGTGTAAGGGTTGATATGCATTAGAGTATTTTTACCAATGGAGAAAGTGCTAAAATGCATCAAAACTGTAGAGAAATATACCGGGAAAAAGACCTATCACAGGACTTAAATCTACGGTTATCTTTTACCTTAGGAAAAGATGGCATTGTTTTTGAACATTAAAACAAAAATCTAAGCACCTGTTACACCTCATTGATTGACAGGCAGTCAACATTGAAATGGAAAAGTTACACCATCTTTTTCAATTTGATGCAATAATTGATTTCAATTGTTGTGGTTATTATGAATGCTTTTCTCTGTGCCAAAGGCTCAGAAAGGCGTAGCTCAGCAGGTGGGCTATTACTGATTAATAGGTTAAAGAGGGAGTTGTAACATTACATGCCTTTTACGCACTTGGTGATTACACAGAGCTGGTTGTTTGTATAATGTAATGGCCATTTAAGAGATTAAACTTTCCTTCTGTAGGAGTTTTTTTTTGCAGTATCAGGGACAAATTTCTGAATAAGAGCTTTATTGCATAGCCACAGGATTTCATTTTCACATCAGTAGTTCAAATAATTCCTACCACTAATTGTTGGCTCCTGAGGGCTATGCATGGAGCATAGTGGATGAGGGTATATGGGAGTCATTGAGGTGGCATGAGGTGGTGCGGGGTCCTGAGGGATCATAGGCTATCATGGAGGAGATGAAGGTGGCATGAGTGATCTGAGGGCACATGAGACTATGAATGGGCAAAATGAGAACACGGGAGAAAGAAGAGACACAGACTGATATGGGGGAAACGAATGGGCATGGATGATTTGAGAGGAGATGGAGGATCTCGGCAAGCAAGGAGGGGACATTAGAGTGTATGCAGCAACACAATGATATGAGTGAGTAGAGGATCTTTTAACAATGCTGGGAGGTGAACTGAAGTCTCTAAGATCTGGACTGGGAGAGTGTTCCTTTTGGACATTTCTTTCGGACTTTGTGATCCAGGCTCACTTTTACCACACTGTCATAAAGGTTCAGCACGGAACCTTCAAATCAAAGTCCCTGATAAGTTGGAAGAGGAGTGGGTAAACATTTCACATAACGGGCGATAGAAATGTTGAAAATTCTCTGGCTAAAAGCATTAGATGATACTTTGGTTAATCCACAATTGATAGATTTCTTATAGTTGTCAAATATATGAAAGGATGTGGAGCTAAGGCAGGCAGGTGCAGACAGAATACAGATAAGCTGTGATCGGAGTGAATTGTAGAACAAGCTGAAAGCACTCACTGTCCTGCTTCTGCTCCCACATGAATCACGGCTAATGGTGAGATGTGGGTTAACTGTGAAAGTCAGATTATCAACTCCAGAGACTAACTGGGCTTAAATGGGAAGAAAACAGGAGGTGGGGAATATTCCAGCCCTCTGTGGAGTAATGTTCCAGCACTATCATCAGCAGCTTCTCACCATCAGAAGGAGAACTAGGATCTATCACGTTTGTAAACTATGATATTTGATATTTTAACTATGTAAATACAGAAACTCACCTGCACTCACTTTCATATAGACTCACACACACACTCTCACACACACACACACACACACACACTCTCTCACACACGCACTCATACGCACACACGCATACGCACATACGTACATACACAACACACACACAGACACACACACACTCACTCATCCACACACACACACACGCACAGACACTCACACTCACTCACTCACCTGCACTCACGTATACTCACTCACTCACAAAGATACACACTCTCACTTAAACTCACACTCACTCACTCACAAACTGATAAACAGATATACACTCACTCTCTCACAGTCACACACGATCAGGTTCCCATACACTGATGCTCACACAAGCGCACACACACACACAAGCGCACGCACACACACAAGCGCGCACACACACACAAGCGCGCGCACACACACACACACAAACAAAGACAGATTTTGTGCTGCATTGTCGCAGCTTGGCAAGACATCATGTGGAAAAGATGAATTTGTCAGTGAAGGAATTAGAAAGAGCAAAGATAAATCCTTTGAAAATGAAATGTGGGGATTAATATGTTTTTCAGCAGCTTGAATAAATATAAGATTTCCCTTTGGAGTTCCCTTATTACCATTTGCTCCAATAAAAGCAGCAAATGCCTCAGGGGCTTGGTGAATTTACTTTGTTTAAGGATTAGACAAACACACAGACCCCGCAACCCCTGTTGGTAGGCACTGACTCAGACTCCAGCGGCGGGTGAGTGGGTAATTCCGAGAAGGGCAGGTAACTCTCTCAGCTGGCTGTTTCATTGCAGATTAGCCTGAATGCCATTTATTTGCTGCTGTTGTGTTGTCTCCACATGTGCCCAGTTCACTGAGTGAATTCATTTGGAAAATAGAGACGTGGTGAGTCCATCTGAAATGTCAAGAACAGTGACTTTGCTGGAATTAGGAGAGAAGAATTGAAACCAAAACTACGGTCACTTTTGGGATTTCCTTTCAAATGCAGACCACACCAATGGGATGAATTTTGGCTTCACATACCCACTCTTAAAAAACAAATGCACCGCCTCAGCCCCGTTCATTTTTTGGTTGCAAATTGTCCACCTAATGAGAGACATGAAAAACAATGGTACATGTAGGGGGTGCTCTGTGCAACTTGGCCTCAGACAAGCTGTTGGGCAGAGCAGAAAAGAAAGAATTGCAATTTGTTTTCAAGACCCAGTCCTCAGGACAACTGCTTTTAGTAGGTACAGCTCACCTCTGAGCCAGCTGATTGTGGAGTTCAAATTCAACTCCAGAGATTCCAGTGTAAAATCTACACTGCACTCAAAAGCAGTTGAGGGATTGCAACTGTTGGACATGCTTTCCTGCGGATTAGTCGCTAAACTGAGGCCCTGCCTGCTGTCCCAGGTGAATATTAAAGATTCCTTGCCACTATTTTGAAGCTCATGGGAGTAATTCCCAGTGTCCTAATTAATTCTTATTCCTTAACCAAAGCCACTAAAACAGTTTTTTGTTCTTTTTGCTGTGTTTGAGACTTTGCTATCGTGCAAATTGATTACTGTGTTTCCTACATTATAACAGAGACGACAATTCGAAAGTGTTATTCACTTTGGGATGTGCAGAGGTCGTGGAAGGTGTTGTCTAAACACAAGTATTTGTTTCTTTTCTTTCATTGGTTACATTTTTCGGTGATTACATAAAATCACATGGCATTTGGAGCGCAGAAACTAGTGATTTAACCCAGCAGGTCTGTGTCAGTGTTTATATTCCACTGTTATGTAGACAATGCCTTACCTCAATACTGTGGTTATGAAGACAAGCACAACAATATTGTGCACAGTGCAGTCCCATAAACATCAAATAAATTAATGATCAGCTAATCCTATGTTTAGTGATGTTGTTTGAGAAAGGGCACTGGGAGAACAGTCCTCATTTAGTGTGTGACAGCCTGCTTTACTCTGTATCTAACAATACCTGAAGCACCTAATGTTAACAATGGGTGCCTGAAATAGGAAACTGTTCAATTTGCCTTCAATAACTGTGCTCACTTTAATGAGCGCTGAAAAATGCATTTTGTTCATTTGAACTCTCCACATCTCCAAGGTGTGCTCCAGCTTTAGATTGAAAGAGTGTGTAGTTAACCTGACCCTGGGCCTGGGCCCAAAACTGCAGGAGTTGGTTGCTAGGTACTCTTCATGTAGCCTGCTCATATCTGAAGTTCGCTCTGTGGACAAGTATTGAATTTGAGGATTTACTGTGTCAGGAATTGCAGGCAATGTGTGGCACAGCGCAGCAAAGCCTGAATAGTATGCCACTGTGCTGCCTGAATTGTAAACTGCACATTAAACGGTCGATAGCATTCCCCAAATGGTTGAAAACAAAACTGAAAATGCTGGAGAAACTCAGTAGATCTGGTAGCAACTGTGGAGAGAGAAGCAGAGTTAAAATACTGAGTCAGACATTTATATTTCCAACATCTGCAATATTTTATTTTCTCCAGATTTATTAACTGTGCCATATTATACTGAATGGGACAGGAAGATTCCAAGCGTGATTCACAACCTCATGCCCAATTACTTGATTAATTGTGTCACACTGCAACTGACTTCTGCACCCATCAGTGAGGAGACTGGGATAAAAGGCTCAAAGTTCCAGTTCTTGACTGTTTGCTCAGAAAGGCCAGGAGACTACAGTCAGTTTGTCTATGACTGACCTTGCTGCTAACACACTGAATGCAGATGCCTGTCATTTTGGACCAGAGTGAGTGGGTATCTTCAGCTCAGAGTGTCTATTGCCTGAACGGTAAGCTGCTTGTCTCTATGTCAGTGAGTGCTGGTGTCAACATATACCAGAAAGAAGTGCAAGAGAATACCTTGCAGCTCACTGAGCATGCTTCACCATTCATGGCCGATTCTCTGCCTCACCTCCACGTTCCTCCCAACTCCCCATTCACCAAAAATCTGTCTTTCCCAGCCTTGAATATGTTCAATGATAGAGCATTCACAGCCCTCTGGGGTAGACAATTCCGAAGATACACTGCCACCTGAATAAAGAAGTTTCTCCTCATCTCAGTCCTAAATGATCAGTCCCTTACATACTCTGTGTTCTCAGCCAGAGAAATATCCTCTTTGCATCAACCCTGTTGAATCCCTTCAAGTCTTCTACACTTCAATGAGATTACCTCTCATTCTTTGACACATCAGAGACTAGAGACCAAAGACGAATTTATTCAAGCTGTCATCATAGCACAATCCACTAATCCAACGAACTAATTTAAGTTTGGCTGTGCAGCTTCCATTGCAAGTGCATTCATTTTTAGGTACGGAGAACAAAACTGTCCACAGTGTTCTACGTGCGATCAGACTAAAGCCCTGTAAAATTGTGAAAAGACATGCTTGTACTCTAATGTCCTTGCAGTAAAGGATAACATTCTATTTGCCTTCATAATTGCTGGCAATATCTTCATGCTGACTTTGTCTTCCTTGCACAAGTTTACATACTTTCTGAACTTCAACCTCTAAAAGTTTTGCACCTCGTCTAAAAGCATACAGGTTTTCTAATCTCACTAGCAAAGTAAGATGCTTCTCCACATTGTATACCAACTGTCACTTTGTTGCCTGATCATTTAACCTGGTTTCGTCTCTTTGTACCCTCCTCCAGCTGCACTGTGGCATAGGTTGAGAATCACGCTTGGAATTTACCTGTCCTAATCAATACCATGTGATACAGTTACTAATTTGGGGAAAATAAAATATTGCAGATGCTGGAAATATAAAAGGAGTCATTTCTGACTCTGGATTTTAATTCTGCTTCTTTCTCCACAGATGCTGACAGATCTGCTGAGTTTCTCCAGCATTTTCAGTTTGTTTTCAGCCATTCAGAGAACTCTATCCATTTAACATGCAGTTTAAAATTCAGGCAACACAGTGGCACTATTCAGGCTTTGCTGTGCTGTGCCTACAGCTGTGATGTAGCTTTGCATCATCAGCCAACTTAAATACATTACAATCTGACTCTGTAAATAGTTGAGGCTCCAACACTGAGCCTTTATTGTTTAAAGTTTGCCAACTTGAAATTGCCCCATTTATTGCTACTGTGCACCTTATGTCCATTAACCAACTCTCCATTCTTGCTAATATATTATCCTCAACTCCACAAAGCCCTGTCTTTTGTGTTAACGTTTTGTGTGATACCTTATAGAACATGCCTTTTGGAAATGCAAGTATGCTACATTGACTTGTTCCCTTTCATTTAGCTTATTAGTTACAGCCTCCAAAAAAATTAAGACATTTGCTAACCCAATTTCCCTTTTGTGAAATTGTATTTGCATTTATCTCATTATAATATGATATTCTGAAGTGTTGATAGTTAAAGGTCCTACTGATGCCTGATGGTTTGTAGTTTATTGGTTTCACATTCCCTGAATAATGGTGTTATATTCATTAACTTACAATCTGCAGGAACTATTCTGGGTAATTTTGGAAAAATATTACAAGTGCACCTATTATCTTTGCAACAATCCCTTTTAGAACCTTAAGATATCGGCTTTCAGGTCCTTCTGCTTTGTCAGATGTTATTCCCTTGAACTTTTCAAATTATTTCATTCAGTTAATTACCTTGTGTTCTTCGCCCAAACTAGTCCCTAGGACGACATCTATTTCTGGTGTTTTCTGTTGTGCAGACAGACACAAGATAATTGTTCAAAGTCTTTGCCGTTCCTTCCTTCAATGTGATAATGTAGCCTTCCTCTGAGTCTAAGGGACCAATGTTTAATTTAGCTGCTGTCCTTTGCAAAAGCTCTTAACATCTGATTTTATATTCCGGTCTAGTTTAATTGCATTTTTTCATGTTTTTTTTCATCTTTTTGTAAAACCTTTGCTCTATTTCTAAAACTTGCCCCTTTCCTTGTGTTTTCCATAATGCATTATAACCTTACGAGGCTCTTCTTTAAATCAAATTCTATCCTTAAGTTCTTTAGTATGTTACAGATAGATCTTTCTCCCTGGTGAGTTTGTGCAGTGGAATGTATTTTATTGTTGGAAAAAAAGACACATTATCAGAGCTTTCCATCTTATATTCATCAAGTCAGATGCAAGAATACCAAAAGAACAACAATATATACTGCATGACAAAGAGGTGCTGATTGGTTTCCGGTAGATTCTGATTGATCATTAATTTACCATGCCTAATGCACCACAGAACAGTTACCCAAAAGCCTTTTCTAAGTTTAAAAAACACTTTTTGTTGAATATTTTGAGTTGATTCTTTACATTTGTTTTAACTGTTTATTTGCTGACATCCCTTTTCATCCATTTACCTTCTCAGCCTTAGCCAACCTAGTCATTCAGGGAAACAGAGGGCTGCTTGTCTACAGATCCTTGAAGTCTGGCAGGATAGGTTAATAGGGTGGTTAAGAAGGCACATGGGACACTTGTGGACTTTGTGCGCCACTGCATGCTGCCCTCGAAGCAGCTGCAGGGGACAAGGTGTAGAGACTGCCCTTCTGGAATGTGACTTTGCAAAAGAAGTCTGGAGAGAGATGCAGTGATTCTTGTTGAGGATCATCTGGAGAAACTCCGTGATGCAGGACTCTATGCTCTACAGTCTGTTCCCCAGGATGCACACTGAGACAAACATAACTATGCCTGGAGTACCATCAACTCTGTGAAAGACACTCTTTGGTCTGCCCAAAACCTGTTGACATTCCATTGAAAAGAGCCAACCTCGACTGAGTTTTGCAAACTGGCACATTCCAAAATCTAGGACTACGTACTGAGGGATGCACTAAAAGCTTGTGGCAGCTGCTTGCAAGATGCAGTGGGGAAGGACCACTGTCTAAGATCTTTCTGCCAAAGTATCATGGGGGCTCATTCAGTTATCGGACCCTCCTGATTCCTAAGATACGTGTAAATAGTACCTTGCTTCATTAAGAAAAGCCTTTGGGTTTGTTGTAGCTATTGAGAAAGTCAAAACCCAATGTTTGTTTTCTTCTCCGTACTCAAAGACAGAACAGATCTGAACTGTTTTAGTAAGTGTGTATGTATATAAAGATCGTTTTATGAGTAAAATATACTTTGCTAAAAATAAATAAATACATGTGGGACCCTTGCTTTTGTCAAGTGAGGTATAGATTATGACAGCAGGGAGGTCATGTTGGAGCTCTACAGAACTTTAGTTAAGCCATATTTGGGGTATTATATGCATTTCTGGTCACGACACTGTAGGAAAAATGTCTTTGCACTGGAAGGGATGCAAAGGAGATTCACCAGAATGTTGCATGGATGGAACATTTCAGATATGAAAAGAGGCTGGATAAGCTTGGATTGTCTCCGAAGGGGAAACCTGATAGAGGTGTATAAGATTATGAGGGGCATGGACAGGGTGACTATTGAAGGGTCAATAACAAGGGGGCATAATTTTACAGAGACAGACAGGAGGTTTAGAGGGGATTTGAGGAAAAACATTTTCACCCAGAGGGAAATGCACTGCCTGGGAGGGTAGTTGAGGTGGGAAACCTCACACCTTTAATAAGTACTTGAATGAGCCCTTGAAGTGTCATAACATTCCAGGCCATGGGCCTAATGTGAGAAAGTGGGACTAGTGTGGGTAATAGTATATTTTTGGCAGGACAAACTTAATAGACTGAAGAGCTTCTTCTGTATTGTATGATTCTATGAACCCCTCATTATTCAGTAAGTGGCTTTGTTTAAGTTTATGATCCTTGTTTGGGACTATATTATGTCACCCTCAAGCTTAATATGTTAAAATGTATTTTTTTCCCCAGGGGATCTTTTACTGCGAGATGAATAAATAAATCTGTTTCATTACACGATATTTAATAACAAATAATTTCATCCCAAATGTGGAAGTATTCTCTAAGTTCATATTCCAGACAATCTTGGCCAATGTGACTTGTCCCATCTACATGTAGATTAAATTCAGCTGCAATTAGAACAATGTCCTCGTCCAAGTCTCCAATTATTTCTTGTGTTATATTTTGACCAAGATAATAAGTATTGACAGAGGGCCTGCAAATCATTTCCACCAGCACTTTTAGACTTCTGCTATTTCTCATCTCCACCCATGTTGATTCTCTATCCTGATTGTCTGAGTCAAGAACATTTCTGAATACTGCCCTTATGTTATTCCTTACCAGCAGTGTTACACTTCCTCTCTTTCCATTTTGGCTGTCCCTCTCAAATTCTGTAGTTCCCAAATTTAGTCACCTTGCAACCATGTCTTTGTAATGGTGAATATATTAAAACTGTTTATCTCTATTTATGTCACCAGTTCATTATTCTTATGAAAAATGCTTTATGAATTCAGATAAAGAGCCTTGAATTTTATTTTACTTTGCCACTCAGTAATGCAGCCGTGGTACGACATTCACTCTCCCCTTCCTTTCTCACTTTGTTTGTCTTGACCCAAACCACTATTCTGCTGTTTATCCTCAATATTTCTCCTTTTAGATTTCTAAATCTTCTTTCACTTGAGCCTCCTCCTTACCTGACACCACTGCCCAAACATATAATTCAGCGATTTCCCGGTCTTGTTTTAAAGGACCCTATCTCCTGGTCAGTGACCCATGAATTGAACCCCTTACATACCACGCCACACTTCGAACCTGCATTTAAGTGTCTAACCTACTTGAACCTATGCCAATTGGCACAATAATCACTCAACAATCCAGATTTATTACCTTTAATCTTGTACATTTCAGTTGGGTCTCTAACACTTTACGCTCGCTTAACAGAGCATCATTCCTGATTTGGTCGTGTTAATGATAACAGTCTAATAATTGATCATCCACGAGGGATTGATTAATTCAACTGGTTAATTTATTTGAAACAGCAAGATATTTTGCAAGTTATTACAGCAAGCTAACCAATTTCATGGGGTACAGCATGCAATCCTAAAGCAGGCTATCGAGCCAGGCAAAGTCACAACAGTGGGTATAAACATACAGCGCATGGGATTCTTAAAGGTCAACACTCTTAAAGGCTAAGTACACATGGCCCTTCCTTACTAATAGAATGTTTAAATGTTTACAATAACAAGTGAGCCTGTGGCTCTCTAATGTATAGGCAACATGCACAGATCCTGTGATGGTGACTTGTTCTGGAGATGCCATTGACTGTCCCAATTGTCAGTGATATTGGCTGTCACAAAAACCAAAAGAACTGCGGATACTATAAATCAGGAACTAAAACAAAGTTGCTGGAAAAGCTCAACAGGTCTGGCAGCATCTGTGAAGGAGAAAACAGAGTTAACATTTCGGGTCCGGTGACCCTTCCTCAGAACTGATGGTGGCTGGGAAAACGTCAGCTTATATGCAGAAAACAGGGAGGTGGGTGGGGTGGGGAGTAAACGATAGGATAGAGCCCAAAGACAGAGCAAGACAGTTGGACAGACAAAGGAGATGCTAACGATCAGTCTGGGAGGGGGAATAGTTGTTAATGGGGACTGTTAGTGACGAACAACAGGGCGTATGTAATAGCAGGCTATGTGATAACAAGGCCTGGTGTGTGGGGTAGGGGGCTAGGACATGGGAGAGTTTAGGCCCTAAAATATTTGAACTCAATGTTCAGCCCAAAGGGCTGTAAGGTCCCCAAGCGTAAAATGAGGTGTTGTTCCTCCAGCTTGCGCTGGGCTTCGCTGGAACACTGCAGCAAGCCAGAGACAGATGTTGGCCAGGGAGCAGGGTGATGCGTTGAAGTGGCAGGCAACAGGTAGTTCAGAGTCTTTTTTGCGAGCAGAATGTAGATGTTCTGCGAAGCGGTCGCCTTGTCTACACTTCATTTCCCCAATGTAGAGGAGGCCACATTGTGAGCAGCGAATGCAGTAGACTAGATTCTGGGAAGTTATTGTCTATCATTTCTGTTTATGTTAAGCTTCTTTTGCAGTTCTGTTCCAGATTGCCCTTATCCTGGCACACTGCGGCCATGTTTTACTGCCTACTAGTCACTTGTTCTTCAAGCTGTTTCGAGTGTGTATGTTGGTCAAAGTCAAGGTTGAGGTTCCTACGTCACTGCATGATAGATCCCCACAGCTGTCTGTGTTGCAGTCACACCCTCTTGTCCCTGACCATTGACTAATGCCAAAAGTCTACATAGCCTAATGAATGTGATTGACTCCTGGAGGAAAGTGTTAAAAAGATATAGTTCTCCTCTTCCCTGAGTTTCCTCATTTTATGATTTCAGCTGATGTTACCACCAGACAAGACAGATCCCAGACTAAAATCTAACTTGATGGATCATATTTTATTTTGTTTATTTAACATGGTGGTCTTTCACTGAAATGCGTAAACACAATGATATAGGTTTTGTTTTAACAAAATAAGACAGAAATTTATGAAACGTAAGAAATGAAGATAAGTAGAACAAACCAAGCTATTTACATATAACACAGTTTCAAAGATTTCACAACATACAGCAAAATAAATTCCATCTCATCCTAATACCATCACTTTGCAGTGCTCAAATACCCAGGGAGGGAGAGATCCCTTTTCTGTCATATGTGTAGGTTTGATTTAATTGTTCTGTTTGATTCCTGGACTTGGGAATTTGATAACCATTTCCTTGATTATTCGTACCACTGAGCTTAAATTTTCTTAGCTGCAAATAACCCTTCCAAAGTTCTAAGCAAACACTTCTGGCCTGGAATTTTTAAACCCTGACACTGAGAGAACCTATTTCCTAGGTAGTCTGAAGTAACTCATTTCTTCAGGAGATTCTGTTCTTTCATCTAATCACCCCCACTTGTATTGTGTGCTGTCTTCAGAAGCTTTTCCATCAATTCCTGATTCTCCTAAACCAAAAAGAAGCCAATGTTTTTCAATGTTTGCTCTCTCAGTACTCTCACAATATAAGCAAACTCACATTAGCGCTGCAGGAGGGGCCCAGTCACCTGCTCTCTGACTTAAAAATCATAGTTCCAGAAAGACCGCCAAGATAACAATTAAATCTTTTGATAAACATAAACCAAAATTCACATGTCACTAGTTCAAAATTCAAACACTAAAATAAATAATGTTAAAGTATATATAAATCATACACCTTACATCTCCTCCAAAAGAAAAGATGATGTATCTTTAACAGGAATTTTCATTATCCATTAAAAATAATCTCAATGCTATTTCTATGTCACGTTAACAGTACTGACATATTGACATTAAACATACACGGCAGTCATATTTTACATATGTCCATGCGCTTCGCAGCACTCGGTGTCCTTATATGTTCTCTTGATAAAGCGTCTGCTATAGCATTTTCTTTTCCAGGCCCATGAATGTTTTTCAAATTATACAGTTGGAGAGTTAAACTCCACCAAAAAACTGTAAGTTCTTGTCCTGAAATTTTTCAAACATTTCTAAGATTTGAAAACCAGATCCCATATTTACAAGGCAGGTACTGTAACCAGCTGAACCATATGGCTCTTAAATACATTGATCTGATCTGTGACTTCAGCACAATACTGAGGCAGTGCAGCATTTCTATAGCTGCAGTACCACAGATGAGATGTAATCATTTACCACAAACAGGAGAGAAGAGCTGTCTGGTATTCTAATCAAAACAACTACAGGCTTTTTGTTTCATGATACTTGTAGGACTTCGCTTTGTTCTTTGCCACATGGTGACACTTCAATCATGTCATTCCTGCATTTTTAATGTACTAAATGTGCTAATTCGTTGGTGCAATGACTGTAATCTACCCAAATTACAAATGACTAATTTACAAATGCGGGAACTGCACACCATTGTTAAACCAGCCTATCCTAACATTGCTGTACAACTGTATGAGAGACAACCAATGAAATTATCAATGTGTATTTAACCCCCTGAGGGGAAAGGTACCCTTAAACTGATATGTGTGCCAATTATGATTGCTGCTGTGTTTGACCTTTTGAGGTCAATGCTAGAAATAGGTTTGCTTAGGAAATAATCCATTGAAAATTAGCCAAAAGCAGCTCGTTTCTTTTCAGAGACGTCAGTATTTCATTACCAATATGTCATCAGGACTGATTTATGGTCACTTGCGTGAGGTACCAATAGGTGATCAGTGCACGAGTGTGTCAGTTATGTTACTAGACAAGTAATCCAGAGAGTGTGAGTTCAAATATGACCACATAATACTTTGAGAATTGCAATTGAATTGAAAAACCTATAAAAGTGACCATGAATCCTAATTAACCTCTGATGTGATCGAGCAAGCCACTTATCTGTATCCAACTGCAAGAAGCCACATTTTTACCTTCTCAGGGCGACTAGTGATGAATGCAAGGACCAATAAAGGCTGTGAGATCCAGGTTGTGAGAATGACTGTTTTTTTTAAATTGTTGTTTTGAGTGGTGGGAAGAAAATTGGTGTTTGATAAAAGAGAACTTTAATCTTACTTGTGAACACCTACCGTCTGTTATAGTCAGCTTCCTCATGCGTTGTTTCCTGTGAAGATAAACCCAGTTTAGAGGTTCAATTTGGAGTCAGGCCACCGGTTCCCGGTTCCCAATCTGAAAGTACAATGTGAAACTTTGCCTGGGATTTCTAGCCACCAGGACGTTCACCATAACAATGTAAGATAACTTCTAAATAAAAGCCGAAAGAACTGCGGATGCTGGAAATCAGAAACAAAAACAGAAATTGCTGGAACAGCTCAACAAGTTTGGTAGCATCTGTGGAGAGAAATCAGAGTTAACGTTTCAGGTCCAGTGACCCTTCCTCAGAACTGATAACGTAAGACAACTTATCCTGTTTTTCCATTTGAAGAACTCTGTAGTTGGTGTAGTAGATAGGAATGTAAAAAAACAATAGCAGGAGAAGGCTATTCAGTCCGTTGAGCCTCCTGTACTTACTATGCATACAGATCATGGCTGATCATCACAGTCAAGCTATTTTTCCCAGTATTCCCATATCCCTTGATATCATTAGTATTCAGATGATTCAAGTATTTTGGGAAATGCAAGTCATTATGTAAAAAATATTCAATGTACCTGCAGAACTGGTGCCCATGCTCATTTCAAAGAAATTTCAATCCCAAACTGCCCATTCAGCCTAATGGTGTTTGTGTTATACATAAATCTCCTTGATCTTCAATGATCCTTTCCTACCATGTTCCAGCCTTCTGCTGTTCTTGCCCTGTTGTCTCATTCATGCATTAAGTTTCCAATTAAATTTGTGCATGACCTCTGCCACTGTATGTGGCAGTGAGTTCCTCATTTTTACCAAACTGTTCTAAAAGTTCAGTGCTGAAGGAGTGCTCCCACAGCAGGCAACCTTTGTTGTTGTTTGTTAGCGTTAGTGTTGGGACAATAAAAACAAGTTCCGTACACTAGGCTCTTCAGGTGGATATGAAAGAGGATGTAGCACTAAATGAAGATACCAAAAGATCTTCCTGTCTATGTTTTCAATGCTCCCTCAGCTATCATCACTGGAAACGGAGAGTCTGGCATTGCATTCATTTGCACTTCTTGCTATTTTGCCGTCTGCAAGTTGACTGCTGGGTGTGGGCTCATTCTCTGTACAGGAAATCTGTCCTTGGACGTAGGCAATGCAATGTTAAAATTTGATGACAGGGTTTACAGCAATGTGGGAACTGGAGAAGACTTCAGGGACACGGTGGTGGGGGATTAGTCATCAGCAGGTCCCAGATACAAATCAATGTGGAGAAGTGTAAGGTGGTGCTTTCTATAAGAGACAAAATGTGAGAAATGCAAGTATCCACCCAGTGGAAAAAGGTGAGAAGGTGTGGGTAACTGTGAGACCTAGGGATTAAGTGCACTATTTCTGAATGTTCAAGTGCAGAGATGTAACTCCGTTCATAGAGGTCAGCAACATATTTCATATTCTATGTACAGGAACGTAAAGTCCAAACATGGGAAGTAGTATCAAATTTGTATAAAGCTGTGGTTAGGGCTCAGTTATAGCAATGTGTGCAGTTTTGGAAGAAAATGTAAAACAGAAAGTGCATGCAATCGTGATTAACTGGGATCACATTAAGGGTCGGAAACAATAGAACTCTGTGTGAGGAGAGTTTTGAAATGCTGAGATGGACAACGTTCAGAAGAGCTTACAGTGAGGTTTCCAGGGTGGTGCAGGCTTTTGTAGACCCATTCTCTTTGGTAGTCGAATCAGTGTGAGAGTTTGTCAATCTGAAATTGTCTGAAAGTGAATCAGGAGTGGTTGGATTTGTCTTTATGCAGGAGCTTATGGAACGTGAGATGTTTCTATCACAAGGAAGTGATAAGGCATGGAGCATTGCATCTTCCCTAGGAAAATCGGATACATTTCGAGAAGATATAGGGCACTGAGGAAAGTGCAAGACAATTATAAAAACCCAACTGGTTTGCTAATGTCCCCTTCTTTAGTGGCACTCTTGTTTTTATTGTCAAGTCTGGCTTAGATGTGACTCCAAACTAACAACAATATGCTTGACTCTGAAATGGTCTGGCAAGCCCCTCTAAGATCACCCAAACTTCACTGTGGGTATACCCACCCCAGCTGGACTGCAACAGATGAGGAAGGTGTCTGACTATACCTGCTCAATGCTGGATTACTCAGGGCCAACTACATGCCATCAGCGAAGAAATAAAAACTCGGAACGGACTTTGGCTGACTTTCCCCATTCGAGTGGCGAGTATTTTGTCACATACCCAACAGATGGGTTGGGCGGTATGCCATTTCTCACAGAGTGCTCAGCCTCCTCCTCTGGACTATGGTTTCTAAGTATCAGAATGCCACCACACATTCTGGTTCACACAACTACAGTGCCACTGTGGGCGACAGGATACCCTCTTCAATGAGTCCAGTGACTGGATAAGACCAGAGTACTACACAGAAACCTGCAAACAGGAAGCAGTTGAGACCAAAACATTGAATGTGTGCAAGAAGGAGATAGGGATAAAGGGATCAAAGTGTATGGGGCAGAAGCAGGAACAGGGTACATAAGAACATAAGAAATAGCAGCAGGAGTAGGCCATCTGCCCCTCAAACCTGCTCTTCCATTCAATCATGGCTGATTGTAGACTCAGCTCCACTTACCTGCCCACTCACCATAACCCTTAATTCCTTTACTGTTCAAAAATCTACCTATTTTTGCCTTAAAAATATTCAACAAGGAAGCCTCAGCAGCTTCCCTGGGCAGGAATTCCCCAGATTCACAACCCTTCGGGGGAGAAAGTTCCTCCCCAGCTCAGTCTTGAATCGGCGCTCCCTTATTTTGAGGCTATGCCCCCTTGTTTTGAGTTTCCCTCGCCAGTGGAAACAACCGCTCTGCTTCTATCTTATCTATTCACTTGATCATTTTATACACTCCTATTTTTTGTGCTTCTCTATAAATTAAAGCCATATATTTCAATGAGCATTTTAACTCAGTATTGCGCTTCCGAAATATGTGAGTTAAAAGGACAGAAAGGAAGGGTTTTTATATTGCTTGTGTTGTTTCTGGTAATTTGGGCCTGCCCAGTGCAGAATCTGATTCTGCTACTTGGATACTACTGGTGACACTTCCCATATCTGCGAGAGGAATGAGGAAGCTGAATGCTTAGTGACACAGTGTCAGGATTTGGCTGTATAACAAATGTGTTGTACAAGCCACATGTTTGCACTCTCCAGAGACACATGATTAATGTGGCACAATACTAAGATATGAAACCAAAGGAGAGTCCTTCTCATCTAGGATTCCAGGTACTTTTGCTGTGTTAATGGTGCCATGAGTTAATACTGTCGAACTCAATCAAGGTGTACACATCCGTCATGGTTACAAATATATTGTTTATCATCCTCGGCCAGGTTTTCAGAGGTTTCCAGTTATAAATGGATTATGTAGGCTCTGCATGGTTATATTGAAACTTGCAAAATGTTTGATTTATCCATTAATTCACCCACTTACCTGTTAAATCTTCAAACATAAGATCAAATGAATTAGGAACACAAGTAAGCCATTTGGTCCGTCAAGCCCGCACCACCCTCTAATAAGATCAGGGTGATCAGAATGCAGTCTCAACTGCATATTGTCATCTATCCCTGATAACCACTGACCTGCCTGTTACTCACAAATCTACCTCCCTTCACCGCAAGCAGATTCAATGATCCACCTGTGCCTGGGGATGTGTTCATACACCCATGGGTACGCAGCAGGGTGAGTGGGTGAAGGGTTTAATGTTAGAAGTGAGGGAGTCAGGTACAGCCTGCAGACTGGAAAATCCTCCTATTCTGACACTCCGTGCTGAATAAACAGCCTTGCTGATGACAAGAGCAGGCCTGACAGAAAAGTCTTCCTCCTGTCCTCCATAGCTACTTTGCCAAGGAGTCTGCCTGACTGAAAGGCCTGCCCCATTGATCTGCCTCCATGATTGTTTCTAGTCCCAGACTTATTTCTGTTCCAGCAGTGACCACTTCTCGCAGCGGTGCTAAGGGTCTGAAGAGATGCCAGTCAGTCAGAGTTGGGAGGTGGTATCCCTCAACCTGAAAGCCCCAGGAATGTTGATAGCAGGCTGTCAAATGCCTGATTGGGCTTCCTGCAAATAACCGCTGCTAGGTTACCACTGGCTTTCTATCCAAACTGGGGTCAGTGCTGGACACAGCCAATTGGGAGGCTCTACACCAAATGCTGAGAAACTGAGAACCTAGTAAAGATTGTGGCAAACACCAGTTGTCACATTCTGCCAACCTGAGTATATTCCCGTTATCCTTGTTCTGGCTCCTAACTCCCAATCAATTGACAACCCATCTGGAGTTACTCCTGACACTTATTTCCTTTGAGGTTGTAGACTTGCTCACCGAGCCAGGGGTGTTTGGCTGCAGACGTTTCGTCACCCTGCTAGGCAACATCGTCAGTGCACCTCTGGTGAAGCGTTGGTGTTCTGTCCCACATGTTATTTATATGCCTCGGTTTGCTGGGGTGGTTGACATCACTTCCAGTTCCGTCTGAAAAACAGAATTAGTTTCTTAAGCTGAAGAATGTGAAATCTGCAGGTCTCATTTTATGAAATGCCCACTTGGTGGAGAGACGGTCACGTTAGTGCCTTTCATTCGTTGTATCTAGACTGCAGCAGAGGTGCACATTTACCATCCAGAGATTCTGCAAGGTGAATGTCCTTTCCTTGCTCTACCCAGCCTGCCTCACCTGAGTGACATCATGCCCTTTGGCGAGTGACCCTGCTTCAATTTATCCATAACTCCATAATCTTCTCCTAATCATATACTCCCACACAGTGATCACTCCCATCCTTTACAAATTCCACCAGCTCTCTATACCCAAAATATTGATTTGTAGAATAGTTTAGTCTTCTTTCCAATCTCTTCTTGAAGTTTTCCCTTGTCTCCTCCTACTTTAATGTGCTCACACGCAGTCTTCACTGCTTTGATACTGAAGGCATTTAAGAGGAATCTAAATAAGTGCACAAAGGAGAAAGGATAGTTGATTGAGTAAGGCAAATTGGTGAAGGAGAAGCTCATATAGAGCATAAGCACCCGGGTTGATCTGTTGTGTTGAATGGCCTGTTTCTATGCTGTGAAATCTCTGTAATTATATGTAATAACTCTCGTCCTCAATTCCCACCCTTCGATCAGTAGCCATTGTCCATTCTGCTCCTGTCCCCTGAAATTCTCTGCTGAGCTGCCTCCACCTTATGCTTCCTCACCAGAATCTACTCAAACCCTCTTCTTTGTACTTCTCATTCATATAATAACCTGTGGGAGCAAATCCCCTTTTCCTCAAATTGAGTGTCCACTGTATCCTCTGGAGGACCAGGAAGAGACCATTCATCCCCATAAAACTGTTCCTACCTTCCCTCCATCGACCCACCACAGTTCCCGTATCATTTACGCAAAAGTCTCAATTTTGAAATTTTCAAATGAACACTAGATTCAACAGACTGTCCTAGGGAAAATGTTCTTGGACATTTCCTTAGATGAGAGAATTGAGTAATTTATATGTACATACAGTGGCTGCAGTGCTCAGGGTCTTTTTATGTTATCTGTTCCAAGTATGACTGTGGTTGATGTTAACATCAATTAGATGTAATGAAAATTTGAACTATCTTCTGAGAGTCTGGTCGTGTTAATATTCAGTAAATTCAAACCTTCGACTTGATCGGTGTTGCTGAAAAATAAAATTGATCAACCAACTTAATAACGGATTCCTGAGATAGTGAACCAATTTAATTTTTGATTTGAAAGCTAGATTTTTTTGACTATTATTAATATTTCAGACAATCTGCTGCAAAGCTTCTCACGATCGAAATTAATACTGAGTGAATTGAACAACTAATGCAGTTTCTAACTGAGAGAGGATAGGTCATAGTGTTTGGCCTGCTTTTAACCGTAGCAGAAATGAAAGGAAACTCCCTGCTATGACTTTGTTATAGCCTTGTTCCTGAGAAAATAAAAACCTAAATTCAACTAAAATGATGTAGGCAACTCACTATCCAACTGGAATTCTTGAGTATGAAATGTACCATAAATTAAATTATGGTGAATATTCCTACTTTGTTCAATAATGACTAATCACTCTCGAACACCACTATCTGTATTCACTTAAAACAAATGGGAAAAGAAAAGCTACGCGTTAACAATTGTGCACCAGTCAGCCACCAAGCTTTGTTTTCAAAGTTGACAAAAACCAACAACTCTCTGAAAATGGACAAACAGAATTTCTCAAATAATTTATTCCTGGCTTGTTCAATGAACACATTAGTTCCTCATCGATTTGACAAGTTCTACATCTTTTACAGACAAATTCGTAAGTGTATTCTAAAATTAAAGAATTGGCCAAGATTCTTCAGGCTTATCCAATTTGATTGTTCTTCATGAATCCGAAATGTCTTCCAATCTTTGAGAGAAAATTAATTGCTTTTATTAATAGAAGCATCAGCAATTTACTTTTTACAGAGAACACTATATCCTCACAACTCACAGACATTGTATCTTTCACACAACATTTTGTCCCCGGGAGTAAAAATTGGGTCAAAAAAAAGTGTGGTGTAAAATTTCTAAAAATAGCGTAACCTGCTCATTGGGACCTCTTTACAGCTTGGTCCAAACATTGACAAAAGTATCGAATTCCAAAGGTGAGATCGTAGTGTCTTTTGTTGACATCAAAGCAGCATTTGACTAAATGTAGCATCAAAGAGCCTGAGCAAATGATCTTTGCATAGATTAAGGCATACCTGGTACCAACCATTTCCTGGCTACAATCAGTTCTGAAGAAGAGTCACTGGATCTGAAATGTTAACTCTGCTTTCTCTACACAGATGTTGCCAGATCTGCTGAGATTTTCCAGCAATTTCTCTTCTTGCACTTGGGACTATCATTGACCAGAAAGTGAACTGGATGAGCCATATAAATACTTGTCCATGAGAGTGGATCAGAGGCTAGGAATCTGTGATGAGTAACTCACCCTCTGTCTCTCCAATTCCTGTCTACCATCAGCGAGGCACAAAACAGGAGTGTGATGGAATTCTGTCCACTTACCTGATAGGTTCAGCTCTAACAACAACCAAGATGCTCAACACCTTCTAGGACAGAGCAGCATGATCAACCATCACAATCTCTTCACTACCAGTGCGTACCATCTACAACATGCACAGCAGTAACTCACCACAACTCCTCAACAGCACCTTCCAACCCTGTGACAGGTATCACTGAGAAAACAAGGGCAGCAGATGCATGGGAACACCACCATCTATATGTTACCCTCCAAGTCACACATCATCCTGACTGGAACCATAGAATCCCTACAGTGTGGAAGTAGGCCATTCAGCCCATCGAGTCCACACTGACCCTTAAGAACATTCCACCCAGACCCACCTTATCCTTGTACCCTGCATTCCCCATGGATAATTCACCTAGCCTGCACATCCTTGGAAACTATGGGCAATTTAGCACAGCGAAGCCATCTAACCTTTGGACTGTGGGAGGAAACTGGAGCATGCAGAGAAAACCCATGCAGCCACAGCAAGAACTCCATACAGCCAGTTGCCTGAGGGTGGAATCAAACTGGGGTCCCTGGCGCTGTGAGGCAGCAGTGCTAACCATTGAGCCACTGTGTGGCCCCCTAAAACTATATTGCTATTTCTTCATGGTCAAGGGGTCTGAATCCTGTGCTGTGACTGTGGCTGCTCTCCAAGGACTGGAGTATTTCAAGAAGGCAGCTCGCTATAACCTTCTCCAGAGCACTGGGACTACTGTCCCAGATGGTGATGGCCATGCCCTACATACAAATACAATAAGAAACGTGGAGGAATTTTATCTAAAACACATTCAACCAACTCCCCTTGCCACAATGAAACACTATCAGTGAAACAGTGCTTTTTGTACAACGCTATAGTGCAGAAGCTACAAACCTTCAGTGAGAGACAGGGCTGTCGTAGTGTGTCACTGGGTTAGTATTCCGGAATCCCAGGCTAATGCTCTGGAGGAGGTGGGTTCATATTCATAGCAAATGGTGAAAATTTTATTCACTTAAACCTGAAATAAAAAGCAGCCCTTATGGCAACCATGTAACTGTTGTCAATTGTTGTAAAAACCCATCTAGTTCACTACTGTCCTTCAGGGAAAGAGATCTGCCATCCTTACCCGGCCTGGCCTACATGTGACTCCAAAGCCACAGCAATGTGGCTGACTCTTAACTGCCCTCTGGGCAACTAGGGATGGACAATAACTGCTGGCCTAGCCATTGACGCCCACACCCTGTGAACAAATTTTTTTGAGAGCGACATCTTTTTAATGTCATGACAGCGATTCTGTATTGGACCTGGAGGTGGTTTCCCTGGCACAGATAATGTTCGAGTACCTCATCTGTGCTGGGTTTGTGAACTTGGCCACATCAAGTTACCTGATTTCCACAAGCACATGCTCGAGCTGGGGATCACTGAGGGGTGTGCTGATGAGCAGGGTAAACAGCATTGCAGTTACATAACATCAAAGCTACACATTGACTTCCTTTGTATACCAAATCAGTAACTGGTCAGTTCTGCACATCCAGCTCCTAACTAATTGACTTTGCCTCGAGACTCTCAATGAAGCAAAATAAATATTTAATATTTCGTTGTAAGGTGATATAGGCTGAAGGAGAAATGTGCTGCTCTCTCCTGTTCGGTGCCAGGCTGCATGCAGTCTGTCACAGTGTGATAACTGTTTACAGAAATATCCTGTTCAGTGCTGAGCACAATCACTCATTGCAATAAATGACAAATTGAAGGTACCTGAAGTTAATTATCATTTAGCAGGCCACCAAAAAGTGAAACATTCCAGAATATGTTAGAAGTGAACTTATAAGATATTGTATAAATGTCAGCTTCTAGTCCTTCACTTGCGTAGGAAGCTTGATTCACTTATTTCTTATGCACAATCTTTTCTACAGAACACCTTTCATGAGGAGGCAGGAGTGAGGCTTATATCCAAACAGCAGATTGGCAAATGAGTTATATCAAGCTGCAGAAGTACAATATAAACAGTACCTGACATTTTGTCCACGTTTTTTTTTTGCAGCTTAATGTAAGAGAAGTTAGTATGTTCAAAGAAAAAGGAACTGGAAAACTTACAATTTTCCTTTGGCTCTCCTGAACGCATTGGCTTTTAACAACCTCCTCATACCTCAGCCAATGGAATTTTTCTTCTCGTCTAAGCCCAGATAGTCAGTGCTAGTGGCATTGAGAATCAAGGAAAGCTGGGAGGTTTGGGGTCCTGCATAGGCAGCTCTCATCTTGGGTGAATGGAGTTGGCATATTATTTGCACCCAATTGATGAGCAACTACAGATAGTCATTGACCACCTGTAATTGTCATCTAGTTATACCTGGAAGTTGATGGTCACTTGGTAAGTGATTGGTAAACATCTCTCTTTTTTGATTCATTCACAGGATGAGGGTGTCTCTGGCTAGGCCAGAATTTATTGCCCAGAGGGCAGTTAAGAGTCACCCCATGTTGCTGTGGGTCTGGAGTCACAATTAGGCCAAACCGGGTAAAGGTAGCAGATTTCCTTCCTTCAAGGACATTAGTGAACCAGATATGATTTTTCAACAATCGACAATGGATTCAAGATCATCCTTAGACTCTTAATTCCAGATATTTATTGAATTCCCATTCCACCATCTGCCATGGCAGGATTCGAACCCTTGTCCCCAGTACATTAACTGGGTCTCTGGAGTAACAGTCTAGCGATAATACCACTAGGCCATTACCTCCCCCTTATTGAATGCTGTCTTCTCCCTGGATGCAGGATAAGACTTTACATGAGGCTTTGAGACAGATTCATCATCTAGTAGTTTCAGTAGTCATGTGAACATACTTGACTGATGATGTAGGCTGTCCTGTTTACATGTTAACATTAACCCTTTGCACCACTGTTTACTGCAATGACTGATTATATTCCTAACTTGTACCATCGCCAGTTCCCACCCAACTTTGGTTATGTTTTCGGAGATGTTATTAAATAGAGTAGATGGGACCTGAACCTCAGCTTCCTGACTCAGAGGCAGGCACACTACCACCGCACCACAAAAGCCCTTGACAACATTTGTAGATTTCTTTTTATTCAACCTAGGGCAAAGTCTTGGAACACAAACTACTATGTCTGCTGGCAGCAGTGGGATGTGAACCCCTCTTTTTGCAGAGAGTGGAACCTGAACACCCAGTCAATGGCAGGACCCTGACGAGAATTGATATTCACAGGGTTCTTGGGGGGGCAAGTCTATAGATCCCTGAAAGTGGCAATGCAAGTGGGTAGGGTGGTATAAAAGGCAAATGGAATGGTTGCCTTCATCAGTCAGGACGCTGAGTATGAAAGTTGGTAAGTTATGTTGCAGCTGAATGCAACCTTAGTTCAGTCACATTTGGAGTATTGTGTGCAGTTCTGGTCACCACACTACAGGAAGAATGTGATGGCTTTGGAGAAGGTGCAAAAGAGATCTATCAGGACGCTGCACAGTTTGGAGTGTATTAGCTCCAAGGAGAGGTAATGGGGGTTGGCGGAGGCGGGGTGCGGAGGTGTGGGTGTGCTGTGAAGTGCGTTTGTTGTGAGGAGATGGAAAAATGGAAGTGCTTACTGTGAGCATTCCAGAAAGTGGAACCTTAGGCCATAATCATAGACGCGGAAAAAGGGAGGCCATTCAGCCCTTTGAACCTGTTCTGCCATTCATCATGGCTGATCACCCACCTCAGTCCCCGCTGCTTTCTCTCCGTACTCTTTAATTCCTTGAGCCCTAAGAACTAGATACATAAATCCTTTTTTAAAGCATTCAGTATCTAGGCTTTCACCACTTTCTGTGACAAAGAATGCCACAAGCTGACCACTCTGGGTGAAGTCATTTTTCCTCAACTCAGTCCTAAATCGCTCTCCCCAGATTTTCAGTCTGTGACAGAAAGCCAAAAGAACTGTGGATGCTGGAAATCAGAAACAAATACAGAAATTGCTGGAAAATCTCAGCAGCTCAGGCAGCATCTGTGGAGAGAAATCAGAGTTAACATTTCAGTGACCATCCTTCAGAACTGATGGTAGCTAGGAAAATCTTGGTTTTTAACTGTCTTCTATCTTCTGCATTAAAACCAACATTTTTCTAGCTACCTTCAGTTGTGAAGAAGGGTCGCTGGACCCGAAACATTACCTCTGATTTCTTTTCATAGATGCTGCCAGACCTGCTGAGATTTTCCAGCAATTTTTGTTTTTGTTTCTTAGTCTGTGACCCCTGGCTCCTGATATATCTGCCAAAAACGGGACCATGTTTTGGGAGGAATGTAGCAGGGAGCTGCGCCAGAAAACTCATAGATATGATATTGAGAGAGGGAGGATTTGCTGAGGGTTCAAAGAGATTACTCTGATAGGATCCCAGAATGCCAAGGAAGGATGCAGCCTGAAGGATGAGTATTTTAACTGTGGGAATTTGTGGCCTGTGTTGATCTGTGAGGATTGGTGTGATGGATGAATGCATTGTGGTACGCGATAGGATTTGTGAGGATTGGTGTGATGGATGAATGCATTGTGGTACGCGATAGGATTTGGGCAGTGACATTTTGGATGAGTTGAAGTTTACAGAGTGTGAAAGATGGAATTCCATTGTGGAGAGCATTAAAGTCATGACAAAGAATGAGTAACCCATGGAATGGAGCCCTAGATAGCCTGGTGGAGAAAAACAGCTGAAATAATGTCAGCAACAGTTGGTTACTGTGACCGGGGTGCTGGTCTTTCTGGATGGTTGAGTGAGATTGGATTGAATGATCTCCTTCATCTGTGTCTATCTTGTAATGAAGTGAAATGTGATCATTCAAAGGGCGTTGTCTTGAAAATGATGACTTGTGTTTGGTTGCAGGGGATTTTCTGGCTCTGTCCCTGAGCTGGAGAGATGCCTTACAGCTGTCGCATGAATGAGTTATATTGCATGAGTGCACAATCATAGTGACAGCAGACCAAGGCAAGAGATTCCCATTTGAGTTCACAGTACCTGCAGGTTGATGATCTGATCCTGGGAGAAGGCACTAGGATTACCAGATGAGGATTCTATGAGCCAGTAATTCTAGATTCAGTAATTGCCATCTGTTTTGCAAAGGTTATATCACTGTAATAACCAAATGTGAACAATCGATGGGAGTTAATTAAAGCTAATGGAGGTACCTGATAATTTTTTAACTTTTCAACCATTCATGATTGAGAAAGAAAGACTTGCATTTCTATAACACCGACCATGACTCGGGCCATCCCAATGCACCTTACAACCACCTCCTAAAGCGTAATCACTGCTATAATGTAGGAAAGCAGTAGGCCATTAGTGCACAGCTCGGCAACCATGAACATCAATACAATCAAGGCTGGGTAATAAAGACATGTGTGGAGCAGTGGTAGTGCCTTTGCCTCTGGGCCAGGAGGCCTGGGTTCAAGTCTTGCCTGCTCCAGAGGTGTGTCATAACACATCTGAACAGATTGGTTAATAAATCTTGACAGAAACTTTGTTACCCAGCAGACTATCATTTGTACAAGTTAAGTGATAATATTCATGACTAGAAAATGAGGGCTGTTTTAGGTATGATGGTAGCATCCCTGCCTGTGAGGTAGGCGGCCCAAATACAAGGCTCACCTGCTTCAGAGGTGATAACATCTCTGAACAGATTGTTTAGTCAATAACTCGCAACCAACTAATCTGTACTGTTAATTTAACCGATAAATAATTTCCAGGACAACATGAGGGATGTGTTTCAGGACCTTAAAGCAAACTTGTGACGATTAGATCATGGAGCTGTGCCTGAATGGGCAAGAATATAGCAGTTTGGGTGATGTTGGAACGCACTACACTGTAGTCATTGGCTGCACATCACCGGACTGTAACAAGTGAGACTGGAAGACTCACATAAGCACTTGGATATGTACAAACGTGTGGAAAATGGATTTGTCCTTATCTAATATAGTCAGAGCTTGGTATATCTAGATTACCAAGCAGTACTTAATATTGATGTATAATAAATAATGTCACATTAAAGCCTTATCCTGAAGAGAGTCCATGACTTTGCCTTCTCCTTGACCAAATTCATAGTGTGACATGAAACCACACACTAAAAGAGCTGACCCTTCTTATTCATCAGAATAGTGCGATGGGACTTTTGTCTGCACCTAAGACAATAATATTTTACCTGAAGGATGGTTGCTCTGACTTCCTAACTACAGCATTGGATTTTTTTTTCATTAATTTATTTTTCTCTTAATTTTTTTATTGTTTATTTAAAATTTTTAATTTTATTTTTGCATTCAAGGCCAGAAACGGGACTTGAACACACAACCTGTAACTGAGGCTGGAGTGTCACTAACTGAGCCACAGCTACAAGAGATAAGCCGTGTTGTGTACCCTGTTTCTGATAGCACTTTTATTAATAATAGCAGCAAATGTGGATTTATGTTTGTGGTTTAGAGAATGCAAAAAAATTTATGATGCAGTTAGGGATATAGATGGGAGCTGTTGTCATGGTGAGAATAAACTCTCTGAGTTTGAAGATGCAGATAAATTATTATTGCTAGTGTTACCCCCGAGCTGTCAAGTCACTTCTCATCCCAACCCATCGACAACTTATGCCCTCCATGCCAACTGAATGCCAATACATGGCCCCTAACTACCTTTACCCCCGAATAAAAACTGAAAGAACTGTGGATGTTGTAATTCAGAAACCAAAACAGAAGTTGCTGGAAAAGCTCGGCAGTATCTGTAAAGAGAAATCAGAGTTACCTCTACCCCTGGTAGCTTCCGTGCTTCCTCAAGGCTACTCACCCACACCCTGGGCAAGCCTCAGAAGCCATGTGGAAATAAAAAAGAAGTAACAATGTAATATAGCTATCACTCCTACACACTTGACAGTAAAAATAAACTCCGACACATGAAACCTATTCCATGCTTTTAAATTCCCTCCAATGATTAATCGCTTGTAAAACAAATTTGGTTTAGACTGCACATCAAAGCTAACCTTTAAACTGTCAAATTAAAATTTAAACTCAAAGCCCCCTCTGAGATAATTTAGTCTTTGAAACTCAGCCAGGCATTCATAATTACATAATAATTGTCCTTGTGGAAATATCCACAGTGCGTTCAATTGAAATTGCACTAGCAGATGCTGTTCTTTCTAACAGTGCCTGTCAATCAGTACAGTCCAGCAGATTTTTAAAATTTAGCTTTCACTGACAACTATAGCCAGTTATTTTTAATAATGTCTACTGAGTGTCTAACAAAATACTTAAGATCCTGAGAGTTATACCTGCCTTATTCATGACTTAAAGAGAATAGCTTTCAACTTCATTAATTCATGACTCCTCCCCTGTGGGTTAGGATTCTTGGAACAGCTGAAATGGGATCTGCACTGAGTTCAAATTGCCCCAGATGAGTTCTGGTTTCAATTTACGTGAGTCATACTGCATGTGAAACCTTTCCCTCCCAACAAAAATTGCATCTGTTGAAAATGGAGATAGGGCTTTCACATATCATAGAACACCTACAATGCAGCAGCAGGCCATTCAGCCTACACTGACCCCTCAAGAAGTATCTCACTAGGGGGAACCCTCCCTACCCTATCCCCACATTTCCCATGGCTGATCCACCTAGCCTGCACACTACAGGCACCTTGGCATGGCCAATCCACCTAACCTGAACTGCTTTGGACTGTGGAAGGGAACCAGACCACCCACACAGACATGGGGAGAATGTATGAACTCCACATAGACAGTTGACTGAGGGTGGAATTGAACCTGGGACCCTGGCATTATGAGGCAGCAATGCTAAACACTGAGCCACCAAATGAGTCCTGGTTGATATTTTTCTAAAAGCCCACTTTCTTCGCCTGCACAAAAATTCCATTGATCTGAGCCGTGAATGTCTCAGTCTCCACCGAAGCCTGCACTAGAGATTAGCAAAGATTCTCAAACTTCTTAGAAAAATTCCTTTGTCACCTCTGTCCTTATTCTGAAACTATGTCCCCTGGTTACAGATGTAGCCCAGAGCAGAATTATCACTATTAGCATCTACACTGCCAAGTCTTCTGAGAACTTCACGTTCTAAAAATGCCTCTCATTATCTTAAATGCTAATGAATCTGGACCCAGCTTTTTCAACCAATCCTCATAAGGCAATCCCTCCATCCCAGGAATCAACCGAGTGAACCTTCTCCTTACTACCTCCAATGCAAGCATGTCCTTCCTTAAATAAGGAGACCAAAGCTGCGCAATTGAATCTGAGTGTGGCCTCACCAACACAGTTGGTAACAAGACTTCCCTGTACGCTCCGACTTCCTTACAGTAAATGCCAAAATTCTATTTGCTGTCTTAATTGCTTGCTGTATCTGCATATTGACTTTTTGTGTGCTGTGCAAGAGGTCATCTGTGTGCCTCAGTGCTCTGCAGCCTTTCTCCATCTAAGTCAGATTCTGCATTTCTGTTCTTCCTGCCAAATCGGAAAACCTCCTGAGTTATAGTCCATCTGCCAAATCTTTGAGGAATATGGGTCAGAAATCTGCGCTGTTTGGCAAACAATCATGCACTTTGGCAGGAGATGTAGGCTATTTTCTAAATGGGGAAAGGCTTCAGAAACCTGAAGCACAAAGGGACACTTGGAGTCCCAAGTTCAAGGCTCTCTTAAGGTTAACACGCAGGTTCAGTTGGCAGTTGGGAAAGGAAATGCAATGTTAGCATTCATTTCCACAGGACTAGAAAATGAGAGCAGAGAAGTATTTCCGAGGTTGTATAACACCAACAACATGAGCTCTTATCTTGTGCAGGAATCTGTAAGTATCACCTTATTGAGTGCCTTTCAGAAATCTAAATGCACCACATCTACCATTTCCCCTTTATCCAGGACCCCAAAGAATACTTAAAAAAATGCATCAAACACAATTTCTGTCTCGTAAAACTGCATTAATCCTGCTTGATTGTGTTATAATTTTACACATGTCCTTAATTCCTTAATTATAGATTCAGGATTTTCCAAATGACAAATGTTGTACTAACTGACAGTTTCCTGCTTTCCATCTCCATCTCCATAACCATTTATGGTTAGGGGTATTACATTTGCCGGTTTCCAATCCAACTAAGGACTTTCTCGGAATTGAAGAAAGTTTGGAAGACAGGTGGAGTTAAAGAGGTCACATAGCCAATTAGGCCTTAACAGGTACAAACAAAAACAGAAATTGTTGGAAAAGCCTAGCAGGTTTGACAGCATCTTTGGAGAGAAATCAGAGTTAGCGTTTGGTAGGAGATGTAGACTATTTTCTAAATGGGGAAAGGCTTCGGAAACCTGAAGCACAAAGGGAAATTGTGCTTCCCTTTGTTACCCTTCCTCTGACTCAGACAGATGCTGCCAGACCTGGTGAGCTTTTGGAGCAATTCCTTCTTTTGTTTCTCATTTACAGCATCTGCAGTTAGTTTGGTTTTTACGTCGACATTAACAAGTGATGGTTTCACAAATTTGGCCATCCACTTGCTTTTGGCTGTGAAGATCCTGAGCTTAAACTTTAGAATTTGAGTTTAGAGGGAGCATTGCACTGCAAGAGGGCTTTATTTTGGATGAGAGATTGAAATGTATATAATTTATAGAAGAGTCAGGAACTTTTCCAGTTATCAAAACCAAAGTTTATGCCAAAACTGAACAGAAACTAATTAACTAGGCATTGATCTCATTAGCTTGTGGGATATTACGTAGTACCTGGTTGATACATTTGCTTGCATAACAATATATCTCAAAATCAAACAGCTATGATACACGCCGAGGACATGAAAGGTACTACATATAAACACAGGCCTTTTTGCTCAAAAATAAAAAAAACTGCGGATATTGGAAATCTGAAATAAAAACATAAAGCACTGACACTCAGCAAACAGCATTTGTAAAGAGAGAGAGAGAGAAAAGAAACAATAATGTTTCAGCCCAGGAAGAAACAGGGTTATCACCAATGGAGGGTCATCAACCTGATAAATTAATGCATATTTCTCAGCAAAGGTGTTCCTGGGCCGATTGAGTGTTTTATTGCTCAGTTCTGTTATCGTTGCTTTTTCTTTCATTCTCAAAATTTCATTGGAGCGTTCTTGCCATGCACTTACTTTCCATGTTAAGTAACGGCTTAGTTGACTGAGCTTTATAGGTGCAGTCAAGATTTTGTGGGGGGTTGTCATCAATTGTTTGCAGGCAGAGATCTCTATTGAATGCAAGATCTGCAGTTACAACTGTGAGAAATTCATTCAGTGTATTGTTGCTTCGTATTAAAGGGTTAGTTGGTATGCAGACAACCACTTCGAATCAGATGGACCACTTCTGCCTCAAAGACTGATTCACAAGTGCTAATTCATCCAGCTGTTGGAAATATTTAATACTGGCTACTGAGCTGTGAAGCAGACCTGGTGCTAATTGTCTGGAGGCTGCTGACTAGGAAGGGAACATCATCAGCCTTTCTGCTATAAATCTCATCATGGGAAGGCGCCAGACTATATTCTTGCCTTTGAGTCCGACTTTGAAGAAACAGTTATATTAAATTACAGTATTCCTTTGTTTCTGTTCAAAGTTTGAGACAGGGAATTGGTATAACTGTTTGTCCGTATTTAGTGTTTGAGTGAACCCTTGTTTTACAAGAGCGACAACAAGGTGAAGCTAGGGGAGATCTTGTTATCGTCGGTGTTCCCACGCAGGTTTTGCCAAATTACGATAGGGATCAATGTCTACAATTCAACCCTGGTGAAAATTCCTTGTTATCTTTACTGCGATGTGCTGTTTGCTCCTTCTTCATATAGTGCAGCTTTGAACAACAACTTCAATTTATATAGAACTTTTAAAATGTTATAGGGACAATATTATTAAGCTAGAGAGGATTCAGAAGAGATTTACCAGGATGTTGCTGAGTATGGAAGGTTTGAGTTATAAAGAAATGTTGGATAGCCTGGGAGTTCTTTTCACTGGAGCGTAGGAGGTTGAGAGGTGACCTTGGAGGTTTATTAAATCATGAGAGTTATTGATAGAGTTAATGGTAGGTGTCTTTTCCCTACGATGGGGGATTTCAAGATCGGGGGCATATTTTTAAGGTGAGAAACTAATAAAAAAAAATGATGAAACAAATTTTTTACACAGAGGATGGTTTACGTGAAGAATGAACTTCCTGAGGAAGTGGCGGTTGGGGGCACAGTTACTACATTTAAAAACGTTTATGTAAGTACATGAATAGAAAAGGTTTGGAGGGATATAGGCCAAGAGCAGGCAGGAGGGACTAGTTTAGTTTGGGATTATGTTCAGCATCAACTGGTTGGATAGAGGGGTCTGTTTCCCAGCTGTAAGACTCTATGACTTTATAACATCCCAAATATAACTGGTTGTTCAGTTAACTAAGGAAATTTTAAGACAGGTGACCAAAAGCTTAATGAAAGGTAAGTTTTCAGAAGTATCATAAAGGAGAGAGGTAGAAAGCTTTAGGAAGAGACTTCCACAGCTGAAGATCTAGCTAGCTAAAGGCGTGACCGCCAGTGGTGGAACCCACTGTCTCATCGTCAGGATATTTGTAAGAGGCATGTTCATAATATCATCACTGTATCATGGCATGTGAGCTGCAAATATAAAGGTCTCAGACGCTGTTTTAATCTGAGTCATTGAAGCATGATATACTGTTATAACTATGCTACTCTTTGTAACCATATCGCTTAATGTGTGTTAGTGACTTTAATATTTGTACAGAGCAGTGAATTGTAACTACATCTGTTTGATCTTTCCAAACCACATTACCCACATCCTAGTTATTTATGTTGTGGAGATGCCGGTGTTGGACTGGGATAGACAAGGTCAATAATTACAGGACACCGGGTTATAATGCAACAGATTTATTTGAAAACACAAGCTTTCGGAGCTCAACTCCTTCCTCAGGCCTAGTCTGAGAGAGGGTATAAAATAGAGTTAGGAAGTCAACTACTGACTAAAATGCAAAATCCTGATTCATTTCAAGTCATTGTACTGAAATAATTAAAAGGTTTATCCATTTATACAAGAGGTGATATCTCTGATCATACAGTGCATTTTAGGTGTGAGGTCTTGCTTAGAATCTGTCCGTGTTTTAAACTGGAGTCAGGTTTTATTTTTTTCACGGAAAACAAAATGAATCTGCAACTACACAAACATCTTGGGTGAAATAATTTGCTTGTGTGTGTGTGTGTGTGTGCTTGAGAGAGTGTGACTGTGAGAGAGTGCATGTGTGTGAGAGATTTTGCGTGTATGTGTGAGTGTGTGTGTATAAGAGAGAGGGTGTGTATAAGTGTGCATCTGTGTGTGTGCACGTGTGTGTGTGCGTGTGTGTGTGCGTGTATGAGTGCGTGTGAGTGTGTGTGTTTGTGTGTGTGTGAGAATATAGTGTGGAGTCCATTATGATGGACACCTGAAGGTGGTGAGGGATGCCCTCATATAAACAGGGTATGGTGCTCAAATCATCAATTGCTAATGCTGTCATGCCACGGAGAAAAACTGTAATGATCTCCCCAGAAGACAGACTCAAGATACGACCGATATCGTACACTTCATCGTGCAGTACTTCCTGAAAGCGGAGAAACTACGCCATGTTGTTCGCAGCCTTCAACACACTATCGACGACGATGAGTACCTCACCACAATCTTCCCCACGCCTCTACTTCTCAGCTTCAAGCAATCGCCAAACCTTAAACACACCATAGTTGGCAGCAAACTACCCAGCCTTCAGGGCAACATCAACCACATTATCACACAACCCTGCCATAGCAACCTCTGCAAGACATGTCAGATCATCGACATTGATGCTACTATCACTCGTGGGAACATCATCCACAACATACATGGCAGATACTCATGTGACTCGGCCAATGGTGTCTATCTCATATGCTGCAGGCAAGGATGCCCCAAGGCGTGGTATATTGGCGAGATCATGTGGACATGACGACAACGGATGAATGGACAGTGAGCAACAATCACCGGACAGGGGTATACCCTCCCAGTGGGGGAGCGCCTCAGGAGTCAAGGACATTCAGCCTCTGATCTTCGGGTAAACATCCTCCAAGGTGGACTTTGAGATACATAACAATGCAAAATCGCCAGGCAGAGGCAGATAGACAAGTTCCAAACCCATGAGGATGGCCTCAATCATGACCTTGAGTTCATGTCGCAC